>JAWDJE010000001.1:247285498-248485498 GCA_035047345.1 Bradypodion ventrale
ACTTCTGACAGGGGCGGCGGCACCATTTTAGAGTCTAAAATGGCGCTGGTGGTCTCAATTGCCGGTCTTAAGCCGAAAAAAATTGTAAGCCGGGATGTCATTTTAGTAGAATTTGTCGTTGTAAACTGCAGCAAACGTAACCCAAGGCTATCATAAGATGGGTTTTACTGTATATCTAATTGATGTTTCTTGAATGTGGTCTCCTTTGATTATAGCTAAATTAATGTGGCCTTCCAATGTGGCCTTATTTGATTACAGTTAAATTAAGGGGGCCTTCTGAAAGGAAAATGTTTCCCACCCCTGATCTAGGCAATACTATTCTGCCCTGCAGACTGAGCAACTCCTGGGGGAAAAATGAAGTTAACCTCCCCAGCCACTTCCTTCTAGTTTAGGAAGGCTGGAGGTTGAATGCAAAATGGCTGTTCTAGAAAGCAGAGGAAGCAGAAAATCATTATCGCTCTATTGCTGCTACTACTGTAATTTAATTGAAACAAACATACACACACCTCTTGCTTTGCATGTTCCCGCTACCAGTAGATCGAATTGTGGCTTTGCTATGTACAGAATGTTGGTTACTCAACTGGTCACTGGTTTGCCTTCTGTCACTTTCATCAGCCTCCTGCTCCTTGGACAGATAATCTTTCTTACCTAGACCTTTATAGAAGATTGAATGACGTTAAAAAAATTTCCGGAAAATGTAATTTATTTTCCCATTACATATTATACTGAGTTTTGAAATACTTAACAAATACTATCTCCTCTTCCTTCATTTGAGCTTCTGGTTATTCCCACCAGATTTATCTCCCATGCAAAGCATACTAGATATTAGCATATTAGTGCAGCATAAAGCCTCCATGATCGAAGGAACCAATATCTGCTGCATACAAGCATAAGCAGCCTACAAGTCCAGTAGTTTAATCATTATCAACTCAAGTAGCAGGAACTTACTAGGGCCCGAAACAGCTATATTAAAATAATGCACTAAGCCATAGCTAGATCAGGGGTTCTCAACCTTTTTAAGTCAGGAGCCGGGCCACGTCCCCTCAGACAGCTAAGCGGGCCGGACTAGTGGTTCCCCCTGCTGTAAATGCTGCTGTAAAATGGATCTGCGGCTGTCATAAACGTGTTTATGACAGCTGCAGGTGCATTTACGGCTGCCGTAAACACGTCCACCTCCGCTTCCAGCGGCGGTGGGATGTGGGCCACATGAAATGGTGCCGCGGGCCAGGGCCAGCCTGCAGGTCGTAGGTTGAGAATCCCTGGATTAGATAAATAACCCCTGCACCAACCAGGATGTTGCATCACCTTGGTTTTTTCCCTTCTGGATGGTTGGAAAGAGGATTAAAATGTGTTTTGTTATTTTATTTAGATTATGCCATATAGATTTGAAACTGTTTATAATCATGGTTTGAAGTTGGTTGAACCACTAATTATGTTTCACCATCGTTGGCTGGGTTCTGATGACACTCCAAGCTGTGGTTAATCAAAAGGTGAAAGCTGCCTCGGGGGAAAGGGATGGAGAAGTGAAGTAGCAACCTAGGCTCAATCAAGGGACTGCAGTGGATTAGTAGTAGTTAAGACACTAAACTTAATGACAGTAAGGTCAGCAGTTCGAGACCCAAGTGCTGCACGATGGAGTGAGCTTCTGTCTCTGTCTCAGCCAACATAGCAGTTTGAAAGCAAGAGATTGCAAGTAGATAAATAGGTACCACTTCGGTGGTAAGGTAAACAGCGTTCCGTGCATTCCGGTGTCTAGTTATGTCTGCCACAGATCCACGGAAACATCTGCAAATACAGATAGTGCTGGCTCTTTGGCTGTAAACAGAAATGAGCACTGAACCCTAGAGTCGGATATGACTGGCTTTTGAGCAAGGGCAACGTTTACCTTTACCTAGGTTCATTCATATCCCACTAATACAGTAAAACCCCGACTTACGAATGCCTCGAGATAAGAATTTTCCAAGTTGCGAAACAATTTTTTCGTAATCCAGGGTCCCGACTTATGGAAAAAACCAAGTTACAAAATACCTCGGGATACAAAAATTCAGTTTTTTAGCACCCAAAATGGCGCCGGCGCCATTCTGTACACTAAAAATTACTCCCAGCCACTCTCCACACCTCCAGAAGTGTGAGAAAAGGAAGCAGCAGCAGCCAGAAGGTAGGAAATCTCTTCCTTTTTAATTTATTTTTGTAATAGATGCCTCGTTACAAAAAAAATTAAAGTTAAGAAATAGGGCAGGGAACCGATTTTTTTCATAAGTTGGGGTTTTACTGTAGTTTAACACACATTCAAACACAACCGATGCATCTTCACAAGACGGCCCAAAAGATATTTTTCTTTCCCCTGAAACACAGCAAACATTTTGATAATCATTTCTGTCAGAAAATTACTTACTTGGTTTCTTCTTATGCCAAAATGTCACTATCTCTTTATGTAGGTCTTTTGCTTTCCTTCTTGCTAGAACTGCTGATGCCTAAAAGATAAAGTGTTGAGGAACAATTCAGTCAAAATCAGAAAGATACACAGCAGTTATACATTTATGGTGGAGAGGTATGGCATCTTTAGGGCTGTTATTCAATCTCATCTGCCAAGGGACTACACTCCCAAGGAAGCATGGTCAAAATAACTAGTTAATTTTCTTTTTCTTGAATAGATTATAGTATTTCAGCACTTCCATAGGGACTAAAATTTTTGTCATAATATGTAGTTATATAACATATAAAAAGAAATGAGTGCTGTACATGGAAAATTTTATGTAACATACCCATTCAATAAATATGTATAGAACTAAAAGATATTATCTTCAAATGTAACTTTGCAATTTCTTTCTAAATAATTTAATATTACTCCTTTGGTGCTGTGATGTACAGTCAGGTCATCTCTGACTTATGGTAACCCTATGAATGAGAGCTCCGAAATGTCCTGTCCTCAACAACTCTGCAAGCCAGCCCACATAATAAATCAATAAATAATAAATATTTATAGATAAGCCCAGATTTGAGAACCCACTGGGCACAGCCATCCTTTCTGAAATGTTTCTTTTGTCCTGTTCTACAATATAGGATGTACTCAACCATTTTCTAAGCATGTATAGCTCACGTGCACTGAGAGGAGGATGCAAGCCTTGTTTGCCACATTATCATTTAAACACATGTTTTTGGGGAAGGATGACTCTGAAAAGCCTATGCAGACAAAACAGTCTCTTCCACTTCAGACTTCCCTGTGTTTCAAAGACAAGGCTGGCTCACATTTTTATTGAAATACTAAAACATGCAAGAAAAGTTAGCTTTTGACTCTGCTGAAGTCTTCGTCAATCTGAACATTATGGAGCAGCACATGGTACAGAAAGAAACCCCACAAAAATCCCAAAGTTCATGCCAGACGTGAAGGCAAGGTTTTTTTTTTTTTTTTGCTAAAAAGAGATTCCAAATTGAAGACTACAGAATCCACTTGGGTGTGTGTGTGTGTGTTCCAGATTTCACCTCTGGCACTATGGATAACAACACTTCACATTTCTTTAAGATGTGTTTAAAGCAATAATTGGGAGGCTAGAAAACTCCCCTCAACAAGTGTGGGCTGCAATTAAGAGAGTGAGTAGAGTTTTAGTTATGAATACTGAAATCATAATAATTTCACAGGACATACCAAATATTTATCTGTCCAATCTGGCTAAATTTTCCTAGTTATCGAGTAATTTCTTAACCATTTTTAGATGTAGACGGTACTGGAAGGAATGTCAAATAAACACCAACACATCATAGTGCATATTTGCAAATAAATATTTAAAAACTTACATGATCGTAGCATTTTATAAAAGCCATCTTTTTATTTCTTTTTGTACGAATACATTGGAATTTAATAAACTTCTTAAAGTGATTCTCAAGAACACTTCTGTCATTTAGAAAGTCAGGGATATTTTTGCAATGAATAGCTGTAAGTTCACTAGCTGGTAAGCCTCCAAGGCTCTCGGTGCTTCCGCTGCTCCGATTTCGATGCAAAGGTTTGGAGGCAGAAGCTTCTGGAGGGGGAAAATAACCTTTCATTATACCAACTACAATATAAAAAAAATAAAGAAATATTTTTAAATCATCAGGCTAATCCTGTAGCCTAAATGTGGGAGGTAAAGGAAAGCCGCAAGAACATCTTCTCTATTTTGGCAGGTTCCCCATCATACAACTGTTCTTGGTTGCTAGATCTCTCACGCCATGGGGTGCCTGCCAGAGAAGGTGGAAGTGCTTAAAGGGCTTCCCAACCTTGGACCCCCAGATGTTCTTGGACTTCAATTCCCAGAATTAGTCAACACAAAAGACCACTAGGCAACCCCTGAAAATGATGAGCTGATGGTAAAGCTGTTTGGCCAGAGATGGAAACAGAAGGCAAAGGATGGAATATTTTGGAGTTCAGTTGATTTGTGCTAAAAGCAACAGCAAATCAATATTAGATTGGATTGGAATACTTGGGGGTACAAGGTTGAAAAACACTGGATGATTTTCCTTCTGCTCCATGATTAACTAGAACAGTGATGGGCAGTCTTGGCCCTCCAGCTGTTCTTGAACTTCAATTCCCAGAAACCCTGACCAACTGGTGTGTTGACTTGGGCTTCTGGGAATTGAAGTTCAAGAACATCTGGAGGGCCAAGACTGCCCATCACTGAACTAGAAGGATGCTAGTCCTTTATTTTAAGTTCAAACACAAAATGCAAAGTAATATGTAAAACATACTGAAAATTACAATTGATTGTAAGACTTCATGTTTCATTTTACTAATTCTTGATTCTTACCTTCTTTCAAATCCACTTTACTTTCTTCCTTTCTCAATGCTGCTGCTGTCAACACAGGCATAGGGAATTTAGATTGGCTTCCTCTAGCCACATTTGTCTCTTCCATTTCTCCCGTTTCTAGTGAAACTCTTTCCATTTTGGCCTCTTTTTTATTGCTTTTGAATACATCTTGCAATGTTCTACTGAAGAGGCCTCGGGTAGGTGGCCGGTTTAGCCGGACTGGGCGCTTACTGGAAGAATGATCACCCCTTGACAGAACCTCTAGTTCATCGACAGAATCATAATCGTGATGTCTTGGCGAATGTTCCTCTTCCTCTTTCCTCTTTGTTCCTTTCCCAAGGGTGGCAGGTGGCTCACTTAAAACTGGTAATTCTTCACAATCAGGTTTGTTTGTTTTGGTAATCTGGAAATTATCTCCCGTAGGCAAAGACCCACTCGAAGAGTTTGAAAACAAGGTAAAGCTACTACTAGGACTTCCAAAGAGACCTATAGGTCTTTTTCTATCATCCTCAACAGGGTTGTTTGATAAAGGAGCATTAAATGAAGACGGGAAAGTATTACTGCTTACTGGTTTGGAAAAACTGAAACCCGCACCAGCTGAACTGCTGGTCGCCTGAGAAACAACAAAGGGAGCTAGTCTTCCAGATCCACTATTACCTGGAGAGGCAAAGGTGAAAGGGGCCTGAAGAGGTAGATTGGCTGGCTTTTCTTGTTCTGAACCAGTGCCAAAAATAGGCTTGAATACTGCATTCTCTGGGGTTTTGAAGTTGCGATCGGATCTCACAAAGCCACTACACGAAGTTTCTCCTGATGTAGCCTCAAAGCTAGAACTCTGAGATGTCCCCAGAGTAGCAGGTGATTTAAAACTGAACACTTGCTTGCTTGGAACAGAAGAGTTAGTTGCTGCAGAATTCACAAGAGATGTAGTCTGGCCCAGAGAATATGACTGTGTAAATCCCATAGGTTGCCCAAGTCCCAAAGAACCATGAAATCCAGAAGTTACGGTAAAGTCAGGTAGATGTGTAAACCCAGGATTCTTTAACAACCCTCCACGGTTTTGTCCAAAAGGAGAGCTCTGACCAAACTGGAATGGTGGCTGAACAGGAAATACTCCAGCTGAACTATCAGGTGATGCCTGGAAAACTCCAGGTGGTTGTCCACTGAAAGGAGTATTTGGATTCATTTTCTCAAATATTTACTCAGCACTTTTCCCAATGAGATTCTGGTAGCTTTCAGGTCCTAGCCTACTAACCTGCAAAAAATAATAATAATAATAATAATAATAATAATAATAATAATAATAATAATAATAATAATAATAATAATAATAATAATAATAATAATAATAATAATAATAATAATAATAATAATAATAATAATAATAATAATATAAACAACCCAAAGTCAAATATAAAAGCAATCCTTTGTAAGAAAAAAGATTATTTTTTTTCAAAAAAATTCATATCCTCTAGTAATACCATCCACATCAAGTAGTGAAGGATACAATTAGGAGTGGATCACACCTTTATTTCTTTCCAATAATATCCCTACAGACCACTAATGCCAATAAAACAAATTTTGCTTGTCAAACTATACAGCTAGCTAGAAAACTGTAAATCACTACCACATTTCTTTCTCACCACAGACTATGGCATAAACTGGGTTAAATCATCTATACCTATAAAATGGTGTGTTAACCGTTGGAATGTGACAAAGGATGTTTAGCCAGGCCCCACTAGCCCCGTCCGAGCCTCCGTGCACTCGCCCGACTGGGGTTTGCAGGTAACTGTTGGGTTGAAATTTGCGCCAGTGGGGCAGGAGCCCCCCGGACGCAAACAAAAAAAGGGAACTTCAATTCCCAACGTTCCTCGTGCTGCGCCGCACCAGAGCCAATCAGGCTGAGCGGCGCGAGCAAAAGGAACGCTCGGAAACGCGCCGCGACCAATCAAAAAGAAGCCGCAGGAAAAAAACGCTGCACAAACTGAAATCGCACACGGCAAACTACAAGCCCCAGCGTCCTGCGCGCCATGAGCGCACAGAATGCTGAAGCAGCCGGTGCGCGAAAAAATAAAATAAAAAAGGCAGGCCGCGAAACCCCCACACCCCCACCGCCGCATACAGCGGCGATGGGATTCCCGTGGTCCGGCCACCCAGGCCAGCCCAAGGAAATACCCCCACTGCAACGCCGCATCAAGCGGCGAGGGGAATTCCCGTGGTCCGGCCACCCAGGCTGGCCCACGGAAATACCCCCACCCCAACGCCGCATGTAAGCGGCGATACAATTTCCGTGGTCCAGCCACCCAGGCCGGCCCACAGAAATACCTCCCCCCACGCCGCATCAAGCGGCTATGGGATTCCCGTGGTCCGGCCACCAAGGCCGGCCCATGGAAAAAACCCCACCCTAATGCCGCATGAAGCGGCGATGCAATTTCCGTGGTCCGGCCACCCAGGCCAGACCACAGAAATACCCCCACCCCAACGCCGCAACAAGCGGTGATGGTATTTCCGTGGGCCAGCCCCCGAGACCGGCCCATGGAAATACCCCCACCCCCAACACAAAACATCACCATCCAAAAACAGTCAAAAATAATCAAAACCAAAAAAAACACAAAAAGTAAACACAAAAACATCCAAAAACACAATCCAAAAACAGTCAAAAATAAACAAAACCAAAAATAAAAAACAGAAAAAGAAAACACAAAAACATCCAAAAACAAACAATAAAAAACACACAGAACCCCCCCAAAACCCAAAACAACACCCCCCAAAAAAAAATTAAACCAGAGACCTTACCAGGAGACGTCCTCACTCCACGACGGCAGGAACTAAACTGAGGAAAGAAAGAGACTACTTACCGGAAGAAGAAGCGACACCCAGAGGACAGTAGAGAAAAATAGTAAAATACAAGAAAAGCTCACCAGCCCGACCCAGACGCCACAAGAGAAAAAACATTCAAAAATATTCAAAATAATTACAAATAATTCCCAAATTAATGAAATAAGTTATCAAAACATTCAAAAATATTCACAATAATCACAAATAATTCAAAAAAAAAGAAATGTTTTCACTCAACAAAACAAAACATCTAAACACAGTATAGAAACATTGATTTTAAAAAACCATATTGTTACAGATTTTAAAAAATAATTATCCAAGGTACAATTATTTTTAAAAAATCACATAGTAACACATTACAGTAATACCTCATACAACGTCCGCTTCATAGAACGTTGGATCCATACAACGTGGCCCAATTCTTTGAAAAAAGATGCCTCATACACTGTCGTTTTCACATGAGAAAGAAGCCGCGACACCCAGCGGACGCTTCCCTTGGTTGTGAGCCGGGTGGGAGCGAAACTGGCCCCAGCTGTGAGGCAGCCAGAGAAGCGACCGTGGGGGAATCCCCCAAAATATCCAAGCGGCCCCGAACACCCTCGCCCGAGGACAGGAGGAATGGGGCAAGGAGGAAGCGTCCCTCGGTTGTGAGCAGGGAAGGGAAGTGAGACTCCGGCGTGGCTGGTCTTCTTATGTGCCACGCTGCCCGCCTCACAGCTGAAGCCAGTCTCGCTTCCCTTCCCCGCTCTTGCCAGGGAAGCGACCCTTGGTTGAGAGCGGGTAGGTGGGAGCGAGACTTGCCAGCAGGAGCAAGAGAAGCGACCAGTGCCCGAAGAGGAGACTCGTCGGGTCTCCTGCCGCCGCCCCGGAAGCGCCATTCCTCCTCCTTGCCCCATTCCTCCTGTCCTCGGGCGAGGGTGCTCGGGGCCGCTTGGATATTTTGGGGGATTCCCCCATGGTCGCTTCTCTGGGCGCCTCACAGCGGGTCTCCCGTCGCCGCCCTGGAAGCGCCATTCCTCCTCCTCGCCCCATTCCTCCTGTCCTCGGGCGAGGGTGCTCGGGGCCACTTGGATATTTTGGGGGATTCCCCCATGGTCGCTTCTCTGGCCGCCACACAGCTGGGACCAGCCTTTAGTCCCCCCCCCCGTCTCCCCGCTCTCACCAGGGGAACAACGTTATACAAAGCATCAGGGGCAATAATTTGGACGTTGTATGAGGCATCGCGGATAGGATTTTGCATGCCTCATACAAAGTCGGAATTCATACAACGTCCTAACTTGTAGAACCAAGTTTGGACGTTGTATGAGGTATTAGTGTATTTGGTTAAATACAATAATTATAAAAAATTATATCATCCTTTCCTCTTTTTAAAAACCAAAAAAAAAAATACAAAATCACAGTTTATAACAGCCCATGCGTAAAAATAAAAATTTTAAAAACCACAATTAAAAACTAACCTCATTTGCATAAACATAAAACAAAAACCTTCCAAAACCATTTTAAACAGCCCGGCACCACCGGGCAAAATCTGCTAGTTGTATATAAAAACACTTGCTCCCAGATTATTTCTGGACTGAGCTCAGGAGACAAATGATATGTAATGAGATAACAAAAATGCAGTAACAATAGTTATATAATGATAATAATAAAAACAGTAGAGCTATCAAAACAAATAGGATTAGTAGACTAAATGATATGTCTGATAAACTGGCACGGTGGTTAAACTGCTGTACTGCAGCCAAAATGTTGTGAGTTTGATCTTGAGGGAGTTCCAGGATGACTCAGCCTTCCATCCGTCCAAGGTTGGTAAAATGAGTACCCAGGGTGTTGGAGGCAAAATGCTAATTACTCTATGAACTACCCAGAGTGCACTAAGCACTAGGGGGCAGTATGTAAGTGCAATTGCTATTGCTATACTGTATATCCAGTGCAAACTTAATGTCTATCTTGGTCTTCCCACCCCCACTCTCAATGATTGCTTTTATTTATTTATTATAGAATCCCTCTCTGAGATAACCTGACCTAAAATATTTTTCAAAATGTAATTTCATGACCAAATGAAGTAGAAGTGCAGTATTGCCAGAGGAATCTGACCTACACTCAAGACTGAAAAGTGACTGACTACTCTTCCATTTTAAGAGAATTTGCTATAATACACTGACTCTGTCTGGAGACAGAACCAGGCCTCTCTTTCAGGGAAAGGTGAGTTTCAGGGAAGCCGCAGAGAGGGCTGCCATACAAACCAGACAAAGGTTTAGCACCTGGACGGTCCAGAACGAGATGGAGAGTCTCATATTTTCTCAGGGGTACACAGAAAGACATTGCAAGTAGATAAATAGGGACCACTTCGGTGGGAAGGTAACAGCGTTCCGTGCGCTTCGGTGTCTAGTCATGCCTGCCACATGACCACGGAAACGTCTGCAGAAGCAGACAGCGTTGGCTCTTCGACTTTGAAACAGAGATGAGCACTGCACCCTAGAGTCGGATACGACTGGCTTTCGAGCAAGGGAAATCTTTACCTTTACACAGAAAGAGCCTCCTTGAAGATAGTGTACATTTTTGAAATGGTAGCCATGTTAGTTTGTGTTTCAAGCATATCAGAGAGCATGCCTGTCAACCGCGGCTCCGGAAAATACAGGACCTGCGCAAATGGTTCTGCGCAGGTCGCCTTCTACGCATGCGTAGAACGGGGCTATGCAAGCGTAAAACCCTTCTACGCATGCGTAGAACAGGGCTACACCGCTTGCGTAGCCTCCTACGCAAGTGACGTAGCCTTCTATGCATGTATAGAACGGGGCTACGCAAGCGTAAAACCCTTCTACGCATGCTTAGAAGGCTACGCCACCGTGGAAGGCGACCTGTGCAGAAGGGCTGCGCAGGACCTCCTTTCCCCCGCTGCCAAATTCTGGGGTTTCGGCACCGCGGGGCAGGAAATGGTGCAAATCGGCGCCAAAAATCGTGAAATCCCGGCCAATCCGGGAAGGTTGACGGGTATGTCAGAGTGTAAACAAAACAAAAAGACAAAAAATGGTGTGCCACAAGCTGTACTCGTCTTGAATACAAGGATGTAGCAGTTGTCCTGTATTAACATTCTGTAAAGATACCAAGTCCAAATAGTTATGTATAAACATAATCTTGAAGGTTTTGCAAAACTTTTGACAATTATTAAATGTTATCAAAAGATGGCACACACTGAAGTCAAACATTTTGGATGCTGTAGTAAGAAAAAAGGAAAACATACAGCAAAGTATTCATGTCTAAAGTTTCCCACAGAGTTAATGGATCTACTTTTGACCAGGTAAATATGGGACCTGGGCAAGGTGTCACAACGTTTTTTTGTCTTTTTGTTTTGTTCGCTCTCTGATATGCTTGAAGATGGTGGTATTTTTCAACCACAATCAGGTATATTCTGGGCAACGGCCACCTTGTGTTGCTGGCTCATCTTTCTCACACTAGGTTAGACAAAGGGAACTACAGCAGTTTCTCAACCTTGGGCCCCTAGATGTTCTTGGACTTCAATTCCCAGAAGCCCAAGTCAGCACACCTGCTGATTGAGGCTTCTGGGAATTGAAGTCCAAGAACGTCTGAGAGCCAAAGGTTGAGATTACCCTGAACTACAGAATGAATTCATCAAAAAGTGGCTTCATTTTGGCAGTTTCACGTCTGGCCTAAACACGGTTAAGTAACGAAACAATGGTGGGAAAAGCTAGAAGCAACAGTAGCAGCAGCAGGTCTCAGCAAAGCTTTCCCATCCCTTATCACAGGGGTTCTCAACCCTTTTAAGCTGGGGGGCCAAGTCACGCTCCCTCAGACAGCTTCGGGGGGCCGGACGGCCATTTTGCCCTTCCTCCACCACATGGCACTTCCTGGTGTGGTGGAGGCAGAGGTGGGGGGGGGGGGGTTCACATGAAATGGCACGGCGGGCCACATCCGTCCCGTGGGCCACAGGTTGAGAATCCCTGCCTTATCAACTCACATCTGAGAGTAAACAAAACAGAACAGCAAAAAAAAAATGTTGTGGCACTTTAAAGACTAACTCCTGGTTTTAAACATGAGTTTTCGTGGACCAAGCCCACTTCTTATCAACTCAAAATCAGATTTAGATAGCAAGTTTGGTTTGGTAAAGGTAAAGGTTTCCCTTGCTCGAAAGCCAGCCGTATCCGACTCTAGGGTGCAGTGCTCTTCTCTGTTTCTAAGCCGAAGAGCCAGCGCTGTCTGCTTCTGCAGACGTTTCCGTGGTCATGTGGCAGGCATGACTAGACACCGGAGCGCACGGCAAGCTATCACCTTCCCACTGAAGTGGTTCCCTATTTATCTACTTGCAATTTCTGGCTTTCGAACTGCTAGGTTGGCAGGAGCTGGGACAGAGACGGGAGCTCATTTCCGTCCGGGAATCGAACTGCGGACCTTCCGCTTCCCAGTCAGCGTCTTAGCCACTTGAGCCACTGCAGTCCTAGTTTGGTTTAGCCTGGGGCGAAAACTTTCTTGCCAACGGCACAAGGGCTGGCTTGGCCCCCTGAACCCACTCCAAAGCCAGCGTTCGTGGCTATCATGGCCCCAAGCCAAGCCCAACAGTACCCCTGAGCCTACGCAGAAGGCATTTCGCACACAAGGCTCAGAAACTAGATTCAGCTCCCTCCCACCCCAAACTCTTTCCCGATGTCAACAAAAGCACCTTCCCGTGCAAGAAGCAGCACGAGCCCCAAAAAACTACAAGCATGGGCCACCCTCGGCCAGAAACAGGCGACGTCCAAGGAGTAGCAGCCGCGGGGCTAATTCACATTCTGGGTGTCTCCGATTGTTTTTATATGAGTTCCATCTTCCGTGCCCGAAAGAGAGGCGAAGGGAGCCAAGCAAGGATGGGGGTCTCATCAGCCCAGGCCAGGACCTCTTCGCTCCCTCCTTGCATTGCTCTGCTGTATAAAGTGAACGGTCGGTCAATGACTTACTGTGAGTAAGACGGGGACGGGGGGGACCCTCTCCGCCGCTCCCACCATTCCCCCTGCGATGGAAGTGAAGCGGCTGCGGCTCCGAATGAGTGTGCTAAACGCTCGCCTCCGCGGGCTTCGCTTTTCTGGCCTGGAGGAAATGGCGTGTTTGTGACGCTCATCTCATGGAGGCATAAACGACAGGAGAGATGGCGCTACAGGCTTCATGCTGTAGGTTTTTTGAAGCCAGTGGGCGCGGCCTGCCGCCATATTAGGTGGACCAAAACATTATTTAGCAGGCTACCGTTTACGATTGCTTCTTGTGTTGGGGGTGTGTGTGGATTGATCCTCTCTCCTGGGTCCCCTGGGTTGGGGGGGGGGTTGGGGGGACAAAAGGGGTATGTCCCCCCCCCAACCCTTCGAGAGCCAGGGGACCCGGCAGAGAGGGGATCCCCCCCCCCGCAGGACACCCCATTATTAAAGAGAAGAAACCAAGCGGTTTCTTCTCTTCAACAACGGAGTGTTTTGGGAGGGAGGGTGGATTCGATCACCTCTCCGCTGGCTCGCCTGGGTCCAGAAGAATTGGGGAGACAGACCCCTTTTGTCCCATCAACCGTTCCAAACCCAGGGGACCCGGGAGAGGAGAACGAATCCGATTCCACCCCTACCCCCCCACCAACACTCCGTTGTTAAAGAGAAGAAACCGCTTGGCTTGCTTTCCTCTCTTTAATATGGGGGGGGTGTCGGGGGATTCCCCCTCTCCGCTGGGTTCCCTGGGTTCAGGAGGGTTGGGGGACAGACCCCTTTTGCCCCCCCCCCAACCCAGGGACCAGGGAGAGGGGATCGATTCCACACACACCCCAAACACTCCGTTTTTAAAGAGAAGAAACCGCTTGGTTTTTCTCTTTAAAAACGGAATGTTTGGGGGGGGTTGCGATCCCCCTCTCCACTGGGTCCAGAATGGTTGGGGAAACAGACCCCTTTTGTCCCCCCAAACCTCCCAACCCCAGAGGAGCCAGCGGAGAGGGGGATCGCAACCCCCCACCCACCCACCCACTGATATTAAAGGGGAAACCCCGATCTACTTTCACAACTCCACACACAAAGCACCATAAGGCAAAGTTTTGGGCCAACTAACATGGCGGACTGTCAGGTTAGTCGGCTTCAAGTTTGTGACGTCATGTCATCTGTTTTTTTTTATACCTCCATGCATGGTGGTGACGCTTTCCTGGCTGGCTCTCTTTTCTTCAAGGGCCCAAGAGACTGTGACACCCGTCGCTCTCTGGCCCCTTGTGCCGGTTTTAGGAGGTGGGATTGGAGCCGTGTGGTGCAAGCAAGACCCATTCAGGAGACTCCGGATCTTTGCTGGCTCTTCGGCTTTGAGACAGAGATGAGCACTGAACCCTAGAGTCGGATACGACTCACACCCATTTCACCCTTGCAAACGCCCCTTGGGCTTCAAACCAGGAGGTCTTTCTCCGCCTCTTCTAAAGCAAGCGAAACGCATCTTCTGCAGGTAATCTAATCCAACTGCACGATTTAACCTAACTTTATTTATTTATTTTATTTTGCGCATTTATTTATTTTATTTTGCGCATTATTTTGCGCATTTATTTGCCACCACTCAGGGCGGCTAACTGCATGACGGAGTGAGCTCCCGTCTCTGTCTCAGCTCCTGCTAACCTAGCAGTTCGAAAGCAAGAAATTGCAAGCAGATAAACAGGGTCCACTTCGGTGGGAAAGGTAAACAGCGTGCCGTGCACACCGGTGTTTGGTCATGCCTGCCACGTGTCCACGGAAATGTCTGCAAACGCAGACAGCGCTGGCTCTTTGGCAATAAACAGAGATGAGCACTGAAGCCTAGAGTCGGATACGACTGGCTTTCGAGCAAGGGTGACCTCCTAATCCAAAAGTAGAAATCTTTGAAGTGGTAGCCGTGTTAGTCTGGTAAAGCATATCAGAGAGTAAGCGAAGCTCTCTGTTATATTATTAGTTGTAAATAGCTGTCTGCAGCCAGCCAATAATTGTGTACTGTATCTGTACCTGATTTTGTTATTGTTCAGTCGCACAGTTGATTCCGACTCTTTGCGACCCCATGGACCATTGCCCTCCAGGCACCTCTATCCTCTACCATCGTACTCATCCCGCCCAGCCCTGCGCCTACTGTGTCCACGACGCCATCTAGCCAAATCATCTTTGGCCATCTCCTTCTTCTTTTGCCCTCCACCTTTCCCAGCATCAAGGCCTTCTCAAGTGAATCCTCTCTTCTCATTTGATGTCCAAAGTACTTCAGCTTCAGCTTTGTTATTTGTCCTTCCAAGGAGCACTCAGGGCTAATCTCTTCTAAGATTGACCTATTTGTTCTCCTTGCTGTCCAAGGGACTCTCAAGACTCTCCTCCAACACATCTCAAAGGCGTCTATTCTTCTGCGCTCAGCCTTTCTAATGGTCCAGCTCTCACAACCGTACATTACCACCGGGAATACCATTGCTTTGACCATGCGGACTTTTGTTTGCATTGAGATGTCTCTACTTTTCACTATGTTCCCCAGGTTTCTCATCGCTTGCCTCCCAAGAATCAGTCGTCTTTTTATTTCGTGGCTGCAATCCCCATCTGCAGTGATTTTAGATCCTAAGAAAGTAAAATCTGTCACTGCTTCTACTTCTTCCTCATCTATTCTCCAAGGACTGATAGGGCCTGTTGCCATTATCTTGGTTTTCTTGATGTTGAGTATCAAACCAGCTTTTGCACTCTCCTCTTTCAACCTAAGCAGCAGCGTCTTTAGGTATAACAAAATGTATGTATAACATAATGGCATGACGTCTCACTCTTATGTTGGCGAACTGGACTTGATCCACGGAAGGTAACATTAAAATACTGGAGTTAGTAATTAAAGGTGCCACAATGTTTTTTATCTTTTTTTGTCCTGTAATGGTGAACCTTGGCACTCCAGATGCTCTTGGACGTCAATTCCCAGAAGACCAAGTCCCCGTGAATCCACACGAAGGGGTTTACTGCAATTCATCCGGCCCGCGCCGTCCTCGTCGCTCCCGGAAGTGGAAGTAAAACGTGCCCATACTGTCACAGTGCTAACCCAAAAGGTAAAGGTCGCCCTTGTAAAGCCAGTTATATCAGTCTATACCAGTGTTTCCCAACCTTTGATGTTTGGACTTCAATTCCCAGAAGCATTGATCCCTTTGTGGGACGTGGGCCCCATGTTGGGAACCAACATGGGGTTCCTATAGGATTCAGTGCTCATCTCTGTTTACAACCAAAGAGCCAGCGCTGTCTGTGTCTGCAAACGTTTCCATGGTCATGTGACAGGCATGACTATACAGTGCACAGAACACTGTTACCTTCCCACCAAAGCAATACCTATTTATACTTGCAATTTCTTGCTTTCAAACTGCTAGGTTGGCAAGAACTGGGACAGAGATGGGAGCTCCCTCCGCCATGCAGGACTCAGGTCTCGAACTGCTGACCTGCCGATCTTCAAGTCATCATGTTCAGCGTCTTAACCACTAAGCCACCACAGTCCCCTTATTATAATACTGCACGTAGTTTAATTTTGACAGGTCTACTTGCTGTTAGTTGTCATGGTTCATGATAGTTATTTCTGAAAAAGTGCTCTGGTGTTGTTGTTTTTTACAGGAATTACAGGGTCTTCTCTTTTGAATGAGATGAGCTTGATCATACGTAATCTTCAACAAACAATACCCCTCAGAAGAGTGCCACTTCGCAAAAAAATAGAACAATTACGTTACATTTTGGGAGTTCAGAAGTTTGATCTTGGTGTTATATGTGTTAGTAACAAGCACATACAGCGGCTCAATAAAATTTATAAAGGGAAAAATATCCCCACTGATGTCTTATCTTTTCCTTTTCATGAGGTAAATGCTTTGCTTATTTACTGTGTTGCACCAACCCAGTAACTCATTACTGTACTAATGTTGTTATAGACAGTTGAGGACTCTACAAACTGGTTAAAATTTGAGAATCATAAAAACCTTCAGTCTTGCAAATGAAAACATCTTGCCTTCTATAATTTAATTTAAATAATCTCACACTACAGGAATAAAAATTGATCAGTATAAAGATAAGTGATTAAACAAAATAATATTACTTGTACTTCATACAAATTGATTCAATCAATCAAACTTTTTATCTAGTGTTAAGGGGAATGGTTTGCACTTTGCACTTACAGTAGAAAGAATACTATGAATAAGAAAACTACTATAAGCATATAAAATATAATAATCCCATGGAGGTGTTTAGACTTCTGCTTTTGGACTACATCTCCCAGAATTCCTCAGACAGCATGCCTATCTTGTTCTGGTATCTGCACACTTTTAGTTTTCTACAGCCTGGGAACAATTCTAAGTGTTTTTACTGAGACATAAACCCCATGAAACGTTTTTACTTTGGACTGCTGATGTGTTCAGTGGGTTTACTTCCAAATGCACATATTCATTTGCATGTAGAATTCAATCGCTATCATGTGTCATCATTAGTTCTGAGTTATCACAACACTTTTCCGGATTTCCGGGTACAGAATACACATAAGTAGTTTACCATTCCTTTCTTTTGGGTTTCCTAGGACTGTGCACTTGCCCAGGGGCACCACGGGTTGGTTCTATTCGCAAGAAACATAGTAGGAAATTGAACTCTCAACCTCTGGCTCCATAAACAGATGCTGTACCTAAATCAGTGAGCTTAGGCACATGTAGAATTTAATATCCTTTTGTTAGTTTGGAGCTTGACAGTTTATAGTTTGGAGATAAAGAACAATAAAAATATTTTTGCATTGAGTGCCACATCCCAAGCATGTTTATCTGGTAGCAAGTTACATTGAAATGAAGATTGACAATTTATGGGTTGCTGATCCAAACAATGAGAAAATGGGTAAGCAGAGGTTTAAATTTATATCTCCTTAGTCCAAAAGTAGACCCATTAACTCTGTGGGTAACTTTAGACATGAATACTTTGCTGTATGTTTCCCCTTTGCTGTATGTTTCCCTTTTTCCTTTTGCATCCAAAATGTTTTACTCCAGTGTATGCCATCTTTTGATAACATTTATTGTCAAAAGTTTTGCAAAACCTTCAAGATTATGTTTATACATAACTATTTGGACTTGTTATCTTTACAGAATTTTAATGCAGGACAACTGCCACACCCTTGCACTCAAGATGAATACAGCTTGGGAGACATTTTTCTAGGTGTGGAATATATCTATCAGCATTGTGAGGAGTATAAGGAAAATTACAACAATGTTCTTACAGTATGTATTTGTTTATTGATTTAGTCATTGTACTAGTTCAAGTAATGTCTATAAGAAAATTATCTATGGAATGTTGAAATAGTACCTTCATTACATTTCATGCATTGCCCCAATTACTGAAGTAAATTGAGAAAGTTTTTGTAATAAAATACTGCAGGGGAACACACGAACGTCCTCGTAGTGGGAGAAGTTTTACATTTTCTTGTAATGAACTGTAACAATTAGCAGATTTAACTCACATTTCTTTGCTTATAGAACAAGCTGCTTTTAGCTTTCTCATTTACTTAGAGCAAGGATTCCCAAACTTTTTGTGCCGCCGGACTGACCACACCTCCTGAACAGCTGAGCGGGCTGATCATGTGGTTCCTCCCACTATAAATGCTGCCATAAAATGTGCCCATAGCTGTGTTTAAATGTGTTTACGACAGCTGCAGGTGCATTTATGGCAGTGTTTACGGTAGGCATAGGCGCATTTACGCATGTGCGAGCGCATTTTACAGCTGTCGTAAATGTTTCTGCTTCCGGTAGCATGATGTATTTTACCAGAGCATCACAAAAGCTTCATCACTGTTTTCTTTCACATCTGAACCACCTAAAAGACATGATAGATCTTAATAAATAAACTGTTTTCACTAATGTCCATGAGCCTCACTGTTCAGCTTAATCCCACAGGTCTCTTGTGGTCATTGTTGTTGGTGAATAGTCGAGTAAGATTAAAAAGTAGTTATTGGAGTAAAATAGTGAGATACTATGGTCCTTGGCCATTTCAAATAAACACAGCTGATGCTAATTCTACACTATACTGTATTGGATTTTTCAGTGATGAACCAGAATTAACTGAAGGAAGACCATAATGCACTTTTCTTTCTAGAAGCTGGTTCTGGTAACAGAAACTTGAGGCAGGCAACCCCCCTCTCTCCCAAAAACCAACCTGCATGCCCTAAAACCTCTGGAGGACTGGGTAAACTCATTAGAGCAGGGATTCTAAACCTGTGGCATGTAGGCCAGATACGGCCCGCAGCACCAGTTCATGTGGCCCCCACCGCCTCTACCATACCAGGAAGTGCCATGTGGTGGAGGAAGGGCAAAATGGCTGCCTGGCCCCCGAAGCTGTCTGAGGGAGTGTGACCTGTCCCCTGGTTTAAAAAGGTTGAGAACACCTACATTAGAGCAATATTTTCAGTGCCATGGTGGGAAGAAGAGGGGCAAGCCATTAAAATTATTTAATCACTAAAGTCCCCCCTCCTCCTTTGGACAGGTGACTGTTGCTCATGGCATGTGCCACTTGCTTGGATATAAACACCACACAAAAGCAGACTGGTTACAGGTATGTGTCCCCCCCACCCCCCACCTGAGAAATATTTGTCATTCACTCTGTAGAGTTCTAACATTTAATGGCTGAGAAGCTTTTTGTGTACCCTGTTTTTTATCTGTGCAGTGTGAGAAATTGGTGGATATTTCTTTCTAAATATAATTATATCATTTGGAATGAAAGATAAGCATTAACTGTTGGTATTTTTTTCCAGATGTATGAAAAAGAAATACAAGTTCTCCAGGAACTAAACAAGTTGTCAGGCACAAATCTCCAACCACTGACCAAAAATCACTTCTAGTGCTTCGATCGGTATGATGTTCCACAAATAAAAGAAACTAGTGCTGTGTTTGTTTTAATTATTTAGTAATACTTATTCATGAATATCTTCCATCTAGTTCAGGGTTTCTCAGCCTGCAGCCCACGGGCCGGATGCAGCCCGCAGCACCATTTCATGTGGGGGGCCCTACCTCCTCCACAACAGGAAGTGCCATGTGGTTGAAGAAGGGCAAAATGGCTGTCTGAGGGAGCATGACACGGCCCCCCGGCTTAAAAAGTTTGAGAACTCCTGATCTAGTTCAATAAACATTGAACAAAAAACAAACAAACATGGAAAATAATTAATTTTGGTTATGAATTTAAAAAGTGTAGTCCTCCCGTGCCTTGTTGACAACATAATGTATCCCACTGTTCTTTAGCATCAAAATAAAGAACTTGGGCTGAACAATGACCAGAGATGGCTGACTATGCCATTATTGGGGTCCCCAGAGTTCAACCATTTGGTTGCAAGAGTAGAAACTGGGGTTGAGAGGCATAGAGAAATGTTCCTCTTTGAACTCCAATAGGTGTAAAATAAGCACAGAGAAGAGCACTAGAAGAAGGGAAGCAAGGAGTAGCTTTGTCCTTGTCTCTGGGCTTATAGTATCATAGCAGTGGGCATACCTGCCTCCTTAGCTTCTTCTCCACTTTTGGGTTCTGCTTCCTAGTAGTAAAAAGAGATTTCACTACCAGTTTCTTTATGATGATTGCTTCCTAGAAGCCACTTGGCAGAAGGCCTGCAATTAGAGAAAAGAAAGATCACAAGCAGGCTTTATGAAGATGTAGCAGAACCTTCGGCAACAAATAAGCAAAAAACCAAAAATTGAGGGCTTTCTTAAAGCTTATACACAGAGCAAACTGCCTCTAGCTATTTTAAATTGCCCTGCTGCCTTACAACTCTACCTTGTCTTTCTAAAAACAAAGAAATGGAGAATGGATAAGCTTCACATTTTCCTAAGAAATGGGAAAATATCTACAAAAGCATATGAAAAACAAAACCCGTTAGCCTTTTAAGATGCCAGAAATCTATTTGCTGTTAACTTTGGAAAAAATGTTTTATTTAACACCTTGAAAGTAAGATTTTTAATGCCCTTGTTCAAATCAAGCCAAGGACAATAAAATAAGTTCAACTTACTGTACAAAGCAACTCAACCTTAACTCCTAGCTTGATTTCCAAGAATTCTACACCAATTCACAAAAAAGGAACAAATCACCCAAAACTTGCAAATAATGGCCAAAACCTGAAGTTTAGTGCAGTAGATCACACTCGAGGAAGGGATTTGGTGAGTTAACTTCTCCATAAATTCCATTCATTTAAATCATAGAATGAGTTGGAAAGGGGGCTTTCAGGCCATTGAGTCCAACCCTCTGCTCAATGCAGGAATCTGAATCAAAGAAGATACTACAGTTAACTATTCAATTCTCTCTTGAATGCTTCCAGTGTTAGAGCGCTCACCTCTTGAGGCAGTCAGTTCCACTGTCGTACTGCTTTAACTGTTAAGAGGTTTTTCTTAATATTCAGTCTATATCTGGCTTCCTTTAGTTTCAGCCTGTTATTACGCATCCTGCACTCTGGCATGAGGAAGAACAGATCCTTCCCTTCCTCTTTATAATTATCTTTCAGATATTTGAAGAATGCTATCATTTCCACCCTGTCTCCTTTTCTCAAGGTTAAACATGGCCCAGTTCCTTCAGTCTTTCCTCAAATGGACCTTCTGACTTACTTTAGCAAAAGAGTTGAGGTTAGAATAGTCAGTCCAGTAGTGTTTTTTGCTTATCAAAGGCTCCCAAAGCCTTTCCCAGAGCAAAAAGGAGCCATACATTGCCTTGTAACCTAAAATGAAATCGGAAACTTTCAATTAATTCAAATTTTAAAAAATGATTGCTGCCAATTGATGGTGGTCATCAGCTTCTGTTAGCAGATATAGGTCAACTATTCAAATAGAAGAAGCCGTGGTGGTTTAAGTGGCTAAGATGCTGAGCTTGACAACCAGAAGGTCAGCCGTTCAAGACTTGAGTGTTGTGTGATGAGGCGAGCTCCCATCTCTGTCCCAGCTCCTGCCAACCTAGCAATTTGAAAGCAAGAAATTACAAGTAGGGACCACTTTGGTGGGAAGATAAACAGCATTCCGTGCACTCCAGTGTTCAGTCATGCCTGCCTCATGTCCACAAAAATGTCTGCAGACACAGACAAGCACTGGCTCTTTAGCTATAAACAGATGAGCGCTGAACCCTAGAGTTGGATATGACTGGCTTTCGAGCAAGGGCGACCTTTACCCTTACCTAAATAGGTACCGCTTTGGCAGAAAAGGTAACAGTATTCCATGCACTCCGGCGTCTAGTCATGCCTGCTACATAACCACGGAAATGTCTGCAGACGCAGACAGCGCAGATGCAGACAGCCCAGGCTCTTTGAATATAACTGGCTTTCGAACAAGGGGGAACCTTTACTTTTTACGTATTGTATTGTTCAATTTATATGCCGCCCCACTCTCAGAGCGAGTGATACAGGTATCACAATTACAGAATATCACAAAAACATTTCAGAAACATTTCAATAAATCCCCAATCCCAATTACAAAATATCACATCACAAATAAATTCAAATTACAAGTCCATACCAACAGAGTAACCGTCTCCAAATAGTTCATACCACGCCATTCCACGTATCAAAAGGAGGCTTCCGCAAACGGGTTCCTATACCAAAGAACCCTGTGGCACCTTTCAACTTAACTAGTTTTATTTGGCATGAACCTAGACTAGAGATGTCTAACCTTGGCATTCCATAGTTGATTATTATTATTATTTGGGGGTGGGGGAATGCAGTGGCTCAAGTGGCTAAGACGAGGACTGGGAAGCGGAAGGTCAGCAGTTCGATTCCCAAGTACTGCAGGACGGAAATGAGCTCGTCTTCGTCGCAGCTCCTGCCAACCTAGCAGTTTGAAAGCAAGAAATTGCAAGTAGATAAATAGGGACCACTTCGGTGGGAAGGAAACAGCGTCTAGTCATGCCTGCCACATGACCACGGAAATGTCTGCAGAAGCAGACAGCGCTGGCTCTTCGGCTTAGAAACAGAGATGAGCACTGCACCCTAGAGTCGGATGTGCCTGGCTTTTGAGCAAGGGAAACCTTTACCTTTACCTAGTAGCCGTGTTAGTCTGTGGTTGGCATGCCAGCTGTTCTTCCACTTCAATTCCCAGAAGCCTTATCAGCAGGACTGCTGACTTGGGCTTCTGGGCACTGAAGTCCAAGAACACCTGAAGTGCTGAAGTTAGCCATCACTGACCTAGACCAGGGGTGGGTGCCTAAGTTTTTCAGGCTGTGGGCCTTTCAGGGAGCAGGTCACTATGGTCCAGATCTGGCCCACAATGCCAATTCATCAAGCCCTCGTACTGGCCCATTTTACTTCCGCTTCCAGGAGTTACAAGGGCTTTGTGAGCCGGATGAATTGGCATCATGGGCCGGATCCATAGTAGTCGTTTGGGCACCACCCCTGACCAAGTCCTTCAGAATTGCATGGAGGACTACATTGAACTTGGATGCACTCTAGAAACATAGCAGGTTATGGAAGACAAGGTACAACTGGAAGGTTCTGCATGAGAAAGAAATAGCCATTTGGCTCAATGTTTGAAAAGTCCTGTACATAAATTCTCAAACGACACACATTGTTGTTCTTTCACAACTTGTTCCGTCCCCTTCCTCCCTCCCCAATTGTCTGCTACACAGGGGCCGGGCCGCTTTCCCTACTCAGGGGTTGCGTTACGTAGGAGCTCGCCCGGCTCGGCGTATCTCCTCTAGACTCTTTCCCGGCGGTCGCCGCCTCTTCTTCTCTCCCTCCACGGCCACGCCGATGGCGCCCGGTGTGGCGGGGAGCACCGTTTCCTTCTCCTCCCGGTTGCTTCGGCTCCTCGTCGTCGCCTATGGGCTCGCCGCTGGCCAGCCTCCTTTCGAGGCCTTCCAGGCGGGACACAGCGCCGTCTCCATTCCCGCCGCTGCTTCTTGGGCGACGCCGAGACGGTGAGCCGCGCTAAGGGTCTCCCCAGGCAGGCCGGGCATTTTCCCCGGCTTTCCCCCCCACCCCGTGGAAACAAGCGGCCGAGCCAGCCTCTTCCTTGGCGAGCGGCGAGTAATAGTTTAAGGCATGGGTCCACAACCTTTGGGGTTTTTGGACTTCAATTCCCAGAAGCCTCAGCCAGGACATTGGCTGATCAGTGCTTTGGGGAATTGACTTGGGCTTCTGGGAATTGGAGTTCAAAAAAACCCCCAAAGGTTGGGAAACACTGGTTGAAAGGGAAAGGGAAAGGTTTCCCTTGCTCGAAAGCCAGTCGTATCCGACTCTAGGGTGCAGTGCTCATCTCTGTTTCTAAGCCGAAGAGCCAGCGCTGTCTGCTTCTGGAGCAGACGCTCCCGTGGTCATGTGGCAGGCATGACTAGACACCGGAGCGCACGGAACGCTGTTTACCTTCCCACCGAAGTGGTCCCTATTTATCTACTTGCAATTTCTTGGCTTTCGAACTGCTAGGTTGGCAGGAGCTGGGACGAAGACGGGAGCTCATTTCCGTCCTGCAGTACTCGGGAATCGAACTGCTGACCTTCCGCTTCTCAATCAGCGTCTTAGCCACTTGAGCCACTGCAGTAAGGAACCTTTAATTTTCCCCTAAGCGCCCTTGCTGGTTGGAAAAAGAGCTTCTCTTATTTACAGGTGAAACTCGGAAAATTAGAACATATTGTGCAAATGTCCATTCATTTCACTTAAAAGGTGAAACAAATATATGAGCTGGACTCACTACATGCAAAGCGAGAGATGTCATGCCTTAATTCGTTATAATTGTGATGATCATGGCGTACAGCGTACTTGAGATCATGTGATGATTATGGGGTACGTGAGATTGTGGGGTTGGGGTTTTCATAAGCTGTATGCCATAAGCATCAATATTATAACAAAATAAGGCTTGAACAGCGTTCGTGCGCTTCAGTGTCTAGTCATGCCTGCCACATGGCCACGGAAACATCTGCAGCAGCAGACAGCGCTGGCCATACCTGTCAGCCTTCCCAGATTGGCCGGGATTTCCCGTTTTTCGGCGCCGATTTTCGCCATTTCCCGCCCAGAGCTGCCGAAACCCCGGAATTTGGCAGCGGGGGGAAAGGCGTTACTGCGCATCCCTTCTCCGCAGCTCGCTTCTACACATGCGTAGTGGGCTTCTACGCATGCGTAGAACCCTTCTACGCTTGCGTAGAACCCTTCTACACATGCGTAGAAGGCGTCTGTGCAGAAGGGGATCATAGAAGCCTTCTATACATGCGTAAAAGCAAGCTGCGCAGAACGGTTCTGCAAGTTGCTTTTATGCATGCGTAGAAGGCTTTTACGCATGCGTAAAAAGCGACCTGCACAGAACCGTTCTGCACAGGTCCCGGATTGTCCGGAGCCGCAGTTGACAGGTATGGCGCTGGCTCTTCGGCTTTGAAACAGAGATGAGCACTGTACCCTAGAGTTGGATACGACTGGCTTTCAAGCAAGGGAAACCTTTACCTTTAAGGCTTGAACTATCTCTCTTTGCATGCAATTGAGTCTATCTCATCTATTTGTTTCACCTTTTAAGTTGCATTACTGGACTGAATGAACATTTGCACTGTATTCTAATATTCCGAGTTTCACCTGTATTTATTTGTCCAATTTATGTAGCCTTCCTCTTCCTTTGCCCTCTCGGAAGGAATTTTTGAAGTGGTCGCCGATGCCATGTTAGTCGGTGTTTCAAGCATATCAGATTGTAAACAAAACAAAAAGACAAAAACGTTGTAGCACCTTAAAGACTAACTCCTGTATTTAAGTGTGAGCTTGATCCAGGAAAGCTCCTTTAACCACAGAAGTTAGTCTTTAAGGTAGGTGCCACGGGTTTTTTGTTTTTTTTGTTTTGTTTACTTGCAAAGGGACTGCAGTGGCTTAATGGTTAAAATGCTGAACTTGATGCCTAGAATGATGGCAGGTCAGCAGTTCATGACCCGAGTGCTGCGTGACAGAGTGAGCTCCCGTCCCTGTCCCAGCTCCTGCCAACCTAGCAGTTCGAAAGCAAGAAATTGCAAGTACTGTACTGTATAATAATAATTTCATGTCAGAAATTATTCTGGTTTGAAAGGATTTTTGCGGAAGAAACTCCACTCAGAGAACGCCCAAATGAGGCTCCTTTCATGTCCCCAAGAGCTGGGACAGAGGTGGGCTCTCAATCCGTCATGCAGTACTCGGGTCTCAGACTGCCGACTTGCCAGCCTTCCAGCTAACAAGGCGAGCTTCTTAACTACTGAGCCACTGCAGCCCAAATTGCAAGTAGATAAATAAGTACCATTTGAGTGAGAAAAGTAACAGTGTTCCGTGTACTGCAGTGTTTAGTCATGCCTGGCACATGACCACGGACACAAACAGTAGTGCTGGCTCTTTGGCACCGGACCCTAGCCTCTGATTCGACTGGCTTTCAAGCAGGGGAGACCTTTACCTTTTACATGTCAAAAGGAGGCTTCCGTAAACCAGTTCCTATACCAAAGAGCACCTTTAAAGTTAACTGGTTTTATTTGGCATGAACTGTCCTAGATCTTGAGAGGCATGGAGACATTGAACTAGACCGTGATTGGATGCGCTCTACAGAAATAGCGGGTTGTGTAAGACAAGCTAGAATTGTAAGGTTCTGGATCGGAAATGAATACCTTATTGGCTCATAGTTTGAAAAGTCCTGTCATGCCTGCCACATGACCATGGAAATGTCTGCAGATTCAGACAGCGCTGGCTTTTTGGCTATAAACAGAAATGAACACCAAGCCCTAGAGTCGGATACGGCTGGCCTTCAAGCAAGGACAACCTTCACCTTTGTTTACTCTCTGAGGTGCTTTCTGAAGAAGGCTCTCTTTTGCCCTTTTCTCATTTTTAACTTGTACAGTATATGTTTAGTTATGCCAAATTTGGAATGCTTTTCTATGATATTCAGAACTGCAGTTTCTCTTCCGGTCATGTTGGGAACAACATTCATTGTTGCTGCCAAACCCTTCCCTCGTTTTCTGTTTGTGAGGTATGAAAAATAATCTCTCAAAACCTAAGTTACTGAACACATTTTAGTATTTTTTTTCCTGTCCGTTTTATGCCTCTTCTCTTGTAGTAAATGTTTACTTAGTGAAATGTAGTGTAGTGAGTAGTTTGAGGAGCTGAATGGGGCTTTGGAGAATGTTCCAGCTCCCCCTCTTACCCCATCCCATGAAAATAATTAGATTTATTTTATTTATTTATTGCACTTATATTCCACCCATCTGGGATAATTTCCTACTCTGGACCTGAGCCAGTTGCTCTCAACCTAAGTACTGTAGTATAAAGATTTGTTGCGAAGTAGATAAGTCTTTAGTTCTTTTTGTGTATTGCCTCAACTTTGTCATAATTACCCGGAGGAAAAAAGCTGTAACTGTAGCAGGTTGTTTTAAAAAAAACTCAACTTAGGAATATCTGAATGAAGTTCCTTTACCTACGGGTAAGGCAGGCATATGCGTGCAAAATGCAAACACTGCAACAAAGAAATGCAAGACCTGGTGGTCCAAATGAAACATCATCATGAGAAGTGCTGTGATGAAAACAAAAAAGAGACATGTTTGAACAGGCAGAAGCTTCAGGTTAGTAAACATTTTTATATCATTATATTTTGCCAAAAGACTGCCTTGAGGAACTGTCGTGTTTGAGTAAAATTACATTATTATGATTATTTTAATTATTTTTATGACCATTAATGCATGGTATTGTCATTTTGATACAGTTGTTATGAAGAAATGAAGAGTTGAAACAAAAAGTTGTTCCTTTTTGAGGAATGCAATGAGTAATACTAAATTAACAGAAATGGTAGAAATATCAAAGTAAGAGCAAGCATTGACTTTTTTTGTTTTAGGAGAATCCATCATCAATATAAAGGATTCTAGAACCTATTTACCTTCAAGATCATCATCATCCTGTTTGACAGTTTCAGAGCTATATATCCAGGTTAAAGTTTCTGTCACATCACAGTCATCGCACTTCCACAACATATCACCTCAAAGAAAGAAAAAAGCCAACCATCCAGGAACCACCATAGATAGTAGATTGGAAAAAGAATTAATTGATGGGGAAATTACCCAGTTTTTTGAGACAAACTCTTCTTTTCATCTTCTTGGAAATGCACACTTCATAATATAGTTCAGTCACTGAGACCAGGATACAATCCATTCAGCAGAGACAATGTTGAACGGAAATTACTGGGGAAAGTGCATGACAGAGAAAATGAGCAATGTGCAGTAGCTCTAGTCTAGAGGGTAAATTATTAAGCTAAGTCTTGAATGGTGGAATGATGTCCACAATTATTTTATTGTATGTGCTTAACAGACGGGAAGGGAACGTCTTCCTTACAGAAACAATTGATACATCAGGAAATGCACACGCAGCAGAATACTTACCAGATGTGGCAGCAAAAACTATAATAACGTGAACGAAAACTCAAGTGTCTCGTATGCATCCAAGGTGAGAAAAACGTGGATGAGCAGGAAGGAAATAACAAAGCAGTGCTTATTTGCAACCAAATACTTCTATATACTGTCATTTCACAGAAGCAGCTCTGAAAAGAATGGATGGATCCAAACTCAAGCTCCCACAAAAGTCAGATGGAATTCTGTATTGGACTGTTTTGAGCAGTGTATAAAAAACTGGCCTATTCTGATGACTGTGAAAAAATGTGAGATAATAGATCGTACTGTGTCAAAAGCCTCAAAATAGGGCTTGAGAAAAATGATGAACATATGTTAAGCATCCTGAAACCCATTTTTGAAGTTTTACACAAAGTATAGAAAGATAACTGTTTTATTGCTGATGCTGTTGAAATTTGGAAGGAGCAGAGTGAACACTTAAAAACTTAATTGAATTGCAAGTGTTAAAAACCTAAAGGGACAAGCACTGATTCCAGTTCATTTTTACGCAATTGTTGTCAATATCCAGTACTTGGGTCAAACCTTAAGTACTGAGGAAGAGGACTTAACCATGAAATGGGTATCCAGCAATCATTCATTTGTAATGCCAATTGTAATAAGCTTCAGAACTAAGAAAGTCACACCAGTGAAGTGGTGGAAATAACTTAAGTACAGTACTTGGGCTTGGAGAACATTGAAATAATGATTTCACTTTTAACATCAGTGGTCACAGAAAGATTACTGTAGTCTCTTCTTTTTGACTCATTGATTCTAAATTGAGAAATCATCTGGGATCTGATAAAGATAACACCATCTTACTAGCAGAAAATAACAATGACTTAAAATGATTTTTAACCTTGTTGTGTCGGTTCATCTTTCTCACACTAGGTGAGGCGAAAGGAATTATGGAATGAATTCACCAAAAAGTGGGTTAGAAGAAGAAGAGTGAGAAAAGAAAGTGCCGAAGCGGGATTACAGGTGAACATTAAGAAAACAAAAATCATCACTACCGAGGAACTATACAACTTTAAAGTTGACAATGAAGAAATTAAAAGAAGATTTTTTATTCTTCGTTTCACTCATCAAGTCAAATGGGGACTGAAGCCAAGAAATCAGAAGTAGACTGAGAACAGGAAGAGCAGCAATGAAAGAACCAGGCTCATTTACTGGTTTGACAATTACTGCCCGAAACAAGTACCAATGAGGACTTAAGTTTGGCCAATGACGAAGCCAAGAAAGTGGTTTAATTTTGGCAGCCCAAAGTTGGATCTGGACATGAAAGAAGAATATGAAATAAAAGAATTAGGAAAGATCAGGTGTAAGGATGTTCTGCTGAAGACCACTACCATTCATACTATTATGTTCCAGATCACCACACATGGAGGTAAAAGATGGACAATAAAGAAAGCTGACAGGAAAAAAATTGATTCATTTGGAATATCATGCTGGAGGAGAGCTTAGCGGATACCCTAGAAGTCCAAAAGACAAACGACTAGATCCAAGAGAAAATCAAGTTTCCTGGAACTGGAGGCAAAAATGATAAAACCAAGGCTGTCCTATTTTGGGCATATCATGAGATGGCAAGATTCTCAGGAAAAGACAATAATGCTGAGAAAAGTTGAAGACAGCAGGAAAAGAAGATGAAATATGTGATGGATTTACTCCCTAAATGAAGCCATAGCCCTGAGCTTACAAGAGCTAAGCAAGTTTGTTGAGGACAATACATTTTGGAGATCTCTCATTCATAAAGTCACCATAAGGCAGAAGCGACTTGATGGCATATAATAGCAACAGAGCAGGAAAGCTTGTTTTTCTTTTCCAGATTTATGAACAAACAAGGATATGAAGATGAGTAGACATAATTTTAAGTTTTTCTTGTGTGGACTAAGTTTGTATTTAAAAAAGATATTTTGTTTAATCACATCAGTTAACAAATATGCTACAATGTTATTGTTTTAGTTAAATAAAACTATTTAAATTATTACAATTAAGGTAATAATGATTATTTTTAGATTATTTAAGAAAATGATTTTTTTCCTATTCCAATAAAGTACAGCAAAAAGTTGTCAAAATATGAACAAAGAAACTGTTTAACTGGAGATAGTTTGCCTCAAAATAAATTTCATAATCTATCTGTGCTATTATTCTAATAGTATAAGTAAATCAGAATTTTTTTTATTTAACTGTAAAATTAATTTGAAAAGTTATTCTAAAAATGAAACTTTCATCTAGTTGTAAATATTAAGCAGGAATGAATTTTTATGTAGAGAATGATTTAGAGCTAGTCTTACTAGATATTTAAAGCATGATTTAATTTTAAATCAATTTGATTTAATTCAAATCCACCCTGGTTCATACAGTGGGGAAGAGTAGAGCCTTGACATATTTGAGGAAATATTAGATTATAACCAGTGATACTCTGGGGGCTGGCCAAATCTGTGGGTGGGGCCAAACATCCTGCATTATGGACTATGGAGGTGGGCGTGGCCAACCAAGTGGGCGTGGCCTGGGGGAATTTCCGCTACCGGTTCTGCAGAACCTGCTGCAGTGCATCACTGATTATAACCAATATTATATTGAATAAATGTCTTTGTCAGTGCAGTTATCCCATAACAACATTGCTTGTGGGAGTAAATATTACATTATAAACTTCAATACATTTATTTAATTTTAAGGACATGATGATTATCAGTCCTAAACAATGTGGGAAGGAGCCAAGGAGGAATTCACCCTTGGTGTGAGAATAGGGGGGTCTCATGAGCTTGGCTCAGGCAATTTAGGAACTTATCTTTATTATTTTCAATTGCGAATTGCTAAATCATACATTATTTTATTTTTATTAATTGGAATTATATCCCAACTTTCTTTCAATGAGCTCAAGGAGGTATACATGGCTCTCCTGTCCCTACTAATCCTCACATCACAATAACCTTCTAAGAAATATTAGCTCAAGATCATCTAGTACAGGCATCCTCAACCTACGGCCCATGGGCGGGATCCGGCCCACGACACCAAATTATCCAGCCTGCGCATTTGCTGCAGCCGTGGACATGTTTATGGCAGCCATGGACAGCAGGGGGAGCACCAGTCCAGCCCCCTCAACAGTCTGAGGGAACATGACCCAGGCCCCGACTTAAAAAGGTTGAGGACCCCAATCTAGTAGGTCATGACCAAATTGGAATTTGAACCCAAGGACAATTTATTTATTTATTTATTTTTTTAAAAAATATTTTTATTAATTTTCAAACAAAATTACAAAACTTAAACATTTATAACATTACAGTACAGTACAATACAATAAAAAAAACACAAATGAACAAATATACATTGAATACATTCATCCTCACCCACCCTTCACCTCCCAATCACCCTCACCCAGCCCTTCACCATATTCTGTCTTCTTCACTCCCCTTGTCCTTCCGTTGAAGGACCGCCTCCGAAGTGCCGAAGAAGGGGAGGGAGACCGGAACTAGAGCGGGTTCTTGTTATTATTTAAGACATTAAATGATTTTTATTGCTCATAGCAAAGCAGCTATTTTTCTTTCCCTCCTGCTACTGGTTGTCACACCATTACTCATTTTATTACATTTCCTTCAAGTCATTTCTATTCAAATTTGATCCCAAAATTATCCCACCTTTTTTTTCCCCCTTCTTTTTTTCTAATGTTGCTATAATCAATTTTCTTTCTATAATTAGTTGCAGATTCTTACCCTTGTATTTCTATTTATCTATGTACTGCACATCCAATTCTCTGCGAACCTTAACATATATCACCTTATAAATTATAATCTATCGATCTATATATTCATCTGTCTAGTTAATGTTAACACACCTTGATAGAGGATTATTTACATATTTCAATCAATCAATCTCTTTCTAGAACCAAACTTCCTCCATCTTAGGGCAAAGCAATAAAAAAAAAAAATCCAGGGTCACAGCAAATAAAGATTATTATTATTGATTGTAGTATAACCAAAATCTCAATTTGTTTACTTATCAAAACAACTTTTCTTACACAGAAAATTCTTAACTGTTATATTTGCTACCAATTATAACTCATATCCTTATCCCTTGACTATTTTAATTTTCTTCCTCCGCAATCTTTCTTCCTTTGTTATATCCTAATAGATAAGAGTAAGACGGATTCTTACTAATATTTAAGACATTAAATAACTTTTGTTGTTCATAACATGCAACTGTTTTTCTCTCTCCTTTCCTCCTACTAATGGTTATTCTACCATTACACATGTCATTACCTTTCCTTCAAATCTTTTTTTCCCTCCCCCCTACAATTACTGTACTAATTAAGCTTATTCTATACACTTTTCTGTACCGATTGCAAATTCTTACTCTTATATATTAATTTATCTATATACTGCACATATGATATTCTCTGCAGTCTTCCCCAACATATATTTCCTCATAATCTTAGACCCCATTAACAAAAGGTTATTTACATGTTTTAATCTCTTCCTTAAACCAAACCTCCTCCATCTTACATCAGAACAAATATAGAGACCAAAATAACAACAAATGGAAACTCATTGAAAAATAACATTTTCCAAAACATCATTTTCCACATTGCTACTACTTGCCCTTCCTTGACATTCCTTGACAGAGGGTTATTTACAATTTCAAACATATTAAACCTTATATTTCAAACTTTACACTGTAATTTTCCATCTAACTTACCCCCTTTTAACCATTCTTAACAAAAGTTATTAACCTTTTTGTGACAATTTCATAGATATTCCCTTTTACCCTTATCTTTCTCCCTGTATTTTTCACTTCTTTTATACTTTGAATTAACTTCTCAAAATTAAAAGCTCTTCTTTAAGTTTCCTCCATTCTTCTGATCCTCCCTTAATAATATTACAAGATTCTAGTATATCCAAATACTCAGTTTGCTTGTTTATCACAACAACTTTACCTGCCCAAAAGAATCTTAAATGATGTAATTTTTGCCAATTATATTTCACACCCTTGTCCCTTAACAATGTAGTAACTGGTTTAATTTTCTTCCTCCACAATCTTTCTTCTTTAGTTATGTCCTGATAAATATCCAGTTTTTCCCCATCCAATTTTGGTACTCGTGTACCATTTCTTCTTAAAAATGCCATTAATTCTAATTTTCTGTCCAGACCTGCAAATTTTACCAAAACAAACCTTTTAAAAGTCCCATTTCTTCTCTTCCCCAATCTATAAACTGCTAGGATATCCTCCTGTGTAAATTCTCTCCCCATCTTCAGTTCATTCAACCATTTAATAATTCTTTCTCTCAGGCGGTCTGGACTTCCCTCTGGAATATTTTTAATCACCACGTTCTTTTGTCTCGCCATCTCCTCCAGCATGTACAGTCTTTTTTCTTGCTTACCTATTCTTTTATCTTTTTCTTGCAAATCTTTTACCTTTGTTGTCTCAAAATTTTTAGTTACTACTTTCATAGAGTTGGCCAGTAAATCTCTTAATTCTTGTTGTCCATTCATGGTGTCTTTCATTTCTTGCTTCCTTGTCACATCTATTCTGTCCAACCTTTTCTCAAGTTTGCTCCAAATATCCATTTCTTTCTCCACTGCTTGCATGTGTTTTATCTCCTCTTCCACAGATTTTAATTTTGCCTCTATTGTCATAAAGTTATTATTTAATATTTTCATGTAGCTAACCAGCAAGTCCCTTAGTTCTTGTTGTCCATTCATAATTTCTTTTATTTTTGCTTCTATTGTGTCCTCCATGTACTGTCTTTTTTCTTGATTAGCCATTCTTATATCCTCTTCCTTTTCCTTTCCTTTTTTTTGCATCTCTTTTATCTCCATTTCCATACGTCCATTATCTGAAAAATTCAACAGCCTTTCCATCTGATCCCTGAAATCCCTAAAATACTGTAGTTGTTCCCCATAAGAGTCTTTTTCCAACAGATCCCTAAAATCTTGTGCTTCTTTCATAAAAGTTTCCATTTCGATAATTTCCATTTCGATAATTTTAGGATCTCTAAAATCTCTAGAGTAAGTCTAGAATCTGAAATCTTTGGGGTGATGATAACTCATTTAGGGCTGACTGTTTCCCACTTCTTTTTTCTCTCCTCTCACTACTTTAAGGTCACAGCTACTTCATCAGCTGTTTCTCATCTTCAGGGGCCTGTTCTTCTTCACACACTCTCTCCTTTTTTATTTTATTTCGTCTTTCAAAGATTCTTCCTCTCAAAAAAAAAAGGGGACAGACAGACACCCCCTCTTTCAGTCCATCAGCTCTCTTGCCTCAGAGTTCCCCTTTTATCTCTCTTTTTAGTTCAAAACTTTGCTCCAGTACTTTAAGGGCATTCAAGGTTTCTCAAAGCTTACTCCCCTCACTTTCCAAGGCTTTTCAAGGCTTATTTCAAGCTTGCATTCTTCACCTTGCCTTTGAAACCCAATCTTTCATTCCCTTCCACAATTCTGTTTTTCCTTCTCAGTCTCATCAATCACACCTTCCTTAATTAGGTGGTCTTTACAGCCCAAAATAAACATTAAGAGCAAACGGAGGACTTACAGAGGCTTGCAAATCTGTGTCATCCCATTCAGTCGGCATCTCTTTGCCTTTTCGAGCCTTTTCAAGCTCTGTCACACTGACCCAGACTCTCTTGACCCCTGAATTCTTCACCTTCTTCACCCCCACAGCACTCCTCTGTCTTTTTTCTCAAATTTATCTTTAACAGCCTTTGTTTTTCCACCTTTTTAATACATTTATCTCGCAGCCTGCTTCACTCGTGTCTTACTCCCCCGCCATCTTGTTCCGGTCTCCGGACAATTTATTTATAGCGTAACACTGCTACACCACATTTGCTCTCATTATACTACTGGCAAAACATGCAGGGATAAAGAAACAGGGGCCACTTCCCATTTGAAAACAAAGAAGCAGTCTCAAATGTTGGGCTTCTTGTAATGCAGAAATCAAAAGAATAGAAATGAAGATTAGTCCTTAAATTAATATTTAGGCAGGGACCATGTTTAATAAATTGCCTGAATGCTAGCAGAGAGTAAATATAGAGTAGTGATTTATACTTATGAAAGGATGTCCTGGATATCTTGCAAGATAAAAGTCATTATTTGGGCCATCTGAATTGCAGTAATTGTTTACATCAGCAGAATTGCAAAGTATTGAATTGGTGAAGGCAACTTTGGTACTGTGGCATCATGGTTTGATGGGAAATTTTCCTTACAGTCTCGTAATTGAACCAATAGGAAATAATAATTCAGTTCTAAGATTCCTTTCCTCAAGAGGCTAAATCCAGTCTTTTAAATACATATACAGTACTTGGATATTTGTCTTTAAATAGCAGACCTATAGAGAAGTGATTGTAAATGGTGACTAAATTTTTCTTCTTGCTTTGCAGATAACGTTATTACTTTTGTTGTCTGTAGGTACCTTTTGTATGATGTAAACCCCCCAGAAGGTTTTAACCTTCGTAGAGATGTCTATATACGAATTGCCTCTCTTATGAAAACTTTGTTGAAGAATGAAGCTTGGGTACTGGTTCTACCTCCTTGGGGACGTCTTTACCACTGGCATAGTCCTGACATCCATCAGATCCGAATTCCTTGGTCTGAATTTTTTGATGTTCCAAGCCTCAATAAAAATATACCTGTTATTGAGTATGAACAGTTCATTGCAGGTAAAACTTTACTACAAAGTAATCTAAATAGGAAATATTTTTGACACACACACCCCCGATGTTCTGTATAAATTTAGTTAAATGAGGCCTATGTAGATAAAATGTGTCAGTTCGAAATTGGAAGCCTGATTCAGGGCTTATGTTTCTCATTACTACCACTCCCCTTCTAAAAAGTACAGTAAAACCCCGGCTTACAAATGCCCTGGCTTAGGTTTACCGTGGTTTCCAACTGGAAATTACGTCCCACTTCTCGACGTCTTTTTGCTTTACAACTGGGAATTCTCCAGAGTGCATTACGCTTGGGGGGCATATAAGACCACCGACAGCCATTTTGAATGCTGTGCGTGGCACGATCAAGTGGACCGACCTTGCCTTGTGCATTCACCGCCCCTTCCGGAACCATTGCTAAGGTGTGGGATTTAAAAGACAATCCCACGCTTTAGCAACGGCTCTGGAAAAGTCACCATGAATGCACAAGGCAAGGTCACCCACTGTGATCAATCACCTCTCCCCTCCTCTGTGCCCAGGTTGGTGCTGCGAAGGAGGGAGAGGTGATCGATCGCAGTGGGCCGACCTTGCCTTGAATGTTCACGGTGCCTCTTCTGGAGCCATTGCTAAAGCTGATGATAGATGGCCTCCCCACCCCCTCGCAGCACCGACCCAGGCACAGAGGGGGGAGAGGTGAGCGGTTTGCCTCGCCCAGCTGTGGCATCTTCAGCAGGGGAGCACTGGACATGGCCAGCCCCGGTGGCTGGACAAACTGCCCCTCTTCATCGCCTGCCTGATGCCTGAGGTTTGATATTTTTGGGAGATCATGAACATTGTTTTTATTTTCAGTGCATTCCTATGGGAAAACATGCCTCAGTTTACGATTGATCTGGTTTCCGACAAAACTGTCAGAACGGACTAAAATCGTAAACTGGGGTTTTGCTGTACAGTACTTCCATATTTATTTAGCCTGCACTTCTTATTAAAACCAAAAACAATTTATTTTAATAGCTATATACTGAAATGAGATTTTTTATCAAAGCATATCAGGTAGCGTGTAGTTGTCTTTTTAATTGTTTCCAGGTTATTTCTGTTTTTCTGAAAAGACAGTGGCCCCACTCAGACTGAATCTCACTGAAACCCACCTTTTCCAGTAATGACCTTTTTGGTTTCTCTAAATATTTATTTTAGAACCTGACTGTTGAAAATCATAGCAACCAACTATGATTTCATTTGATTATATTATATAACGTGAAATACATATTTATAACCATGTTACCTTTTTTGTTGTGTTGTGTTGTGTTGTACTCAGAATCAGGTGGACCCTTTATTGATCAAATATACGTCTTGCAAAATTATGCTGAAGGATGGAAAGAGGGAACTTGGGAAGAAAAAATAGATGAAAGACCATGCATTGATCAACTCATGTATTCAGCAGACAATAAAAAATACTACAGGTAATCCTCAGAAAGCTGTAGTTCTGTTAAAACTAAAGCCCAAAGTGTTTATGTTCTTTGCAGCTCTGTTCTCTTGGAATTCTAAGATGAGTAGGAAAAAAACATCTCAAATGTCAGAGTTGGAGGACTTGTGTTTCAAAAAAATGCCATACTTTCTTAACAAGCGAGGTCTGATGGACTCTTGCCTGTTGTCATTTAAATGCATAGCAAAGGTATATATTTTTCATGTAATTTTCGGTGGGTATAGTCTGGTGGGCCTTTTGTCTGTTGTCATTCATTTAAAAGCATTTTTGTTTCACAGCATTTTGACTATAACTATGTAAATGTGCCAGGTGTGGCTGCCAGCAAAAATGAATTATGCAGTTCAGTTGTCAGTTGGTTGTGCACCCACCCCTCCACCCCCCATTGTGACTAATTGCGCACTGATGGAAGTGCTTCATGAATAACAGTTCTGCTTCAGCACTATAATAGCTAGGTTGGACATAATGTAGAGCAGTAGTGCCCAAACCTTTTTTTTGCTGGTCCGGTCCCGCCCCTGACACGCAGCTGCGGGAGCCAGAGGCGGGCTACTCCTGCTGCTGACAGTTTTGACAACGGCAGCGGTGGTCGTGCTTTGTCCTCGCTGCTCCGAGCAGCCTCTGGCTCGGTCCCATCCCCTCTGCAGCCTTTGCTAAAGCCGATCGCCGCGTTGGGGAAATTTTCGGAGCCTCCTCCATTTCAAAATACGCAGCGCTGGAAGGGTAAGCCCGGCATGTTGCGCTGATGTCAGCCTTGCTGCTTGAAGGGGCTCTCCCAGCGCAACAGATTTTGAAAAGGAGGCTCCAAAAATTTCCCCAATGCTGCAGTCAGCTTTGGCAAAGGCTGCAGAGGGGATGGGACCGAGCCAGAGGCTGCTCAGAGCAGCGGGGACAAAGCGTGATTGCTGCCGCTGCTGACGTCAGGTGGGGGGGGGCAAGTGGAGGGGCGGTCTGCCCGGGTACTCACTGTGGGCCGCATTAATGATATGCACAGGCCTAATTGGGCCCACGGGCCATCGTTTGGGCGCCCCTGATGTAGAGTTACGCCTGCACATGACACAGTAGGAATTTGTTCCATGTGTCTCAATCTTAGCTAGCTATTATTTGCTTTATCTGTCACCCAATTTTAAATGCACTTTTTAGTCGACAAATATTTTATTGTTGTAAAATATCATGAGAGTTGCTTTTAGAGTTGAAAGGTGTTCAGAAATATTTTGGGAAGGAAGATTGGTTGGTTTATTCTTAACCACTAACCCACCGCAGCCCCTTTATTCAATAAAGAAACAAGAGCAGATTTTCTAGGGTACTTGTGTAAAATGCCTCCTTGCAAAGAGGACCTTTTCTGGATCAGATGGATCAGGCTCTATTATACTACTGTATTGCCCAGGGGGTGCTTGAGTGTACTTACAATGATTTCACTTTTCAGAGAGGATCCTTTTCTGTCCTTTTTACATGTGAAGAAAAAAGAATGATTAAACAGTTTGAGCTTTTTTTAAAGCCAGGCCAATGGAAATGTAATGTGTCATTGCTTTAATTTGTGTCCGTTCGTATACACTATCTCAGGAATTCTCAACCTTTTTAAGCCTGGGTCCGGGTCATGCTCCCTCAGATAGCTTTGGGGGCAGGACAGCCATTCTGCCCATCCTCCACCACATGGGTGTGGTGGAGGTGGTGGGTCACATGAAATGGTGCCGTGGGCCACATCTGGCCCAGAGACCGCAGGTTGAGAATCCCTGCACTAACTCTTTAATATGTTTTTCATTTTACTTTGCAGAGGTTGGTTCTGGGGTTATGAAGAAACACGGGGCCTTACGTTGGCTTGTTTGTCTGTCCAAGGCTCTGCCTCTGTCATAGCTCCTCTGCTTTTGAACATCTCTGCTCGGTGAGGCATGTTCTATTAATTTTCATCTAAAATTTTTGCAGATTTCCTTTTATCAGAGGAAATAACTGAAACCTCTATTATACTATTGCCAAGTGGGTGCCTGAATGTACAGTACTTACAATGATTTCACTCTTTGGTATTCCCATTTTTGGCAAAAGGCTATTAACCAAGGACTATGGAATGTGTGATTCTTCAGGTTCCATCAATCCAGTCCAGTCTACCGATAAGGGGTATTGAGAGCTGCAGTTCAACAAAACCTGGAGGGCTACAGTACTATCCCTCTTTTGCTGACATGCCTATGATTAAACCTCAAAGATTGCCATGTCTCATGGCAGGTTGGGCTACTTTTTCACAAATTTTTATGCTCTTTACCTTTGTGAGCTGTATACCCAATAGAAAGCAGCAGACAAACTTCATGCAGAGAACTAAAGGAACTGTGAGAAATCTTCTGTTCTGTCAGGTGCCAGAGACAAACCAAAGTTCTTCAAGAGTATGTAACTTTGTAGTTGAAAATTACAGTGCAACCTCAGTTAATGTAATTAATGCATTCTCTGGGACATTTCTTACAGCAAAAATTACTTTAACCGAATTTCCCATAGGAATGCATTGGATGTAATTTCCCATAGGAATGCATTAAAAACCAAAATACATTAACCAAAACGCAGTTTCCCATAGGAATGCATTGAAAACCAATTAATCTGTTCTGGAAAATATTCCATAAATTGAGCCATATTTTCTATGGAGTTCCTTTTGTTATGTGGTTTTTATGTTAACCGATCCATTTGTTAACCAAGGTTCCACTGTACAGTGGAACCCTGTTTTACGGACAGCTCGTTTAACGGAAAACCCGCTATACGGAAGGAAATCCCGAGAAAATAACGCCCTGCTTACCGGGAGGGTGTTTGGAGCATTTCCACTTTGTTTTTGAAATTTTTTGTTGCTTTTTTGCACCTCCAGAAGTATTCCCCGCAACCAGGAAGTGCTGAAATTCCCCCGTCCCCTCCAGCTGTTTGGTGGTACTCCTATAATTACCAAGGGTGGCCACTAGAAGGCACTGCCGAAAACGTGCCAAATGTGCATTGCAAACCAAAATAATAAGTTCTCCTTCACCGGGTTCAGTGTTTGGCACCAGCCTAGGGATGAGGGCAAGGGCGGTGGTGTTGCCATTATAGCCAGGGAGTCACTGGGAGTCACCAGGGCCACTGCTCCACAAATTCTGGGTTGTGAGGCCCTGCTCCTGCGGCTGGGCCCAAAGGGTCAGTTGGGGGTCCTACTCCTGTACCTGCCCCCTTGCAGGGTAAGGGACTCCCTGCCTGGGCTCCTCGAGACTGTCTCAGCATTGGCGTTGGAGTTCCCTAGGCTGATGGTTCTAGGGGACTTCAATTTGCCTTCGCTGGGGTCCGGTTCCGGGGTGGCTCAGGAGTTCATGGCTTCCATGGCAACTATGGACCTGGCTCAGGTAATTCGGGGCCCTATCAGGGGCAGTGGCCACACACCAGATTTAGTCTTTTTGTCGGAGCGGTGGCAGAGTGATCTGAGTTTACAGAAGCTAGACATAACACCTGTGCCATGGTCAGATCACTAGCTGGTGGCTCTAGACTTCCTGGGGGCGACACTTCATCATAGGGAGGCAGGGTCTATTAAAGTGGCCCGCCCCCAGCAACTGATGGATCCGGATGGATTCCAGAGAGAACTGGGGGATTTTCCCCTGGATCGGCAACACGATTCGCCCAAGGCACTTGTTGACCTGTGGTGTGGGTCAACGATAGCTGCCTTGGATGTAATCGCTCCACTATGGCCTCTCAGAGCCCACGGAGCTAGGTCATCCCCGTGGTTCATGGAAGAACTACGGGAGCTCAAATGGGCAAAGAGACGCCTTGAGCGCCTCTGGGTGAAGACCAGGAACGATTCCGATTGGACACTAGCTAGAGCCGCTATTAGGGCCTACCTAGTGGCAATGGGAGTGGTGAGGAGGCAATACTTCACCTCCCTTATTGCCTCCGCTGATAATTGCCCAGCCACCCTGTTTCGGGTGACCAGGTCCCTCCTTGGTAGGGGGGGGGGGGCTGTGCCTGGTTGGCAGGGATCGGCTGAGGACTTTGCATACCATCTGGTGGAGAAAATCGATCAGATTCGCTTAAGGTTTAATCTTGGCGTGGATGGGGAGGGTCAGGGGGGAGCCAGTGCACAGTCTTGCTGTGTTATCTGGGATCGGTTTGATCCTGTTGCCCCAGATCCCAGGTCCTGCGCTATCCTGGGAGCTACCATCTTTGGTTTTGGATGGGGCTATTTTGCCCCAGACCGACCCGGTGCGCAACTTGGGGGTCCTCCTGGATTCGTGGCTGCTGCTAGAAGAACAGGTGGTGGCTAATTTAAATTGATAATTGAAACTGCTGAGAGCCACCTCTGTTCAAACAGAGGAAGCAGTTTGAAGCTTCCAGAAGCAGGGGGGCAGGGCCACACCAGGCCCTTCCCTGAACTGTGACTCATAGGGGCGGAGCCACACTAGCCTTTAAAAGCTCTGAGCTCTTTCAGGGTCAGCCATTTTGACTCTGCATGTGCCTTTAAGCAGAGCTGCTGCTGAGGAGAGCCAAACAAAGGAAGTGAGCACTGGTAAGTTTTGCAGTTGGAGTAGAGCTGCTTTAGAGGCCTCTACTAATTTAAATTGATAATTGAAACTGCTGAGAGCCACCTCTGTTCAAACAGAGGAAGCAGTTTGAAGTTTCCAGAAGCAGGGGGCAGGGCCACACCAGGCCCTTCCCTGAACTGTGACTCATAGGGGCGGAGCCACACTAGCCTTTAAAAGCTCTGAGCTCTTTCAGGGTCAGCCATTTTGACTCTGCATGTGCTCTTAAGCAGAGCTGCTGCTGAGGAGAGCCAAACAAAGGAAGTGAGCACTGGTAAGTTTTGCAGTTGGAGTAGAGCTGCTTTAGAGGCCCGCGCGCCTAACGGCGTGCGAGATTACAAACTAGGAACAAAAAAAATATAGTCTTACTAGGTAGAAAGGTAGTAAACGTGTACATTTTTGAGGCCCAGAATACTGCACTTGTTAAAATGGATTCTGAGGGAACAGCTGTAGTTACCTGCAATTCTTGTGCCATGTTTGTGTTCTTGCCAAAGCATATGGAGAACTACACTTGCAGCAAGTGCAAGCTGGTTGCACTACTAGAAGAGAAGGTCCAGCAGCTAGAGGCTCGCATATCTAACCACCAACAAATTAAGGAGCTTGAGCTGTTCTTGGACAGAGCGGAGCAGACTATGCTGGACAAAGAAGTGACAGGGCACAGTTCTGAGGGAGAAGGCCCTTCACTAACTCAGGAGGAAGATGGTTGGAGGAATGTGACTCAAAGGAGGAGAAGAGTAGGGGATCACTCTGAGAGTCTGAAATTACAGAATAAATTTGAGGCTCTTTCTCTTATCACACCTGATGAGGAACACACAGAGGAACAACTGGTTCCACCTGATGATCTCTCCTTCATCACACTTGATGAGATCCAGGAAGATGAACAACAGGAACAAACTGAGGTTCTCTCCCTTAATATGGTTGATGAGGTGCATGTAGATGAACAGATTGCAGGAGAGAGGCTCCTTGTACTAGGCGATTCAATAATTAGAAATACAGAGAAATGGATTTGTGATGCACATGATAACCGTATGGTGACTTGCCTGCCAGGTGCAAAAGTTGCAGACATCACAAGAAATCTAGATAGATTATTAGAGAGAACTGGGAACGAGCCAGTTGTCATGGTACACGTTGGTACTAATGATGTTGGGAAGGCCAAGCGGTCTGTCCTGGAAGCCAAATTTAGGTTGTTAGGAAGAAGATTGAAGTCCCGGACTTCCAAGGTAGCATTTTCAGAAGTGCTGCCTGTCCCTCGCGCAGGACCTACCAGGCAGGCAGAGCTCAGAAGCCTCAATGCGTGGATGAGGCGGTGGTGTCAAGAGGAGGGCTTCAGATTTGTCAGGAACTGGAGAACATTTTGGGACAAGCCAAATCTGTTCAGGAGGGATGGGTTGCATTTAAACCATGATGGGACCAGATTGCTGGCACTCAACATCAAAAAGGCTGCAGAGCAGCTTTTAAACTGATAACTGGGGGAAAGCCGACAGGAGCTGGGCAGCATCCGGTTCGGGAAAGTGTGTACTTGAGTAGTGAGGAGGATGCAAAAATTACTGAGCAGAGCAAGGAGCTAGTCACCAGCACTCTAGCAGAAGGATGCAAGAGGCAGTCTAACAATGCAACTGGACTCAAAAGACTGTATCAGGAAAGCATATATAAATGCTTGTATACAAATGCCAGAAGCCTCCGTAACAAAATAGGGGAGCTGGAATACTTAGCAATAGATAAAAATATTGATATTATTGGTATCACTGAAACCTGGTGGACGGATGATAACCAATGGGATACAGTAATCCCAGGCTACAAACTGTACAGGAAGGATAGGAAGGGGCAAACAGGAGGTGGTGTAGCCTTGTATGTCAAAGAAGTGATAAAATCGTATGAATTGGAATATCTAGGTGATTTGGAGTCACCATTAGAAGCTCTGTGGGTAAGAGTACCAGGCCACAAGGATGGTCTAACAGTAGGCATATACTATCGGCCTCCGACCCAAACTCTTGAGGGAGACTGGCAGTTGGAGAATGTTGTAAAGGAGGCATCCAGGAAGGGAAGCCTGGTTATAATGGGGGACTTCAATTACCCTCACATAGACTGGGTGAACTGTTGTTCAGCACATGATAAAGAGATAAAGTTCCTAGATATGCTCAATGATTGTTCCCTGGGACAGATGGTTGAAGACCCAACTAGAGGTACAAGAATCCTTGACTTGATCCTGAGTAATACTCAGGATCTGGTGCAAGATGTTAATGTGACTGATCCAATAGGGAACAGTGACCACAACTCAATTATGTTTAACTTGATCATAGACCGCAAGTCACTGATAAAATCTAACACAGAGACCTTAAATTTTCAAAAAGGAAATTTCCCAAAGATGAGGAAACTAGTAAAAAAGAAACTGAAAGGGAAAATTGAGAGAGTCCAAACACTCCAAGAGGCATGGAGGCTGTTTACAAAAACAATAACAGAGGCTCAATTGGAATGCATACCCAAAAGGAAAAAGGGCACTGCCAGGTCCAAGAGGACTCCGATGTGGCTTACAGGAGCTGTTCGGGAAGTGATCAAGAGCAAGAAAAGCTCATTTAGAAGATGGAAGGCTTGTCCAAATGAGGACAGCAGGCAGAAACATAAATTCTGGCAGAACAAATGCAAGGCAACAATCAGGAAAGCAAAGCAAGACTTTGAGGAGCGTATAGCTAAAAATACTCAGAGAAATAACAAAGACTTCTTTAAGTACATTAGAAGTAAGAACCCAACTAGGAAGGCCATTGGACCATTAGATGTCAATGGAAGGCAAGGGGTTATTAAAGAGGAAACAGAGATTGCAGAGAGACTCAATGAATTCTTTGCTTCAGTATTCACTGAAGAAGACAGAGACCACATGCCCAAAACAGAGCCTATCTTCGTAGGGAGGGAAACCGAAGAATTAAGCAAGATAGAAATAACCAGGGAGGAGGTCCTTGCATGTCTTGTTAAGCTAAACACTAACAAATCCCCAGGACCAGATGGCATCCATCCACGAGTTCTCAGGGAACTTAAAGATGAAATTGCTGATATCCTAGCCAAAATATATAATCTTTCCCTCAAATCAGGCTTTGTGCCTGATGACTGGAAGGTAGCGAATGTAACACCAATTTTCAAAAAAGGATCCAGGGGTGATCCAGGAAATTACCGGCCTGTCAGTTTGACATGTGTCCCAGGTAAAGTGATGGAAACCATCCTAAAAGATAGAATTAATAGGCACATAGAAGAGAAGGCGCTGCTAAAGGAGAGCCAACATGGCTTTTGCAAGGGCAAATCATGCCTCACTAATCTGTTGGAATTTTTTGAGAGTGTCAACAAGCATGTGGATAAGGGGGATCCAGTTGACATTGTTTATCTGGACTTTCAGAAGGCTTTTGACAAGGTCCCACACCAAAGGCTCTTGAATAAACTTACCAGTCATGGAATAAAGGGACAGGTCTTGTCCTGGATCAGCAACTGGCTAAGGGACAGGAAACAGAGGGTAGCACTAAATGGACACTTCTCCAAGTGGAGGGAAGTAAAGAGTGGGGTCCCCCAAGGTTCAGTACTGGGACCCCTGCTTTTCAACCTCTTCATAAATGATCTAGAGGTAGGAGTAAAAAGCAAGGTAGCCAAATTTGCTGACGACACTAAATTATACAGGGTAGTGAAAACTGTGAGAGATTGTGAAGAGCTCCAGAGGGATCTCTTGACACTGGGGGAGTGGGCAAAACAGTGGCAAATGAGCTTCAACATCAGTAAGTGCAGAGTGATGCATGTTGGGGCAAAAAACCCCAATTACATTTATAAACTGATGGGGTCTGAACTCTCTGCGACAAACCAGGAAAGGGACCTTGGTGTCCTGGTGGACAGCTCAATGAAGGTGTCCACCCAGTGTGCCTCAGCAGTGAAAAAAGCAAACTCAATGTTAGGGATCATTAGGAAGGGTATAGAAAATAAGTCAGCAAGTGTCATTTTGCCTCTTTATAAATCTATGGTGAGGCCCCATCTGGAATATTGTGTACAGTTCTGGTCGCCATACCTCCAGAAGGATATTATGGAGTTGGAGAAAGTACAGAGGAGGGCAACCAGAATGATTAGGGGACTGGAACACCTTCCTTACCATCTGAGGCTGCAACGGTTGGGCCTTTTCACTCTTGAACGACGGCGTCTAAGAGGTGACCTGATTGAAGTTTATAAAATCATGCACGGTGTGGACAAAGTAGATAAGGAAAAACTGTTTTCCCTATCGCACAACACTAGAACTAGGGGACACTCCATGAAACTTTTGGGTACTAGTTCTCAAACAAATAAGAGAAAGTACTTTTTCACCCAGAGGATTACTGGTCTATGGAACTCCCTGTCAGAAGAAGTGGTGACAGCTGTCAGTCTTGACAGCTTTAAGAAAGGATTAGACAAGTTCATGGAGGACAAGGCTATCAATGGCTATAATTATGGCTACCTAAGGATAACCTCCGGGTTGGAGAGATAGGCAGGATATCTCTCAATGCCATTTCCAGGAAATCCTAAGCAGGTGAAGGCATCTGCTTGGGAATACCCTGAAGGAAATGGTGAGCCACTGTGTGAGACAGAATGCTGGACTGGATGGGCTGTGGCCTGTTCCAGCAAGGCTGTTCTTATGTTCTTATGTTCTTATGGCTGTGGCCAGGAGGGCCTTCGCCCAACTTCGGGTGATTCGCCAGTTGCGCACGCTCCTGGACCGGGACTCTTTGCTCATGGTCACTCATGCTCTGGTGACCTCCAGACTAGATTATTGTAATGCGCTCTACATGGGGCTGCCCTTGATGACCATTCGGATGCTGCAGCTGGTCCAGAATGCAGCGGCCCGGGTGGTGATGGGGTGTGGACATTATGCCCATGCCTCACCACTGCTGCGGGAGCTGAACTGGTTACCCGTTTGCCTCCGGGTGCAATTCAAGGTGCTGGTTTTGACCTTTAAAGCCCTATATGGTAGTGGGTCAGGTTACCTTAGAGACCGCATCGCCCTAAGGACGTCTGTCCATCCAACCAGAGCAGACCGGAGGGGCTCTCTAATAGTGCCATCGGCCAGGGGGGCTCGCCTCTCTGGCACAAGGAGGAGAGCCTTCGCTGTGTCCGCACCGGCCCTTTGGAACCTCCTGCCTGTGAAACTGTGTCTCCAGACGGAGTTGTTGCCCTTTAGAAAAGAACTAAAAACCTGGCTTGCGGGCCAAGTTTGGGGTGCAGGTGGAGGGGTGGCTTCCGTAGGGTGGTTAATATAGGGGAGGATGTCTGCCCCACGGTTTCTTCAGTTCCTTCACCCCTCTCTTTTTAGGGGTGGGTTCTTATTGCTGGTTTTTATCTGTTTTATTTGTTTTTATCTGTTTTTACCCACTGTTGTGAACCGCCCGGAGTCGGCTTTGGCTGAGTGGGCCGTATAAAAATTTAACAAAAAATAAATAAATATAAATAAATAAAAAATATAGTTTGTGAATCCCCACTATTGGGTTATGCGCCTGCGCAGAACATTGATCGGAGGCTTTAAAGCTGATTGGTCTAAAGTTTTGGCGGTAAGACCGCCCACCGTACCGCCCACCCTTAAGCGCCAGTTCACCATTTTACCTCAGTTCTCTTCTTTCCACCTCAGCAGCAGGACAATCGTTGAGAGCTTCCTCAATTTTTTCTTGTCAATTCTACGGAAAAGACTAATTTTACGAACAATTTTTTCTGGCGATCTTGTCCCTAGGGCAGGATTGCCACTCCAGTGCTGTTTCTTCTTGTAGGACTCAGTCACTTTTCGCTTAGGTCGCCGTTTCCCCCCTCAAGGGGGTGGCGGTAGGCTGGCCCTTCGGGGCATTCTTCTCGAACGTTCTCCGTTCTAGTTGCCTTCTTTGGAGGAATTTTTCATGGCCTCAGTGGCTTTCAAGCAGTGTACTTCTTGTCACAAGAAGTTCCCGGCTTTGGACGGACACAGCCAGTGCCTGTTTTGCTTGGGAGAGTCGCACCAGAGCCAGTCTTGTGCGCACTGCAAAAAATTTACACGCCTTGCGGTTCAGAGCAGGAGCAACTGACTCAAGGCACACCTGATGAAGCTTGCCCTGGATCCCGCTTCAGCGGCTTCCACATCCGCCTCTACGAGTGGCCTCCTGCCCGAAAGGGCTCCAAAGTCTTCTTCTTCAACCATGATTCACAAGAAGAAGAAGAAGGACAAGAACGGGGAAAAGAAGAAAAAGCACAGGGGTGAGGCTTGCCGTTCTTTGCCCTCTACCACTTGCCCGCCAATTTCTCCCCAGACTTCTCCACCATTCTCCATGGCAAGGTGCCCCTCTCCTGGGTCTTCCGTCGGGGGTGGCCGCTCCTCTTCGGAGTCACCGAACAAGGCACACCGGGCTGGTGCAACCGCGCACCCCGTGCGTCTTTCACCGTCACCTCCTTTGGGTGAGAGGGGCCGTACCACTGTCTTGAATGCCCTCACTAAAGCTCCTTTCGAGCCGATGGTTACTGCGGACGCTCGTCTCCTCACCTGGAAGACTGCTTTTCTTGTGGCTATCACGTCTGCTAGCTGAGCTGGTGAGCTGGTTGCTTTGCAGGCTGACACCCCGTTTATCAAATTCTACAATGACCACGTGGTGCTCCACGCCGACATCACCTTCTTACCAAAGGTAGTCTCCCAGTTTCACATGGCTCAGACTATATCTTTACCGACTTTCTTTCAAAACCCCAGCAATGCTCAAGAAAGGACTTGGCACCGCTTGATGTGAAATGAGCTTTATTGTTTTACATCAGCAGGACCTGTGAGTTCCGTAAGTCACAGTGTCTTTTTGTTGCCTATGGGGGAAAGTCCAAAGGTGAACCCATCACTTCTCAGAGGTTCTCCAAATGGATTACATCAACCACTTATCTTGCCTACGAGACTGCCTCTTTGCCACTTCCTCCACACGTCAGGGCACATTCTACCAGAGCGGTTGCTACCTCCACTGCCTTTTTGGAGGGCACTCTGCTAGAGGACATCTGTAAGGCTGCCACTTGGTCCAGACCTTCCACGTTTGTCCAGCACTACCGGATGGACACCAGAGCCACTGCGGACGTCAGACTTGGTCGTGTCGTCCTTGCCAGAGGGCTCCAGGCGCCTCGCCCTTGAGGGTCCATCCTGCCTGACTGATATATGTCTTCAAGGATTCATCTCATCCGACTGCCCACCTACCAAGTAAGTGTGAGCTTGCTAATCTCCCAATAGTGGGGATTCACAAACTATATGAAGGAGAAAGTTAGGTTGCACTTACCAGTGATAACTTTCGTTCTTCGAGTATATAGTTTGTGAATACACACTACCCACCCTACCTCTCCTCTTGAGCTGCACGGATGAGATCATTTGGTTTATCCTATGCTTTGCTTAAGTATGGAACTGGGGTAAAATGGCGAACTGGCGCCTAAGGTTGGGCGGTACGGTGGGCGGTCTTACCGCCAAAACGTTAGACCAATCAGCTTTAAAGCCTCTGATTGATGTTCTGCGCAGGCACATAACCCAATAGTGTGTATTCACAAACTATATGTGCGAAGAACGAAAGTTATCACTGGTAAGTGCAACCTAACTTTCTCGAGCTCAGAAAAAAAACCAAATTAATGTCTTTTATCTGTTCAAAAGTGCAATTTGGAAATTTTCACTGTGTTTTCACCACTTTAGAGTTTTGAACTGAAAAAATAAGTTTTTTGGCTTTTTTTCTAACCTCTGGAATGGAAATATTGGTTTTCAATGCATTCCTATGGGAAACCGTGCTTTGCTTTAAGAAAAAATCACTATAAGGAAAACTCAGTGGGATGGATTAATTCTGTAAAGCAGGGATTCACTATGTGGTTAGACAGCAGACTTTGAATCATAGTTTAATAATTTTGAGGTTAAGGAAACTATTTTCTAGTTGCAAGAAGAAATACATTGTGATGTTTAACTCTATGTAACTGGTCACCTCTGCTTCCTTAAGCTCTGTATATAATAAATACCAATAATGTATGTTATTCTTGAATGGTAATATGCACTCAGTTTTATCATTTTTAATAGATCAGTAATGCTAGACAGAGCTGAAAATCTTCTACATGACCACTATGGAGGCAAAGATTATTGGAATGTGAGTAAGCTAATTTTGCTAAATGATTTAATTATTTTGTCAACTAGCAAACCTAACTATACTGCTAATTTTGTAGTCCATTATATTTGGAGTGGTCCAGATACTATTTCAGCATTGTGAATCAGATTACAAAATGCCTAATCTTAAATACTACAAAAAAGTCTGTAGTTGTGCATTTTCTGGGTTGCCTGATTATTTGAAATTATCCTTCTATTTTTCACTAAATCCTTTTAATTTGCTCCCTTAGATCACTTATTGCATATACAGTAAAACCCCTACTTATGAAAAAAGCCTGTTCCGTATGCTTTTGCTTAAATCAGTTTTTTATGTAACTTGAAGCAAACTCATAGGAAAAATTATTTTTTTACATAACTCGAAGCAAACCCATAGGAAGAATGAAATTTTTATGTAAATCGAAACAAACCAACAGGAAAAAGAATATTTATGTAACTCAAAGCAAACTCATAGGAAATTGTGTAAATTGGGACATGGTTTTAGCACAAAATCATTATGTAAGTCGAATTTTATGTAACTTGGGGTTTTACTGTATTCTGTAGATTACCCAAAACAACACATTGCGTGGATTACAGATAATTTAATGAACTACAAATTCCTTTCAACCGAGGAGATTACCTGTACCAACTTTTTTCATGGAAATATATTGGGATTTAAATTCATAGGATGCTTAACATAACATAGGATGCTTAACATAACAAAACAAGTTATGTTCTTGAGAGAGTTTGACTTCCAATAGATCAGGGGTGGACAATCTTTTTACGTTGCGGGCCTGGCCATGCCCCCAGACAGCTGAGAAGGCCTGACCATGCCCCCCAGAAGCAGACACATTTACTGCTGTTGTAAATGTGCCCACTTCCGTGTTTACGGCAGTCACAGGCATAATTGCGCATTTGCGGATGTGTTTTATGCCTGACATAAATGTGCCCGCTTCCACTTCCAGGTGTGGCGGAGGCGGTGATGAGCTGGATGGAATGGTGTCATGGGCTGTAGCTTGGGAACCCCTGCAATAGATATTGCAAACACCACCACCACCCCACTTGTTAAAGTAAAATTATTATGGAAACGAAAGGGCTACTGGGAAAGAAAGCGGGAGGGGGGGATGTCTTGCAGTGATGAGGTGGGCAGAGAGGTGGAGAGGAAAAAGAAATGATAAGGGAGGACCAAGCAACAAGGTGACGAATGTGATAAAGAGCAATACAGAGAGAAAATGGTCTGAATGAAAAAATATATAATTAGCCTAGGTATGCCATTAATTCTATAAATTCTAGGCTAGTTATTTTTGTGGTGCTAGAGAAAACATATCCTTGTGTTGTTTTTTTCAGTGGTTTTTGTTTTGTTTTTTGGTAATAGACACGTCGCAGTATGGTTTTTGCTCGACACCTTCGTCTGGTGGGTGACCTGTTTAGAGCAGAACACTTAAACTCTACTGACAAGAAGGACAGGACTCGATATTCTGAGGACTGGATAGAAATGAAGGTAAAATAATTTACAGATAGATTTTAGCATAATCTTCCCACAGACTTTCCCCATTACTTATTTCATTTGCTCTTCAATGGGGCATATGGGAGCAGTGTAATTTTAGATGTATAAGAGGTTCCTAAGCTGTGACATTCAGTGCTTGTTTTCATCAGGGCATGGAATGGATTTGGGGCAAATTCCTTCTGGCTGCTTTAAAAGGAAGGTTCTGCAAAATGTGCTTGTGCTTCCTTCTTTCCAGCTGCAGTTACAGGATGGAGAATGTAGGTTTTAAGTTCAAAATAAATTTCAGGAAAATTAGATTTAGACACTACTACAGGAATATCCCCACCCCCTCAAAAACATGGAAAGAATAGGACAGTGATAGGATTCAAAACTGTTGTACACTGGAATGTCTAGTAACCAGAAATGAAGCAGTCCAAGATGGCCCAGGAGTAACAAGACACCAATCTTTACTGTAGCAAGATGCTGGCTGTATATGAGAAGAAACGTTAACAGTTTTATATACAGTAATGTTAATTTCTCTACCTGAGGGGAAAATTCCACAGTTCATTCTCATCTACCTTCAGGGACACATTGTTCATCTATGAAGATTAAGCTTGCTGAAATACATGGTTCATCAAAATAGTATTTGAAGAAATTAAGGTCTCCATAACATACAAAGTCTCATGAAATAAACAGTGCTAAGCCAGGTAGCCCCCTGGCATATGTTACACTAGTGCAAGGTTCCTCAAAACTGGCTCTCCTGGTGTTTTTGGACTTCAATTCCCAGAAGCCAAAGTCAGCACGCTCTGCTGATCAGGGCTTCTGGGAATTGAAGTCCAAGAACATCTGGAGAGCCAAGTTTGAGGAAACCTGGCCTAGTGCAATAGGGCTAAACATTGCAGAGGCTACAAAGCCTCTGGTGAAATTGACTGACTAGAGAAGTAGATTGTGAACCTTAGAAAATGTGTGCCAACAAATGTGACATGAGATGGTGTAGAGCGGGGTGGTCAACCTTGATGCCCCACGTGTTCTTATTCAATTAATAGAAGCCCAAGTCAGGACACCTGCTGTTGGATCTATATGCACCCATAGTCTTGCATTAACTCACTCAGATCAGCAGTATCTGTAATAACCAGAATGCTTTTTCAACTAGATCTGCATACTATGTTTGTACTCTATATTGTCCTTGTGTATTCTTATCTCCTTACAAGAAGAGACATTAGTGGAAATGTGTTTTGGATATCAATTCGTGAGTTCAGACACAAATTATATGTCCCTTCATATGTGTGAAATCTAGAAGTCCTTTTTGGAGAAGTGAAAAGACTAGTAATTATATAACCAACTGAATATAAATGCATCTAAAATCACAGACTCCCAGGTGTCCCATTCAGGTATTCAGGGTTAGCATTAAATAAACATGCCAGTCTTGTTGGTTCTTCTGCGCTAGGTAAAGCTTGGCACAGCAAAAGGCGGTCCATACCTTGGAGTTCATCTCAGACGTAAAGACTTCATCTGGGGTCATAGGAATGATGTGCCCAGCATCCACAGAGCTGTTAAGAAAATCCGCAGCATCCTGAAATCACACAAACTTGAGAAAGTTTTTGTAGCCACTGATGCCGTTGTCGAAGGTATGTAGCTTTTCCATATCAATGTGGTATTTCACATTTTCTTCCAAACAGCTTGACTGTCACATCTTTCTAAATAGCAGAAACCTCTGCTGCAAACTATATAACTGTTTTGTGAGACACATCTGAGAACCTAGAACCGTGATGGCGAACCTTGGCACTCCAGATGTTCTTGGACTTTAATTCCCAGAAGCCCAAGCACCCTGTGAATCCACACGAATGGGAGTGACGAGGACAGTGCGAGCGGGATGAATTGCAGAAACCCATTTGTGTGGATTCACAGGGTGCTTGGGCTTCTGGGAATTGAAGTCCAAGAACATCTGGAGTGCCAAGATCCACCATCACGGACCTAGAATCACTGATGATTGATGGAGACGTGAAAAGCTGGGGTTAGGGCAGTGGAGAGGTAGAGTGTTTTCTTCCTGGAAAGGGGCATAGCCTGGTTTGCTGGAGTACCGAGCAGAAGAGCTAGTTGAAGCAAAGGCATCTTTAAATTCTTTGTGAACTTTACATCTTAAACTGGGTTTTAGGACTGAGTCATATTCTTGCAAACCATGACAATCCCAAATTTTTATATCTTTCTAACTTTTCTTTAATTTCTTCTTTTGCCTTATCAAAATTATTTTTACATCCTGCAAATTCTTAGTACTATTTGTTCCCAAATATTGTACTGTACAGTACTTAAAACTCAATTTCACTTTAATCTTAAATTTTATTTTAATTCCCTCCATTTTCTCTTTATCATTGTTCAACAAAATTACCCCTGATTTACTCTAATTAATTTTAACCCCATTACCTCTACACAATTTTTCAAATAACTGAACATTAGCCAAAGCCTTTACTGGTGTTTCAGTTGTGATGCCTGGTCACATTTGTCATCAATGCTGCTAAGATATACTGCAGCATCTCATCAGTTAGCCACCGTGAAAGTTACACACTGTCTTCATGAACACCAATAAGATTCTCGTCATCATGACCACTGTGTGAATGTGGAGAGATACAGAATTCAGATAATTTGCTGGTGTGCCGGGTACTACCGTAATAGGTGTTTTAGGACTGCACGCAGCCTACAGGTTGCACTTAGCCAGCTTCTAATTTGGACTTTCCTCTTCACAATTACTTTGATACACAATGAAATAGGCAAAGGTTGAATCCTTAGTCACATATAGATACTTCATCAGGGGCATGCTGGCTACGTTAAAAGACCGCTGGACATGGAGTGATGAGGGTCCCTAACCCTAACAAAATACATACGTTCCCACTCGGCTTCTAATTTCAACTCCCCTCTGGGGATTTGAACCAACAACCTCCTGCTTACAAGGCAAAACTGCAACCTCTAAGCCACGGTAGCTCCGCTGTTAATGGAGCTGCTTTTGTAATCTTATCATTGGCCCTGTTCATTTACTCGATTGTTCCATGCATTGAAGCTCGGCTCTTTGGATTAGCGCCCAAGGAGGCTGCTATGATACTTGCGGCCTGGGGGGGCGCCTCGGGCTTAATCCCAGTATTCTGGTGGGCCCACCCACCACTGTACTTGTAACTCTTCAGTTAATCGTGTGGCAATAAAGCAAATGTTCTAATGCAGTGATGGTGAACCTTGACACTCCAGATGTTCTTGAATTTCAATTCCCAGAAGCCCTGATCCGCAGAAGTGCTGACTTAAGCTTCTAATAATTGAAGCCCAAGAACACCTGGAGTGCCAAGGTTCACCATCACTGTTGTAAGGTAACCATAATTTTCACAGCTTTGTAAATAAGCTTGAAGTTGAAATAAATACATTTATGGGAGAATGATCAACTGCTTAGTCTTCAGAAACTTGAAACATTGCTCTGGCCACAATCCTTTTGTGCAGGCTTTGCAAATGACATAGCTTTTGGAAACAAATTGATCCAAGTTAAGAAATTGCCATAGACATTACCTGCTGAATCACAGAACTGAGTATAGAACAGTTAACTTCTACTATGATTTCTTAATATAAGGCAATGTATCTCCAAAAGTTGCACCAGTGTAACTAAGCCAAAGTATTTGGGCCACTTTTTTTTTTACTTCTTTGTATACTATTCATTTCCATATCTTTTTTCTTTTCCTGTTCTTACATTTAAAAAGATTAAATAAAGAAAAAGGAAATGGTGTTTAGGAATGCAGCCTGTCGGTAGAAAATGATTGGCATAGCATATCTTTTTCAGAGACTGAAGAATTGAAAAGACTGCTTCCAGAGATGGTAAGATTTGAACCAACTTGGGAGGAGATAGAACTCTACAAAGATGGAGGGATAGCCATTATTGACCAGTGGATATGTTCACATGCTAGGTAATTATACTACTTTTGTTAAATTTTATACAGTGGCATTATGTTCTCTTCCCCACCCCTCCCCGATCACAGATATTGAGTAAAAGTGTTATAGCAGGCAGAAATAAATTGCACTTTAGCTGTCTTGCCAGCTATTAATGGACAGACTCATGGATAGACACAAATTTACCTTACAATATAATAAAATTTAGGGGGAAGCCAAGAATTAAAGCCATGGAATTTGTTACTGGCTGTTTTGGCCCATTATACATTTATACGCTTTGATTTATAACATGGTTTCCCAACCTTTTCAAACCGGGGGCCAGGTCACGCTCTCTCAGTCAGCTTCGTGAGCCGTACAGCCATTATGCCCTGCCTGCACATTTTGTCCCAATAGCTTCAAAGCAGTGGCCATTTTGTTTCTCAAATGCCCTTGGAAGAGTGGGGGGGCAAATGAAATGGTGCTGCAGGCTGGATCTGCCCCGTGGGCCTTAGGTTGGGAACCCCTGATTTATAAAGTCAAAATTAAGAAAAATTAAATGAATTAAATTAAAAATAAAATAAAGAAGAACAACATATATTTTATCTGAAGTCACTTTATGCTGACTGAAACAGTCCAGGCTTGTTTGCTGACTGACAACATCTCTCCAGAGTCGCAGGCAGAGATGCCTGGCGTTGAATAGGGGAACTTCTGCATATCAGAGGGGGGTGGCTAACTTCAGTGGGTCCATTGGCAAGTTTTCTGCCCATATAATCTTCACAGGCCACACAGCAAGAAAAAGGGAGAAAGGAAACAAAGAGGAGTTAGCTGGAATGTCACTTCTGATTATGAAAAAAATGAGTATGGGGGGGGGGGGCGTGTTAAACACTTGCAGGGGTGAACCTTTAAGAGGTACAAGGACTACTACAGTAAGATCTTCCATAAGGATGGCCACGCAAAGTGCCTATACTATCTTGGGCAATGTGCCGCCAAGTGCAGACCTGTGCCATCTGTAAAAGCTTTACTCTGGTTATACTCAAGAAGAATTGTGACTGAAATTTTGGCAGAAGTTGCTCCAGGTAGTTTAAACTTTTATCCTGGCTGCTAGACCATTACCAGTACTTTGCAAAGCCAAACCTAGACCCGTGATAATGGACCAGTTAATGCAGGAATCTGAGTCTGAGCCTGAACCTCACAGATCCAAATCTAGTATGACGAGACGCTCAAACCATTGAAGTTTTCCCATAAGAAGAAGAAACCCACACCTGAACTGGGTAAGCAGAACTCGAAATTGAAGTTGAAACAAGCACCGAGATCCTCTTCCCCCACAGCCAGCTACATTGCGTCATCAATTTAAGGAAGGCCAAAGGCAGCGGGAGGACGTGATGTTTCTCGTATCGGCTTTGGAAGGGGAACTGGAATGTTCATCCCCACCTTGTAAGCAAAGTCCAGCGAGGAGTTCTCTGCAGGTCGGTTGTGCAAGCCTAGAGGCGATTGCCCCTTGCCACTGTGGACACCCCTATTGTCTCACAATGGAGATGAGTTCACACCCCATCAGAATAGGCATTGAGATCACCATCGATACCACCATAAAGGAAGAAGTTTAAATATTCATGGACAGACTCTTCCCAATGTTGATAACATGACACAGTGGAATCTCAACACTCCTCATATCTTACTCGCCTGGCTCTTATCCCAGTGAGTAGTGGCACAGGGCAACCCACTTCTATTCGGGGACCTATGACAAATATAGAAGCCAACCCAACCCACCAGTTCCTTCTTTCACGAGGCAACCACACGCACTCAGAAACAGAATCATTTTACAGTTCACTTTACAGGGACAGTTTTGATGTTTTCAGCCTTCATTCGGGGAGCGACCCTGAAAACCATCTGTAAGGCAGCCACCTGGTCAGAGCCATCCACCTTTATTAGGCACTACAGGTTGGACACCAGGAAGAAAGTGAATGTTGGATCATCCTTTGAATGTCGTCGGATCTTGGCATCTTTTGTGCAGTGATGCCAACCAGCCAGTAAGTGAGCTTGGCACTCATCCCGTGGTGTGCATTCACAAGGACCATGAAAAAAGAGGATAGGTTGCTTACATGTAACTAGTTCTTCAAGTGGTCAACTGTGAATTTACACATCCTGTCCATCCTCCTCCCAGTTATATGCATAGCTAATTATGTGTAGTGACCTCAAAACTGAGGGATCACTGGATGGGAATCATGCGCACTGTGGAGGGTAGGTGGGGTCTATGGCTCTAAGCTCTGGAACATTCCAAGTTGTCTGCGAATGCGCAAGAATTAACCCATTGGTGTGAATTCACAGTTGACCACTCGGAATAACTGCGGTTACAGGTAAGCAACCTGTCCTTGAGGTTGCACAAATAATATCATTACAGTATCTAAATTACTTGTTCTGCATTGTTCATTCACAGATATTTTATAGGCACTTCAGTCTCAACATTTTCCTTCCGTATTCATGAAGAAAGGGAAATTCTAGGTTTTGATCCCAAAACAACTTACAACAGATTTTGTGGAGATGAAGAGAAAAACTGTGAACAGCCAACTCACTGGAAAATTGTATATTAAACAACTTTGTTCCATGTAACTGGAGTCTTTGAACTCAGCAAACCAGTGAAACAATAATAGGGAAGAAGATTGCTTTGAACATCAATTATTTTTCAGTCTTGAGGTAAAGCACAAATTAATAATAGCAGTTTTCTTTCTTCAATCAGGTCAGCTCAATATTGTTCTTATTACTGAGAGGTTGTCTTTTAAAAGTATAATTTTCCTCTATTTAAAATTGATCAGACATTTTCTAAAGTAGTTATGTTTTTATAAAATTACTGTATAATCCTCTTATTGTCCTTATGTTTATCTTTGTATGCTTATAAGAAAGAAGTGTTTTAGATGTAAACTTATTTTTGTGAGATCTTTAGTAGCTCTGTTGCCTTGGATTTTATTTCTGACTGGCAAAAAATATAAGAAATCTTGTTAAACAGAACAGTTCAGTAACAGATCTACCATGTAGAATGAAACGGTCCATTCAGGTGAGAAGCAAATGTAAGGATAAAGTGATTCACACTGGGGCAAAAGATGTTATTTTACTTATATGCTGGGACTGCTGGGACTCAGTGGTTAAGAAGCTCGCCTTGTTAGCTGGAAGGCTGGCAAGTCCAACAGTTCGAGACCCGGGTACTGTATGACAGATTGAGTACCCCTCTCTGTCCCAGCTCTTGGGGACACAAAATGAGCCTCATTCGGGTGTTCCCCGGGTGGAGTTTCTTCTGCAAAATTCTTTTCAACTTGGAATAATTTCTGACACGTAATTATTATTATTACTTATACGCTATTAGGGTTTGAACTGGCAGTAACTGCCCAGAAATATAATCCTAATACTGTGGTGGCTAACTCAAGGAAATACAGCTGTTATGAAAAAATGCAAATTTCATTTTGTGGATCAATAGGAAAGGAAAATTAGAACAGCGATAACTGTAATGCCTTCATCTGTGGTGCAAACACACTTGATATTCTATGTGCAGTTCTGATTATTACATGTCAAAGTATCTTAGAGACATGAGTAAAATAGAAAACATAAGTAGTGGAGGGCTGTTATCCAGCATAAGTAAAGAAGTGGTTCAAAATTACATAGCTTCTTTAAGTCAGTTCAGAACTCTTAAGGCCAGAAGAAATGCACCCAAAGCAAGGATACTATAAGTTATAGTAATACTATAAGATGTAATCTCAGAAACTCAGTCTATAAACATTGAGGAAAAACATAAGGAAAAAAGATCATACTGTATTGGTGTTTTTGCATTTTATCCAGTTGCCTTTGACTTGTGGTGAACCTATGAATAAATAATCTCCAGAATGTTGTGTCCTCAACAACCCTGTTTAGCTCTTGAAAACTCCAGGCTAGGGCTTCATTTAAGGAGTAAATCCATCATGCATTTGGTGGTCCTCTTTTCCTGCTGCCTTCCACCTTTCCCAACAATGTCTTTCCCAGAGAATCTTTCCTTCTCGTAATGTGCCCAAAGTATGACAAGCTGTTTCAACATTTTTGCCTCCAAAGATAGTTCAGGAATTGATTTACTCTAGGAATCCCTTTTTTAAAATAAAAAAAACTTTTCTGGCAGTCCAGGATATTTGCCAAGCTTTCCTTCAGCCCCATATTTCAACCAAATCAATTTTTTTCTTGCCACCTTTCTTTACTATCTAGTTTTTATATCCATACATGGTGATTGGGAATACTGTACAAGAGTGTGCATTATCTTGGTCTCCAGTGACACATTCTTACACTTGAGGATCTTTTCTAATTCCTTTGTTGCTGCCCTTCCGAGTCTCAGTCTTCCTCTGATTCCTTGGCTGCAGTCGCCATTTGGATAGATGTTTAAGCCAAGGCATACAAAATTTTCACAATTTAAATATTTTCATTGTCAGCATTAAAGTTGTGTAGTTCTGTATTCATTATTTTTCTTTTCTTAATGTTCACCTGTAGTCCTGCTTTGGCATTTTTCTTCAATCTCATATACTAAAATACTAAAGGTCTTTTCAAGTCATTGCTGCTTTCTTCCAGTAAGATAGTATCATTTTTATATCTTAAATTATTGATGTTTTTTTCTCCAGTTTTCCTCTTTCATCCAAAGCGAGTCCAACCTCTATTGTTTACAATAATGATTATGTATCATGACAATGTAGTGCTGAGGCGCCGCCATTTCTTTCAGAAAAACCCATTAATACAACATACACAGTGGAAGAAGGGCAAGTTTTTACTGACAAGGCAATGTTTAACAAATACCACCTTTTAAAATTTATGTGCCAAATACAGTACAGCAAAACCTCTAAATGTGGGAGAAGTAGCCCATATTTTTGCACTCTGAGGAATGAGACTGCATGGATCTGAAACAAAAAAACATCTGAAACGAAGCTAGAAAAGGGATTTAACACAATAGAAGATACAGATTTTTTTAATGATGGAACATTAAACTTTAATAAATGATAGGACTGTTAAGTCAAAACTAAAAAGATGAAATCAACAGATTGGTACCACCATTTAGGTACCAATTATTAAAAGGAAAAGTCAAAGGCACAAATATTGGACAGACATGGTTTGGCAGCAGTATATATGAAAATTAAATTAAATCATAACTTGAACATGAGCCTCTTGTGCAACTTATGCTAGAACTGCTCATTAAATCATAGGCTGAATTAATAGAAGCTTAATTCTGGCAAAAGAGCCAAACCTATGTAGCTTTGGGCAAGATGCACAGTCCCAGAGTGCCTTAGTAGGAGAGAATGGTAAACTACTTCTGAGTACTTTCTATCTAGGAAATCCTGGAAAGGTTCATCATTTAGAACTGCTTAAAAAAATATTCAGATCACAAGAAGTTCTGCTGTAATCTGCACTAGATAGCTGTGCCTTATGAAAGTACAGTATGAAGAATTTTAGAATGGCCTCTACATTCGAAACAAAACAGCCAATCTCCAAGGATAGTAATGTCCATTTTATTTGGGGACTTGCTTCATTGAAACATTTGGATTCTAACATTGTATCTTTCCCAGCTCTAAAAGTGTATTGGGAGATACTATACAGGCCTCCCATATCTGCAGATAAACATTCCAAGATCTTCCACAGATACTTTAAACCACAGAAAACCATGAACCCCGTATTTAAGTGAACATACGTGAGTCATAAAAGCAGGTGCAAGTGCAAGTGCCTCCATTGATTTACATGTATGCTGACAAAGTGGCTGCTCCCATTAAGTCTAAATATTGCTTTATAGATGGTGGCCTCTAGTGGCTAGCTCTGGTAATGCACCATAGAAATACATGTACAGTGTAATATTGTTTGAGGGATATTTAATTGAATATTTATTTAGTTATTGGTCACATTTGTATTGTCACCTACTCGGGAAGCGACTCGGGGCGACGTACAACAATTACATCATTAAATACATAAATCCCCCTAGAGAACTATAAAAACGTAAAACCAGTAAAAAACCCAATTAAAAATACAGTAAAACCTCGGATAACGCTAAAACCTGGTCCCACAGGTCTTCGTGTTATCCTATTTTTAATGTTATCCAATGCATGCATCGGATAACGTTAAAACTCCATAGAGATACATTGTAACCAGCACAGGCTTTAGCGAATGTTATCTGATGCATATAGGATTTTAACGTTATGCGATGCAATTTTTTTCCACATTGCTTAATGTTATGCGGTTTTAGCATTATCTGATGCAAAGTTATCCGAGGTATTACTGTACAATAAAAACTAAAAAGAGCGGGGGAGCAATATTATTATATCTGTCTGGAGTCATAGCTCAATTGGCAGGAGGTTCCATAGGGCCGGAGCACACACAGAGAAGGCCCTCTACCAGATGGCACAATAAGAGACTTTCCTGTCCACTCTGGTGGGACGGGCAGATGTTCTTGGGATGAAGTGGTCTCTTAAGTATCGTGGCCTACTACTATGTAGGGCTTTAAAGGTCATTACCAGCACCTTGAATTGCACCCGGAGGCATACCGGTAACCAGTGCAGCTCCCGAAGCAGCGGCGAGGCATGAGCGTAACGTCTGCACCCCATCTCCACCCGGGCAGCCGCATTCTGGACCAGTTGCAGCCTCCGAATTGTCATCAAGGGCAACCCCATGCAGAGCGCATTACAATAGTCCAGTCTGGAGGTTACCAGAGCATGTGTGACCATGGAAGGAGTCCTCATCTAGGAGAAGGCATAACTGACGTATGACACGAAGTTGTGCAAAAGCCCTCCTGGCCATGACTGCTACCTGCTCATCGAGCAGGCGTCACGAGCCCAGGAGGACCCCCAGATTAGGCACCAGGTCTGTTTGGGGCAAGATAGCCCCATCCAGAACCAAAGCTGGTAGCTCCCGATATAACGCTGGGCCCCTAATCCACAGCCACTCAGCTGAAGCTCATTGTCCCCTATCCAGACCCCAACAGCCTCCAGACACCTGGATAGGACTCAGACTGCATCGCTTGGATCACCACGGGCTGAGACATACAGATGAGTATCATCTGCATACTGATGATACCTCACCCCATGGGAACAGATGATCTCCCCAAACGGCTTCATGTAGATGTTAAATAGGAGGTGAGAACACCGAGCCCTGAGGCACCCCATATTGGAGAGGCCTAGGGCTGGACCTCTCACTCTCCAACCACACCCTCAGAAATGAGGCAAACCAGGACCTCACAGTGCCCTGGATCCCCAATCCTCGGAGCCGTTCCAGAAGGATACCGTGGCCGACGGTATCGAAGTCCGCTAAGAGGTCAAGAAGAGCAAGGGCGGAGGGATGACCTCCGCCCCGCTCCCACCAGAGATCATCCAACAGCGCAACCAATGCAGTCTTGGTACCATATCCGGGCCTGAATCCTGACTGGAAGGGGTCCAGACAATCCGCTTCATCCAGAACCCCCTGTAACTGCCGCACCACTGCCTTCTCCAAAACCTTCCCTAAAAAGGGTAGGTTGGATATAGGCTGATAGATGGCCATTATTGTTGGGTTGGGCGCTGGCTTCTTAAGGAGGGGGCGCACAAAAGCATTTTTTAATGGTGTAGGAAACACCCCCTCCTACAAAGATGCAGGAATATTTTTGGATTCATGGAAAACTGAAACTGCATTAATGGGACCTGCAGATAAGGGGAGAGGGTGACCTGTATTTCACAACCCATAACTGTGAACTGTGAAGAATTAAAATGAGTCTTTTTAAAAAAAATTAAAAAATTGAGAAAAGGCAAGAGATTTTTTTCAACAGCTGGAGAACTATTCTCATATTTCAACCTCAGACGATATATCGTTGCAAACCTTAATTGCAATTTTGGGGCAATACTGTTCACAAGGTATTTCCAATAATCCAATCTTTATTTAATGAGGGAAACAGATGCTTTTTTGTTTTGTTTTGTTTTGTTTGGGGGGGGGGGGACAGCAGCAATTGTCCAGGCTTGCCTGGAATGCACAAACACCCTTTACCACAGTGACTTCTTGTTCTGCTAATCGCAGAGAAATGGAAATGCATAGTATAGGGGCAGGAGTTATTTCACCAACTCATATAGTTGTTTGTTTAGCTTGCATAAGATTCCATCTGAAAGGATTTCCCCCCATTACATATTAACTACCTTATTCCTTTCTTTAGAGGCCTGTGAGCTGACTTTCCAATGTCATCCTAGTCCCGTGATGGCGAACCTTGGCACTCCAGATGTTCTTGGACTTCAATTCCCAGAAGCCCCCGTGAATCCACACGAATGGGTTTACTGCGATTCATCCAGCCCACACCGCCCTTGGTGCTCCTGGAAGCGGAAGTAAAATGCACCCGTACGGGCGCACTTTACTTCCGCTTCCAGGAGCGCCGTGGGCTGGATGAATCGCAGTAAAACCATTCGTGTGGATTCACGGGGGCTTCTGGGAATTGAAGTCCAAGAACAACTGGAGTGCCAAGGTTCGCCATCACGGTCCTAGTCAAAGAACCAGACTACGAACTAATAATTTTGCTTACAGTGTGCTGTGGATTTACAAAAAGTAAACTAATATAATTCAGTCACAGACCTGTCACCCAACCAGAAATGCCTCAGAATTAAAAGTCTCAAAATAAACTGAGAGCACTGAACAGCCCCAATCAGTACCTTAAATGTTTATTGTAGAACACTGGAACAATGTTATTAAAGATCTGTTTGTTACTATTTGATTTTTTGTAAAGAAACAATCATATTCGGTCATATTTTCTTTCTTTATCCATTGCAGTTTAAAACTATGGAAAAGTATGAAAGTTTAGGTGAAAGTCAAAACAAAAGAGTTCTACTTCAATAGTAGTATCTCAGCCATTTACTAGCTCTTTTGTACAGGTGGTCAAGAATAAATTGCATACACATGAATGCATGTATCCAAGTAACCCCATTTTATTTGGATATTCTTTGGCTCGTCCTATATCATTTCAAATGGGTATTAACTGTTATGACAACAGCCATAATATAACTGTTACGCTTCCACTTGTCATTTCACTATATCAGCGTATATGATGGTGTAAAGCTGTAAGGCATCGAGACGATATAGGAAGGAGTGAACAAAGGAGAAGCTGAACACATGCAAAAAGAAAGAAGATTTGAAATATAGCATGAAATAACTGCTTGGTGAAAGAAAGATAAGTTTCAGGTAATCACAGTACCCTTTCTCTTCTGGCACAGCCATGAGGATGATTTCAAGAAACGCCACTAGTGAGTATTGCTGTGTCCAAAATGGGGAACCCTATTTAGTTTAAAAACTATGATTTAACATACTGAAAGTTTAACTACAGAAGGTTTACCTCTATTCAGATGTACCAATAAACTCTATCCAAATTAGAAGAACAAGCAAAGTTTATTTCTTCCTTGCAATTGTGCAAAGGAGAAGAGAGACATACATGGTCAGTTTCTGCTGATTCGGGTAACAAACTATATGATTCAGCATTTGACTCTCAACAAGGCTATGCTACTTAAAAGCATTAGCATGAACAGAGTTTGGGAATAACTTGGGAAATGGGTTTAGACAGGGAACTAACTGAAGAGAAATGAAGCGGTTCATGGAAGAATAGAATTTTAAAGACTATGTAAGGATTAAAGAGAATTGATATAAAACAAGATAGACCTAGTACATAACACCAGTTAAAAATAAACTTTTCATTCAAAATATTCTGCAATATGGAAGTGTAATCAAGAGTTGGTACATATTTTCATTTATGGTGAGAATGTGAAAAGATTCAGAAACTATGGGAAGTGGTGTTTAATGAAATTAATATTTTTATCTATTAAATTTGATTGTTGTCCTAAAATAGTTTTGTCATTCAGCTAAGGAGATGCACAGCTGACGTGGCCAAGAAGGAACTTAATTATAGCAAGAAGTAGGAAAGCAAGATTTGAGTTTCAACGTATTGAATAGCATAGAGAAATTTAGAGTACTGTATAGCAAATAATGAAAAGTTGACATGTGAGATTAAGGTAAAAAAGGACTGTCAAAAGTGAATAAAGATATACAGTATGGTGAGATTTTATAGTATTGGTCCTATTGAAGGAGAAAGGTCAGATGTGTGAAACAATGTCTTTTTGGAGAAAATGGGATGCAGTAACTAAAGCAGATAAAGTAAAGAATAGATATTTCCAAGTTCCCAAAGGTGGTGGGTATCACAGTTTGTACCATGTTATTATGTATCTATTGATTTATGTTTATGTCGAGTTAAAATTTAATTAAAAATAAATATTAACATGGTGTCTACTATTGTACAAACTTTACATTTCAATTACCTTTTCTGTTAGAATCCCAGTGATGACTATAAGAAAGTTCAGAGCTACAATTACTACTCAATCACAAAAAAGCAAATCTGCCAATTTTTCTTTTGCTTTTGAGTCAGTTATTAAGAAAACAAAGGACAAAGTGCATTCTATTCGTTTTCCTCCTTAGTGTATGTGGCTATATTTCAGTTTAACTATACACAAGTGTATGCTATATCAGATTTTGTACTGTGGTTGTTCCCAGGACTGATCAAACATCCCTGATCTTTGCCCATAGATCGGGGGTGCCCAAACTATGGCTCACAGGCCAGATGAATTGGTGCCAGATGAATTGGCGTCTGAGGACGGATCTGGCCTGCGGGATGTAGTTTGGGCACCTGTTTTAAGCAGAGAAAATGGCAGCGTAAAATCTATCTCAACCTGTTGCAAAAGAGATTGCATTTTACTTCTGCTTCTGGTGGGAGGAACCACATGACTGACCCGGTGAACTACGCGACCAGCCCACTGCCTGAAAAGTTTGGGCACTCCTGCCATAGATCCACCCCAAATCACTCCACCCCACCCCCATCACTAGGCCCACAAAAGAGAGCTTTGTCTGCAGATCCTTCTCACATACCCAAACGGTGGCAATCATAATTGTAATTTGTTTTACTTTCCAATTACAATACCTACAATTTGACCTTTAATGTCTGGACTAGAATATGATTCAGTGGGACTATGTATGTTGCTTATATATGTGGGCATACTTTTTGTCTCATACGTAATGTAAGTCACAGTACTACAAAGATTTATCCTGTAATATTCATGGATGCCATATACATTATTTGCTTTTGCATAATAAAATGCTGATTTTTCTATCAGTCTGTATTAACTTATTGCTATCATGCCTTTTAGTCATAACTTTTTTTTTTAACATGAACATATTTTTCTTTTGTTTTTAACAAAAAAGATGTATTGTAGTTCAGTTACAGCAGGACTTTCCTGGACATGCATATAACCTCGTATAGTTTTTGTATCTATCACAACACTTATGAAGGCAGGAGCACCCAGACAATATTCAAAAGTGAAGAGCTAGCTACCATTTCTATCTACTACATACAGTCGACACAAATATTTAAAATACTTTTAGCTGATGTGATACTTTCAATATGAACATCACATCAAGTAGAGGCCAATATGTATGTATGTGATTTACACCCAGTACTACAGCTTGACTCTGTGGTTGGTTAGCTGGTGGAGTAAAACATGTAAACATTATTTAGCTGTAAGCATGTGAGCAGAATTATTTAATCTGCTGGACCTACCGGACATGCTTTGCTGGAATGGAATTGCTAAATTCAGGCCCAAATTTCTATTACGGGTCTTATGAATGTCTTCTTATATTTACAACTAGATTTATTAATTACTCGAGTGATGCTCTAGCAGTATTTTATGCTTACATCTAACTTTCTCTAGTGGAGCCATATCTAAAAGCTGAGTTATTAAGCTCCCCTTTTCAAACCTGAGTGCACTATTGTCCTTGCCATGCCCAACCATATCCTTACAAGACAGAGATACGTCAGGTGAATGGGGGAGACATTTCATGAAAGTGGGAAAGAAACCCACGTGTGTCTATTGGCTCTTTAGATTAGCTAGCTACTGCACTACAACATACACATTGCATCCTGGAGTTAATTTTCCTGTTACCTGTGTAACAGAGATAGTGATGAGCTACAGCTGTGACAAGTGTTACAACCAGAGTATCCTTAAAAAGAAACAGGCTTTACACTCATCACGCATACTATCTTTCTCAGCCAACTGCTGTTCTTCAGAAATCCAGGCCTGTATAAACATGCTGATGGATCAAAGATTTTATAAATAAATATAATTATTTCAATATTTATTCCTATTATACTTAGCTCAAACAAAACTAAATTTCAAAATAATCTGGGTACATAAATTTAAATTCATGTGTGTACAATCACAGGCTCTATAACCTCAAACATACACAACAGTTTATCTGAAAATATATTAGGATTCTGAAGAGCACACCATTTAAAATTTATCTTTAAAATAACCTTTCACTTTTTTTAAAATAGCTGCAGTGTTTGTGTGTGGATTGGGTTTTGGCAAGTAAGCAAACTTCCTTACAAATTAAAAAGTGTTGCCGTATCTCTAGACTGTAGCTGTTGTACTCCAGGGAGTTCTTGTGAAAAATAAGCCATCTACAGCTAAGCTGGGATTTTTATGCAATGTATTAGCTTACAAATATTATTGTTTCCAGTTTATCATGGTTTTAAAAATCCCAATAATTTCAAAGTGTATGTAATTGAGAAATGAGAATAAAATGAAATTAAAAAGTGGCACATTAAAAGCTGGATCACAGACTAATAAATACTTATATTGAAGCAGCTGTTTGTTTCAAGAGCAAGGATATAAAAAAAACCAAGCTATTCAAACTCCAGCCTTGTTTTATATTGTACATCCTTCCTATAAATTTAATCAAATTAGAAACAAAAATCTAAAAGAAGCACATAAATTAGCTGACTTTTAGACTCTAAAAAGAGCACTAAATCAAACCACATAGTGAAAGTGTCATGTAAAATGCCATGTGATTTACATTAATCATGCACATGGTAACAATGTATTAAAATAATTTCTGAATTCTCCAGAATTATTTTGACAGTTGCATTGTCGTTTCTCCCTGAAGATCTAAGTTCTTGAGAACATTTTGTTATTCCAAACTATTTTTTTAATACTATATCATCAGTTTTCATCAGCTTTACTACTTCAACAAAACAAATAAAACTGGTCATTAAGTCCCCCTCTTGCATCAAGGGTTTAAAAGTTGCTGTATTGCATGTCAAGTCCCTCTTCTGAGCAAAATTCAGTCCAGGGATCAAATGGTGAGTGAAAATTGATCCTGTTCTATGGGTTTCTCGACCCAGGCTCCCAGCCCTGCCTTCAAAAATGCTTTAAACAAGCACTCTTTGGCCGTCTGGTATTCCGTCGCTACCTGTTTAGTTTCATGATACATATTTGGTTTATTGACTTTGGAGCGAAGGTTGGAGGAAAGCTGAAAGAAAAAGAAGAAAGCTGGATTATACATACAGGAAAACTTTTGGCTGTTCCAGTATTTGATTGATTTGATTTGATTTATTAGACTTGTATGCCGCCCATATCGGCTACACGACTCAGGGAGGCTAATAACAATCACAATGTAATCTAATCACAATACATCTAATAATTACAATATTACAGTACAACAGAATACAGTAAAATCAAATATATCATCATCACAAATCACAGTATCAAAAAACAAAGAGAAAAACACTCATTTGAAAAGTCCCACAACAACACAAAAGTCACCACTCTAATAGCCATGGCACCCCAACCAAAACCACCAGTGGGAGGGCCAACGACGCGTCGGCGTCTTCAGCCTCCCACAGCCATGGGGGCCCTTTATCCTCCTGGCTGGTGGAAGGGCCGAGGAGGGCATGGTGTTTTCTTAAGAAGCACCCCCATTAAAAACCAACCCACCCCATTCATAAAAAAGAGGGAGGATCTTAATTATTGTATAAGCCAGGGCCCCACACCTGTCCCAGCAGCCAAGTTTTAAGATCTTTCCTAAGGGGCAGCAATTCCATCTGCAACTGTAGCTCTATTGGCAGGAGGTTCCAAAGGGCCGGTGCGGACATGGTGCTAGAGAGACAAGCCCCTCTAGCCGATGGTACAATTAGAAAGCCCCTCCAGTCCGCTCTGGTTGGACGGACAGACATTCTTGGAGTGATGCTGTATCTTAGGTATCCTGGCCCATTTCTTAGGTTGAGGAGGGTATGTTGGCGTCTTCGGCCTCCCGTGGCCATGGGGGCCTTATATGATTTCTTAACTTCCCTAATATAAAACTATTGTCAACAAAAAGCCTAAAGCAATTTTCGCATCAAAAGTGGGGGCAAGTTGGACTTTTGTCTTCAGTAAGATGAAGAATCTGTCAACCAATATTTTCCCCTTTGTCTTACGTAAAATCTTTTACCTTCCTGGCACTCTAGGTTAGATGAGCCATGGCTATATTTGACCCAGCTTAAAACTTTCTGCATGAACTCCAGGTTTCATACAATCTTTGCCTGATGAACTGCAGGAAAACACAAAACCTGCCATATCTGTAACTTTTAGTGTTCCTAAAATGCTATAGCACAACTCTTTGATTCTATGGCTGTAGCTCCTTTTTTTGTTATCTACTAATAATAGTAATAATACCCATGGGCAATTTCATCTCCACATGTTAACCTATTAGAAATTAAAAGGCTACATCCAAAATTCTTACTTTCTCCCCTTTTGTGTTTTTGAAATTAGACTGCAATGCATTGAAGCATGAAAAAAGGTGACTATCCATTTTCCCGTTTAAAACAAGAAGGAAAAGTAAGAAATATCCCTCATAAGAAGTCATAAGTGGCCTCCTGAGAGCCACAAAAGGCCTACCTCTCTATAGTTAAGCCTTGCTTTTCAAGAAATGGGATCTTTCAGGTCAATTTATCAAAATAAGATATAACACTATCTGACGCTTCTCCAGGCAACACTTGTCACTACTGAATGTGATTGTATTGCAGCAGCCATAAATCCATATTTTAGTCATAAAATACCCACAAGGAGCACAGGCCTTGTTTTAGCCTTGAAGAGGCTGTTGGTGTTTTAAAATTTTATTTCCATTGGAGTAAAAAACTGGAAGATGCTGCCCTCCATGTTGCATTGCCAAAAGCTTTTAAGACAGTGTTGGACTTCCATTTCTTAGATCAGGGATTCTGCCGGATGTGGCCCCCAAAGCCATTTCATCCGTCCCCCCACCGCCTCCTCCACACCTGGAAGTACCATGCAGTAGAGAAAGGACAAAATGGCCATCCGGCCCCTGAAGCTGTCTGAGGGAGCATTACCTGGCCCACGGCTTAAAAACGTTGAAAATTCCTGTCTTAGTCATACCTTTGTATAAATGTGCATCCAACGACTAAATAAAACATGTTTACAAAGACGAGATGCACGGCCCATCTCATCCTTGCCTGTTGTAGCATTAATCACTTCAAGCCCAGCATCTCCTACCGTCCAATTTACACTGAAATTAGGTGCTTTTCCTGGTTGGCGGGCCTCGGCGTTGCTTATACCTGGAAGAACAGGAAAAGCCTGCTTAGCGAGAAGAAGATATATTTTTATGTTTTATAAATTCCTCTTCCAAAGAAATTCAGGAATATCATTTGCAATATGTTACATTTCCATCGTTAAAATGTTAGACCATTTTTTTAGTATTCCCATTTTGAGACAGAAAAAACCTGGAGAATGTGTGTCAAATCGTTTTAGCGTTCCTGAAATTTGTACGTTTGAAATCATGAAGAAATGGGAATAGGACAAAGAATAGAGGAATGCAACATGAAATGAAAAATGTTTTTAGGTCTATGAATCATATTTTACTTGATCTCACCCCAATTCAGATTTGAGTGTCATCAAACAAATAGCTGTAGATAAAAAAAAAACTATCCCTGTTAAACCAACAGTATGATTCCATTTCCCTTTCATTAGATACTTACCACTGAGTAAAGGTCTGTTAAGCATGTAAAGAGAGGGTAGATCTTCTATCTCTGCTATGCGCTGGTATACTGCCCTGGATAGATGGTCACCATGGTATAGGCTTCCCAAGATAATGCTAGAGAAGTAAATGGGCTCCACAAACAGACTAAGTAACGCTCCTTGAATACCAAGCACGTTCCATCTGAAGGAAGAAATGATCACTTGAATTAAAAACAATCTCTGCCAGCATAGAAGAAAAACATGAGGATTGTTCATGAGAGATGGAGAACAAGTGCATCTATTTGCCATTTGATATATTTAAATAGGCAATTTTGAAGGAGCAGGAACCACAGATACCCTGCCATTCAATTTATTTACCAAATTTCAATGGCACAAAAAATCATACACTTTATTGTTATTATTTATTTACCTTATTTCTACTCAAAATAAAACCTACGATGACTTAGAAATGACTAAAGGGGATATAAAATTAGATTACAATTCTAAAATAAACTGTGATTAACTAAATATATAAATATTAAAAAGGCATTCATTCGTTAAAAGCACATTATAAAATCATAAAGCAGGGATTCTCAACCTTTTAAAAATCATAAAGCAGGAGTTCTCAACCTGAGGTTGGACCATGCCCCCTCAGACATCTGAGTGGGCTGGACTGGTGGTTCCCCCCCGACGTAAATGCTGACCTAAAACATGTACGTGGCTGTTGTAAATGTGTTCACGACAGCCACGGGCGCATTTGCAGCTGTCATAAATGCATCCACTTCCGATGGCGGTGGCGTGGGCTACATGAAATGGTGCCATGGGTCGATTCCGACCCACTGGCCATAGATTGAGAACCCCGTCATAAAGTGCACCACCCTCACCCACCAATAAAACAGATCCTTGATACAAATTCAGAAGTTTATAAATTCAAAATACAGATTTTTGCCTGTTCAAAATACAGATTTTTGCCTGTTGTCATCAACAAACATGTCTATGAACTAATGTGTATGCAGAATACGCAAAACGAATGGTCACGAAAACACCCACCCCTTTCTACAATCAATGGTGATTTTCTTTTCCTTGTTTGATGTTACATTTTTTGTTTTTGTTTTAAAAACAATAAGTTGTTAACAAAAAGAAACAACTTCAAAGAGATTTGGGGAGATTTTATAGAACACTAGCAGAGGTTGCCCAGTGTTGCCGGGCTGTTTTAAATGGTGTTGGAAAGTTTTTGTTGTTGTTGTTAATGTTTGTAAAGAAGAGGTTAGTCTATAATTATAATTTTTATTTATACACATTTTTTTGGCGGCCTGTTATAAACTGTGATGAGTTTTGTTTGGTGTTTTGGTTTTGTGGATGAAAAAAAGAACAAAGAATGATATACTTTTTCCAAAAAATTTATTTAACCCAATAATATTTAGTATGTATTTTTTTAATAGTTGTACCGTAGGTAATAATTTAAAAAATGTGAAAGTACATGTTTTTCACAATAAATGTTTTTAAACTGTGTATTGATGTTTTTGTTTTTTATTTGAGTAAAAATTCAGCACAGGATTTTTGAATAGTTTTTATTTTATTTCATTGACATATGTTTTTGATTTGTGTAAAATTGTGATTTTGTGTTATTTGTTTTTACTTGTTTTTACTCTTGGGGCCTTTTGTGTGGGGCTGTTGTGTCTTTTTGAATTTTTTTTTACTATTGTGGGCAGCAAGTGGTGCTGGTAGGGGTTATCTTGTATTTTGACTGTTTTTCTCTCATGGCCTCTAGGTGGAGCTTCTTCCAGTAAGTAGTCTCTTTCTTTATTTATTCATTTCTTTTCCAGTCGTTGTGGACTGAGGTCGTGTGGTGGTGAGTTGGCTGTTTTTCTTTATTTGGAGTGGTGGTGGTGGTTGGATTTTGTGGTGTTTGGCTGGGTGTGTTTTGAAATTTTTGTTTTTGTTTACTTTGTCTTGTTTGTTGGTGTTATTTTTGTTTGTTTTTGTGTATTTTTGGATGTTTTTGATTGTTTGTTTTTGTGTTTTTTGGTGTCCTACGGGGGTATCCCCTGTCTACCGTCTCCCCTGGCTCTGGAAGGCTTGGGGGGACAGACCCCTTTTGTCCCCCCCAAACCTTCCAGACTCATGTGACCCAGGAGAGGGGATCGAATCCAGGCCACCCTCTGATATTAAAAGGGAAATCTCAATTGTGGTTTCCCCTTTAATATCAGTGTGTGTGTGTGGGGGGGGGTTGTGATCCCCCTCTCCGCTGGCTTCCTTGGGTTTGGGAGGGTTGGGTGGACAAAAGGGGTCTGTCTCCCCAACCCTTCCGGACCCAGGAGAGCCCTCGGAGAGGGGGATTCCCCCCCCCTAAAACTCCATTTTTAAAGAGAAGGAGGCCGAGAGGAGAGAACCATAGTGAAGCAGATAGCTCTTCTCTGCCTCCTTCTCTCCCGACCGACCTAACGAACATTACTGGATGAAGAGCGAGCCGACTGCCGGCTAATGTCGAAACAGCAATGGGGAAAAGAGGCAACGACAGAGGCCATTCCTCACCCCGGAAACCACAACCACAACAAAACAAATCAGTTTTAAAAAACAACCGGCAATCAAAAATACAAACAAAAATAAATAAACAAAAAATTCAAATAAACCCAGTAAACAACTGGCTTAAAACATAAAAACATTCATACTAAAATCATTTAGAACCCCGTTAAAAACACGTTAAACCCATTAAAAAACTCACCCACTGCATCTGCAAAGAGGGAGAGTTCAAATAAACCAGCGGGCAGGCTCCCACACCTGTCCAGCCAGCCAGGTTTTGAATCCTTTCCTAAAGGGCAGCAATTCTGTCTGCAATAGTAACTCTGTCAGCAGGAGGTTCCATAGTGCCGGGACGGACACGGAGAAGGCCCTCCTCCTTGTGCTAGAGAGACAAGCCCCCTCTACCCGATGGTACGGTTAGAGAACCCCTCCGGTACGTTCTAGTCGGATGGGCAGACATTCTTAGGGCGACGTGGTCTCTTAGGTATCCTGGCCCACCTTGGTCATCACCAGCACCTTGAATTGCACTCGGAGGCAAATTCGTAACCAGTGCAGCTCCGGGAGCAATGGTGAGGCATGGGCATAACACCCACACCCTGTCACCACCCGGGCAGCCGCATTCTGGACCAACTGCAGCCTCCGGATGATCATCAAGGGCAGCCCCATGTAGAGTGCATTACAGTAATCTAGTCTGGAGGTGACCAGAGCATGTGACCATGAGCAAGGAGTCCCAGCCCAGGAGCGGGCGCAACTGGTGGATTACACGAAGTTGTGCAAAAGCCCTCCTGGCCACGACTGCTAACTGCTCTTCAAGCAGTAGTCGTGAGTGCAGGAGGGCTCCCAAGTTACGCACCGGGTCTGTGTGGGGAAAAATAGCCCCATCGAGGACTAAAGATGGTAGCTCCTGGAATAACACAGGACCCCTAATCCATAGCCACTCAGTCTTGCCGGGATTCAATTGTAGCCCGTTGTCCTCCATCCAGATCCCCACAGCCTCTAGACACCTGGATAGGATTTTGACAGCATCGCTTGGATCACCACGGGCCAAGATGTACAGCTGAGTATCATCAGCATACTGATGATACCTCACCCTGTGGAAACGGATGATCTCACCCAACCGGCTTCATGTAGATGTTGAATAGGAGAGGAGAAAGCACCGAGCCCTGAGGCACCCCATTTTCGAGGGGCCTAGGACTGGACCTCTCACTCTCCAACCACACCGACTGGGTCCAGCCCTTCAGAAATGAGGAAAACCAGGACCACACAGTGCCCTGGACCCCAATCCTTTGAGCCAAACCAGAAGGATACCGTGGTCGACAGTATCGAAGGCTGCCGAGAGGTCAAGAAGAGCAAGGACGGATGGACAACCACTATCCCGCTCCCGCCAGAGATCATCCATCAGCACGACCAATGCCGTCTCTGTACCATATCTAAATACTGACTAGAAGAGGTCTAGATAATCCACTTCATCCAGGACCCCCTGCAACTGACGTGCCACAGCCTTTTCCAAACCTTCCCTAAAAAGGAAAGGTTGGAGACCGGCCTATTGTTGGTAAGGACTGCTGGATCGAGGGATGGCTTCTTTAGGAGGGGGAGCACCAAGGTGTATTTTAAAAGTGCAGGAAACACCCCCTCCCATAATGATGCATTAGTTATTGCCCTAACCCAGCCACCTGTCACCATCTTGCAGGCTTTCACCAGCCAGGTGGGATAGGGATCCAAGTGGCATGTGGTGGCACGAACAGCTGCAAGGAGCCTGTCCACTTCCTCAGGGACAACTGGATCGAACAGATCCCAGATAACATGGCAAGACTGTGATCTGCCCCCCGCCCCCGGACCCTCCCCCATCCATGCCAGGATTAAACCCCAAACGAATCTGGGCAATTTTCTCCACTAGATAATCAGCAAAAGCCTCAGCCGATTCCTGCCAACCAGGCACCGCCCCCCCCCCTTCCAAGGAGAGACCTGGTTACCGGGAACAGGGTGGCTGGGCGATTATCCACGGAGGCAATAAGAGTGTGAAATATTGCCGTTTCACCACCTCTATTGCCACCTGGTTGGCCCTAATTGCGGCTCTAGCAAGTGTTCGGTCAGCGTCACTCTGAGTCTTCACCCAGCAACACTCTAGGCGTCTCTTTGCCCGTTTAAGCTCCTGCAGTTCTTCCGTGAACAACGGGGATAACCGAGCCATAATAAGATCTTAATACCCAACCTGAGAGAAGATATATATTGCAGATATATTTTGGATTAACATAGTGCAGATACCTATTTTTAAGTTTCATATGTTCATACACATACAGTGGAACCTCGGTTAACAATCTGCTCAGTTAACATAAAAATCGCAAAACAAAAGGAAATCCATAAAAATAGTGGCTCGGTTTACAGAATTTTTTTCAGAATGGATTAATTGGTTTTCAATGCATTCCTATGGGAAACCACATTTCGGTTAATATATTTTTGTTTTCAATGCATTCCTATGGGAAATTCAGTTAAAGTAATTTTTGCTGTAAAAAACATCCCGGAGAACACATTAATTACGTTAACTGAGGTTCCACTGTATATCCTTATGCATTTTAGAGCCAAAAAACTATGTACCAATTCTGTGATGAAAAATAGTTTTTATAGCTAATGCAAAGAGGCATCTTCCAAACATCACCCTTTCTGATCTCTCTTAATTAAAACATTTCTTGAAACTCCCTGGATTATTAAGCTCATGTTTGCATTTAAGTCTTATGTTAAGCCGGCATACATTATTCCTGACTACAATTCTGTTTCTGGAATCATGTAATGCCTACAACACCCCCTACATCCACAACATATGCAAATAAATAAACATATGATGTAATCTGACTAATGTTCACACAAATCCAAATCATTGACTGCAATGTTTAACCAACAGTATAGGTTCTGGCAAGAGGCCATTGATTAGGCATAAGAGAAAGAGCTTACCGAGCTATTTTATCACTGCATGACATTGTAAGCAATCTCTCCCCTTGAAGAACCCCATCCCATGTCTGGATAGTAGCTGTAGATCTGACAGGAATTGTTCCTTCTCCAGATTCAATTTTTGTTCGGAGCTGTCCTCTTGCTTTCCGGTTTGGATGTCTATCTCCCTGATCTAAGTGACAGAAGTGGCAAAAGTTATTAGACATTAAATGAAAGGCAATTACCATTTTGAAGCTGGTAATTACACTGTCTAGCAAAGTTTAGCACTATTTTCTATTATTCACTTGAGACAGCTAATCAACAAAAGAACAGCAAAAATAGTAGAGGGGTTAGAGAAAAAGTAGTGGCAACCATCAAAAAATATAGTGAGTACAGTGGAACCTCAACATATGGACGGTTCGACTTACGAAAAACTTGCGATATGAATAGAAACCTCGGATAAAAAAACTGAGATGAATTTTTAATAGGATTTGTTCAAGATATGAAAACGTATACTATGACCTCTAGTGGCCACTTCTGGTAATGCAGTGTGTTTTCATTGAGTTTCGAGATATAGTACAAATTTTTCAAGATAAGAACAACCTCAAGGAACGCATAAAATTCGTATCTCGAGGTTTGACTGTAATCCTCATAACCTAAGGTTCTTCACTAAGCTTTACTTCACACATTGAGAAATTTCTATATGGGACATATTTCTATTTAGTCTAGAAAATGTCCCTTCTAAATTATTGTTTCAAAATGGCTCACAAGCAAAATAGGCATACAATTGCTGCCAGGTTGGAATGAATGGGTTATGTAGAGATAAAGGTAAACTGTTGTGCCCATGCAAGTAAGACATCTACAGAATGTGATCTACAAATGAAAAATGTGTAAGATATTTTTGTACAGTGAAGTCTTATCAGGCTTCCTCTACAGTGGCTCATATTCTCTTACACATTTAACACTGACATTGTTCAATCAGCAAAACAAGTCACAAAGGCAAGGTGGACATTTGCTGTGGTGCACTATGTCTCTATACTGGGGGCCCCAAACTTTTCAGGCACATGGTTCAGCGGGCCAGTCACATGGTTCCTCCCACCGGAATTGGTAGTAAAACGCACCCACACATGTGCAAAACATTGCCGTAAATGCACATGTTTATGACAGCCGCCGGATGCATTTATGGCAGTGTTTTGCACAAGCGCGTTTTACTTCTACTTCTGGGAGTGGCGTGGACAGTGTGGGCAGGATGATTTGGCGCCATGGGCCGTAGTTTGGACACCCCTGCTTTACACAGTCAAATGCCTTTGCTGACTGCTTAACTTGCAACAATTTGCCAACAACATTTAAGCTAGTTAATAACGTCAGCTGCATTATTGTTTTTATGAGGAAATAAAAAGGTTCAGATGTTTAAAACAATAAAGATAGATTTGTGCAAAATATAAAAATTATAAACATTTATTTCCTATTAAAATAGTTTCATTTCTATGCAAAACATGATCATACCCTCTTGTGCCGCTTCATGAGGTGAAAAGATCCGAGCATCACCGCAAGGAGAAGTACTGATATACAGATGAAACTGCACGTTTTCTTTCAATTTAAAGCCACCTTGTTCTGACTTGATAAAAATAGATTTTTGCTGATCTTCCTTATTACTGGAGCAGAAAGAAACATTATGTAGGAGATATTTCAAATCCTATCAAGCAAGAACTAAAGATTTGTATAATCAGGCTTAAGCTGTATGCTGTAACAAACCTTTGAAAAGTAAGATGACAGTGAATTATCATTTTAATCAAATGCATCAGATTTTCCCTCCATGATTGTTATGACCTCTCATCTTTCTTCTGATCTTAACTGGTTTCTTAATAAATAATTAGGCATAAAAAGGAAATATTGTATAAGATGTGTGAAACTTTGAGCTGTTCTGCCTAAATTCCACTTAAGGGAAGTTTTTTAAAAGCCTTCCCTGCAATTTGTCTTCACTGTCATGTAAACTCTTTTTCTTGACTGTCAAACTTTCGCTAGTGCTCATTCTTAAATGATCCTGACAAAGGGCGAAGTGGTTCACAACTCCTCCCTGACAGGTAACTAATCTGTGCAGCTGTGGAATATTAACGCTGAACATCATTTAATTGCTGCCAAACATTAAACATGATCACAGGATGCCTAAAACCAACCCCACTACAAAAAGGGCATTACTTAGCTGGCATCCCTCCACCAAAATTTCACCAAGGAAGTGGTGCTCAGAAAACAAGATCCTCAGAAACACACCTGCTATTCGACCACCAACCACCAAAGCAGAGACCGAAATCAAGGCACAGTTTCCTCAGAATGTCTGCCCCCGCCCCAACAACCATCCTCCACAGACCGCCCAATCACTTTGGAAGGCAAGCAAGGAGGTACCAGATAACTGGGCAGAACCACACAATTCTCTACCACCTGGCCAAGAACAACCATGGTCTGTGTGGAAAGATTTAAACAGACTGCATGCTGGGGTAGGAAGATCAAGGGCTAATCTGAGAAAGTGGGGTTTCCCTGTATTGTAGATGGTAGTCTGTGTGAATGCGGAGAAGTAAAACTATCACCCATATGATACAATGTACTCTGTGCCCGTCAACGTGCACTGAGGAGGACCTTATGTGGGCAAGAGTCGGGCTTGCCTGAGTGGGCAGCATAAAAGTTGAAATTAAATTAAATTAAGAGGAAATGCTGGTGACGTGGCCCAATACTGGGCGGATGCCATCTAGCCCTTGTGCAGAAAGATAAGACTGAGATTGAGCAACTTCTACTTTAGAAGACTGATTTTCAAAAATAGTTTTTATAGTGTCCTACCATTGGAATGAATCAGTGTATTACTGACTTTTCTACAATCAGTCCACTACTGGAATGATATGGGGAGCCAGGTCACCCCCCCCCCCCCGCCCCAGCTGTAATCACTACTGTAAAACATGTTTTTGGCTGTTTACGCTGCTTCCAGTGGTGGCGGCAGTGGGAGTAAGGGGGGGCAGATGATTTGGCGCCACAGACCGGACCCAGTCCATGAGCCATAGGTTGCCGACCCCTGGCATAGGTGGATAAAGAGCATACTCAACCCTATGCCCTCAACAAACTTTTATGTCAAAAGTATGTGTGTGTGAGGGACAACAATAATTATTTTCCTTCTACCACAACTTGTGTCAGATTGACTTTTCTGCACAAGGAAACCATTCTGTCAGCATTCAGGAGTTACTGCATTAACACAAATGCTAACAGGATCAGTAAATCAACTCTTATTTTTAAACAAAAGACTAGAAATTGAAGGAATTGTCCTCTAAGCATACCTTAAGAGGAGTTCGAGTTGTGTATAGAGAAATTTAAGGAGACATCTCCGTGCTATAATTTCTGCATGGCAGTCATTCAATGCAAGACCACGATCACTCATATATTCTCCATTAATGCATTTTGTTCCTGTAGAAACACTTATAACCTGAGCATCTTTCACATCAGTACCTGAAAAACAAGTAGCGAGAGCAAAGGCATATGAGGAATTTCCCCCCCACAGAAAATGCATATTCTAATTACATGTGGTTCCATAGATCTTGCATGAGCCAGATCAACTATGACGAGTTTGAAGAAAGCAAACCTTAGATAGAAAAGGAACATTAAAACTTTTCCTGACCTATTGACTATCTGCACTAGTAAAAAGCTATCCTTAGATATCTTACCTGCTCTCATATTTCTTACCTGTGCTCTGGACAGAGGCCATATATAGAATCTAAACTATGCACATTTTAATAACTTACTAATATTTATGACATGATAATTTTAAAAGTAAGGTAAATCGTTTGAGAAGATTTTATTATGACTTCACAAGTTTACCATGGAGAAAAGTTATCTTGGAAGGTCTTCAGATTACAAGAGAATACCATATATAAATTAAGCGTCAAGTACTGTATAGTATACTTCTTTGGGTGGAAATGAAACAACTTCCACTTTCATCCTGCCAGGCTTTGCACTCCATACTTTATACCAGGGATTCTCAACCTGCAGCCCGCAGTGCCATTTCATGTGCCCCCCCATCTCCACCACACCAGAAAGTGTCATGTGGTGGTGGAAGTCAATAAGGATGTGGCCAACCGGTATGTAACAAGTGAAAGAGGAAAAACCGATTGAGGCTATATTGGGTCACCAACAATATTTTTATACTGATTGCAGTCATATCTTCAGTAAATAATAATATCTGTGTAGACTTCAAAAAGTTTATTCATGAGTTTTTTGTCTTCAAAGAGTTTATTCAAGAGTTAAAAAGTCCTCCGGATTAGAAACTTTTTTCGAATACATTCTTCATCAGAACAATATTGACTGTAAATACAAAAGTGAAGAAAATGATGTGCCAAGTATTTTAAAAAAGACTGCATGAGACAATAATGGTGATAAAACCCATAGAGATACATGACTGAAACATATTAAGGTATATACAAATATGTTATAATGCTTACACATGCAATACACACAATAAGAGTAAAGCTATAGAGAGGCATGAAACTTGTGATAAGTTGAGGGAGGCAAGGAATGCACTCAAACTAATATTAATATTAATATTAATAATAATAATAAAATAAATGTATATATCCCAGAAGCCTAGAATAAAGAATATGTATTAGTTCCTTAGCACAATAAGAGTAAAGCTATAGAGAGGCATGAAACTTGTGATAAGTTGAGGGAGGCAAGGAATGCACTCAAACTAATATTAATATTAATAATAATAATAAAATAAATGTATATATCCCAGAAGCCTAGAATAAAGAATATGTATTAGTTCCTTAGCACAATAAGAGTAAAGCTATAGAGAGGCATGAAACTTGTGATAAGTTGAGGGAGGCAAGGAATGCACTCAAACTAATATTAATATTAATAATAATAATAATAATAAAATAAATGTATATATCCCAGAAGCCTAGAATAAAGAATATGTGTATTGGATGTGTAAGCATTATAACATATTTGTATATACCTTAATATGTTTCAGTCATGTATCTCTATGGGTTTTATCACCATTATTGTCTCATGCAGTCTTTTTTAAAATACTTGGCACATCATTTTCTTCACTTTTGTATTTACAGTCAATATTGTTCTGATGAAGAATGTATTCGAAAAAAGTTTCTAATCCGGAGGACTTTTTAACTCTTGAATAAACTCTTTGAAGACAAAAAACTCATGAATAAACTTTTTGAAGTCTACACAGATATTATTATTTACTGAAGATATGACTGCAATCAGTATAAAAATATTGTTGGTGACCCAATATAGCCTCAATCGGTTTTTCCTCTTTCACATGTGGTGGTGGAAGAGCAAAATGGCCGTCCAGCCCCCGAAACTGTCTGAGTGAGTATGACCCGGCCCCCATTTTGCCCTGCCTTCATCACACGGCACTTCCAGGTGTGGTGGAGGCGGTGAGGGGGCCACATGAAAAGGTTTCATGGGCCGCATCTGACCCAAGGGCCACAGTTTGAGAATCCCTGGTGTAAAACCTGAGGTTTATCTTATTATTCTTTCGCTGGAGGAGAACATATATAATAGCATGCAGGCTGTAAAAGAGAATCCTGCTTGGGAATATTTTAATAAAAGTCCTCTACCTTCGGATAAGACAGATTTAATTTTTTTTAAAAAAACTTTCTCTGGATGAAACTGTTACCTAAAAAGAGAATCCATATCTCTTTCAAAGAACATGAATGTTTTGACTAAACTATATAGCTTGGCTATCAATTAATTTCTCTTCATAGTTTAGGGGAAAGCAGGAGCAAAAGAAAAAACACATTCATTCATGCATTCATGCATTGCATTTATTGATTTCATTTACCGTATTTATTCGTGTATAACGCGCAAAATTTTATACCAAAAAAAGAAATCAAAGTTTGGGTGCGCGTTATAAACGAGGACTGGTGTCCCACCCCCGTCGCGAGCCTCTTTTACTTCCTTTTTAGAATTGGGTCGGCTGTCTATTGAAGGGGAGGCGGGGGTGTGGCTTTGAAGAAATTGACGGGATCTGATTGGGTGGCGCGGGAGACGAGGCGTGGCCCGGAGGTAGCTCGCAGTTCGAGCGAGGCTCCTGGGGGTCGGAAGTGCTCGTTTCGGATTGCATTTTCTTTACCCTGCAACAGGTGGGTCTGATTATCCCCCCCTCCCTCAATGTTTTAAGGCGTGCTCTCTCTCAGTGGTCGTAGGTGATGTGCTGCGGCCAATCCTAACAGCACTCAGGATATAGTCAGTGGAAAAGAGTTTGAAGCATTTTAAATAAATAGTGTTACCAGTAATTTTATTTCGGCATTGTGCTTACACCAGTTTACGTTGTAAACTGTCAATAAATGTTTTTTTTCATGGTCGCACGTGTTCAACAACGTTTTTTTGTCAATTACAATGCGTGGTGTGAAACAAAATTTTATACCGAGGTTTCATGGAAAATTAGGGGTGCGCGTTATACACGAGTGCGCGTTATACACGAATAAATACGGTATATCCTGCCCATCTGTGATATTTTCCCACTCTGGGCAGTGTACAACATATTAGAATATCTTTACAATAATTTTTTAAAACAAATTGAATAAATTATAAACAACAGGAAGAACAAAATAATACCCATGCATTAAAAAGATGCCAGTAACAAAAACACCTATTGGTATTTTTGGGCACATAATTACTCCTGATGTACTATCACTATAGCCCATAATTACCTTCAGTCAGATTTTTACAAACAACTATATCCTTTGGCTAAATCTTATATTTCTGCAGTGATGTGTCTCTAATTTGGGAAGGGAGCACTATAAAATGCTAGTTTAGTGTTTACATTCAAGTTAAAATCTTCTTTTTCCTCCGTGTCTAGGCCAAAGGTGAAAGTGCCAAAATGAAGGCACCTTTTGGTGAGTTAATTCTGCAGTTCCTTTTGCCTGACCTAGTATGAGAAAGATTAGCTGGCAACACAAGGTTGCCGTTACCAGGGTACACCCGATCCAATGCTGGTATACAGAGACATTTGTGTCCTTCAAAAAAACAAAATTGCATTTTCTGCCTTGCATGCAATTTTAAAGATTACAGTATTGAGAAATTATGGAATCAGATCAGAACTATTAAATTTTGTTTGAAGAAAGTTCACTGGCTTTATTTCAGACTATTTGAAAAAAATGAAAAAATAGATTCAAATAGAAATATCTGTATCACTTTATTTTGTATACCAGGGACAGAGTCAAGTCAACATGTACTGTATGGGTGTGTTCTTGTTTGGGTTTTTTACCTGTTGTCATGACAACACCAGCCAACACTTTTCTACGTGCATGGGGTGATGTGAAGTTATCCGTCAAACTGCTGAATTTATCCACCACCAGGCGTGCAACAGCATCAGCTAACACCTGCAACAGTTATATCAATATGTAGGACAATTCAGCAAAAACTGATCTACTGATAAATTCTCAGCCCTTCAACAGTTGTTAACATTTTCACAATTGATTTTTAAACCTGTATCATATTTACTAGAATTAATCAGTACAGTCATTTCTAATAACGGAACAATATAGAGCAGGGGTTCCCAACCTTTTCCTGCCAGAGGCCTCACCACACACCCTGAGTCAGCTGAAGTGCCGGTCATGGGGTTTTTCCTGGTGACCGCGGCAGCTACGCATGCATTTGTGCCATGTTTCTGGGTGTTTTTACCACCTCCACTGCTTCTCTTGGAGGACAGAGCGAGAGAGGAACATTTCTGAACCATTTTTGATTTTTTTGCCACATTTCCGTGGCATTTTGGTGCGAAAACATGGCAATTTCGGCACTTGCAGTGACGATGGGGCACGTCCAACACCGGTGGCAATTCGGCCCGGATGAATTCAGCCCGGGGGCCAGATCCAGCCCACAGACCGTAGGTTGGGAATCCCTGATATAGAGCTACATGTTTGAGCTAATTCCTCAGTTCACACTGATTTCTATGGCAACAATTAGTAAACACCACAGAACAGACAAATATAAGGCTGCAAAGATTACAGTCAAATTTCCATCAGATTTTAACCTTCTTTATGACACCTTATTTAGAAAAGTTGAGAGATCTAATTAGAAAGAATTAAAACAGACAGATGAAAGATGTATTTGGAAATATATATCCAAAACTTCTGCAGTAACCAATTCCAGTCCAGAGACCATAATCAGAGACATACATTAATGGTTTTGATAGAGTGACAAGAACCTTATCAAACCTGCAAAAGTTTGAGGATTTATAAACATTTTAATCGACAGAATAAGGTTTCTTAAATTATCTCAATAAACTGGAGAACTGAATTATTTACAATAAACTATATACAGTACTGGCTTCAACCCAACTGCTAGTTGCTACTAAAGCAGGTCTACTGAATTAATTTACAAATTAAACATGCATATGAATGCTATTGATTAAATGGATCTACTCTACTTCTTCTTTTTCTGCAGTATCCGAATCTGAATCTTGGCGATCCTCATGCCGATTAGCCATGAAGACTGCCCTGAGAATATAATGCAGTGGCCTTTCATCTGCCTTTCACATCCTACTCTAGTTGGTAATACTAAATGGAATACTGTACTGTACTGTATAGACATTATTATATAATGGATTTCTAAATATCTTTCAGACCAGATTATTCACCCACAATTATTAATATCTGCCAAACATACTGTAATACAATCAAACAATATGTTATTAAATATACTGTATTAAACACTTCAAGATAGCAAAGAAAAAGCACAGCAATAGCATACAAAGCAATGTATTAGATGAATACATATGAAAATAACAGGAAACAGAATAAAAATTAAAATAATGGCAGTAAAACAGTTAAAACATCATAACTAGTGCATACCCGTCAAGCGCGGCTCCTGGAAATATGGGAACTGCTCCAGCCCAGGTGTGCATGCGCCACAACAATTCATCTGCGCATGCACAGAACCCCTCTGTGCATGCAACAACTCATATGTGAATGTGCAGAACCCCTCTGCGCACGTGTAGAGCCCATTAGCGATGGGCGCGCGTGCGCAGTAACCCCTTTCCCCGCCGTTCAAATACAGGACGGCGCCAGGAAAGGGGAGGAACAAACGGAGAAATACAGGAAATCCCAGCCAATCCGGGATACTTGACAGGTATGAACTAGTGCCACTTAGAAGTTAAGAAAAAGGTATTTGGAGCCAACATAAAGTTCAATTTCCCCAAGGAGATTATTCCACATATATGATGCCACACCAAGGAGATTCCCTGTCCCTATCACTCACAACCCTCAGAGTTCTTACTGAAAGTCTAAACAGCAGTCTTCAGATATACAGGTGAAACTAGGAAGATTAGAATATCGTACAAATGTTCATTCAGTTCAGTAATGCAACTTAAAAGCTGAAACAAATATATGAGATAGACTCATTACATGCAAAGCGAGATAGTTCAAGCCTTACTTTGTTATAATATTGATGCTTATGGCTTACAGCTTATGAAAAAAAAACCAAAAAACCCCCAATCTCATGTATCCCATAATTATCACATAATCTCATGTACGCTGTACACTATGATCATCACAATTATAAGGAATTAAGGCATGACACATCTCGCGTTGCATGTAGTGAGCCTATCTCATATATTTGTTTCACCTTTTAAGTGAAATGAATGGACATTTGCACGATATTCTAATTTTCCGAGTTTCACCTGTATAACACATAAGGTGTAACTTGTAAAAAGACTGTTGCAATTACCCTAAATTAAAGAGTAATTACAGATCATATCAAATAACGTGCAGAAACACATTACTCAGTACATTATTAGATATAGTCTGCAATGGCTCTTTAATTTAGGGCAGGGGTTCCCAACCTTTTCAAGCCAGGGACCGGGTCATGCTCTCTCAATCAGGTTCGAGGGCCGGACGGCCATTTTGCCCTCCCTGCACAATGGGGATGGCCATTCGATCCCAATAGCTTCAAAGGGGTGGCCATTTTGTTTCTTGAATGCCCTTGGGTGGGTGGGGGCTGGATCTGGTCCATTGGCCTTAGGTTAGAAACCCCTGATTTAGGGTAATCAACCTCTAAAAATTATGCCATTTGTGTAGCTATGCAAAAGGTTTTTGCCACAATGAGGGACGTGTATGAGATGGCCTTCATTGCTTATGGATTGTTGCTGACCTTCTTCTGGTGAGCTTTTTTCCATCTTGATGGAATTCTACAGTAGAATCAAGAAATCAATCTTTCTATACAAATAATATCTTTAATCTTGTTCATTTTTTCCCATTCCTCCAACACCCTCTTCTTCAGGTGACAAAATGCCACACAAGCTTAAATATAAAGTTGCACACAATATAGTTTGCCACTCTTTTTTAGTATATGGCATAGTTACAATTTTGTCTTTACAAAACTGATGTTTTTAAATATTAAAATTTCTTAAATATACTAAACAATACAAGGACAAGTGTACTTACCTCTAACTGTAGTTCTTTGAATGGTCGTTTGTGAATTCACACATACACGTTTATGCTCCTGCAAGAAACCTGTCAGAACATTCTACAGCTTATGGGAAGATCCTCTGGGGTTCACATATCTCAACATCTGGCAATTCCCCCTCAGTTCTCACAACCACCACTGTGCCAGAAACTAGTTAGTGGCATGGCAGACTGCGGGGAGATTAGGTGGCTTGAGAGTTCACAGATGTTCATTGAAGAACTACAGTTACAGCTGATTAACTTCTCCTTTGTGGTCTCTATGAATCACACATGTTGGTCACTTGCATGCTTACTTACTGTCTGGTAAGTCTTGGTGAAGACTCTGGATGTTGTGCAGAGACTAAGAGGGAGTGCCTTGAACTGGTAAATATAGGTGCACAGAGGAAATGGTATAGGAAATGATGGATGGTAATATGGAAGTAAGCATCATTTAGGTCAATCACAGTGTAAAACTATGAAAGCAGGCCACAGTTTTAGAGATTTAAAATGGTTTCTGCTCATTCATTTTCCTTCCTCAGAAAGGGTTAATCAATTTTCTCAAGGAGGTCAGAGGAGCAGATTTTGGCCTTGAGGCACCTTGGTTCAAATTCTTTTTCTTTGAAGATAGTCAAAACAACTTGGAACCTGGGAACGTAAGAGGGGGAAGGAAGATAATGGGTGCTGTAGATTGTAATTTAATTAGCTAGATCTGGAAAAGAGGTGGAACTAAAGACAGGAAGATAAGAGTTGTTAGGCTGGCAATATAGAGGAGAAGTTGGCATGGAAGTTCAAGCTTAGGCTTTTGCACAAATGTAGTATTTTTAATTAAATTATTGCCTGAGGCCAGGAAATGGTTTTAGATTGGTTTCTTATTTTTAAATGTAGGGAAAGGAATGCTATAGATCCGTGGTTTCCAACGTGAGGGCAATTTTATTTTTAAGGGGGGCCCCAATTCGAGAATTAGTTAGGCCTTTTAGGCTTCCTCCAAGTGAATAGGAGTTCACTTCTTGAATAATAAGAATTATATGTCATGGGGGGGGGGCATCAGGATTCTAGAGATGGTTAGGTGGGGCATGGCCAAAAATGGTTGGCAACCACTGCTATAGACTAACCTGTCTGGTCTGGTTTTCCTTCTATGGAAATAGAGTAGACCATATTTCTAGCAACTCAACACCAATCGTCAAAAGGCAGCTAATTACCCTGACAACCCTGAGGAATAATGGCCTTGGGTGGTGAAGTCCAAAGGGAAGGGTGATGGTCCTCAAGTGGATTAAATTCCACCTAAATCCATCTTGATGCAGGGCAACATCTTCATCAATACTGGCCTGGGGCTGAGGAGGGCTATGTGTGCCAAAAGAGCTTAGGACCAGAAAGTGACTCGCAGAATTGGATCAGTGGTACAGATGCAACGCTGCAATGCACAAAGCAAATGGAAGACTACTGCATTATATTGTTTCCAGGACAATCTTCATGGATGATTGCCATGATGATAACCAATACAGTAGAACCCTGTATAACGAAAAAACTCCATTCCGCTGAGCTCTTCGCTATATGTTTTTTCGTTATTCGAAGAAATATTGGCGATGCACCGTATAACGAAAATAAAATGTTCGTTATACGAATCACTATTGGCGATACCCCATACAATGAAAAAAAAATTGTTGTACGGGGTATTGCCAATAGCGATTCGTATAACGAACATTTTTTTCATTATACGGTGCATTGCCAATAGCACAGAAACGCTTTGCTGTATGCATTTTTTGTTATATGAAGTGTTCGTTATCCGGGGTTCCACTGTATTCAGAACCGGATATCGCGTTGAAGAAGAATAAACTGATTATTCCTTTTTTATTTTTAAAATGTCTTATCTTTTGACTTTTATACCTTTTCTTTATAATAAAGCTTGTGAACTTTTTTAAAAAAAGAATATTTATCATTTTCGTGAAACCAGGGTTGGTGGAAGGAATCTCATTTGCCTTTAATTGAAAGGCCATTGGTCTTCAATCCTACCTGATCTGGTTGCCATTCCATCAGAAACAACCAGGAATTTGAAACCTACCAGGAACTTCCCTAGCTTTGGAACATGACTTTGGTCTTTTATTCTGGCTCTGGAGTCCTCAGAAAGTCCAAAGGAATGAAGCCAGGTGTACCTTCTGAGAGCAACTGCAGCTGACAAGTAAATACCGTATTTTCCGGCGTATAAGACGACTGGGCGTATAAGACGACCCCCAACTTTTCCAGTTAAAATATAGAGTTTGGAATATACTTGCCATATAAGACTACCTCTCTTCCAATGCACACCAAATAAAAATTAACCCACACTCAACCCGAAGACGCGCAGCCCTCCGAGTCGAATGGGCAGGTTCTGGTGGAGAGCCAATCCACGCTCACGTTCTCCTCCTCGAGGTACAGGAAGATGTGTGCAGCTTGCTTCCCCTTGCTTCATACTCCTTGCACAGAGCAGGGACTCGGCCGCGGCACCCCCCACCATATGCGCCAGACATATGAAGCAAGGGGAAACAAGCTGCAGTTAAGTACCTGTCCTATAAGACGACCCCCGACTTTGGCACAGATTTTTCGGGGTTAAAAAGTAGTCTTATACGCCAGAAAATACAGTATTTTCCAGCAGAATCAATTGCACGATGGGTAGAATGTAGCACAATCAACTGAATGTTGGGTTGTGAGGGCCATGGTTTCCTATTGGAAGGTAAGCGCTAAGGTCCCCTGGCAAGCTATTCTGGAGTGGTTGGATTTTGTCCCAGAGGACAAAAACCCCATAGTTTTTTAGTCATTAACAATGCAGATGCTCAAAAGTCCAATGAAATACATCCTTCTGCCCAACATATCCATTTTGTGCCATCTTTGTGCCCTGGATAAGGGGCTTCAAAAATAATTGAGTTGGGCTGCAGGTATTTGAGAAGGCATGTGGCTTCTTTGTCATAGATTTTATATAATTTCCCCCTCTGTTTAGAAAAGGGCTTAGAAGTACTGTAGATGGTTTGTTCCATGAATCTAGCCAACAAGAGATATAGTTGTTCACTATATGCACAATGTAGCAGTTTATCTACAGCATTAAACATACAATTAAAAGAATCAACAGTCTTTAATGTTTAAGCAGAATAAGATTGTATCATAAAACCATTACTGGGGGAAAAATAATTATTACAAAAAAACCTATCCATACAGTACATAAAATATCTATTAGTTTAATACTTATTTAGTGAGCAGATATGTGAGAGAAACTTAAAAGCCAAATGCTTACGTTTTCTCACCTGTGGCAAGTGTAACTGAAGCCCCTCGCTAGGAATAGGCTGATGAGAAGGGAGCTGATCCAGCTGCATATTAAACAAAGATGAAAGAGCTGACTGAGCTGCCCGAGCCTTTGCAAGCTTTTTGTTTCTTCCAGATCCTTCAAAAGTGTGACTATCCACCGACACGGCCATCACAAAATTCTTAGCATGGCTTTCTCCACTTTCCGAAAGGAATTCATACTTTAACCCTGGTCGGAGTTCATTGAGTATCATAACAGGATTCTTGCCACTTGTTGATGGATACGATGAAGGAGCAGGGAGAGGCAACTGAATCAGGTTGCTAGCCATAGTAGAGGACAGGCTATAATCTGTGCTAGAGGTAAACGAACCATCGCCGTTGGAATCCAAATAAAAGGAATGATCAGAGTGGGCTGGATTTTCAAAGCCATTGAAAAGTGTGTCTGGAAAATCTGCCTGGTCAGAGGTAAAGTCTGTATTGACTGACAAAGTTCTGCCCATGGCTAGGTGCGCTTCAGAGGCATTAGGAAACTGAACAAAAGACTTAAGAGCCTTTTCTGCTGCATGGAGCTTGGCCTTCTTTTTTGTTGGGCCTGAGCCTTCAAACATCTGCCCATTGACTTCTACTGCCATTACAAAAATAGGGGCATGAACGGGTCCTGTTTGAGAAATGAGCTTGTATTGTAAACCTGGTTTAATTTCATTCAGCTGCATCAGGGCATTCTTTGGCAAGATTGGGCCCGATGTTTTCTTCCTCTTCTTGAGGCGGAACTTGGAGTGGCTATTGTTCCCCTCTTCCAATGGTCTTTTCCTGTTTCCTGCGCCACCACCATTGGAAAGCTGATTTCCCTCCCCGGTACTTTGTACAGTCCCATCTTTAGAGGAAATGTTGTCCACGTTGAGGTTTTCTTTAACATCAGTGCTGCCTGAACCTGTGGTGCCCAGAAAGAGTAACTTACAATGCCTTCGTTGCAGGACCTTGTAAATGTAAAATTTACAGATTCCTTTATCTATCTTTGCAACTGGTTAAGTGATGTGTGTTTAGATTTTAGTAACTGTATAAGATATATTATTAATTAAATAATCCACACATAAATATACATTGATTAACTATTTAGAACGCATATACCAAATTTTGTTTCAATCCAGGATTGCTAATAGAATTCATATACTGCATTACAAGTACTGTAAAAACAATCAAGCCAGTTTGCAAATACATGCTGGAAACTCCAGTTCTAATTGTGATTCAGCACCTGAATTCACAGGAGCAACCATAGACATGTATTTATATCTTCTGTTCCCAAGGAACAATAGTTTTCCTTCGAAAGAAGTAATCATCACAGTGAGACAGCAGACAGAGAGACAAATAGGGAGAATAGATAGAGTGTATGTCCTAGAGAGTAAATACATAATTGTACAAGCAAGAGAGGTATTCACACAAAACATCTTTCATACATTCATTACACCAATCAATGTAGGGCAATTAAACTCAATAACTCTGCATCATGAAATTAACACGTATTTGAAGAAGGCTGTTAGTTGTGCTTAATCATGATGAAATGTTTTGATGGCATTCAGTACAATCCATGACTACTACAAAGGGCTGTTCAGCCCAGGGTCACCAAATTTACTGCAAGAAAAATACATAAAGACTTTCTGAGATAAAGAGCAAATGCAAAGTTTTGGGAGGCATAGATGATAAAAAAAAGAAGTCAGATAAGAGAAGTTGCTAAATTGAGACATTTCAGGTATATATGCAGAAATGTCCATTATGTTTCAGAAAATATGGAAACATGAATCACTACCACAATATGATGTAAAGAAAATGAATTAAATATACTATAATTGTAGCCATGGCTGAATACAATGGAAAACCAAATATAACATCAAGAGAAGATATTTTAACAATCAGAAGTAGATCAATACTTTCTTGAGAAGTTTTGGTAGTGGTAATGATGTCAGTGTTGTTGCTACTATTGTTATTATTGCTGTTGGCAAGTAATATCACTGAGATCCAAATAACTGTACCATTGTAGATTTAAATAAATCAAATCCACCAATAGGAGTAGCTTACCTTGCATACACATGATAAATACAGGGTTATTAAAAATAAATTGAGACTGATCTATACAGTACATGGTTATTTTAAAAAATAAATTGAGATCAAGTAGGTCTTATCTTTCTCTGAAAGCAATGCAATTAATAATCCTATAATAATCATTTCATTACAAATGTTTAGCTGATGAAATATATTTGAGGGATGAATTAAAAGACAGAAAGCTTACACAGAAAAACATGGAATAGCTACATGGAATGAAATAAAAATGGACTCATCAGTAAGGATTGCAGTTAAACACATATAGGCAAGAAGTCAAAGAACTAGAGCAGGGGTTCTCAACCACGCAATCTCATGCACCCAGAATCATCACATAATCTCATGTACGCTGTACATGATCATCACAATTATAACAAATTAAGGCATGACATCTCTCGCTTTGCATGTAGTGAGTCTATCTCATATATCTGTTTCACCCTTCAAGTGAAATGAATAAACATTTGCACAATATTCTAATTTTCCGAGTTTCACCTGTATCTATGGCACCCCTGAAAAGGAACTGGCAAATTAACTGTAAATGAGGGTCTCCTTCCTCAATTTCCTCACCTCATTATCTTTTTAAAAAAAACTCTTGCTGATTGATAGAAGTTTTGCTCTCTCTGTTCTTATGCTGTAATAAGGAGTTGTTCTATGGAGAAGGGCTGTGTGCTGGCACAGTGACTTTTCTGCATTGGTTACAATTACACGCCTGATCCAATATTAATGGTCCCATTTTTTAAACTATGGTAGCTCCAGAAGCACAGGTAAAACCTGTGGAATGTAGTGACCTCATTTTTGTGTGTGTTGTGTGGTCAAAGGAAAACATGTGAATAAGCCCATTTAAATCCTAGAGCATTTCTGCATTTTTATCAATTTCCATAGTTGAGAAGAAAGAAAAAGAAAGGAGTGATACATTGGATAATATGGTGTGCTTCCATACAGGGTTTTTCTTGTGTATTCACACTGCCTCGTTCACTGATTTTAGAGCACATTCATACATAACCTTCCATGTCCCCCTACTTCCTTCTTTTTTTCTTAACAAATACTTTTTAGGAGACAGATGGAGAAAATATTATGTCTATTAGACCAACCTGGCCCTAGTTGGCCATCTGGCTGTGGAACCAGCAATAGGGTAATTCAAGCCAAAGAGAAGAGCCAGCCTGTGTAAGCCTGTGCAAGCTGTACAGTCCTAGGGTGCCCTGAGAAAAAGGCAATGGATAAGTCACTTCTCTGTACCAAGAAAATAAAGGCCCAGCTCTAGAAGTGCAGTGTTCCTGCACTGGTTACCAGTTTGTCTCCGGGTGCAATTCAAGGTGCTAGTAATTACCTTTAAAGCCATTCATGGTAATGGGCCAGGTTATCTAAGAGACCGCATCACCCTAAGGGAGTCCACCCGTCCTACCAAGGCGAACCGGAGAGGGTCCCTCAGTGTTCCATCGGCTAGAGGGGCTCGCCTCTCTAGTACAAGGAGAAGGGCCTTCTCTGTGTCCGCCCCAACGCTATGGAACCTCATGCCAGCAGACTTAAGGCTTCAGTCAAAATTGCTGCCCTTTCGGAAAGGGTTAAAAACCTGGCTGGCAGGGCAGGTTTGGGGGACCAAACGTTGGCTCAGTTGATGCCACATGTCCTTTCAATGATTGTGGGAAGGGGTGGGTCTTTTTAGACATGGGGTGGTTTTATAAAGAGTTTTTATTGTAGTTTTTTATGGGGTTTATATTGTAATGTTTTATATGTTGTACGCCGCCCTGAGTTTCCCTGGAGCAAGAGGGCGGAATATAAATCTAAATAAATAAATAAATAAATAAATAATAGAAGAAGACAGTAAACCATCAAGTGTCTGGTTTCTACTACAACTGAACTGTCTCCTCCTGCACAATAGACCCATATGACATAGTATTGGTTTGTCTATAAGTTGTAAGCTTTTCTGAAGGTTATGAATGAATGCTTATTTCCCTTTGTAAGAGAGAGAGAGAGAGCATGACTCTATAGCAGTGATGACCTACCTTGGCACTTTAGGTGTTCCTAGACTTCAATTCCAGAAGCCCTAATCAGTAGGAGTGCTGACTTTGGCTTCTGGGAATTGATGTCAAGAACACCTGGTGTGCCAAGGTTGGCCATCATTGCTCTAAGGAGATGGTTACAATAAACACCTGCCCTTATTCCCAGCTTTGCCTACCACTGATAACAGTATATTTCATTCCACCAGCCACCAAGTGTGCTGGCTACACTGCTCTGACCTTAGCGGTACGACATGAAAGGGCGATTATATCTTGCTTTATAATGTGTACAGAGCCTTTCTTGAAATGATGTGTAATGCTTTGGGGGTAAAAACATACCGATAGCTTATAAATCTACTCCATGAGAGATAGACTGTGAGGATTTCAATATAAAGACCTCTAGATATTGTCAGACTAAAGTTGTCATCATCCCTTCACTTCAATGAATCATGCCAAGTAAGTGGTGATGGGAGGTGGAGTCACAATCACATACTCATCCCAAAAAAATAAATGAAACTTAAAAAGTTGAAACAGATAATCATTGAATGCTTTTGTATCCTAGAAGTGTATAATTTAATGAGTCTGCCAACAAAGTTGCCAATTTATATATTAAAACAAAAGAAAATGTATACAGTGGAACCTTAACACAAAAATCGCATAACAAAAGGAAATCCATAGAAAATAGTGGCTCGGTAAACAAAAAAAATTGGAACAGTTTTACTGGTTTTCAATGCATTCCTATGGGGAACTGTGTTTTGGTTAACAAACTTTGGGTTTCAATGCATTCCTATGGGAAATTGCATTCAATGCATTCCTATGGGAAATTCTCCTTACAAATTTTTCGTACTACAAAAGGTCCAAGAGAATGCATTAAATTTGTTAAGCAAGGGTCCACTGTACTCATAATCTTTACATATAAGAAGGGACGTTAACCGTTGGACTCCAGCATACATGCCCGCACCCGTCCATACTATCCTGTACCGAGCCGCCTGCACTTGCCTTTATCCGGCCCGACCATCGCCGCAAGGGTCCAGCAGTCGCCAGTGGGGCAACCGCTGCGAACAAAACAACTTCAAGCCCCAACGTCCTCTGTGCCGCGCCACCCCTCAGCCAATCAGGCTGACAGGTGAGAACAAAGAGAACATTGGGAAAGCCCAATAGAAAATGAGCCACAGAAAAAAAGCCGCTGCACGAACGCAAACAAAAGAAACAAAACTTCAAGTCCCAGCATCATCCGTGCCGTGACCACTTCAGCCAATCAAACTGAAGGATGCGAGCACGTAGAACACTGAAAAGCCGGCGCGTGAAAAATAAAATAAAATAACGCCTCACGCAACAGGAGCACAAGGCCGCCGCAGGCGGATGCAGCACCTCACAGCTCCGCTAACCCAACACGCAAAAAACCATGGCGAGACAACCGCCGGCCTTCTTTCTCAGAGCAACGGGGAGAAGAGGGACTCCCTCTCCTCCCCGCTACCCCGCCGAAGACACGGCAAGACCACCGCTGCCCTCAAGGTAAGTTGAGCTGGGGGTGGGGATAATCAGCAGGTAGCACTTCATCAGGGGAAGCACACTCCCTGATGAATGACTGGATGCTGCCTTTGTACTACCCACACCACTGTTTCGAGAACTAGCACGGAACAGCGGTGGGGGTAATAGAAAAGCAGCAGCCAGCAATGCACAAGGAAGAGCACCACCCCTGCCGATCCCCCGTTAGATAAGCCAGGGGAAAAGTAGGTGGAGAGGAGATAACCATTGTGAAGCAAATAGCTCTTCTCTGCCTCCTTCTCCCCCGACCGACCTAATGAACCTTACCAGACGAAGAGCAAACTGACTGCCGGCTCTTCCTTTTCCCCATCGCTGCATCGAAACCTAATTTCGAAACAGCAATGGGGAAAAGAGGAAATGACAAACAGGCCGTTCTTCACCCCACAAAACACAACAACAACAAAACAAAACGGTTAACCAGAACGGCAAGCATCGAAAATAATAAAACAAATAAATAAACAAATAATTCAAATAAACCCAGTGAACAACAAAACAATAAACAACAAACTCAACAAAAAACACCCGAAATACCAAAGGCTAACGAAAAACCATGAAAACTCACTAAAAACATCTATCTACAACACGAAAATACCTATCTCAACAAACAATAATATCATGAATTAATAAAATAAATACGGAAAAATAAAAATAACCAGAAATACCCAAAACAATAAAACACATCTAAAATCCAAAATTAAAACAAAAGAACAAGCAGAAACACTTTGGGTGGGGGGTAAATAGAAACTCTCTACTTAAACCCCCTAGCCCAACACCCCAAAATAAAAACAAAATAAAAACAGAATAAAAAATCAAGAGCACTTACCAAACATGTCCTACCTCCATGCCTCCGGAACAGAACTGAACAAATAAAGACAATCACAGTACTCTTAATCACAACCCCACCTAGAGGCCGGAAGAGTATAAAACAGTCAAAAAATATTTTAAAAATCAAAATAAAAAATAAATAAAATAAACAAAATCAAATAAATTTAAAAACCACAAATTCAAATAACCACCACCCAAACCACCCCTAACAAAAAAGAAAAAAAGAAAAACTGCCCGGCAAGGCCAGGCAAAATATACTAGTACAAAATAAGGATTATTGTGAAATGTGTTCATTTTCATTATACACTGTCCGCTTTAAAATCTGAATACAGTAATACTCCATATAATGAAAGGCTTCAATAGTGAAAACTGTGCCTCGTATAGAAAAAAAAATGGAACTTTTTTCATTTTCAATGCATTCCTATGGGAAATCGTGCTTCGGATAACAAATTTTGATTTTCAATGCATTCCCATAGGAAATCGCATTAAATGCATTCCTATGGGAAATTCATGTAATGAAAATTTCACTGTACAAAAAACTTCATGGAAGGGGTTAATTTTGTTATACGAGGTTTTATCGTATTACATTCAAAATTGTCTGTTTGAACACTTCTAGAAATATGATAGTTCATTTTCTACACAATTTACCCTATTCAAATGATACTAAGCCCAGTGCTATGAACATGCTTGCAGGTGAGCACCTTGCCCTCCTCCCACCATTGTCACCTTTCCCCCAATTTCACTGGTGAATCTGAAGAGAAGAAGGGTCCTGCTCAAATGTAGCAAAAGTAAAGGTCGCCCTTCCTCGAAAGCCAGTCATATCTGACTATAGGGTTCAGTGCTCATCTCCATTTACAGCAAAAGAGCCATCGCTGTCTCTGTCTAGAGACATTTCCATGGTGGCTAGCATTTATTGGCTTGCAATCTCTTGCTTTCGAACTGCTAGGTTGGCAGAAGCTGGGACAGAGATGGGAGCTCACTCTGTCATGCAGCACTTGGGTCTCGTTCTCCTGAACTGCCAACCTTCCAATCGTCAAGTTCAGGATCTTAACCACTAAGCCACAGCAGTCCCTCAGCTCATGGGTAGTTTAATGCAAAAACACTGGAAAACTGGATTCCTGCTCACACATGGAACTTACATAATACTGAAACCATGAACAATGCGATGACAAAGAGAGCAGGGAGAGGTGCTCCCCTCTAAGCATGTTCTCAGTTACAAGTTCAATAACAATTTGATAGGGATTTTGCTATAAAAATGTCAGGGTTCCTTTAAATATGCTAAGCAAGCTGGTGCACACAATGTAATCTCCTTGTGAAAACTGTCCAAACTAGATGTATTCGAATACAGTAATATAGACAGCACTGTTAAGGGGGTATAATCAAGATTAAAAATGTGCTCTTCTTGACAGCATAAATCAATTTCTCTTAAATCCCATAGTTAAAAGTACACACACACCACTTTACCCAGTTGACAAAGCTGATGGAATAGTTATTAAATTTTCATTTATAACATCCTCCAACAAAAGCTTGATAGGTTACTCCTTTCGGTGCTCAAAAGAACAGAAAATTAGAAGAAACTGCATAGAAACACACACATAAGTTAAGAATACAAGATATGAATACTTGGACAATAGTTGCAAATAATTTTTTTTAAAACACTCTAAAGTTTCTAAGTGCAAACTCCTTTGAATTATATTTAACCAAATTTTAAACTTTATCTGGAATGGAAATATTTGTAGTAAAGATGTACATATTAAACATTTTCAACTCAATTACTTCCATCTGATATGTAATTACGATTACTATATATATGTATGGAAGTAAGTCCATTTTTCTGTCCTACTGCAATCTGTAAGGAGGTCGGTTTTGGAGGTTTTTAGTAAGTTTGAAGCAAAGCACCACAAAGCACCCTTTTCAATTCATAGAATAATACTGGCAAAGCTATTAAATTGTTTTTCAAAACCAGTTTTCCATAAAATAAAAGGTTAAGCATATATAGACAAGAATAAGAAAAGGGATAGCTGTAATGACTTCTACTATCATTTTAAGATCATTTAAAATGCACAACTTTCAGCACTATAACTTACATCATCAGGGGTTTAGGTTCATCTTAAAAATGTACAAGAACCAAACCTTCCCCCTATACCTATAGCAAAACTATGTCCCCAGAAGGAAAGCTTCCACTCCAGCCACTGTAGAAGAACTAAAGTTAGCCTTTCATTAAAGAAAGAGATAATTGCAAAAATGTTACATTTGTACATATCCAAAATATCTTGATGCTTAAAATGCAAAATATTCTTGTTTAAAACCCTGAATATTGCTGTGAATTAAATATCTTTTTAAGTGTCAGTTATCTCTGTAATTTCTTTGATGACAAATCAATAAAATCCACAATAATCATTCTAATGCTATCATAATATTACTGGCCTTTGCTGATCTACCATGAAAAGTACACTTGGACATACTTATGATACCAAGAACTTTCCTTTTAAAGGACTATATGATTCTGATATTGATTCTGATATTCATGCAAGGCAAACGGTATTCAGACCTCCACAAACATATCATATAATTATAATCGTATGGAAGAATTTGCTTCTTATTTCAGTTTTTCAAGATTATTTTCTCTCCCCTGCCCCTCTCTGACACACACACATATCATATATACTCGAGTATGTCGTGGTTTTTAGCCCCCAAAATGAGGTCCACAAATTGGACTCAATTTATACTCAGGTCAATGTAAACACTCAAAAACATACCCATACAAATGTCTTAGTATAATTACTTTTACCATATTTTCATGTATTTTAATTATTGAAACTCACTAGCAGCTGCTGCATTTTCCATCACTGACTTATACTCGGGTCAATCTATTTTCCTAGCTTTAGAGGTCCAAATTAGGTACCTCAACTTATATTCAGGACGACTTATAGTCGAGTATATATGGTACATACACTGACACCATTTTCAATCTCCAAATAGCTAGTTGAAAAAAACTATAAAAAGATTTTTAAAAATACATAACATGGATTAATAGCTCGGATGCTAAGAGCTATTTTTCACATGCTAAGATTTTTGAACATGACATCTTTTAAATTTCATTTGAATATCATACTTCCATCCTATATTACAAAAAACTTATGAAACTTCTTTTTGTTTCAGAAGAGGTGTTTGAGATAATTAGATATGTGGATCCAGCTACATAGTTCTTTAGACCAGACATATATCTGATATTCTACAGAGGCCAAAAAAGAAAAAAAAAGTCAGTGAACAAGAACCATGATCCATAAAAATACCAACCTAACCAAAAGACTATAATTAGAAATATATATTTTTCAGAGAACTGAATATGGCATGGCACACCACTGTGGGGATTTGGAGGAGGAGGATCATAGTGGATCCTGGGACCTGGAATTTAGCCCTTGGGTTTCTAGAGCTTGCCCACTCCTGGTCACAGAACAGCAATCTAAGCCTGAATTCTGCAAAGTAAAATTCCAAATAAATAAGCAAAAAGTGGGATGCAATTTTCTGTTGAGTCCCACAGGACCAAAATATACAGTGACGTATATGCATCCTCTCAGGTTTAATGGAATGCAAGTGTCCATTTTTCAAGAATTGATATGTAGCCACCAATATAACTTACAACATACAACTGAAGGAGATAAAATGTAATGTTTGTACCCACAAGTGAAACAAAATAATTACTGGCAAACAACTTCAACAGTTTTGTGCTTTTTAACACCATGTAATGTACATGTCTTACTCATATTCTCTTCATCATCTGCATCCATTGTGAAATAATTCTTCAAACGTCTAAAGAGGTGTAGAGTATCCCCTTCTGAAAAACAAAGGACAGTAGTTTTACTTAATCAATAATACTTAAATATTTGCACTTAATGGTTGAAATCTAGTTGACACAACTGCACTGTGTAAATGGCAATGGCGTCATCACCCGTCAGTGGTGATCTTTAATTTAATTAACATTAAAACTTCCTATTGTCCCGTTTCAGCTCCGAGGGCTCCTTATAACTTTATTTTGCCCTGTGGAATCCTTTGGGGGCCTTGGGATAGGGTGGACAAGTCTTCAATATTGGAAAATCACTACTGCTGGTCCCCACTGCTAGATTAGGACTGCCACTCATAAGCTGGTGGCAAATTTTCTAATATTTTAAGGACTTCCCTCCCTATTCCTGAACTAATAATCCTAAAGACTTGCTCATGGCAAAGGGATCTACCTCGTGGCAAAGGGGATCTACCGAGAGCCTTAGAACATACAAATGGGAGGAATAGCAAATTGTAAAGTTAATTGATTTAAAGGTTTCTGTTGCCAGGTGATGATATTGTCACAATTAACATGGCATAGTTGAGCATACTGGATTCCAGCCAATATGATTATAGCATAGACCTAAGTATACCTGCACATCTCAAAATTAACCTAAATTAATAATTTCCTTACTTGAATGTAGAGCTATTTTGAGTCTAATTTAAGTTCCAAAATACTTATTAATATCTATTACACATAACAGGTATGCTTTAGCACTTGATTGTTTTGATGTGTAACCTATATTGTGGATAAGAAGATGCCATTAGGACAGAATATGGGGAGAGAGAGAGAGAGAGAGAGAATGAGATAATGGTTTCCTATAGGCAAAGGTGTCACACACAGGTGTATTTTATCCCCTTATCACTTTAATCAAAAAAAAGAGCATATCATACAGAAATCCAGATTAGATTTAAATGAAGGAGAGGGATTGGTGAAAGACCCATCAGCAGGCGCTTGTACTTGATAACCTTTGATTTCTTTCTGGCTCTACAAATTTATGATTACAGTCAGGTAAATTCTTTTACTATAATAAGTACTGGGATAAATGCTACAAAGTGGCTAAAACCCTGTTCCACCTCTATGAGTGTGCAATAGGAATTAAGCCAGCAGCAGCAAATTGCTGCTGATTGAATGCTTTCTTTGGAGATTTCAGGGTGCATATGACTGGTTAAAAAAGGTGATAAAGTCATATGCGTACCAAAAATTGCAAAAGAAAGCCTTTAATTAGCAGCAACAATATACAGTAATCCCTGTTGTTCACATGAAGCTGCGCAACAGGGTTTCAGCCAATATTGCAGGCCCAAAAAAAGCATCTGTAGTTCACTTCTATACTGTAGTTCATTTCAGAAAGAACTATTAACCTATTTCATACTCCAGCTACATATAATGAGTACTTCTTCTTCTTATAGTGGCCATAGCTTAGCTCTCACTAGATAGTAAACCTAGTCTTGGGCTGTATTATAACAATCTAAAGCCTCTTAATGTTCTTCCAGATAATTACTAAATGTTGAACAACAGGGAAGCTGAAGTCATACTACAATCTCCTTTTTCTTTGTAAACTTCCCTTGAAATCTTAGACAAATGCACAGTGGGGACAGAGAATCTGAGACACAACCAGCACAGTTTATGTTGGGGGCAATGAAAGTTGAAGTTCAAGAGGGAGGGGTGAACTTGATGATGCTTAGGATACTTCCAGCTCTACAATTCGGTGATTCTCTGAACATGCAATTGACTATATGGTACATCTGCTATACCATCATGAAGAAATCGAAAGAATAAGGGCGGTGTACAAGCAAACAAAGGAACGGGACTTGCAAACCACTTCTTAAATATCTTATGCATCTTGAAAGCCTTATAAACAATACATAGTAGTTCTGTGCCATCTAATTAAGTCCAACATGTTGACCCTTTATAGCTAGAGAATACACAAAAGTGGTTTATTATTCCCTTCTTCTGTGGGCGCTTTGAGACTGAAGAGCTTGCCTAAGGCCACATGGGCAGGCTTTTCTCCCTAGAAGCACAGTGGGGAATCAAACTCCCAATCAGACACCTAAAAAACAAGAGATATCCAGAGAGAAGAAAATCCTATTACCTGTAGATGCAACTTGGTGACACATTTAACTCTTTATCCACAAGGTGGTGATGTTCTCCATAAAATATTAGGAATTAAAACTGAATATTTTCTGAATTCTCTTTAAGATTGTAATCTTATTTTGTGACACAGTGGAAACAAAAGAGCATCATTTTGTACATATTAATCCATTATGCTTCATTTTTATAGATAGCCTAAGTTTGCCTTTACCTTTATAAGTTTGTTATGGTATACATAGTTCTTCTTGGATGCACACCTTAATGTGACAAAAGAGTTTGAGCATATCAATGAGGATGAGCACAATGCCATCAGGAAGCCAGACTCCATTAATGTACTCCTAACAGGGTCACTCAAAATAGAATGGCCACAGCAGAGACATCAGAATAAGACACATCCAGCCTCTTCAAAAGTAATGTCTACTTCAACAGAAGAGAATAGTTAATTCCAATGGGGATGGGGATGGCAGATATTGTGCAACGGTGATAGATGACCAGGTTATACTGCTATGGTAATAGAATAGATCATTCTGCTAGCGACTCAATGGCAAGTGTCAGGTGGTGGTTAGCTAACCTGATAACCCTGAGGACTAACAGCCTTAGTGGCGAAGTCCACAAGGAAGAAGGGTGATTAAATCCCACTTGAATCCATCTTGGTGGAGGGTAGCAGTTTCATCAATCCTGGCCTGGGGCAGAGGAAGACTTTGTGTGCCAAAAGGTTCAGGACCAGAAAGTGACTCACAGAACCAGAGTGTACACTAAGAGCTATGGTGGGTCAATTGTCACTTCTTTTGTCTTCATGCAGAAAGACAAAAAATGGCATCCTCTCCACAGGTCACTGCAACATATCCTTTAATATCCATGGTCGTAGGCATTCCTGATGTCTCTAACAGTTTCCTAGCCTCTGGCTCAGCTTTCCCTCCTGAGCATCCCAATCTACTGATCCCAGTTTCCCATTTCTGGAAACAGAATTCTGTTTCAGAATTGCCTTGCTCCTCACTAAGGTCTGCTGTGGACTGTGTTCCTGGGCCCAAAGCCATAGGCTTTTATAACAACAGACTGAGTCAGGTGACCCATCAGAGCAAACGAAACACAATGCCTGACTCAAAAAAGCAGTTTAGGGGGAGATAGGGGGTACAATATACTTGGAGTTACACAGCTCAATTTGTATTGTGTATTTGTCTGCTAAATAAATGAAGTGATCTTTTCTTGGTGGATTGTTGCAGTAGAAGCAGAAAAGGCTGGATTTCCATGCCTACAGAGGTTTAAAACCACCATTATGTTCTACTCTATTTATAGCTGGATTGATAACTCAGTAAGTTTGGTATCTGGCTGCAAAGCCAGAGGTTGGGAGTTTGATCCCTTAGTGCCCTGGTGGTTAACCTCGACACTCCAGGTATTCTTGAACTTCAATTTCCAGAAGCCCAAGTCAGCACTCCTGCTGATCAGGGCTCCTGGGAATTGAAGTTTCAAAACAGCTGGAGTGCCATGGCTAGCCATCACTGCCTTAGTGCGCCTCCAGGGAGAACAGCTGGCCTGTGTAGTCATGGGGACAATTGCACAACCCCAGGGCAACCTCAGAAGAAAGTAATAGTAAACCACTGGAAAACCCTGGAAGGGGTTGCCCTAAGTCAGAATTGACTTGACAGTACACAGTTGTTTGTTGTTGTTGTTAATGTATTTATAGTTTGCTAAAGCTGAACATAGGCATTTTGCTTTCTTTTCCTAGTAAATTCATTAAAAGGCACAACCAGCAGCCAGGAAGTACCTTACTTCCCTCCTGTAGCTGACCTTCTGAAGGCAAAAGATATTAGCTTTTATTATATTTTTAACAGCTTATAAATAAACTTGCATATGATGGGAAATGGGAAGGAGGTGGGAAAGGAAGAGAGATGAACATGTGTGGGGTTTTTCAAGTGAGGCTGCACCATTTATCTGTCTTTAGCTATTCTTGCTTGTGAGAACAGGGGGGTGGGGGGAACACAAAAACAGAACCAAGAAGTTTTAACTAAGGTTATAACAGTATCCACACTACTGCAAATACAATGCTATTGTTGTTGTTAAGTGTTGTCAAGTCACACATGAAATAATTTATTAATAGTCGTATCATTAATAGTTCAACTGCTCAGGACTTGTAAAATAAAGGCCATGAATTCCCCCAGTGAGCCATTCTATTTTATGTTCATTCTTGCTTTTTTCCTATGGCCTTCTACTTTTTCTAAAATGGAATTTAGTGACTCTTTTCTTCTGATAATGCGCCCAAATACTACTCTCTCGATATGCTATCAATGTACATAATGGCTTAAAACCAGAAACTCCAAATAAGTAACCACATTTGTTCTAACAACAAGAAGTCTTTTGGCTCCTTAAAACATCAATTTACCATGTCATCAGTTTCACTTTTACCAGATGAATCTGCCAAAAGAAAATATAAGATTCTTTCTTGTTCAAACCAGAAGAAAGAGAAATATTAAAACTTTTCCTAAACTCAACACTATTATACAAGAAATACAGCAGGAACACAGTCTATGATGCCATGATAAGGCTCAAAGGATCATTTGCAAATTACTACACACACGCTAATCAAGCTACTGGCCTGATGCCTCAGGATTGTATCTTGAAGACAGAACAAAAATAATCAAAAAGGGGTTTTTAATTATCTGCAATAGCCCGAGGTTGATCAATGACACAAATAAAAAAATTAAGTTCAGTCACAACTGAAATATCAAATCCAAAATTCTTGCAACATTGCCAACAAAGATCTTTAAAATTGTCTCATTGGTTTGAAGCGTCTACTCACAATAGTACATATCTAAAATGCACTCATATGTTCCAGATATACCAGGCAAGAAGCTTTAGGATTTGTTGGAAGCCTCCTTCACAGCCAGTGACATTACATGGAGTGACAAAATGGCAGCACAGTTCCCCTGACAGGAACACCAAGAGTATGATGATAGGGATATGCGAAGAGTGCAGTAGACATTTATCAAACCATATTGTCTCTCACATCTTCACAGACAAACTATAAAGGATACTGTTCCTAATATATATTGGATCAAGGTTAGTTAGAGCTTTAAACAAACACAAACAAAATGCCAAACAAAGCAAGTTGAATTCCTATTCCAGAAACTGCACTCTGATATGTGGAACTAAATAAAATATTAAGTTAAATTACTGTGCCCAGGTGTCTACTGCATAAAGATGGCCCATGTGGACACACAAAAGTCACCAAGGGCATTGTCAAACAGCAGTACTGTACATACCTGTCAATCCATGGCTCCGGAAAAAATGGGACCTGCGCAGAGCGGTTCCGTGCAGGTCGCCTTCCACGCATGCATGGAAGGCTACGCCGCTTGCGCAGCCCCCTACGCAAGCGGCATAGGCTTCCACACATGCGTGGAAGGGTTCTACACTAGTGTAAAACTCTTCTACGCATGCATAGATGGCGACTTGCGCAGAAGGGCTGCGCAGTACTTCCTTTCCCCCGCTGCCAAATTACGGGGTTTTGGCAGCACGGGTCGGGAAATGATGTCAATCGGCGCAGGATTACGGGGTAATCCCGGCCAAATCGGGAAGGTTGACAGGTATGGTACTGTACAAGGAAACGTACTCACAACAGGTACACAATGGGTACAGGACCTCACTTTTGTTTTCACGTTTAAACCATAACAGCAGCAAATGATAATTATTTGGACTATATGCATAAAATTGTATTTCTGATCTGTTCTCCCTCCTACCAACATGTGCCTTACAGACCAACAACCAGTATGGAGGGTCACAAATGTTATCTCCTTCAGTTCCAAGCCCTCTTCTCTTTACTTCCTGCCGGCCTTTCCTGTTACTCACACTTTTTATTGTTTAACTATAAATGGAAAACCCAGTAATAAATACATTTTTCAAAGGCAAGTTAAGAATGTATTGAATGCTCCACTCTTAAGTAGCTAGGATTCCAACAGAACAGAAGCTACTTTGCATTTGTGTGTGTGCAAGTTTTATAATCTTTAAACATGAAATCTTTGTCCATGTCTTCCAGTTCACTGCTCTGCAATATGTTGCTACACACTGGCGGCGGCTGCTATTGCTGCTCCTGCTGCTATTTTATTCAAGTTAGAGGCAATTCAAAGGCGCTTCTGGAATAGAAGGCTCAACTAAAGAATGCTGTTCTTACCCAAAGGACACTCAAATGTGTTTGCAGTTCCAGAAGGCTCTTCCTGTGTCTGCACACTAGTTTATCAAATTATACTCCCATGATGTCTACATCATGAAATTTATAAGACAACATATATAATTTGTAAGCAGTGTTTAAGCTACTTTCCGATTTTGGAATTCCTTGCTAGATGCTCCTAGATTTCAGTCCTATGTGGTCTTTAAAAACAATAAATTTCACTTCTAGAATTTCGACTAATATGTTACTTAACTGGAGTTAAATTACACCACTTATTAAAAAAAACTGAAAGACTATATAGTACTGGCTTCCCATTCATTTATGTGCTTCATTTAAAGTCTGATCTGTGATCTACAACATCCACAGCTTCCTTCACATAGCTAGATTTCTTCAGTATCTTCCCATCTCCACCCCTGCCACTTTATCTACTTTTCATTCTTGTTGATCAGGGGTACACTGAGGAAAATAACAGGCATGAGTTGGAGTGCCCAACCACACACATTAAGAACTTCTGTGCTAGCTTTATGTTACCCTGCAGTAGAGTCTGCTAGTCCAGTGTGGTGCAGCTCAAAGCAGGCAGGGCAGGTGGATGTGGCCCTAAATAGAACAGCAAGGTGGGTCACAGGATGCCTAAAACCAACCCCGATACAAAAAGTGCATTACTTAACTGGCATCCCTCCACCAAAATTTCGCCGAGGAAGTGCTGCTCAGAAAGAGTGGGTCAAAGCAAGTTCCTTGGAAACACACCTGCTACTTGCTCACCAACCACCAAAGCAGAGACTAAAATCAAGGCACAGCTTCCTCATAACTTCTGCCACTCCAAACAACCAGCCCCCACAGACTGCCTTAGAACTATGGAAGGCGAGCAAGCAGCTACCAGATAACTGGGCAGAACCACATAACTCTCTACCGCCTGGCCAAGAACAACCATGGCCTATGTGGAAAGCTTTAAATAGACTGCGTGCCGGGGTAGGAAGATTAAGGGCAAATCTGAGAAAGTGGGGCTTCCCTGTAGATGACAACCTGTGTGAATGCGGAGAAGTACAAACTATCTCCCATATGATATAATGCACACAATGCCTCTCAATGTGAACTGAGGAGGACCTGTTGATGTGGCCCAATATTGGGCAGATTCCATCTAGCCAATTTTAATTCTATTTTGTTTTTAGATGTGTTAATTTTAGCTTTGCATATTATTATATGCTGGTGGTGGATCTGACAAAAATAAAGAAAGAAGAGGGTACACAGAAAGAGCTTTCTTGAAGATTGTGGTACAGTAAAACCCCTGTAAAAAGTCTGTTCCGTAGGCCTTTATGTAAATCAGTTTTTTACTTAAATCAAAGCAAACTCATAGGAAAAATGAATTTTTTACTTAACTCGAAGCAAACCCATAGGAAAGTGATATTTATGTAAACTGAAGCAACCCAATGGGAAAAATGAATTTTTTAAGTAACTCGAAGCAAACCCATAGGAAATTGTGGATGTAAATTGGGACATAGTTTTGGTGCAAAAATCATTATGTAAGTAGAATTTTATGTAACTCGAGGCATATGTAAGTCAGGGTTTTAGTGTATTTTTGAACCACATTCGGGTGTACCCCAGGCAACGACTAATCTTTCTCACACTGAGTCAAATGAAAGGAACTGCAGAGTGAACTCACCAAAAAGTGTTCATTTTGGTAGTTTCACATCTGGCCTAGGCACGGAAGAAGCACAACAACTTCATTGTGCTGGCTAATCTTTCTCACACTAGGCCAGGTGAAAGGAACTACAGAATGAATTCACCACAAAGTGGTTTATTTTGGCAGTTTAAAGGCTGCCCTAGACAAGGAGGAGGAGGAAGTTTTCTGTTGGACTGTGCTATCCAATGCAATGGGAAAATGTGGATCCTGTGTACCTATAACCATCGAGAATAAATATGCATGGAGTGAATCTGAGTTGTATATAAGACTATTCTTATGTCCTGCCAGATGTTGAAGAATTCTTCAGACTGTGTTATAGTAATTAAAGATGAGGATAAGGAGAGAAGCAGAAGATAGAACTCCCCAACATTTAACATCACAGCACAACTCCTCCTCACTTAGGCACAAAAGGAGACAGAATATAGTCACATAAGGAAACTTGTCCTCCCACAGCTGTCAGTCTGAACACCCAGTCACATACAGCACAATCACAGTGGTTGCAAAAACTGTGGTAGAAAACCTTATTGGGTTGTAAGAATTTATTGGGTTGTAAGTTTTATATTATTTGTGGGTGTGTAGGAATGCATCTGGATTCTGTCAGGCTGCCTCTGACACATTTTGTAAACAAAAGCCTCTTTGTCTACTGAGAGACAACGCTAGATTTTGGGCTCTGACACTTCTGATTGGCTGTGGGCCCTCAGTTTTGTCTCTGTTAAGTTTCGTTTCTGGTATACTCTGCTTGAATAAGTTTCGTTTCTGAGACTCTCTGCTTGAATAAAGAGAAGGGATTAGTATGCTTTGTTCAGCCAAAGGTGCAGTGTATGTGTGTGTTCTTCTCTCTATCTCTGTTCTTTTCCTTACTCTGAGCCTAATGAAGCTGGACTTCGTGGACTCTTAAGTTTCTACCTCAAAAGATCTGAAGATATAAACTGCTGCTAATGAGGCTGGCTGATTGATTATCTTTACATGAATCAGATTCCAACAAGTGGCGCCCCTCGTGAGGCAATTGAATGAAATTCAAAGGAATGCTTTGAACTCTGCTTCAGCAATTAACACCTCATAATTGGCGACCGGGGAAGGTCTCATTCACCTACGACCAGGCAAAAGGTCAGACCGGAGGAAGGGTCAATCGAGCGCTCAAAATTCATCCAATTCTACATTGGGTCCCACATTAGGTGAGTGAAGAAAAATATTATTTTTTTGAATTATGGGATGTGTGCTGGCGTCGCAAATGCATGAACTTTGTAAAGATATCTCAGATCTTTTGATTAACAATGGGCGAAAGGCTGATGAGAGCGAGATACAAAAGCTAGTTAAAGCTATAGAAAAAATCTGTCCTTGGTTTAAATATGAAGGTCTGGACTTACAACAGTGGAAACAGATTGGGAGAGCAATGCAGAAGCATAATGGAATTTCTGGATCAGTATTATTTACATGGGAGGAAGTTAGAGACTGCCTTCAGAGACTCACTCCAAAGAATATGTTATTCTCTCAGAGCCTTGATGGCCCCCTCACACAGCTTTTGCCTCCAGCCGAGGGAGGGGCTATGGCAACTGCCACTCCATCATATGAGCAACAACAGCTTAAGCCCCCTGATGTGGGTGGAAATGGAGATGGGACATTATATCCTGCCTTGCAGCAATCAAGCACTTTTAGCCCTACAAAAGACCTGTTCACTGCTGCAATACTGCCTGCAGAGTCTAAAAAACAACTAGTGCCAGCTGATGGGGAACAAATGGTGGGGACCTCAACACAGATTGAAGCTGTTAATGCATACAGAGTGGCAGGAAGCAAGGACTGTGTTTCAAAGAGCAGCTTAGGGGATCTCAGCCCCCCCGTGAATCAACCCTCATCACAAAAGCAGGAGAAGCTGAGTAGTAAATTTGATACCTCACGTTTGGGCAGGAAGATCCTGCAGAAATGGAAGGATGGCCCAAAGGAGGAACGCACAAAACCCAAGACAAAAAAGGGGTGCAAGTACAAACTAACAGATGCAGTTTGTCATAAGGTTGAGAATCAGATGCTGGAAATGAAAGAAATACAGAGGAAGAGGGGGGTGAATATTTCCTCGATGGACAGCAGGCTGTTGCAAAAATACAAGGAGGGAGAAGACATACAGTTTTTGGCTGATTTTGAACTGCCCAACCCTCAAACAAAGAGATCCAGAGTGAGCTGTCCCAAATTTCAAGCATCAGGATTGCAGGGAAAGCAACTTGGAATTCCCTGTGATTTTCTTCTGTGTGAAAATTACTTGCAACTTCTGGAGAAGTCTTTGTGCCTTCACACCTCCTCGGCCTGCCTTAATGCAGATGGGTGTGGCTGGAGCATGAAGGAATGTGTGTTTGCCTGAAAAGCTGAAAAGGGGGGTTGTGTGGGATTGTCTTGTGAATTCAGTGAGACTTAATTTATGGCTTAATTTCAACTTGCCATGCCAAGAACTGTGCTGGAGAGAAGATAGTGTTTGTTTAAGTGTTTAAGAAGAAAGCTTAATCAACATTTGGACTTTTAATTTGGACATTTTAATTGGACTAAAAAGAAAAAAAAAGTTTGTGTGGACTTTAAAGAAGAATTATAAAACCTGACAGCCTTTTTAAGAAATTGTCTACCTGCTCATGCTAATGAGATTTGTACTGTATTTGAGTTACCATGCTATGCTGATTATAGGTTATTGAATGCTTCTTTCACTTACACCAGTGGGAGAAGAAGAAGTTTAATGCCTTACTCATGTAATTGGGGAAGTGAGAAATGCCTTCTAAAATGCAACCAGACCTCCTTCATGTAAGGAAGAAAAGAAATGTTCATGTCTTGTTTATGCTTAAGTGTTTGCTTATTCTCTTGCAGGAGACAGACCTGTCTTTGCTTATGTTATGTATTGTCTTATGAAACTGCATATCTCAAGGTACCTTCAGAAGTACATGGAACAGTACTCTACACATGTAAATGGGTTTGTGATATTGCATTTGTGTTATATGTCACTCATGTTTCATGTTTAGTTACATGGTACTAGTAATAACAGGGCATGCTCCTGTTTCTTAGGGGAGTGTCTTCCTAAGCCATTGGTCGTTTATTGGCAACAAGGGGATCCTGAGTGGAAGGATTCCTGCTGGAGCAATCCGCCCATGGAGAGAGAAGAAGGTTACTCAGCTCCAGGATGGTGGTTCACCAGTAAACTAAATTTGCTGACATTTGTTCTTTTCTTTCTTACTGTGCTTCCAGCTGTAAGAACAATGACTCATGGGTGCAACCCCAACTTTTGGATTCGTCATGCTAACTATATGTTTGAGGTTCATGGTAAGAATGCAACGTTATACTATGAGCATCCACTGGCAGTGTCTCAAATGGCTTTTCTTCCGGCATTGTTCAACACGCCAGAGTTGGTTATTGGACATTTGCAACATCTTGATAGGTCTACACTCTTCTCCAATCCTCCAGAACAATTTAACAACACCCGCTGGCGAAGCATGACATTCAAGAAATACACTAAAGGACTTTGTTTCTGCTGTCATAGTTCTGGAGTCTGGAATAGTAAATGGAAGTACTGGACTCAAGCAAAAAGGGTTTTGCAGAATGTAGGCAATTATACGGGTTGTGATGATTATTTTTGGTTATGGGGTAGTTATAACAGTTCTTATAAGCTTAATTATACCTTGTTTAACACTACTATTGAAGATATATATGATGTGTTTCCTATGTTTACTCCTGATTATTCTGCTATAGATAGTGGTTCAATTTGCAATGGATGGCAAATCAAGGATCCTAACATGTGGTTCTTTTTTAATGGAGTTGCCACGAATTTCCATCCAGGACAATATCAATGTGCAGCATTGGGTTATTTTACCTTACAGACTGGCCATAGATTACCTGTTAGCAAAATCCGGAGGATTTTGTAAACTGGTCGGGAACCAGGGATGTCGGGTAAAATTCCAGGATCTGAATAATACTATTGAGAAAGAACTTCAGAATTTACAGGAGAGCATTACTAACAATGTACGCACTGATGTTAATCTCTTTGATTGGGTGACTTCTTGGTTGCCTGATTTATCTGTCCTTAGACAAGTTTTCTTTTATGGGTTTATTATTATTATCTGCTTTATACCTTTGTGTTTTTGCATTACTTGTATTCCTAATCTTATTTCTATGTGTAACACATGTCCATTGCGTAGAAGGGAGACATCGAGTTTTGCACGACGGCAATTGTACTCAATGAGGTATCATCCTCCGGAACAAAGTACCATGAGTCAGGAGGGGTACGATGTCCAGGAGGACAGTGATGATGTATATGGAGGAGTAGTTATGGAGTATGATGACATGCAGGGGTATGATTAGCCGTCTCTCTCTCTCAAATTTAAATGAAAAAGGAGGACATGTAGGAATGCATCTGGATTCTGTCAGGCTGCCTCTGACACATTTTGTAAACAAAAGCCTCTTTGCCTACTGAGAGACAACGCTAGATTTTGGGCTCTGACACTTCTGATTGGCTGTGGGCCCTCAGTTTTGTCTCTGTTAAGTTTCGTTTCTGGTATACTCTGCTTGAATAAGTTTCGTTTCTGAGACTCTCTGCTTGAATAAAGAGAAGGGATTAGTATGCTTTGTTCAACCAAAGGTGCAGCGTGTGTGTGTGTTCTTCTCTCTATCTCTGTTCTTTTCCTTACTCTGAGCCTAATGAAGCTGGACTTCGTGGACTCTTAAGTTTCTACCTCAACAGATCTGAAGATATAAACTGCTGCTAATGAGGCTGGCTGATTGATTATCTTTACATGAATCAGATTCCAACATGGGTGGTTTTTTTTAAAAATTATGTACACTGCGCAGAGTGGGAATGGGTATATTAAACAAACAAGTATCCACATCTCTCTAAATCAAATCTTGTTTGACAAAAAGAACCTTTGGCAAGACAAAAAGCTTGTCTAAACAAACATAGAGTGTTCTTTCAAGCTCAAAGGATAATTCTGGGTATTCAGCATCTATATTTCGTAGATCTAGAGTGCCCCAACTTCCCCCCAACAAGTCTCTTAGAACACCACCACCCCTCCATCAGAAAGTTCTACTTTTTAGGATTGCTGGAAAAAATGGCATCCCAAACCCTTCTGGATGCTTGGGACATCATTTTAACAAAGGCAGCAACCTTTGAAGGTTGCTTCCCATCACCATCCAGTTTGTTGACAGAGCTGATGAGCCTGTCAGTAGACCAGAACAAACCAGATGTATTCAATTTACACTTCCCCTTCTTCTTTACTGTTTTCATCCATTGCCAACCCATCATAGCGCTGAATTGGCAAGAAATGGGGGGGGGGGGGATATTTATTTCCCTTTCCCCTTTGTTTGCCAATTGAAGCCACAGCTGCCTGATATCAGGAAAATAAATATCCCCCCCCCCCCCCCCACTCCTTTGCAATCCAGCACTAAGACATTGGGAGTGGGTAGATGTTGATTTTAAACTTTCCTTCCCTCTGTAAAGAAGAAAGGGGAGTATATTTGCCCACATAGTGCAAATCGATGGTTACGTGTGTTCAATCAGGGAGAGCTGGCGACATGTAATTTAGCCCCTTCCCTGTCCTCTAGCAAGCCAAAAATGAATTAATCCTTATGGGGCAGTCTGGAATGCTCTAAAAACATCCATGCTGCTTGGAGAGGCCTTTAAGAGTCTAAGGCTTAGATGCATAATGCAAAACCTACATAGGATGATTAATATTTGTTTGCTTCAAGTGATTCCTTAGGGAGTATTTTAAAATATGTTGGATCAAGTATAATCCACTGACTGGCAAATTCAGTAGCAATAAGCAACTGCAATTGAAATGCTATGTTTAGTTGAATATTATAAAAACACTTTTAATAATTCAAGAACTACTTTTGAGAGCGTCATAACACAAAGTCACATAAACCAGGAAACCTCAAACTAGCAGTCAAAATTGATGGACATATTTGGTAAGCTTCAGTTTTGATTAAAAGGATTCAGGAATACAAATCAAATCCACTCTTCAAAATAATGTTGTTTGTCCATCCACAAATAGCATTTGCAGTAACTTAACAATGCCTTTAAAAGTCCATTGCAGATCAGCGAATTGTCATTTATATCACAGAACTTTAGAGCTGGAGGGAACCCCAAAGATTTAAATGCAGACTAGTACTAGAAGTCCATAAAGCATCCTTGATCAGATTGTTGAAATATCTAACGAGTCAGCAAGTCATACGTCAACTAATTACTAACACAGTTGTTCAAATGACCCTCTTAGAAGAACCACTCTAGAAAAATTGTTTGCTTGTTCTAAATCAGCCAACCAACAAACCTCTCGTCTCCCCACCTTTAGGAGCTTAACCTTCTTCACTCTGGGGACCTTTTGTTTCTCTGACTTGTAGCTGATCATCCGTCTTGTGAACTATAGGTTCGGTAAAGCTCCCTACTCAACCATGTGATAGAGAACACAATTTCCCCCATTTATTAGACTAAATTATTCTTCTTGTCACCACTCACAATACTACACCTTAAAGCCAAGATTCTGAGCACAATCTTTGTAAGCAAATATAATTTCAGTTTACTCTTGTCTCACTGATCATTTGGCTGGTCTACTTAAATGAGGGGAATTCTTGCGGAACTTGCTTATAATTCTAAGCCTGAAACATGCCTGTTTTTTTTAAAAAAACTGTTTTTTTCCCTGTGGAACCACAAAACTAACAAAGACAGCCATCCAACCTTTGTTCAAAAAGCTCCATTGAATCCAGCATCTTCTGAAATAATCTACCCCACTGTTGAACAGCCCTTACTGTCAGAAAGTTCTCACTACTGTTTAACTAAAAGCCGCACCGCCAGCACCGTCGGAGCCGCAGTCCACCACGGCTCCCTCCCCCGCCCCGCCGATGGGGGAGGTGGGAGCACAGCTGACCGGCGTTGTTGCGGCGGGACATTCAAAGCCGCACCGCCAGCGCCGTCGGAGCCGCAGTCCACCACGGCTCCCTCCCCCGCCCCGCCGATGGGGGAGGTGAGAGCACAGCTGACCAGCGTTGTTGCGGCAGGACATTCAAAGCCGCACCGCCAACACCGTCGGAGCCGCAGTCCACCACGGCTCCCTCCCCCGCCCCGCCGGTGGGGGAGGTGGGAGCACAGCTGACCGGCGTTGTTGCGGCGGGACATTCAAAGCCAGAGTTGCCGGTCCATTTCCTGGCCTCGGCTGTGTTGGGGCCGGGTTGTCTTCTTCTTTGGCTCCGTTCATTAATGTGCGGGCCATGGGATTCCGTTTTGGGGACATTAGTAGCCGAGGGACTGTGTAATTAAATGTCTATTGTATAATTCATTGTGTAATTTACTGTATTGTATTATTATTGTTTTCCTATTGTATTTTCATGCTGTTATATTGTGTCTATATTTGATTTGTTATGATTATATTGTATTTTTGGATTTTTTGTATTATTATATTGTTATAATTGTATGTTTATTAATTGTATGTATATTATTTTTTGTTGTAATTGTACTTATATTATTATGTTGTAAGCCGCTCTGAGTTGGCCTTTTGGGCTGAGTGGAGCGGGGTATACCGTATTTATTCGTGTATAACGCGCAAAATTTTATACCAAAAAAAGAAATCAAAGTTGGGGTGCGCGTTATAAATGAGGACTGGTGTGGCAGTGGCGGCCGGTCCCTTGAGGGCGCGAATGGTGAGTTCCCGCGAGTTCATATCACCTTGTCGTGTACAGTGTGCGTCACAAATAGGGTTGTGCCGCTTCATTTCCTCGCCCACACGGGAGACTCAGTGCCAGCGTGGTTTTCTCCAGCAGAACGGGGCGTGGCCTCCGCCTCCAGCCATTTCCAGCCATACGCCTCCTCACTCCCGGAGTCCCACCCCCGTCGCGAGCCTCTTTTACTTCCTTTTTAGAATTGGGTCGGCTGTCTATTGCTGCGGCGGGTGAAGGGGAGGCGGGGGCGTGGCTTTGAAGAAACTGACGGGATCTGATTGGGTGGCGCGGGAGACGAGGCGTGGCCCGGAGGTCGCTCTTATGAACAAGTTTTTTCACCACGCATTCAATTACAATGCGTGGTGTGAAACAAAATTTTATACCGAGGTTTCATGGAAAATTAGGGGTGCGCGTTATACACGAGTGCGCGTTATACACGAATAAATACGGTAAATCCAATAAACATAAACATAAACATCTCCTTTTTTGTAATTTGAATACATTCATTTGGGGTTTACTCAGTGGTGGGCTCCCAAAAAAATTACTGCCACACTGCGGGTGTGGCCAGGGGGGAAGCCCTGTATTGTACACAAATTAGGACTACTGTACTTTATTTCAGAACTTGGATGAGTGGGGCCAGCTAGAATTTCTGCTACCGTTTCTGGCAAACTGGTGTGAAACTGTTGATGCCCACCACTGGGTCTACTCTCTTGAGTCCCATAAAACAAGCTTGCTCCATTTTCTACATGACAGCCCTTCAAATATTTAAAGATGGCTATCATACCACCACTAATCCTCTCTTCCTCCAACTAAAGCTTATGCCATTTTGTCATTCTTCTTTGGAAAGCCAGTACTGTAATATATTGCCAAAATGAGAAGGCCAAATATAGTAGTACAGTATATGAGTCTTGCCTGGAAAAACATGCTGTGCAGAGCATGGACCATTATTTTAAAAAATAATTTCTACTGCAGCTTGTAGTGTAGTTCAAAAAGGAAATTATTATAATTATTGGAGGCAAAACCAGGATTACATCTCTTATTAACCCTTCTGCTACCTTTTAGCTACTTTCTTACAAATCAACCAAGAAGAAAATAGGATAAAACTTGAGAAAAGTATTTCCTCGAAATGCTCCTCAACAATAACAAGAAAAATATAAATTTCTGTTTACTTGCTGCACAAAAATATTAATAGATGCCTACGCTGCTCAGCAAAAGGAACTTCATTTCCAAATTCTAATACTGTTTCGTATTTGGGGCTGCTACTGAATATGGTTTAAGAACTGTAGTTAGCATAAAATACAGTAGCCCGCCAACTAACAACTATGAAAGGACTAGATTACTAACTGCTTTGCTTAGCATTCAAAGGTATATCAGGTAAAGACAACTGTCTGAAATCTTTGAGAGACACTGACGGTATTGACGGTATTGACGGTATTGACGGTATTGACGGGAAGAGGCTGCATTATTATACGCCATCCCGTATAATTGACTGAATGAACAACAGCAGGTAGCTATTTTGTAGGGATATGTTCTGACAAGTCTTGGCAGTTTTGATCCACTTCTTCCCATTTCCTATGTTGCATCATACACTCACTAGGCTCACTGAGATGGTGTTAAATAGCATTAGTATTGATAGTATTTCCTGCAGTGTAATACCATAGTGGGCCACATAATATGGATATAGTTGTGACACATAAAGTGTAATTATTCACTCAATTTATACCAGCTAGAAACATTTGGGTGCAAGTCCCACTGAAATCAAGAGCTATGATAGAATAATAAGATACGCCCACAAAATGTGACCCACTCTAAACTTCAGCATAACCTTTTTTATACAGCAGGCATCAGAAGAAGCTGTGGTTAGTCATACACGCATACATGTCTTGCACCTAGATGAATTTATAACTGCAAAGAAATGTCAGAATCAAAACAGCCACTAATCAAAACATGTTCTCCTGTCACCACTTTCTCCTGCCCTACCTATATTAGTAAGACAGAACACAGGATTCACACTAACAGTCCATTGTCAAAGCACACCAATTTTAATAAATGTCCCATAAAGAGTCAGTAATTCATTGACACAGAGCAGGTTCCCACCCGCTCTGTCATCATGCACATTAAAGCACACAAAGAACTCTGAAGGTAGGATGCTCTACACCAGTGCTTCTCACACATACAGGGAGAGGAGACAGACAAAAAATGTCTTTTCAGAAGTCTTGCAGAGAGCCTTCCTCTACCAGTGTTTCCCAAACTATGTTCTGCATAACACTGGTGGACTTTAATTCCCAGAAGCCTAAGTCAGTACATTGGCTGATCAGTGCTTTGGGGAATTGGCTTAGGCTTCTGGGAATTGAAGTCCAAAAACCAAAGGTTGGGAAACACTAAAGGCTTCACAAACAAACTCACAGCTTCTACACCATGGCCCAGCAAACTTTTTAAGTCAGGGGCTGGGTCACGCTCCCTCAGACGGTTAAGGGGATCGGACTGGTGGTGCCCCCCCGCGCCGTAAATGTGTCCGCAGCCACTGTAAACACATCTGCAGCCACTGTAAATGCAATCGCTTCCGGCAGAGGCAGCAACAGTTGGAGTGACTGGGGTGGTGGATGATTTGGCACCATGGGCTGGATTCGGCCCGCGGGCTGTAGGTTGCTGAACCCTGTTCTACACCATTATCCTAGCTGGAGATACAATGCAAGAGTTCCCTTATAAAGGCAAGGTAAACATGCCTCAAAGCATAAGTTCTCAAACACCTCCCGTACATTAGTAAGGTTATATTCCCTTTATAGCAATAACCAATACTTATATTCCACCGTACAGTGCTTAGTGCACTCTCTGCGTGGTTCACAAGTTAATTACCAACCTAGGAAAGGATGGAAGGCTGAGTCAACCTTGAACTTCATCAGGATTGAACTCACAATTTGTACAGTACAGCAGTTTAACCACTGCACCACTTGGACTCTTGGTCTACTAAGTTAAATTGAAAAATATGGCACTCTCAGATAAATACTTGGTTACTTGTTTGATCCATACTTCACATGTCTAGTTTGACATGGCAGATTGGAGCATCATCTCCCACAAGGTTTTAGCAGCCTCTTGCCACCGGGAGGTCCTACTGCTACTGTAGCAGGGTCCGATGGCACCCAGGGAACTGAGGCCCAAGTTTTTGATGTTCCTTTAGCCATTTTAAATATGACGACACAGCTGGCTGGGTTCATGTCGAAGTTGGCCATGTTAGAGCAATTCATTGGCCAGGTGCATTGCCCAAGTACCCAACCCCACTTAGCTGACCTGCAGTTCCAGAACAGACACCTTTGTGGCATGGTTGAACCTGCCAGGGGAATACACCCACGCCATCATAGGTGTCGGATGGCCAGGATCACCACTGCACCACATTGAAGTGTGAGGTGGGATTTGCAGTGGTTTGGATAAATAGCATTGAATAATGCTTTTTAAAAGTGTATACTCAGTATCTGGCAGCACATGCTCTTTTCTCAATTATAGGTAAAGGTTTCCCTTGCTTGAAAGCCAGTCGTATCCGACTCTAGGGTTCAGTGCTCATCTCTGTTTCAAAGCCGAAGAGCCAGTGCTGTCTGCATCTGCAGACATTTCTGTGGTCATGTGGCAGGCATGACTAGACACCAGAGGGCACGGAAAGCTGTTACCTTCCCACCGAAGTGGTCCCTATTTATCTACTTGCATTTTCTTGCTTCCGAACTGCTAGGTTGGCAGGAGTTTCTCAATTATAGTCATCTATATAACAGCAAATTCCCAAATGCACTATTTGAACAAATTTAATTTTTTTGCTTTCAATTATGTTTCATAAGAACATAATTAACATGCAATACTAACAATAGAATATTAAACGCTATTAATTTTGAAACTAATGCTAACTTCTGTTCCCTTTGCCGTTCTATGCTGGTCTTGGACCATAATAAAGATTTGATTTGATTTGAAACTAATGCAAACAATTCCAATACTTATTCAGACATTCCACTTGAACATAATCACGCTTACCCTCAACTAAGTGTGAACAGGTTTTCAGCCTTACTTTTACTGGGAAGTATGTTCCAGTGACACTAAAGTTTACTCTTTAGTCCACCTGCTTAGGATTTCAGTTTATATGGCAGCTCTATAAATTTAAGGATACTGGAGTTTTATTACCAACACTTTTTTGATCATCGTGATTCATAATGCTATACAGTGCGTTGTATACATGGAATGATATCACAATTAAAAGCCAGATTGAATACATATTAACAAGAGTTAAAAGAAGATGCAGAATACTTGATGCAAAAGCAATTTCCAACGGACCATTCAACACCGATCATGAAACCGTGGAGTTAACAGCAAGAAATTAGAAATCCAATATTAAAAGAAGAGGATCAACTTAATGATGCAAATTAATTAAGATACCAAAACTCAAACAAGGAGAAATAGTAGAACAGTTTCAATGAAAGGTAGAGACATTATTCAACCAACTGCCACCAGAGGTGAAGAAGGTGGAGGATGAATGGAAGGGATACAAAACTACTCTGCTTAGCACTGCAGAAGAACTATGCGGAAAAAGGGAAAGTGGAAAAAGATGGTATGGTGGTGTGAAGAAGTCACAGAAGCAGTAAAGCTGGGGGAGGAAATCAAGGAGGAAAAAGACAATATAAACTATAGACTGCAACGTAGAAATAACAACAGGATAATCAAAAAAGCAAAACAAGAATCCTTGGAATTCTCCGGAAAATCATTAGCAGATAACAGAACAGTCCCACAAATGTTTTTCAAGGTAATTTAAAATATACAGAAAAGAGAGAATTATAACCCCACTGAAATAGTTAATGACAAGAATGGAAGACCACTAATAGATCCCTCAGAAGGAATAGAAAAGTGGAGAGAACACTGTAAAGAACTCCTCAACCCCATAGGAGAGTGCCACAGTGAAACAACACAAGACTACAAAACAAGAGCACTTGAACTGGACATATTAATTTAAAAAATAGCTAGAGTTGTTAAACAATCACCTAAGCAGAAAGCACCAGGAATAGATGGCCACCAACAGAAATAATCCAGTAGGAGAAAGCAGAGTCAGATGGCTACACCGAATCATCAATACAGCAGGGACAAAACTAATGGCAACCTGATTGGCAACAAACAATAATACCACTGTGGAAAAACAAAGGGAGCAAATGAGAATACACACAACACTGAAGCATTTATTTCCCACTCTTAAGCCATACAGTGGAAATGTATGCCAAAATAATAGAAACAGAGTTGAGACCAGTTATAGAACTGCAGCTAACCGAAGAACAGATGGACTTCAGAAAAAAACAGATGCTGTACAGATGCAATTTTTATGTTCAAACAACTAATAGAAAAAAAATACAGAATGCAATAAGAGAAGGCATTTGATAGAGTTGACAGGAAACTGCTATGGCAAACACTGGCCCAATATGAAGTAAGTGAACATTTTATCAGATTATGTAAAAGGTTATATAGTGACTGCAGAAATAGAGTTAGAACAAGTCAAGACATATCAGAACCCTTCGCAGTAACATCTGGATTGAGGCAGGGATATGTACTAGCACCACTATTATTTATTACCTAAATAGAGAGCATAAACACAAAAGATAAGCCCAGGAATGGAAACAATATTAATGAATTACTTTCTGCAGATGGTCAGGTATTATTACCAAGTACAGTACCGGCTAAGAAATTATAGCAACATCTTATGTCTGTGAACAAAGAATGCAAGATAAATAATATGAGAATCAATAAGGAGAAGACTGAGGTAATGGCAACTGGAAGGAACCAGCATACTTTAAATATTGAAATAGAGGGAACAAATATAAAACAAGTGGCAGAGTTCAAATATCTAGGAACAACATTTACTGAAAATGACAAAATGAACAAATGGTGCAATAATGGTGCACATATGGTGCAGTAAGGCAAATCAAATACTAGAACAGTTAGCTCTGCTCTTACAACATAAGGCAGTGGTGGTGAACCTTGGCATTCCAGGTGTTCTTGGAATTCAATTACCAGAAGCCCAATTCTGCTCTCCTGCTGATCAGGGCTTCTGGGAATTGAAGTTCAAGAACAGCTGAAATGCCAGGGTTCACCACCACTGACACAAGGCACCAACACAAGGAAACATGTCATACAAAGCATATTTATTTCCACCTTGTTACCAGTGTCAAAAATGGATACTTACAACAAAACATAAACAAAAATTGGTCACCAGGGGAATGAGTTGTCTGAAGAAGGCTGCTGGAGTGACTAGAAGGGATAAAATCAAGAATGAGGTTATAAGGGAAAGACTTGGTAAAGACCACAAGGTAGACCCAGAGGAAGGTGGAGAGATAACATAAAAAATTTTATAAGAATGCCTAATAAAGGCGGTGGAGCCCACTAGAAGTGCCAGAGCAAGAACCTTGTATCTCCCTTGATATCAAAAAGAATAAAAAAGGAAGCAAAGAAGAAGAAAAAGATATGACAGCTCTAACCACTATATATTTACTACTGATGAGGTACCACATCATCTCTCTCACAGAAGCACATGGTAGAAGCTGTTCTTTCCCTCAGTCTGTTTGGATGCCTTTTTATTATGATCGTTACTACTACAGTGCTATCTAACTATCTGACACCTGGTTAAAATTTGAAGTCTCTACTAGTGCTTTTTATCCAACTAGATTATTTGGAGTGTCAATCATATAGAAAAAATCATGGTTTTCTAACCACAATCTTGAACAGAACTAGCTTTTGTGGAAGATATTTTGTATCTTATTCTAAACAAACTAAATGCAATTTTAACACCAAATAAAGTTGTTTTGATCCTTTTTTGCAATCCTGAGTAGCAGGTTTAATATAACCAATTGTTTTTTTTTTAGCAGTCTATATTGCAAACATCATAACATTCAGTAACTAAACAAAAAGTCATTAGGTCTCTGTACTAGAATCATATTTATATTTTAATTATCAGGTTGTGTGTATATCATATCTGTCAACCCGCGGCTCCGCAAAAACAGGACCTGCGCACATCACTTGTGCGCAGGTCGGTTTCCACGAATGTGTGGAAGAGTTTTTACCCCTTCCACAAATGCGCGGAAGCGCTACGCCGCTTGCGCAGTGCCTACGCAAGCGGCGTAGCGCTTTCTGCGCATGCGTGGAAAGCGTTTCCCCCGCTGTCAAATTACGGGGCTTTGGCAGCGGGGGGCCGGTTATGACGTCAATAGACATCAAATTACGGGGTTTTCCTAGCCAAATCGGGGTGGTTGACAGGTACGGTGTATATGTGGCTGGAAGAATATGAACAGATAAGCAGAAGCTAAAGCTTGCAGTGAATTGTCACTCTTCAAATGTCATGATTCATCCCCATAAAATCCCAAGGAAACAATTTACATTCAGTTGCATTTAGAGCAGGAATTCTCAACCTCGTTAAACCGGGGTCCGGATCACGCTCCCCAGCTTCGGGGGCCGGACTGCAATTTTGACCTTCCTCCACCACATGGCACTTTCTGGTGTGGTGGAGGCGGTGGGGGGCCACATGAAATGGCACCGTGGGCCACTTCCAGCCTGTGGGCCGCAGGTTGTGAATCCCTGATTTAGAGCTTATGATGGTCTTTTAAAAAGGAAACAGTATCCATAGAGATGTTAATCTGAGGGGGAAATTAAGATGATGGATTTACAAATTTATCATGGTACAAACTATTGTGAATTGCTTTTCACATCACCTGGTACAGTGAAGTATTATTACCAGTTGGAAGGCAAAAAGAGAAAAAATATTCAGCAGTAAAGGAATAACAAAGTAGTATTGCACTACACTAAATGAGTAAAGCCACCAGTCTGTACAGGTTTTCTGAACTCAGTAAACATCATTTCTTTGTCCAGGATAACACTGCAAATGTAGATAAACTAATGTCAAAGTAGTGCCAATAAACCCTGGAGGAATGTCTCAGAGCACCAGGGGTACCTAGGCTGGTTGCATAAACACAGGTGGAAGCCCAGGAGTGCCAGTGGAGGAGACTTCACTGCTCGCCAACACCAGGTGAGTTTCTAGGCCAGGAGTTCTCAACCTTTTAAAGCAGGGGGCCGGGTCACGCTCCCTCAGCCAGCTTCGGGGACTGGATGGCCATTCTGCCCTTCCTCCACCACATGGCACTTCCTGGTGTAGTGGAGGCGGTGGGGGGGGCACATGAAATGGCGCCACGGTCCGCATTTATTTATTTACATAATGCGCTTATATACCGCTTTTCTATGTCCGCGGACAAACTCAAAGTGGTTCACAAAATGATCAAACATATACAAAGACAAAATAAAAGTAATAATACCACAAAATTAAATAAATACAATAAATAAAGAAGTACAGTTACAAACAGACTATTGTAAAAAGTGCCATTTCTCTCTGTCTCCCCCCCCCCTCCCTCCCTCCCGGCAGTACTAAAAAGGTTCACTTCTCACGCCGATGCAGCCATGTCTGGACCCCGGACCCCGCCACCTCTGCCTGCCACCTATGTCCCCTGCCAGTGATGGTTAACCTTGGCACTCCAGGTGTTCTTGGACTTTATTTATTTATTTAAATACATTTCTATCACGCTTCCCTCACTCGAGCGGCAGGTTCACTTCTCACACCGACGCAGCCACATCTGGACCCCGCCACCTCTGCCTGCCACCTATGTCCCATGCCAGTGATGGCTAACCTTGGCACTCCAGGTGTTCTTGGACTTTATTTATTTATTTAAATATATTTCTATCCCGCTTCCCTCACTCGAGCGGCTCACAAACATAATCAAAAACAATTTAATCAAAAACAATTTAACATAATCAAAAACAATTTAACAGAGCCCATTAAAAAACAATTTAAAACCACCTATAAAACCCTACCCTCCCCACACAATTAAAAAACATTTTAAAAAGTATCAGGACAAGCCAGTATAGGCTAAATAAGCCAGCAGGACTGGGAAGTTGATGCATCCATGCCCCATGCCCACTGGAATAGCCATGTTTTTAGTTGTTTTCTAAAGGGGAGCAGCTCCGTCTGGAGGTGTAGTTCGAGTGGCAAGAGGTTCCAAAGGGCCGGGGCTGACACGGAGAAGGCCCTCCTCCTGGTCCCCGCAAGATGGGCTTCTTTCGCTGCAGGGACCATAACCAACCCCCTCCGGTCTGCCCTCATAGGACGGGTAAGACACCTTAGGGCGACGTGGTCTCTTAGGTATCCTGGCTCATTGCCATGAAGGGCTTTAAAGGTCAAAACCAGCACCTTGAATTGCACCCGGAGGCACACTGGCAACCAGTGCAGCTCCCGGAGCAGCGGTGAGGCACAGGCATAATGCCCCCGCCATCACCACCCGAGCAGCCGCATTCTGGACCAGCTGTAGCTTCCGAATGGACATCAAGGGTAGCCCCATGTAGAGACTTTAATTCCCAGAAACCCAAGTCAGCACTCCTGTGTTTTGTTTTGTTTTGTTTTGTTTTGTGTTATATTTTTCACCTAAGCGACCCAAGGCGGCTCACAACATTAAAACCCATACCCAATACGGGTTAAAACCAAGTACTCTAAAAACATCCATAAAACCTCCCCCAGAGGTCTCCTGTTGATCAGGTCATGGTTTCTGGGAATTGAAGAACACCTGGCGTGCCAAGGTTAGCCATCGCCACTGTATGCAGACAGAGGCAGCCTTGGGTGGTAAGGGAGCGAGGGCTGCCGTCTGAAGCAAGGCAAGGCAAGGCGAGGCACAGCGGCAAGGCGCCTTCCTCCTCTGCTTCCTCTCCTCCTCCAGCCGCTCTGGGGAAAGGACCACTGGAGGCAGGCGAGGAGGAGGAAGAGGAGGAGGAGGAGGCCCCACAACAGACCTTGGACAGCGGCGGCAGGGCTTCTTCCCCGCCGCCTGCCTGAGCCTGCTGCACCTGTCGTCGCCTTAGCCCGGCGGCGGCGGCGGCTCCCCTCCTCCTCCTCCTCCTGCGCACATGGGGAGGAAGGATGGCGGGAGTGCGCGCAGCGCATCCTCCTCCTCCTCCTCCTCCTCCTTCCGCCGCGGACTCTCCTTCCTACCTCTCGGAGCACCGTGCAGCCAAGCCTTACTCCCGGGCGCCGTCCCTTCCCCGGGGGGGTTGCCTTCCTCGTCCCTCCGTCCCGGCGATGATCTCTCCGTCGTCCCTCCGTGGGCCGAGCCGTGCTTGGAAGGAAGGGAGGAAGGGAAGGGGGACCCTCTTCCCGCGCCACCCGCTTGCACCGAAGGACCGACCGCGCTCCGGAGCACGATGGGCGGGAGCGGGTGGGATGGATTTGGAAGGGAGGGGGGCTGGTCGCAGAGAGGAGGAGGAGGAGGAGGAGAAAGACCGGAGCGAGCGAAGAAGCCCCGTGACCGCGATTGGCAGGCACACGCATGCGTGGCCGCGCCTCTCCGCCCAGCTCTCTCTCTTGAACCGGTCTCTCCCTTTTCCTTTCCCCGCAGCCGATCTTCTTGACATTGGAGGGGGGGGGCGGGGGGAACCACACACAACACACACACACAAGTGGAAGGTGCTGCGCCGCCTGGCCCTGCGGCGGCGTCTCCCTCCCTGGCTCTGCGTTTCCCCGGGGCTTTGTGGGCGCGTGCATGTAAACAACCCCGCCGGCCATGCGCCGCCTCGGAGAGACGCTGGCTGGCGTTGATGATGATGCGCCCCCTGCTGCCAATCAGGCCGTGACTCAGAAGAACAGCCTTGCTGGAGTACAGGCCACAGAAGCCCATCCAGTCCAGCATTCTGTCTCACACAGTGGCTCACCATTTGCTTCAGGGTATTATTCCCAAGGAGATGCCTTCACCTGCTTAGGATTCCCTGGAAATGGCATTGAGAGATATCCTGCCTATCTCTCCAACCCGGAGGTTGTCCTTAGGTATCCATAATTATAGCCATTGATCCCCTTGTCCACCATGAACTTGTCTAATCCTTTCTTGAAGCTGTCAAGACTGACAGTTGTCACCACTTCTTCTGGCATGTGCCCAGGCCTGCGCTCTCCAGCCGCGGAAATGGCGCTTGGCTGGCTTGCTTTTCAGAAGGAGAGCCAAGATGGGGGAGACCAGAGGTCTCTTGCCTGCACCTTCCAAGAGGCTGGGAGACATAGCTCCTTTGTGGTGGTGGTGGTGGGGGGGGGGGGGGGGGTTCTTCAGTCTAGAATCTTCTGGTTGGCTCCGGGGTGGTGGGGGCTTCCTTCAGTCTAGACTGTGGTGCCCAAACTATGGGCCATTGGCCAGATGCACACACCCCAATGCCAATTCATCCAGCCCACAAAGCCCTCATCGCTCCTGGAAGCAGAAGTAAAACGCGCCCTTATGTCAAGTTTTGGGAAATTTCTGTCAAACACCACCACCACCACCACCACCACCCCCGTATTTTACACTTTTTCCCACCATCATCCCATATTAGTTAGACTGCAGTTAGACTGGAGTTAGACTGGAGGCCAGTATTAGCATAGCTGTCCAGGTTCCTGTTTTGGCCGCGAAATTTCCCGAAACTTTGACAGGTATGGACCGGCTCCCTGAACCACATGGCCGACTCACGGCCTGAAAGGTTTGGGCACCCCTGGTCTAGACTCTAGTACAGTACAGGTGAAACTCAGAAAATTAGAATAACGTGCAAATGTTCATTCATTTCACTTAAAAGGTGAAACAAATATACTGTGTGAGATAGACTCACTACATGCAAAGCGAGATATGTCATGCCTTAATTCATTATAATTATGATCATGGTGTACAGTGTATATGAGATTATGTGATGATTATGGGGTACGTGAGACAAGGTGGGGTTTTCATAAGCTGTAAGCCATAAGCCATAACAAAGTAAGGCTTGAACTATCTCGCTTTGCATGCAATGAGTCTATCTCATATATTTGTTTCATCTTTTAAGTTGCATTACTGGACTGAATGAACATTTGCACGATATTCTAATTTTCCAAGTTTAGCCTGTATGTTCCTGTTCAGATGATTCTTCCTTCATCTCCAGAGCAAACTTCGGACTGCCAAAATGAAGCCATCTTCTTGGCTTTGTCGTTGGCCACAATTAAATCTTCATTGGTACATGTAATCAGCAGACCAGTAAATGAGCTGGATTCTGTCTCCACGTTCAAACCAGGGCCACAGCCAGGATTCTAGATGTGGGTGGGTGAATATTTTTTCAGTATGGGCAACAAAGCCTCTTTTCAATGCATTCCTGCTGCCGGAAACGGATGTGGGCACATGTACAGCGGCTGCGGACATGTTTATGGCTGCCATAAAAGGGTTTGCTACAGCCACGACTGGGCACTGACTTAAAAAGATTGCTGAGCCCTGCCTTAAATAGACAGTGGAATACACTGAAAGTTGATCATTTAATTCCATATCTTACAATTGTATTAAAATGATAAACCTTGGAAATAGGTATAACAAAACAAAAAATAAGTCTTGTTTTTTAATTAACAGGTTTATTTCAGTGTAAGCTTTTGTGACTTGGAAGCCATTTCCTTCTGTCGCATCTGTTAAGATACAGATGCAACGTGTGACGATTCATTTCATTTTCACTCATCTAATACCTTTTCAACTCTTGAAAATATTTTTTTAATTCACTTTGAAATAAGTCTTACTGAACTTGGTAGAAGTTTTGTTCTTATAGAAATGGGTGTAGTACCATAGTGATTATTCTCACATGCACTTAAGAGAAAAACTGAAATGCAAATACTGTACTGAAATGGAGCAGAATTATCCAATTTGGGCTGCAGACAAAACCCAGGAATCTGGTATATTATACAGAAAGCTTTTATTTAGCCATTACTGTTATAGAGATGTAAAGGACCAAATTCAAACAGTCAAACCACTATAGCCTTAATCTGATTCTTTCTGTCTACTACCCAGAATAGGCAAAGCAGATAACTAAATGGCCCAAAAGAATTATTGAAGCCATTACTTCTGGGGAGTTGGTGCATACAGGCTGAACTCCTGCTGGATAAGTCATGCGAACAACGAGGATGATGCAATCAACAATACCTTTCAACAGTACCTGTCCTACTTTGGGCTACAGCACCACCCTGAGAAGTTCAACAGAATTTCCTTAATTTTCACCCAACAATCATCCTAAACCTAGATGATTTTAGACAACAAACAGTGGACCCTTGAAAAATATGGGTTTCATTTATTTATTATTTATTTATTTTTCTGATTTATATTGCCGCCCAACTCCGAAGAGTCTGGGCGGCTCACAGAAAATAAAACCAATCACATTTTAAAAACCAATAAAAAACCCATTAAAACTGCCACCAAAAATTACTCCAACCCCTACAGATTAAAAGAGGGAGAGAATGTTCTTATTAAATCAGCCAGCAGGCAGGGGTCACCACATCGCTGGTGCCCCACACCTGCTTTGCCAGCCAGGTTTTTAGCCCTTTCCTGGAGGACAGCAACTCAATCTGGAGATACAGCTCAATTGGCAGGAGGTTCCACAGGGCCGGAGCAAACATGGAGAAGGCCCTCCTTCTCCGAGCCTCCCTAGCAGATGGCACAATGGGAGAGCCTCTCCGGTCTGCTCTGGTGGGACGGACAGATGTTCTCAGGGTGACGCGGTCTCTTAAGTATCCTGGCCCACTACCATGTAGGGCTTTAAAGGCCATTACCAGCACCTTGAATTGCATCCGGAGGCATACCGGTAACCAGTGCAGCTCCCAAAGCAGTGGCAAGGCATGGGCATACCGCCTGCACCCCATCACCACCCGGGCAGCCGCATTCTGGACCAATTGCAGCCTCCGAATGGTCATGCAGGGCAGCCCCATGTGTAGCCCCATGTTTAACTTACACTGTTTTTAGATTTTTATTTTCCTTGATGATCACTATTGCCCAGCAGTGATTATCAAGGAACTTCCGGGGGTGGGATTAAAGACTTCTTCTGGCTGCAATGAGTGCTCGTGCTGTGGTTGCTAGTGAGTGTCTCTGAGAACCCTGGCTAGTGGCTGGAACTGCTGTTGCTGGAGTAGTTGTGCAATCACAGTGATCGTGGCAGCAGAAAGGTGAACAGCAGCAGCCAGATGTGACCTGCCAACACCTGGCTACTGGGGGGTAGACCAGTACCTGGGCTACAGTTGTGCAGAATGCAGATTTTCAACTGTAAGTGTTCCTAACAAAAGTCAACTGTATATTCCAGTAATGGCAAGCTAGAGACCGAGTGCCCAAACTGCAACCCAAAACCCACTTATTTATCACAAAGTGCCAACATGGCAACAGGAGAGGGAGGAAACTCTCCCATTGGGCTGCTGGGCAGAGGGGTGGGGTGAACTCTGTGCTGTGGGGAGGAAGTAAGTGCTCCCATTGGGCTGCTGGACAAAAGGGCAGGGCAAACTGCTGGGGAGGGAGGAAGTGCTCCCATTGGGCTGCTGGGCAGGGGGATGGAGCGAACTCTGCTGGGGCGACCACACAGGTACACACAGAGAGGGCTCCGAGTGCCATCTCTGGCATGTGTGCCATAGGTTCGTCACCACTGCTATATTACCTCAATATGACGTGCATAATTGCACAATGTATCACATTATATCAAAGCTCCACTGATCATTACATAATACCCACATGATTTAAGCTTCCACTTTGTATGTATCACAACGCCTAGTGTCTCAGATACAATGGAACCTGATGAGAACCACAGGACAGAGGCCCCGAATAATGCTGGCAATCTATGCCATCTTAATTGCAATGGTATAAACTGGAGCTGTGAAGTAACACTAGTTAACGAGTCACTGCTTTCCATTCCTCATTAGTCCCAAGTTACACAACTAGTGTACAGCAAGGAACTGAAGTGGTGACTCACTAACCAGTAGCTTTTTGCCACTATGATTTACATCATTGCACATAAAGCAAGTCAAGCTTGAACAGTCTTTGGAAGCAAACATGATGAAACAGAAACGTTCCTTCTTAGGGCAAATCATGAGAAGGCAAGACTCTCAGGAAAAGATAATACTGTAATGCTGGAAAGGGTGGAAGGTCAAAAACAAGATGGATAGATTCCCAAAGGGAAGTCACAAACTATAGCTTTGGAGGAGTTGAGCACGGCCGTAAAGGAGAGAACATTTTGGAGCTCTCTCATTCATAAGGTCACCGTAAGTCAGAGATGGCTTGATAGATCATTCAGTGTGTATTGTATTGAAAAAACAAATTACCCTAATTTCAGTGGGATTTATGTTATCATCAGATTGTGATGATCATGTTCATGCACATTCTTCCTTTTTCAAAATTTCAGTGCAACGCAGTACACCACTGTTTTTATTGCAACTTTCACTTTCTAAATACATATCTCAAGTTGATGACAGTTTCTAGCATCTACATTGTGGTTTTGTAATAGTAAATATCTCAGGTAGTCATGGGGGATCTGGGGCAGTGACCCTGCTGAAGCTACAGAAATCTTTGGTTGATATAGAAATGGGAGTCCTGTGGGAATGTCATCTAGGCTACATTGAATTTAGTCATGGGGAAAAGGATGTAAGTATAGTTCTGCTAAACAGATTCCGCATACCACCTTAGGCTTAAGAAAGATACTGACAAACCGGAATGTGTCCAGAGGAAGGCTGCCAGAATATTACAAAGTTTAGAAACCAAACCCTATGAGGAATGTTTGAGGGAACTTGGCATTTGCAATGGCTGGTCATATTTAAATGTATTGTTTATATGATCTAATAAGTATGCAATGGGAAAGCATGAGTCACAGGCATGGAATGTTGGTAAAAATGGTTCTGGAAGAAAGCTGGAGGAGAAGGAGGGTGGGTTGACCTCGCAGAGAATTAGAGGACAGCTATCTGAAAGAAGACTAATCAAAATGCATGTCATCCCATTTTTATATGAATAGTTCACTGGCTATTTTAAAAGTTACTATATGAAATGCCTCAGAAGTATTTGATTGTGCAGATGGATAAAGTAGTGTGGCTTGGCCGCATTACTAATTGGCTACAACCTTTCCCGATTGGTTCGTCTGGCGAGAACATGGGCTGGAGACCATCCGGGCTATGCTGGAAAGGAAATTGGGTTATGGCTAATAGTAATAGATGCAGTAGTGAATCCATATTGCCCTGGCTGGAAGCACTGAGAGGAGGACAAAAGTCACCCAAATGTCACAATGCCTAGTAAACAGAACACAGTATCTCACTCACATCCGTGGAGACACCAAGCTGCAGCCAGACCAAACAGTTAAGCATAGGAGCCCGGAGTTTACAAGGACTGAGATAGGACGAGAACAGTGAGTCTCCCTACATCTGCTGATTAGTCTCCATATGGGGAACCTAGGCACGCAGTACTTTCTTAGCAACCTCTTAGGCTGGCCAATGTAACTTGGCCAGCAATATGCTACGTAAGCAAGCTTTCTGTGATAGGGGTCATGCGCGATCTGTGCGCAAGTGATCGAGAATGCAAGTCAATAAATACAGACTACCCGACTCGGGACTGGCTTTTCCACCACACTTCCGTCTCCCGTGCCTTCCTTGCCCCCAGTGGCCCCGATCCAATTCCGACCCTTTGCGACCCCATGGGCCATTTTCCTCCAGGCTCCTCTGTCCTCCACCATTCTCCTCAGCCCACCAAGCTCTGTGCCCATTGTGTCCACAATACCATCTATCCATCTCATCTTTGGACGCCCCCTAGTATCAACAAGGTTTATCACTTCTGTGGTGACCAACTTTTGTTGATTTTCCCATGGTATTATCTAGCTCAGGGATTCTCAACCTTTTCGTGCCACGGGCCATACCAAGCCCCCTCAGACAGCTGAGCAGGCTGGACTTATGGTTCCTCCTGCCGTAAATGCTGCCATAAAACACGTCCATGACAGCTGCAGGCGCATTTATGGTGTATTTTTGACTGTTTTTACTGCTTCTGCTGCTTCTAGTGGTAGTGGCAGTAATGGGAGGTGCATTTACAGCAAGGTTTCGGCAGGAGCAAGGGCAGCGTGCCACATGAAATGGTGCTGTGGGGCCCGCAGGTCGTAGGTTGAGAACTCCTGATCTAACTTGTTATTTACCCTTAGTGTGGATCCACAGAGACCATGAAGAAGAAGGACAGGCTGCACTGTATCTGTAGTTCTTTGAGTGATTATCCCGGCCAACCTTTCCACAGTCTGCCACAGTAAATATTTCTATGATCAGGTGGACAAAGTGAACTGGGGAAAGGTGTTGGGTGGGAGGGAGGGAAAATTGGAAAGGGGAGGAGCCAAACAGATTTTTTTCAGCTCTGGAAGTTTCTGACAATTTCCTCGCAGGTGTAAACTTAATCCTTAGTGTGAATTCACAGATGAACACTCAAAGAACTACAAAATTGCAGGTAAGCAACCTGTCCATTCCAGGAACTCTTTGTTGATATGATCAGTTTTTCTTTGGGGAAATAGAAAGAGCTCTGTTAAAGAGGGAAAGCATTGCAAATACTCTCAGGCATTTCTTGGACAGTAGCATAGAGCCAGCTAATCTTTCAATCCTTTTTAGGGCCACAAATGGCATTACAGTACTTTCTATCAATGTAGAAGGCAACTCTTCATCCAAAGAGCTTCCCCTAGGCTGAGATGTTGCTGTGTATTCAGGCAGAATTGCAAGTTGCTCAAGCAATGCCTTGCAAAGACAAAATGGCAATTTCTCACCATCAGAATTAGGAATTAGATTTGGCGCGCGATCTCCCTTTCAGTGGGTGCTCATTATGATAATTAGAGTTCTGTGATTGGTTACAACTTTGGATCCCGTTCCTGATTGGTTAATACCCATATATCATTTTATGATTGGTTAGTTATGATTGTCTGGCGGGTTACTACATTGTAGCAAGGAGTCACTACCGGGGAAACACTATATAAGCCGCACGGGTAAACAAGGGTGGGGCCGGGCCGGATCTATGCTTCCCATTACCGCTGCAGGTTAAGCCATGGAGGGCTAACCTGGGGTCTTCTCTATATGCACATCCACAGGTTGTAGCTCAGTGCATTGCCTTCTATAGTGGAATTCAGAGAGACCGATTACATGGGACTTGTGTAGCCATCTGATGTCCAGATAGCCTTGTAAGAGTAACCAGAAGGACTTTACAATAAACCCTTGTTGTTGTTCTGTTCATCGTTGCATGGACTATTCTTTCCAAGGGCCAGACACGATAATTGGCAACGAGGATGGGATTAGAGAAAGACAAGATGGCTGACCAGATCCCATTGTGGTTGCAACCGTTCGACACGTGTAAGCCATGACTATGGCCTTGCTATGAAGTGCAGCTGGAGAGCTACTTCACCTTAAGAAAACTCGACCCGTCCTTGTGGCAGGCAACCTTCTTGGCCCACTGAGGGTTGGAGACTCTCGTTGTTGTCTCGGGGTTGTTGCCACCAGATGTGTTGCAGCAGGTCTCTCTTCCAGTGCTGCTGAACACTCTGTGTGAACACTTCCAATATAGGGCAGCTCTCGAAGGTAAAGAACTGCCGGGTCCAGCCATGACCACGGACGTTTCAACGCAAGTCAACGGCCAAGTCCTCCAGGGACTCACCAGCTCTCTCCAGGAAACATGGACGCCAATGCCAGGGTCTGTTGTGCCGTGCATGGGTTGTGGGAGATGACACCGCCACACCAAATGTCCCTACAAGAGCATGCAGTGCCACCGGTGTGGTAAGAAGGGCCACATTGTTTTCACCAGCCACGGAGTCACTGACAAGAGGCGAGACCTAAAAGACGGGTTCTTCGTGGACATCCACATTGAAGGAGTTCCATTTTGTCTCGAAGTGGATTCCAGATCCTTCCTCTCCATCATGACTGAGGGCGAGTATCAGCACATTCCACCTCCTCTGTGGCCGAAGCTGAAAGGCCTACCGGGCAAGCTGGTGGATTTGCGTGGGTGCAATGTTCCAGTGTGGGGCATTGGCAATTTTGAGGTCCACTACAATAACATCTATGCAAGTCTTCCCCTCATGGTTACAAAGGCGGGTAAGACAAACATTCTAGGGTCCCAGTGGTTTGGTCCCCTAGGCATTTACTTTACAGGAATTCACTGGGGGGGGGGGAGTGAGCCGGTCCTTTGCATAGAGGATAAGCCCCAGGTGTTGTTGCCTCCCGGGGAGGGTTTGTCCAAAGGGATCCCAGGGAGTGACACCTCCACCAAAGAGTTTAGTTCCATGTTTTTCTGTTATGCGTACGTTGTGCATAAAGACAGTGACTTTGCTAAAAAGACTGACTGTCCAGAACTGTTTGAGTCTCACGAACTGTTGCCCATTGTAGCATTGGTCTTCGCAAACCCTGACTTTTGGGATGATTTATCAATCACCTCACTCAAACTATCTCTGAACTTTTCCGCTGTTTCGGACAATGATCCCTTGTTATCTGATATCATTGTGTGGGTGGAAACTGAGTGGCTGCCACCTCCATACAATGTGGAAGTGAGTGTCTTTTACCACCACCGTGAGAAACCTTTGGTCTTGGGTGGGTGTTTGTACAGGCTCTGCAAAACGGTTGTTCCATGTGGGTTGCGGGGAACAAGTTACTGCAGTACATGTTAATGGGATCCACAGATATCGCCCGCTCGCAAGTGGTTGTGCGTAGCTATTTTTGGTGGCCACGGATTGAACACACCATGGAGGTCTGGGTTCTCAAACATGGGGCCACTAGCGCACACAAAGAAGGTTGGTTCTCTGGTTCCCCTGAGGCAGATAAGGGCTCACCGTCCCCCGGGGTTGGTGGGGGACCACAGGAGTGTTCATATCTGCTGAGGTTCAACTGGGAAGAAAAGGAGCGCCGGGGTGCAGGCTCACAATCCCGGGAAGGAAAGGAGGAGTTGCTGGAGCACTCACATTCCCCAGGGGTAGAGGGGAATGTGCAGAAGGCACAAGGTTCCTGAGAGCTGGGGCAAAAGGCTCCTCAGGTGTTTGTTTATCAAGCCCTTCGCTGCAGGCAGAACTAGGAGTCAACCCAGAAGCAAAGCCTTCTGGGGAAACCACTACTGTGACTGCTTATCAGTCTGGTTCCAAGGTAGGAGGTTCAGGGTTGTTTCTTGAGAGACGGGCCAGAGACAAGGAGCAGGGGGGTTCATCAAAAGCAACACAGTTTGGGTCAGCAACAAGCAAATCATCACACGGATGCCAGAAGTCACCTTCAGGGATAGATTGGTTTGCAATAGGGCATGCACACGCTAAGACCCCACTGTTACAAGGTTCTTTGTCCGCACCACGGCAAGACACTAGTAATATAAGCAGGATGCCAGATGCAAACCTGGAGGGTGCTGAGTGGCTGCGTGACCTTAATGTTTCAGAGTTAGTTAGTTCATCGGATGAAGATTCAAGACCGTAGTTTCAACATGGGGATCCGTACAAGAAATCTAAGGGGGGAGGAATGTTGTGTACTCAGGCAGAATTTCAAGTTGCTCAAGCAATGCCTTGCAAAGACAAAATGGCAATTTCCTGCCATCAGAATTAGGAGCTAGATTTGGCGTGCAATCTCCCTTTTGGGGGGCGCTCTTTATGATAATTAGAGTTCTGTGATTGGTTACAACTTTGGATCCTGTTCCTGTTTGGTTAATACTCGTATATCATTTTATGATTGGTTAGTTATGATTGTCCAGCGGATTACTACATTGTAGCAAGGAGTCACCACCGGGGAGACACTATATAAGCCCCACGGGTAAACAAGGGTGGGGCTGGATCTATGATTCCCATTACCGATGCAGGTTAATCCACGGAAGGCTAACCTAGGGTCTCACAGGATGTAGCTCAGTGCATTGCCTTCTACGGTGGAATTCAGAGAGACCGATTACATGGGACTTGTGTAGCCATCTGATGTCCAGATAGCCTTGTAAGAGTAACCAGAAGGACTTTACAATAAACCCTTGTTGTTGTTCTTTTCATCATTGCCTGGACTATTCTTTCCAAGGGCCAGACACAACAAATATGCAGATGAATATCCGGAATACAGGATCAAAGCATCCTGTCCCTGAACCTGCCATTTCTCAGTATAACAATGGCTTACCTTGAGGGTACAGATGGTGTAAGGCCTTATGCAGATCTCATTGTTTTTCCTTACCAGAGAATCTGGGACAATAACCTGAAAACTGAACTGAAAAGAAGAAACTATTCTTCCAGTTGACATTGTTTATCTGGACTTTCAGAAGGCTTTTGACAAGGTCCTGCACCAAAGGCTCTTGAATAAACTTACCAGACATGGAATAAAGGGACAGGTCTTGTCCTGGATCAGCAACTGGCTAAGGGACAGGAAACAGAGGGTAGCACTAAATGGACACCTCCAAGTGGAGGGAAGTAAAGAGTGGGGTCCCCCAAGGTTCAGTACTGGGACCCCTGCTTTTCAACCTCTTCATAAATGATCTAGAAGTAGGAGTAAATAGCAAGGTAGCCAAATTTGCTGATGACAATAAATTATACAAGGTAGTGAAAACTGTGAGAGATTGTGAGGAGCTCCAGAGGGATCTCTTGACACTGGGGGAGTGGGCAAAACAGTGGCAAATGAGCTTCAACGTTAGTAAGTGCAGAGTGATGCACGTTGGGTTAAAAAAATCCCAATTACATTTATAAACTGATGGGGTCTGAACTCTCTGTGACAAACCAGGAAAAGGACTTTGGTGTCCTGGTGGACAACTCAATGAAGGTGTCAACCCAAGTAGCCTCAGCAGTGAAAAAAGCAAACTCAATGCTAGGGATCATTAGGAAGGGTATAGAAAATAAGTCAGCAAGTGTCGTTTTGCCTCTTTATAAATCTATGGTGAGGCCCCATCTGGAATACTGTGTACAGTTCTGGTCGCCATACCTCCAGAAGGATATTATGGAGCTGGGAAAAGTGCAGAGGAGGGCAACCAGAATGATTAGGGGACTGGAACACCTTCCTTACCATCTGAGGCTGCAACGGTTGGGCCTCTTCACTCTTGAACGACAGCGTCTAAGAGGTGGCCTGATTGAAGTTTATAAAATCATGCATGGTGTGGACAAAGTAGATAAGGAAAAACTGTTTTCCCTATCGCATAACACTAGAACTAGGGGACACTCCATGAAACCTTTGGGTACTAGTTCTCAAACAAATAAGAGAAAAGATAAGAGAGGATCACTGGTCCATGGAACTCCCTGCCAGAAGAAGTGGTGACAGCTGTCAGTCTTGTCAGCTTTAAGAAAGGATTAGACAAGTTCATGGAGGACAAGGGTATCAATGGCTATAATTATGGATACTTAAGGACAACCTCGGGGTTGGAGAGATAGGCAGGATGCCATTTCCAGGGAATCCTAAGCAGGTGAAGGCATCTCCTTGGGAATACCCTGAAGAAAATGGTGAGCCACTGTGTGAGACAGAATGCTGGACTGGATGCGCTTCTGTGGCCTGTTCCAGCAAGGCTGTTCTTATGTTCTTAAATAGTGTTGTTACATGTTGACTGCAGTGTCATTGCTAGATAGGAAGGAGGAGACAAACTAAAATTAATTGGTTCTGTCTGTTCTTCATTTTTGTTTCACCCTAAGAATCTCAAAAGGTATGAGCCATTCTTTATTTTTACACTTTAGCTGCCTTTCCTCCTTTCTTTGCCAATGTCTATTGCCAGCAGAAAAGTGAAACTATCAAAGTGAGTAGAAGTGGCACAGTTATTTTATCCCCCATGGTTAGTATATGCCCTGGCCTATATTATAGCATTCTCTGTGTTCCTTCCATATTACCATTTAGTAAAACTGTCACTCTTTATTAGAGTTGTCATCTATTTCACACAAAAATGGCACAAAATTATTTAAACAAACAATTATAACCTGTAAAACTTTAATTGTAATAAGTGTTGTCATTTCCTGGCTAAAAGTAAAAGAGAATATTAGGCGGGGTAGTAAAGCTTTTAAACTGAAACTCAGCCAGCTGACTAAATGCTTTGCCCAAAGCTTTCACTTTACTAGTGAAGTCTCTGCTATATGGCAGAGAAAATGGGGGGGGGGGGGGGGGAAATCAGGTACAAATATTATAAATAGGCTCATTTTGTAGCCATAATGTGCACACATGAAGATCAACAATTGTCATCATGCCCAAATTGCTGCTTCGCTTGATCGGGCAAAGCATGCTATTGCTTTCACTTTGCTCTTTGCATATTAAACTTATAGATAAAATGAAGTACTGTAGATGGAAACAGGCATGCTGCTGTGTTTTAATATTTGTTTTTTTAACATTGTATTTTGTCTCTGTATAGTATTTTGAAAAAGTGAAAGATAAGGCTCAATGTGGCTTCCTTTCAACTTTTCACCCTTTTGAAGTTGACATTTCTACATATCAAAGCGCCTGTAGAGGAACAACTTGAGATAAACAAGATATTTTCTTCTGCATTTCTTCATTCCAGGTATTCATTCCAGATGACTGAGATTAAGGCAGGGTTGCTCTTCATAATTGTAACATAATTAATGTTACGTGCTAGCAACCAACTCATAGCAAACCTAATCTATACCTATAAAATGGTGCGTTAACCGTTGGAATGTGACAAAGGATGTTTAGCCAGGCCCTACTAGCCCGTAATGGGCCTCTGTTCACTCGCCCAAACCCGGTTCGCAGGTAACTGTCGGTTTGAAATTTGTGCCAGTGGGGCAGGAGCCCTCCGGACACAAACAAAAAAGGGAACTTCAATTCCCAACATTCCTTGCGCCGCGCTGCACCAGAGCCAATCAGGCTGAGCGGCGCGAGCAAAAGGAATGTTTAGAAACGCGCCGTGGCCATTTTAAAGAGCCCGGCACTGAGAAAGCTGGCGCGCAAAAAATAAAAATAAACAACACACTGGGAGCACAAGTCCGCCACAGGCGGATGCAGCACCTCGAAGCCACAAATTCACAAAACCTTTCAACACCATTTAAAACAGCCTGGCACCATTTGTTCAAGAAAAAAAAAACCAAACCCTTTACTATCCAACACAATTTAAAAAAGCCCGGCACTGCCGAGCAAAATATGCTAGTAGATAATAAAATAAACTTCATGTCAAAAATTACTCTGGGTTGAAAGGATTTTTGCTGGAGAAACTCCACTCAAGGGACGCCCGAATGAGGCTCCTTTCATGTCCCCAAGATCCATCGTGCAGCACTCAGGTATTGAACCCTGACCTTCCAGTCTCCAAGCTCAGCATCTTAACCACTAGGTTACTGAAAAGAAAAATGTGTTGGTAATGAAATAAGAGATATCTTCTCATTAAATGTCAAAACTAGCCAACCAGCCAAAGTCTTTGCTTTGTGTCTGAAAAAGATTAGGCTCAAAGAGCTGAACCTAGTGAGAAAACAAAAAATAGTCCGTAATATTTCAAAGGAAATCTCAAAACAAAGTGTATTTCCCTTCTCTGTGTTGGCTGACAGTGAAAGGATGAGCAGAGTGCATGGTTTCAGGGTCTGTCAGGTTATTTTTGGCATAACAATATTACTTCTAAAGAATTGTTTTGGAGAATTGTTTGAGGGGAGTTGGGCGTGTTTTTATATTTCTAAGATATCTAATAAGTAATGAATTACTTTTAAAAATAGCAGTCTAAGATATCCAGCACAGATTTTCCAAAAATGACCTAATAATTTAATGTTCATTTTTTTTTCATAACTAGAATACCTGGTGGAGGAGAATATCTATAGAAAAGTAGGAGAGACCCATCAATTTGGAAAAGTACCTCACCAGTTTCATCAAAAAATTTCTTATTGCTTGAGAATGGAAAGTACCAGTTGTGTTCATGTTACATGTATTTTCTGGTATGTACATTTAAAAAAACTGAACATAACTTGGAGAGGTCACAAATTCAACCACTGTGACAATCTCGGAGTAAAAGTGGACTGTGGTTTAGCTTATAAATGTTATCGTCAGGATATTAAGTAGAAGGTATGCGTCAGGAACAATCTCATCCACAAACTTAGAAATTCTACATGGGGAGCGCAGCCTAACGTTCTCCATACATCTGCCTTTTCCCTGTGTTGGTTGCAGAGTATGCTGCCCCAGTCTAGAGCTCTGCCCATACTAGTTGAGTTAATGTGGCCCTTTATAAAACAAGCCATGTAGTTACAGGATGTTTATGACTGACACCAATTAATAAAATTTTCTTACTTATGGGTATAGTCCCTCCAGATGTTAGAAGACAAGTAGCAGCTGAATTTGAGAAGAAAAGGCAAGAAACAGACTCAAGGCATCCAGTGCTTGGACTTCAAATTTATCCACCAAAGTTGAAGTCAAGAAAGAGCTTCCTAAAAACAATGGCACCAATCCCATCTTCAGCTGAGGCCCATAAGACTGAACTATGGAAAAGAATGTCACCCGGAGGGATATAGGCAATGAAGGAGAAGCCAGCAGCAAGTTACCATCTCCAGTATGGGACATGTTGAATAGGCTGAAATTTGTGAGTGAAACAATGCAAAACAAGCCTAAAGAAATGGGGCTATATTGAAGATTGTGAACAATGTGAATGTGGGCAGAGACAAGATTTTGAACATCTGCTAATCTGGCAATTTGCCTGAACAGTGTGATATCAAGGAGCTGTTTGAAGCAAATGACGGGGCTATTCAAGCTTCTGAATGTTGGAAAAATAGAGTGTAAGTATGTAGTTTATGTATGGATACATTTTTAGATTATGAGTGTTTTTAAAATTATGTTGGATTTACACTTTAGTGCTTTTGACTCAGATAAATAAATTAATTAAAAATTGATTACTGCCATGGCTTATCTCCACCCCCTCTCGAATTCACGTTTCAGGACACCAGATGCTTAAAGACAGGTGCATAACACAAGGTCTGTCAAAAATGTCACACAGCTATGCAGGATGCCTGTGCATGATTATATCAATTAACTAATAGACATGTCAACATTCAGTGGACTTTCCAATATATTTTTGTATAGGATTCAGCCTTAGAGCTGAAAATCCTTCTGTATTTTAATTCCGATTACTGTTGAATTTGCATATGTATGTTACCCCTGTGTACACATCATAATGTGCAGTAAAACATTCTTCCTGAACCACATTTTACACTTAATGGTCATCTATTTGCCATTGGCTTGTTTCTGGCTCTGTGGGTAGGCTATTATGATGTTTGTTTAAAATTAAGCACATTCCACAAAACCCTAATAACAAAAGAGGGTTGGTTACTGAGAGTGGAAAAGAACCATTTGAGGATGAAAGAAATATGCACATTTATTTACAGTTAGTTGCATAGGGATCTGTTTCTTATAGAGCAGTTAACATCTCTAATGGTGGGAGAAGCAAATGCCTTGCTAATGATAACAGTGAGGGAAGGATGCATTACTATAGATCAGTGATGGTGAACTTTGGCACTCCAGATGTTCTTGAACTTCAATTCCCAGAAGCCCTGATCAACAGGAGTACTGACTTGGGCTTCTGGGAATTAAAGTCCAAGAACACCTGGAGTGCCAAGGTTCGCCACTACTGCTATAGATGGACATCTTGTTTCCTTTCAGAATTTCATATGGTGAGTATATGCCTAATTGCAGATACATTATGATGTCTCTTCACATTCTAAGCATAATAAATTTGCTGCTTTGTCTTGCTCTGTAGTCACCATATTGTCTTCCACTTTGGTTCCCCCCCCCCCCCCCCTAAGGATGAAGTGAAACACTGAGACTGTACTCCATGCCACTGGGCTGACCATCCTCAGATCTTCATGTGATATAGAATCTCTTCCTTTTTTCAGTTTTCATGATGTACAATTGCACTTCCATATGCATGTCAGATTTATGTATCATTGTTGTTTCCACATATATACCCCATAGTACCAAGCACTCTCTGGGCATAATTATGCAAACTACAACTAACCCCAGCAAATTGACTACTCATTTTACTGATCTCAGAAGGATGGAAGGCTGATTCAACCTTGAGCCCATCGAGGCCAAGCTTGGATTGTGAGCAGAGATTTTACTGCAGCACTGTATTGCTGTTTTATCATAGTACCTCAGGGGCCCTATGTGTATATTTCATACCATCTGTATGCTACTGTGTTGTAGGTAAGTGATTTTCCCCCATAAATCACTTTTCTACATCTGACCCCATCCCATTTGCTTCTGTTTTGCACCTGATTCCCTAGAGTGGACATTAAAGGTGTAATTTAAATATAAAGACTATAGCGTGGGTATCCTCATCATACTCTATCTACATAAAACTACTGACAGGGTACCATATTGGGATAGTGGGAAATCCTTTCTACATAAACTGGTGCTCTTCACAATAGACTTTTAGGATGGGTTTGCCTTGACCAAATCCCAGTGGCGTGAGGGACATCTGGGGGTTTCAAGCACATCAATTAAAAATCAAAGCAAACTGAATGATCCATTTCTTGTTGTGCATGGGAAGCTGTGAGGCAAGGAGAAAAATCTTAGATTTGCCTAACATTCCTTAAATACACCATGTGCCACAGCAGTATGCACTGTATAGCAAGGCATACCTAAATAACAATTTTGGTAAATATACAGATCCGCTGTTTTGCAGAAAGTCGTATTTCCTAACTTTCAAGCAGTAATGGCAACTTCACAACTGATATCAATTGTCTCACTGTAGTACGCTTTCTATTGTATGGAGAAGTTCTTCCATAATTTTCAACAGAGTCGTATCAGAATGTTGCATCCATTTTGACTCATTCCAGATCTAAAGAATAAAGTTACTATACCTTTGGGTCATTAGCTGTGAAAACTGTCTTCAATTGCTTGTCGACTATTTTTCACCAAATGTGGGAAAATTTAGTTGCCCTGATGTTTCTGGCTCCTACATTATTCTGCTACTGTATTTCTAGAACAGCATATGCATGAAGCTCTGCAAGTAAAGATTTGACAATGAGAACCACCAGCAGGAATCAAAGCTCCAGTGAATGTGCAGTTGCCAGAGGCTTCGTTTTGAAATAGGGTGCAGGGAACCAGAAGAGATTGCAGATGCACAAAGAGAGAGAGAGACAGAGACAGAAAAAGAGACAGAAACTACATTCTTGTTAAATAATGTATCCTTTACACATAGATCCAGTCATATTCCTTAAGAAGTGACAAAACTGGCCAATGTGATATTCTGAGGAGTCGCTCTTGCTCGAAAGCCAGTCGTATCCGACTCTAGGGTTCAGTGCTCAACTTTTTATAGCCAAAGATGTTGTCTGCGTCTGCAGACGTATCCATGGTCATGTAGCAGGCATGCCTCAATACTGGAGCAGAATGCTGTTTACCTTCCCACCGAAGTGGTCCCTATTTATCTACTTGCAATTTCTTGCTTTCACACTGCTAGGTTGGCAGGAGCTGGGACAGAGAAGGGAGCTCACTCCATCACGCTGTACCCAGGAATCGAACTCTGACCTTCCAGTCAGCGAGTTCAGTGTCTTAACCACTTGAGCCACCGCAATTAAACCTCCCCCTTATTTTCCCCAAATTACTCAACATATAGCATTTGTTCACACACTCACACAGCATGTTGTGAACTGAGATAAAACACCATGTGTTAGCCTTGTCTATGTCTCTCACCTTCAGATTCTTACAAAAATAATACTGTTTAGGTGTAAACTAACCACACCATCTTGCCACTGATAGATGTTGCTTCATGACACGAACCAGTTAATGTCCACTCCCTTTTTTTCTTGCTCTTCTCCATCTTCTTGGGGTGAAGATAAGGATTGGTATGATTATCACCTTTCATTGCCATGCACAGTGCTAAAGCCTTTATTTTGCAACCTTTCTGTGTTAAAAAAAACTGAGTCCTAAACAGGTGCAATATTTAGCTGAGTAGAAAATGCACACAGCTGGGTGCCCTCTGATCTCTCTTTCTGCAGCTCAAGCATTATCCTATGGATCATAGCACTGAGTTGCATGATAAACACAGATGACCCACCAGAACCACTTTGCACATTTCCCACAGTTGCAACACTGTGTAATGATGTGTTCATAAGCACAACAATAAAATGCTGCAGGTTACCCTTCATATCCTTACTGCTTATCTTCCCATGGCAATATTATGCGTTGTTGGGTAAAACACCTAATGGAGATGGGCAGTTGTACTTTAGAAAATGGTGGTGGTGAACAAAGCTTTACATTTTGGGCTTTCAATCAAAGGCCTGCCAGATCTAAAAGTGATCTCTTCCCCCCCCCACCCACCCCCCACCCCAGGAGGCACAACATTTCACACCTCTGGCAGTTGCCCTCCCTTCCTACAAAAATGCAATGCTAAGTTTGACTTGCATTGGCACAGGCCAGGTAGAACAGATCAAAAGCTCTATAAAGAGACCAAAGAACAAATTATTTTGGTGTAAAAATATTTACCTTGTTCCAGAACAAAAAGAATTCATTTCCTTATTTGATCACAATTACACAGAAAAATCCCAATAGGCACAGGATAGTCTAGTTTGACGAGGACATGAGCTTTATCACTGTATCAGTAAAAAGTCCCTCAACACCCAAAGGGGTAAAAGAGGAAATAAAGAAAAAGATCAATTAAAAGGCTGTCCACATAATCCACTGCCATCTTTTCAGATGTTAATACAACTAGATGCATAGGACAGACATAGGGAGACTGACAGCTCGCTAAACATTATATACGTCTTGGTCTTCCTCTCAAGTGCAGAGCACCATTATTATTATTCGTGTCTAGGCCAGATGTGAAACTACAAAAATGAAGCCACCTTTTGGTGAGTTCATTCTGTAGTTCCTTTTCCCTGACCTAGTGTGAGAAAGATTAACCAGCACAAGGTGGCCGCTGCCTGGGGTACGCCCAATTGTGGTTCAAATATACTACAATCTTCGAGGAGGCTCTTTCTGTGTACCCTGAGACACCATTCAAAAAATTTTTTTTGTCATATGTAGAATGATGGGACTCAATCTCCTGTGATATTAATTTATCTAAAGAAAAGAATAAACATATTAAGAACACAGAGAAACAAGGGAAGGGAGGAGATGGTGCAATTTGGCGGTATTGATCTCTTGAACCCACTTTGGATTCACAAGTTGCCCCATCCAACATTTCAGGACAACCCAACATAATATTCTTGACTCTTCACTGAGCTACAGCACAAACAACTCCACAGAATTAGTCACATTTAAGGGTAAAGATGGGAAATCCACTAACTTGCTGGCTGGCATTGCACTTTTTACACACACACACACACACACACACACACACACACACACACACACACACACACACACACACACACACACACACACACACACACACACAAGTCATGCCAGACAAAGTACTTGAATGATACAAATACAACTACAAGTTCCAAATTAATACATTACAAAAGAGCTCCTTGGTAATAGGAATCCACCCCTTTCTAACTAGTGATTCAGTGTAGCAATAAAACAGTGTGAATTCCCACCATAATGTACCACAGAATTTGCCAAGTATATACAAAAAGGACTTCATACACATCATTTGTTGTTAACTAGAATGTGATGGTGAACCTTTTACAGGCCGAGTGCTCAAGGTGGTGGTGGTGCGGAGATGAGCGGCAGGCATCATGCGTGCCAGTGATGTCATGTGGGTGTGTGCACACGCACTCATGTGATGTTGAGGTAGGCCCTGCCCCTTCCTGTGTCCTCGCAAGCAAGCCCCCACGCCACACTATGCCCCACCATGGGCAAACCCTGTCCCCCACTAGGTGAGAGTCTTTTCGGGGAATGGGGGGTTGAGTGGTCTAACTAGTCAATATTGCCCATCTCTTGTCAATGATGTTAGGCCGGTCCTGGAACTAAAACTCACCAAAGCGTCCTCCATCGGATCCCTTGGGCAAGGTGAAAGCAGAGGGCACACGTCATGGTCCACCTAGCCAGTGGGTGATGTGATATCCAAATGACTAAAAAACTACATGCAAATTGACTCCTCGCTGAATGACTCTATGGTATCCAAGGTTTTAAAAATACATGGAATAAGATGTGTCTCCACAATGTATTCCTCATTTTCCAAAAGCAAAGTCTATCTCCAGAGGAAAAACACAGAAGGGGATGGGAATTCTCAGTGTGTGAGGTTAAATCTCCAAGTGATGGTTGTATAAAGCAGCTGTGATTAATTTTCAGCTCAGTTTGAAATTAGGTTTCATGTTAAATACTCACTTACAAGTACAGAAATGTAGAATTCTTATACTAGTGTGTTTTCTGATAATGCTGCAAGGAGCTGAAGCCTCCAAAAGGGCACTTGAGGCTAACCCAGAGCGGTTTCCTTCCGACTGCTTCTCCTTGTCCTTTCCTTCTCTTTGCTAATGTCCTTCCAAGGACTGACAAGCATGACTGTGAGCGTTGTCTCTGCTTGCCAGACAGCAGCTTCTGAATGATTACTTGTGGCAGGTTTTTAAGCGGGAGTAACTTACAGAACAGGGATTCTCAACCTGCGGCCCATGAGCCGGATGCGGCCCACAGCACCATTTCATGAGGGCCTCCACCACACCAGGAAGTGCCATGTGGTGGAGGAAGGGCAAAATAGCCGTCCGCCTCCTGAAGCTGTCTGAGGGAGTGTGACCCGGCCCCCGGCTTTAAAAAGTTGATAACTCTTGTTACAGAGCCTATATAGCTACAGAATATATCATAATTAAGCATCGGGGGGGGGGGGGCACACCACAACTGCCCTGGGTTCCCGCCGCGGGGCTACGAAGGAGCCGTTGCCGCCGAGCCGCCGCAACACCGTTGGCTCCCTCCCCTGACTCGCCCTGGTCAGGGGGGGTGGGAGCACAGCTGTTGCTGGAGCACAGCTGCCATGTGGCGGGACATCCTCTCTCTTCAGCTGGGACGTTTTGAGCCACTGAACTCCGCCGTGGACGGCAGAGTTTTTTGGGCTCCGTCTTGGACTTGTAGCAGCTGAGGGTACTATTTGGTATTTAAAGTTGGAGAAAGTGCAGAGGAGGGCAACCAGAATGATTAGGGGACTGGAACACCTTCCTTACCATCTGAGGCTGCAACGGTTGGGCCTCTTCACTCTTGAACGACGGCGTCTAAGAGGTGACCTGATTGAAGTTTATAAAATCATGCACGGTGTGGACAAAGTAGATAAGGAAAAACTGTTTTCCCTATCGCACAACACTAGAACTAGGGGGCACTCGATGAAACTTTTGGGTACTAGTTCTCAAACAAATAAGAGAAAGTACTTTTTCACCCAGAGGATCCCTGGTCTATGGAACTCCCTACCAGAAGAAGTGGTGACAGCTGTCAGTCTTGACAGCTTTAAGAAAGGATTAGACAAGTTCATGGAGGACAAGGGTATCAATGGCTATAATTATGGATACTTAAGGACAACCTTGGGGTTGGAGAGATAGGCAGGATATCTCTCAATGCCATTTCCAGGGAATCCTAAGCAGGTGAAGGCATCTGCTTGGGAATACCCTGAAGGAAACGGTGAGCCACTGTGTGAGACAGAATGCTGGACTGGATGGGCTGTGGCCTGTTTCAGCAAGGCTGTTCTTATGTTCTTATGTTCTAATGTAAATGCTAATTTGTATTGTGTTAGGATCTCTATTAGACTTAGTAATTTTATATCTTTAATATTGTAGAATTTGCCATATTGTGGAGATTTCTATTGTAATTGTAACTTATTTGTAATTGTGGAGATTTCTATTGTAACTTATTTGTATTATTCCTCTTTACTTACATTGTATTTTGTTATTGGTTACTGTGAATGTTGTAAACCGCTTTGAGTCTCCCATTGGGATAAGAAAAGCGGTATAGAAATTTAAATAAATAAATAAATAAATAAAATCTGATGCAGTTTCTGTTTTAAAGCAATAGTAATAAACTATTTCCACCTATTTGTTGAAAATGTAGGCATCAGAGGGCATTATATTTTACCTGAACTGGACGCATCTGCACTTACTCATTCCTGGAATAGGTCCTGGAAAAAGGTCCTTTCCTTTTGCTGTCCTTTTGTATGAGGAAGGTCATTCTCACAATAATGTGGTAGAACTGTTCTACAATGTCTAATAGCTACCAGTGAAAATAAGAGTTGGAAAACAGGTTACTTCTCTGTACAGTAATTATTGTTCTCCGAGTGATCATCTGTGAATTCACACAAATGGATTTCGTCCATGCGTGAATCACTTCTTGGAATACTGCAAAGCTAAAGGAAACCATTAAATAAGCCTCACCCTACTGCACATAATTGCGCGCCAAACGGCTTCTCTCCTCAGTTACAGTAGCCAGCAAACTCACTGAATGCATGACAGAGGGGAGGAAGGGTGTGGGTTGTGTGAATTCAAAGATGACCATTCAAAGAACAATAATTACAGGTAAGTAACTCATTCCCCCCCCTTTCCAATGGGATGAGAGATACATCTCTCTCCACACAGAGAGAAGGATAGAGCCCACAGCAGATAAAGCCGAAATGGACATTGGGAAGGAGAGAGTCAACACTTCCAGACATCATCTACCCTATTCCAGGAGTCAGTTTAGTCCATGCCCCTGAGTGGGCCCATCAACTATGTTGTTTTATGGGCCCATCAATTATGTTGTTTTAGCAGGCTGGAACACCTTTCCCTGGGAGAAAAGCCTAGGGTGTGAGCCCTTCATTTCTAACAGACAGCTGGACTACCTACTGAAGGTAAAGATTTCTTTGGATGATTTCCTTGTGTTCTGCTTTATGTTTCTTCCCATTTGTGTCTCTTTAATCTTTCTTTAGGGGCTTGCAGTGGCTCAGTAGTTAAGAAGCTCGCCTTGTGTGCTAGACATTGGGAAGGAGGTGCCAGAAGGCTGGCAAGTTGGCTGTTCGAGAGCCGGGTACTACATGACAGATTGAGGAGCCCCCGTCTCTGTCCCAGCTCTTGGGGACATGAAAGGAGCCTCATTTGGGTGTTCCCTGAGTTTCTTCCGCAAAAATCATTTCAACCCAGAATTTCTGACACAAAATTATTATAATCTTTATTTACTCTTGAGTCCTCCTTAGTTAGTTGGTAGCTTGTATATGTAAAGCTTAGCTCAGTTTCTGCACATTTTAGAAATCAGACATTCAATGGTGAGTGTACTGTAGAAAAAAGAAAGTTAAGTACTTATGGGCTAAAATCTCATTAGGAAAAAACAGCAGCATTTGCACAGTGATTCCAAACAAACACACACCCCAGCTTGTCATCTATTCCATGACTGCTTCCCTGCAAAGGAGCATAATTGCCATCTGGCAGCACAAGCACAGAAAGAGCCTCCTCGAAGATGTACCGTATTTATTCGAGTATAACGCGCAAAATTTTATACCCAAAAAAAGGCTCAAAGTTTGGGTGCGCGTTATACACGAGGACTGGGCCGCGCGACTCAAGAAGCCGGCGCCGGGTAGGCACGGAGCACGCCGCGGCCCTCCTCCCAGGCGCCCAGGTCCCGCTGCCGCCGCCGCTCACCTGCACGCACCCGCCGGGTCGAGAAGGGAACCCTCCGGGGGAGGGCCGCGGCGTGCTCCGCGCTACCCGGGCCGCGCGACTCAAGAAGCCGGCGCCGGGTAGGCACGGAGCACGCCGCGGCCCTCCTCCCAGGCGCCCAGGTCCCGCTGCCGCCGCCGCTCACCTGCACGCACCCGCCGGGTCGAGAAGGGAACCCTCTGGGGGAGGGCCGCGGCGTGCTCCGCGCTACCCGGGCCGCGCGACTCAAGAAGCCGGCGCCGGGTACGGTAGGCACTGCTGAGATGCGCCGTCTGCCCCACCCACGGGCCCAGGGGCGCGCGGCTGGCGGGATCTGATTGGGTGGCGCGGGAGACGAGGCGTGTGAAAAAAAATTTTATACCAAGGTTTCATGGAAAATTAGGGGTGCACGTTATACACGAGTGCGCGTTATACTCGAATAAATACGGTACTCTGCTAACAGCAACCTTCTGTTGCCAGCTAATTTTTCTCACACTAAGTCAGGTGAAAGGAATTGCAGAATGAACTCACCCAATGGTGCCTTCATTTTGGCAGTTTCACATCTGGCCTAGACATGGAAGAAGTCAGTTCTGACTTAAGAAGAAGAAGAAGCACAAGCACAGCTAACATAGGCAACTGCCTATGTATAACTAAATACAGCATGGATCCAACAGGATTCTGAGATAAACAGCTGTATGAGGCCCATATCGTTACCTATAAGAAGGTGGATGGGTGGTGAGTGTCCGGCATTAGCGCCCACACCCAGCCCAACCATCCTGTCATCTACACTTACCTTAAAACCGAACTCCCAACGCCGCAAGGGTCCGGATGCCAAGAGTGGAGCAATCGCCACACAAACAAACAAACAAACAAAAACTACAAGACCCAGTGTCTTCTGCGCCATGCCACCCCTCAGCCTATCAGGCTGAAGGGCGTGAGCGCGGAGGAGGTGGGGCAAGCGGTGTGTGCGTTAAACAAAAAATGACCGGCCAATGTGCAAACAACTTCCCTCTGGGCAGGCGGGCGGGCACATCGGTTGCCGGGTGGGCCACCTGCTTTTGATGCCCCCCCCCCGCCTGGCTGGCGAAGGCCTCGACGCCGGTGGGGATGGAGGACAGGCCCGCCATGGAGGCACGGAAGGTGAGCAGCCTAGCCCGCAAGGCAACATGTAGGTGAGACGAAGGACAGGGACTAAGGGGGGAACGGGCCTGGGGACCATGCCGCCAGCCGTGGTCTGGGAGGAAAAGGGGGGAACATGAACCCGCCCCCCGCCCATTCCCCCCCTCAGTCCCTGTCCCCCGCCCCACTTACCTGTTGCCGGATGGGCCAATCGCACTCTGCGCCTCCCCGGCACGGCCTTCCGTGTGTGTGTGTGTGTGTCCTCACCGAGGCTTTGGGGGGGAGGAGGAAGGGGAGACCCTCCTCTCCCCATGCAGCTTTGACGTGTGTGTGTGTGTGGTTGTGTGTGTATTGTATTGTGTGTGTGTGTGTGGTTGTGTTGTGTGTGTGTATTGTGTGTGTGTGTGTGTGGTTGTGTTGTGTGTGTGTGCACCCCCAAAAACAACCCCTACCACCATTTTTTTTAAAAAAAACATGCCCGGCAATGCCGGGCAAAAAAAGCTAATTATAATATCAGAAGATGTAAAAAGAGATGAGCAATTTTAAGATTCAAAGGACAGCATATGAAAGACAAAGTGAAAGAGATAGTCTCAAAATGTAAATAAAAAAGGTTCGTATTCAGTTAATTAGTTATTTTGTGGCCTTCCTCACAGAAAATAAATCAGCACTATGACAGGACAATATTCCCTGGTAATTTTTCCACCTAGAGAGAGACACACAGAGACAAATATCTCTAGACTTTTGCCATGTAATGAAACCAGGAAATGGTTTAGCAGAGATCCCTTTAGTCATTGCTAATTTATTGTCCCTGAGAAAGGCCACAAAATAGCTAATTGGCTAAAATGTGCTGGCCTCTTTTAGTTAACTATTTCTTCTGCATTGCAACAAAGATTTTGTATCTGTTACCTTGTATATTTCCAATTTCCATTATAAAGAATCTGGAGGCAAAAATAATCCTAGCAAAAGCTATGTTTGGCAATTTTAGACTTTATCCCTGCTCTCAAACAACTTTGAGATATAACAAAGCAACATTTCTCCATGATGCTTTTAATATGACAAAATGGATGTGAAGTGGTGTGTAGAAATGCCTTTAATGTACAGAAGCTTTGGTTAGGGCATTCACATGACAGCCTCATGCTGGGAAAATGTCTACTCAATATTTCCAAGCAGTCTTTCATGCTATTGTGAGATGTGCAGGTTCAACGGGTAACGTCCCCTTCGTTTAGAATGACCAATGGTCAAGGATTAAGGAAAATACAGCCCAAAACATTAGGAATGCATGATGTTAGGCTGAAATCCTGTTGCACAGTTCTACCCCCACAATGAGCATGACCTCAGCAGTAGCAGTAGATTGCCACTGATAAAATGTTTCCTTTTGTGTTTTCAGTGTCATGGCTTCTACACAATGTGATATAGTCACGTGATCCCTAATTCACAGTAGGAAGCATTTAATCAGCAGCAATCTCTCACTGCCAATTACACCATTCCATTGCATGGGTGGATCCTGCCCAACAGGATTCCTGCTTAAATGCCATAAAATGCTATTCTTGCCAATAAAGGATGTGTGTGCATTTAGTGTATGGGACCGAAGACAATGAAACAGCCGAAGGGTTGGCTTAACACAGGTTTATTGCATGATGATCCGGAGGAACATGTGGTAATGGCGGATGGGTAGCTCAATATATACAGCTGGCTATACATTTGAATGTGGCTCGTTGACAGTCTATTGGTTGCTGCCTGCGTGACGTCGTAGACGGTCACGCCCTTCTTGTCCAGGTGAAGAGGTGGCGGGGAATCTTCCCGCGCTGCTGATCCAGGTTAATCTGAGCCATGAGAGCTGGACGCTCGCTATTGCCACCTAGTGTTCACTAGCTCGCGTCCTCTTATAAGGGTTACAGTGATACAGCTTGAAGGTTATAATGTTGCACACAGAAAGGTTACATTGTTACCACATGGCTAGGTACATTGTTAAAGGCACAGCTTTACAGAACACAACATCCCTCCCCCCTAGGATGAGACGAAGTCTCTCAGCCAAGATGGCTTATTGCACGTGCGTTTGGGCCGTGATGTGGGCTGACCTGCCCCGGGGGGGCTACTGCTTCTTTGTTCCCTGGTCCCTTGTCCTGAAACGGGAGAGGGAGACTTGTTAGCGGCTTGCCGCGGTTTGGCGACCTTAGGGGAAGGGAAAAACTCCATTGTGGGTAGACCGGGGGCGCTCGGGGCTAACGAAAAACCCCTCTTCTCGCTTGGACGGGTGGGGGACCACTCCGAAAAACTCCCCCGGTTCTGAAAATCAAATTCTAACTCCGTTGGGGTATCCGTATTTGTGGGGGAATTCCGTGAGATATGTATGGGGTCGGGTTCCTCCTCCTCCGAAAGATCCCCCAAGATATCTATGAGAACATCCTCCCTTTCTTCCTCCCCCCTTGGTGGGGACCCGCGGCCCCCTTCTCCTCCCCCTTGGGCTGAACGGGTGGGGGAGAACCCTAACGCTGATTTTTGTTCCTTTCGGTCTGTGCCCTGCTCATCAGGGACCCTGCGCCGGAGCTGGTCCGCGTGCCGCCTCCACAGTAGACCTGTGCTGGTCTCCACGCGGTACGAAACGGGGCCGGTTTGCTCCACAACAACGCCCGGCACCCAGGCTGGGCCCGCGCTGGCATAGTTCCTGCAATGCACCGGGGCGCCTACGCTGAAACTCTTTGTGGCCTCTAGCCCAATGTTCCTTCCCTTGTCTTCTACTCTCGTGGGGTCTAGCCTAGTGAGGATTGTGGTCAGTTTCCTACGCATTAGGAGCTCTGCGGGGGAGTATCCTGACACCAACGGGGTCACCCTGTATCCTAGCAGAAACTGACACAATTGCAGGTTGAGGTCCCCGGGGCCCATGCGCCGCAGCGCGTCCTTCGTGGTGCGGACGAGGCGCTCTACTTGGCCATTGGTGGCCGGATGGAAAGGGGTGGAGGTGATGTGCCGAACGGCGTTGATCTCCATGAATGCCCTAAACTCGGAGGACGTGAAACAACTTGCGTTGTCGCTAATTAATGTGTCGGGTATGCCGAACGTGGAAAAAAGCCTCCGCAATTGTCTAATGGTCTGGGCCGAGGAGGTGCTCGTGACTGGGATGACCTCCAACCACTTGGAGAAGGCGTCCACAACAAGGAGAAACAGGGTACCTCGGAACGGGCCCGCAAAATCTATGTGCACCCGGGACCACGGCCCCTTAGCCGCGTCCCATTCCCTGTGGGGAAGGCGGGCCTCCTCAGGTCTGGAGCATTGGCAGCTCTCACAAGTGCCGACCATGTGCTCGATGTCGGCGTCTAACTGGGGCCACCAAAAATAACTACGGGCCAGCGCTTTGGAGCGCACAATTCCGGGGTGGCTGACATGCAGCAGTTTGAGCACCCGCGGTCGTAGGGACGTGGGAATCACCACCCGCTGGCCCCACAGAAGGCACCCCCTCTCTAGGGACAACTCTAGTTTTTTTCGAAAGAACGGGTCGAATTCCGCTGCCGGGGAAGACGCGGGCCACCCTTTCTGCACCCATGAGCTAACCTTCGCCAAGGTATTGTCCTTGCCGGTCGCTTTGGCGATATCGGCGGGCAATATTGGGGGTGAGTCTAGGACCTCTATCATCAGTACCTGGTGGTCTGGCTCCTCCCCGCCCACGTGGCAGCTATCCTGCGGAAGGGGGGATCTCGACAGGGCGTCCGCATGGCTAATTTCCCTCCCGGGCCTGTACACCAACGTGTGCTGATACGCGTTGAGGAAAATGGCCCACCTAAGCATCCTTGGGGACAGGATCTGTGGCGTGGGTTTATCTGCGGTGAAAATGCCTAGCAGGGGTTTGTGGTCCGTTACGATGGTGAACGGGCGGCCATACAAAAAATCGTGAAATTTTTTCGTCCCCGCAATTATCGCTAGCGCTTCTCTGTCTGTCTGTGCGTAGTTTCTCTCCGCTTGGGACAGGGACCTGGAGTAGAATGCTATCGGGGCCTCCCTTCCGTTTTCCAGCACGTGGCACAGTACCGCCCCCACCCCCACCGGGGATGCATCACATATCAGGACCACCGGGCATTTGGGGTTGAAATGAGTCAGTATGGCATCAGACGCCAAGAGATGTTTCAGTTCACTAAATGCCCTCTCTTGGTCATCGCCCCACTTCCATGCCTCGTCCTTTTTAAGCAGTTTGTGTAGCGGTTCAGCCACTGCTGCCTTCCGGGGGAGGAAGGAGTGGTAGAAGTTGAGCAGCCCAAGGAATGACTGCAGCTCGGGCTTGGAGGTGGGGCGAGGGGCCTTCTTGATGGCGGCCACCTTAGATTTGGAAGGTTTTATCCCCTCAGGAGTTACACGAAACCCTAGGAACTCAACCTCGGTCGCGAAGAAGACGCATTTGTCTTTTCGCAGCCTCAACCCCGCCTTTTCGAATATTGCCAGGACCTTTCCCAATCTCTTGGCCAGTTCAGCCCGACTCCCCCCCCGTTATCAACACGTCATCAAAATAAGGCAACACCCCCTCTAGCCCCTTCAGGAGGCGTTCCACAAGTGACTGGAAAATTCCAGGCGCCGAATTTACGCCGAATTGAAGGCGCGTCACCTGGAATGCCCCCTTATGGGTGACTATGGTCTGCGCAGCAGCTGCGGCAGGGGACACCAAAAGCTGCTGGTAGGCCTGTGCTAAGTCGAGCTTAGCGAAACACTTTCCCCCGTGCAACCTGGCAAGCAGATGGCTGACTACCGGCACCGGATACGCATTAGGGCGGATCGCCTTATTGATGGTGCACTTGTAATCAGCACATATGCGGACCTCCCCATTGGCTTTTAGTGCTGTTACAATTGGAGTTTCCCACTCCGCAGAATCAACAGGAACAAGGATCCCCTGGCCCACCAACTTATCCAGTTCCACCTCTATTTTGTCCTTGAGTGCAAACGGCACCCGGCGCGGTTTGAGTCGTATTGGGCAGACCTCCGGGTCTAGGTCGAATGTCACTGGGGGCCCCTTGAATTTCCCCAGTCCTTTTTTGAAAACTTTGCGGTGCGCGTCGCAACCTCCTGTATCGGGTCAGTCCCAACGGCGTGCACCCCAGCCCCAACGGCGTGCACCCCCCCCAATAAACAGACCCAGGGGCTGAAACCATTGAGTTCCGAGGAGGCTGCAACTCCCCCCTTTAAGCACGACTAGGGAGAGAGTCGCGGCGTGCTTTTTAAATTTGACCTGAAATTCTCCAACCCCCAACACTGGAATACTGTTCCCTTGCACGTCCCGTAGCGTAGACCTCAGCGCTTTGAGCTTGGGTTGCCTGTGGGGGGCAATCCTCAAAAACTCCCTCTGGGAAATAATTGAAAATGTGGAACCCGAGTCAATTTCCATTCTAATGGGGACACCTTGCACTAGTACCTCAACAAAGTAACGGGGGTGTCCCGCGGACACGCTGAACACTGGGGCGTCTTCCTCGCTGCCGTCGGAGATGCGGCCCACGCCGTCCCGCTTTCTCGTGGCCTGGGCGCCGTCCTTGGGTCTCGTCGAGCGGTTTTGTCCCGCTGCACGGTCTGTCGAGCTCCTCCGGGCCTCGCGCCTCTTCCTGCATACCTTAGCGATGTGCCCGCGGCGGCCGCAGTTGTGACACTCGGCCTTTCTGAACGGGCATTTGGCGCGGTCGTGGGCCGCTCCACAGCCGTCGTACCGCCGGCCTTCTTTCCGGACCCTCCGGACGTCCTCGTCGTCGCTGCTCTCTGCGGATGATTTCGAAGTTCGCCTGGCTGCGTGCACCGATGACTCTGCCTTGCTCGTCTTCGGCCGCCAGTCCTGGAGCTCTTGCACCCCAGCCCATGTGGCTTCCGCGGCCTGCGCTGCTTTCAGGACCTCCTGCAACGTGGGGGGTGGCTCTTGGTTCATCAACGTGCGCTGAGTTTCGGCGTCGTTCAGGCCGCATAGCACGCAGTCCCTGAGGGTGATTTCGGCGTTCTCCCATTTACACGGGCCGGCAGCCAGTCGCAGGGCCGCCACGAAGGCGGCGACCATCTCCCCGGGCGCTTGGACTCGCCTCCAGAATGCGCTCCGAGCGGGAAACATTGCCGTCGAGGGCCGGAAATATTCGCGCAGCATCTGTAGGAGCGCTTTGGCCTTGAAATCGCTCACCCTCTTCGGTGCGATCAGGTCCACCAAGGTTCTTTTGGTATCTGGTCCGAGCATCCTGGTGAAGATGGCCCTTTTCTTTGCCTCATCCGTGACTTCGGATTCGACCAGTACTCCCTGGAAGTCCATTTCGAAGATCTCCCAGTCTCCCGGTTTCCTGATTTCGAAACCGGCGCATGTCTTGGTCCCGTGGGCAGCCATATCCCACCTTCGTCGCCAATTTAGTGTATGGGACCGAAGACAATGAAACAGCCGAAGGGTTGGCTTAACACAGGTTTATTGCATGATGATCCGGAGGAACATGTGGTAATGGCGGATGGGTAGCTCAATATATACAGCTGGCTATACATTTGAATGTGGCTCGTTGACAGTCTATTGGTTGCTGCCTGCGTGACGTCGTAGACGGTCACGCCCTTCTTGTCCAGGTGAAGAGGTGGCGGGGAATCTTCCCGCGCTGCTGATCCAGGTGAATCTGAGCCATGAGAGCTGGACGCTCGCTATTGCCACCTAGTGGTCACTAGCTCGCGTCCTCTTATAAGGGTTACAGTGATACAGCTTGAAGGTTATAATGTTGCACACAGAAAGGTTACATTGTTACCACATGGCTAGGTACATTGTTAAAGGCACAGCTTTACAGAACACAACAGTGCAAGACAAGGAAAATATACAAACGTGTATTGTAGCCACTTACACTGTGTGCCTGAGGATTACTACTTAGATGTATTCCAGGGAAGGTCAAGGCCACACTTACGCTGTAAGGTAGAAGAGGAGGTGATTAAGTAAGTCAAGGTCACATCAAACATCATTAAGGTTGGGGAGAACCCAAGAGTTAACCTCAGCTTCTCTTTCAGTCCCCACCCCTCCTCCCTCCTCTGGCAGCACTGGGAAATGAATAGTTCTGTCCATCTGCTGCTGAATCAAATTGTGTGAGTGGGGTGGGGAAGCATGGTAAGAGTCTTTCCTCAGATTCCCAGTTATCTCTCTGTCCCTCACCCCCACCATTATAACGGCACACACAGACCATCCTGTTATGATCAACAATAGCAATGCTGTCTATTACTGAGAAATTACTCCGAAACCCTCATTAACCAAGAGTTCAAAAAGATGTCTGCAGTAACCAGCTTCCTCTCTGGCATACATGAAAGAATAATATATGCAGTGGCTCTTCTCTGTGGCATGAGAAACCCTGGCTGGCTGAGGTTGGAGGATGACAACTGGTTGTCTCTATAGAAACTAAGGCAGGCTGGCATTTTGCTATTTTTAGTTCGGAGACTCAGGGACACATATTGTGATGTTGCAGTCATTGGGGGCTTTTTGAAGCAGAGAAAATCTATTTAGAACCTTTTTTTTGTCTAAAGGAATTTGAGGCAGTTCTGGTACTTCTTTTTTTTTAATGAAATTGTTATTAAGTACCTCTCAGATATTTTACCATATGGTTATACTTACTTAAAATAACCCTAACAAAAACCAAAGTAATTCCTGTCTTCTCATCTATTTTAAACATGATTTGAACTTAATTTTAAACATGACTTGAACCATGATTTGAACCTATGGATACCTAAGGACAACCTCCGGGTTGGAGAGATAGACAGGATATCTCTCAATGCCATTCCAGGGAATCCTAAGCAGGTGAAGGCATCTGCTTCATAGCTGTCAAGTATCCCTTATTGGCCGGGGAAACCCCTTATTTTTACCCTCTTTCCCGCCACCATCCCTTATTAATTAGACTGCAAAGCCCTATTGCCGCCATTGGAGGGCAGCACAGGATAAGCATAGCTGTCAAGTATCCTTTATTTGCCAGGAAATTTCCCTTATTTCCAAATCCAAAACTTGACAGGTATGATCTGCTTGGGAATAATACCCTGAGGCAAATAGTGAGCCACTGTGTGAGGCAGAATGCTTGACTGGATGGGCTTCTGTGGCCTGTTCCATCAAGGCTGTTCTTATGTTCTTATGAACCAGATTTCCTTTCTTGAATTTGTCATGATTGGCAGCTGCTCCTCTTAGCCCTGCAGGATTGGACCCTCACTGTGCTGCAACTGCTATGCCCCACTTGAGACTCCTAGGCAATATCCTGGGACTTCATAGGCTTTACCTGGATACCTTGGGTGGCTTAGCTGTATGAGAACCGGTCCTTCCTCCTAGAACAGTGATGGGCAGACTTGGCCCTCCAGCTGTTCTTGAACTTCAATTCCCAGAAACCCTGACCAGCTGGTGTGTTGACTTGGGCTTCTGGGAATTGAAGTCCAAGAACAGCTGGAGGGCCAAGACTGCCCATCTCTGTCCTAGAAGGTACTTCAGCAGTGAAGGTCAGCAAGCTTGCAGTTGCTTGGCTCCTGGTTCTCTTGCTTTGTTCCTGATTCCTACTTCTGGAAACCAATGCCCCGTTCTTCATTCCTCTGGGCTGTTGTTGGGCCTTCAGAAACAGAGGCTGGCAGCTGTTTGTTTCTGGTTCCTGCCTCTGAAAATCTCCTGCCTTGCTCCTTGTTCCTGAAGACTTCTGCTCAGTTCCTGGTTCCTGTGGACTGTTCTTGTGCCTTACCTGGATCCTTGAACTCTGTCCTTGCCTTGTTACAGCCCTTGAAGATACTTTGCCTCATACCTTGGCTTGAAGATACTTTGCCTCAGCAATGAAGGTGGGCAGATCTACAGTTGCTTGGCTTTTGGGTCCCTTGCCTTGTTCCTGATTCTGAAGATATCTTGACTTCCTCCTGGTTTCCAGAGGATCTTGTGCCTTGTTCCTGCTCCTCAAAATTCCCTGCTTTGTTCCTGTGGACTATTGCTGCACCTTGCCAGGCTCCTGAAAGTCCATTCTTGCTTTGATCCAGCCCCTGAAGATATTCTGCATTGTCTGTTCTCCTGGTCACCTGGTGTCTGGCTCCTTTGGACTATGCTTTCATTATCTGGAGTGATCCTGGTTTGATTTTAGTTCTGGACTGATATGTGGTTACTGTTTGGCCTGCCACCTGGTTGTCCTGGCCTTCATGTTATCTGCCAGCTGCCCAGACCCTGTCAGAGTTTCAGCTTTAGACAATGTTCAACTGAACTTCATTTCAATTTGAGGAATGGCTATTTCTGAGCTTTACTGGAAAAACCATGGCTGTTCCTTTCAGGAGGAGAACACTGAATATTTAGCATATATATATATATATTTCTTTGCACTTTTGTGGATTTAAGCAGTCTATGTATATTGACAGGTATAAGAAGTTCCCTCACAGAAACATATTGTCATAGAAAAGGCACCATGAAATACATATTCACGTAACAAGGAGACTGTGCCTTTTGATATTCAGAAAGAAAACTACTGTACTTTTTGTGGAATTCGACAGTAGCTAAATTAAACTCTGAATGTTTGAAACTGTTGAATACTTGTAAGCCTGGAAAATACAGCTCATAATAAGAAAAATATTATCACCTAACATTCCAAAACCTTAAGTGGCTTGTTTAAGAACAATAATACAGTAATACCTCGTACAAAGCTTCATACAACATCGGATTCATACATCGCCTAATTCCTTGAAAAAAGTTTTGTATAAGGCATTGGGGTTTTCCCAGGATGCATTGTGCCTGGGCAGTATAAAAGGCAGGACACATGCGTGCATTGCTCTTGTGGGTTTTGCATGAGGCGAAGAGTGTTTAGGAGTGGTTTTGAGCGTGATTTAGGATTTTTTTTTATTTTTCATCAGAATTTTTAGAAGCATTCCTGGGATTTTTGCAGCATTCTTCAGGTTCTTGGACAATCAGGGTTGTTTGACATGTTTTTGTAATGTTTTTAGCCTTCAGACAATGATTTCTTAAAGTTCTGTCAGTTTCCTGTCTGTTTCCTTGACTTTGTCCTGAAGTCTGTGTTGTTACAGTACAATGTATCTCTATGGAAACGACGTTGTACGAGGCATCGTGGCAAGGATTTGGACATTGTATGAGGATTCACGGCTAGGATTTTACATGCCTCATAAAAAGTCCAAATCCGTATAAAGTCCAAACTTGTGGAACCAAGTTTGGACGTTGTATGAGGTATCACTGTAATTTGTTGACAAGACTCACACAAACCCCCCTCTTTCTGCCAGCCATCTGTTTCACATACTGCTTGACTGCATACTCAAAAAAAAAGGTCGTTCAGGCTCTCCAGAGCAGTCTGTAGACATCAATTAGAAATCATTCCTGGGCATCAAATGGGAGTGGTGGAAAAAAGTAAAGGTAAAGGTAAAGGTTTCCCTTGCTCGAAAGCCAGTCGTATCCGACTCTAGGGTGCAGTGCTCATCTCTGTTTCTAAGCCGAAGAGCCAGCGCTGTCTGCTTCTGCAGACGTTTCAGTGGTCATGTGGCAGGCATGACTAGACACCGGAGCGCACGGAACGCTGTTACCTTCCCACCGAAGTGGTCCCTATTTATCTACTTGCAATTTCTTGCTTTCGAACTGCTAGGTTGGCAGGAGCTGGGATGAAGACGGGAGCTCATTTCCGTCCTGCAGTACTCGGGAATCGAACTGCTGACCTTCCGCTTCCCAGTCAGCGTCTTAGCGACTTGAGCCACTGCAGTAGGTCTGGAATAAAAGGAAATAGAAAAATTATTTTACCACGCAGCCATCTCAGAAAGAAACTTGAGTCGCTTTGGTGATTGGCTGGCCATACAAATCTAAATAATAAATAAAACCTCTGCTTCTAAAGGCGTGGAGTCAGCAAGTACTGCCTAGGAACAAATCATAGCTAACATCTTGCAAGCACAATTAATGTTTACTATTGTTAGGCAGACAAGTGAACAATGGGAAGAAAATGGAAAGAGCAGTGTCAATATGCCAAGAGTGAGTGGCACATTCAGCTTCTGTGAGAGACTGTGGGAAGAAAAAGGTGGTGCAAGTGGGAACAAACATGTTTTTGTGAGGCAAGAATAATGAAGTTGAAAACAAAGTTCTTTGTCAAGGTTGATGGTGAGGCAGGGTATAAGGAAGAAATTTGAGCTCGACTATGTGGTTGCAGGGCTACATGTATCTTTGTACAAATAGCAATTGCACATCCACCACCCCATAGTGCTTAGAGTGCACTCTGTGCAGTTCACAAGGTAATTAGCATTTTACCTTCAACAAGCTGGATACTCATTTTACCAAACTCAGGATGGACAGTTGAGTCAACCTTGAGCCCAGTGGGATCAGACTCAGTTCATAAGCCAAGTTCCGGCTGCAGTACTGCAGCTTCACTACTGCACTATGGGGGCTTTGTAGTGGAAATGACACAATTTATGTTCCTGAAACCAGCCTCTACTTTCAAAGGATGAAAACTGAGAAGGGGCCACAGGGGCTTCTATAGCTGCAGAACAGACTTGGAAGTTGCCAGCATGGATACAGCTTGTAGGGAAAGCCCACTGGTGTAGGAGCAAGATGAAATGTATCAAGGTAGCATTCTGAGTTTGCACCAATCAGCTGTACTTTGAGTGCTTAAATCAGAGATGGCCAACCTATGGCCTGCGGGCCAGACCTGGCCTGTGGCACCATTTTATGTGGCCCACTGCCACCACTGGAAGTGGAAGCATTTATGGCAGCTGTAAAACGCACTCATGCATGTGTAAACATGCCTGTGCCTGCCGTAAACCCACCCATGGCTGTCGTAAATGCGTTTATGACAGCTGTGGATGCGTTTACAGCAGTGTTTATGGTGGGAGGAATCACGTGACCAGCCTGGTGGGCTTGGTCCGGCCTGCAACGCAAAAAGGTTGGGAATCCCTGGCTTAAATCTTAAAAGGTGTAGTGCTTGGAACATTTTGAGTGAAGAATTGTGATACAAAGGAAAAACCAGGGTTGTATCCATCTACTGAGGCACAAAGGAATACCTTAATGGAGCCCGAGAGCATACATGAGCAAACCATGTAGGTGAATTTTCAACATAAGACCTCATATCTTGGCAATCTGACTGAGAAAAACATTAAGACTATGTACTATGTACTTGGGAGGCTGCCTTACAAAATAAATAAATAAATAACCCCCACAAGAAGGAGGGAGACACAAACTCAGATGTAAGGAAAGATGGAAGCTTATATATAGTAAGAACACGGCAAACCACTCTTAATGGAGCCAAACAGTTGTTGTTGTTCAGTCACACAGTCGAGTCCAACCCTTTGTGATCCCATGTACAACCACATGCCAGGCTCCAGTCTGCCCAGATCTATGCCCACCACGTCATTGATGCCATCTAGCCACCTCATCCTCTGCCGCCCCTTCTTCTTTTGCCTTCTATATTTCGAAGCATCAAGGCCTTCTCTAGTGAGTCTTCTCTTCTCAATATTATTCATAAAAAATTAAGAAGGAAACCAAGCCACAAAATTCTCCAGTGTCTATATACAAATGTCAGGAATATGGGAAGCAAACATGAACTCGAAATCTTAGTTTAGGATGGTAAATATGACTTGATGGGGATAACTGAAACTTGGTGTGAATGACTCTCATGAGTGGAATACAGCAATTGAAGGATATTAATTGCTCAAAAAGAACAGAAAAAATAGAAAGGGAGATGGAGTCACACTGTATGTCAAAAATAAATACAGTATTCTTACTTGCACAGAACTAAAAGATAAGCTTGGTTGTCCCATCAAGAGCATCTGCATAACAATAAATGGGGCAAAAATAAAGGAGTGTAACAGTAGGTGTCTAATACAAACTGTCTGATCAACGAGAAGATGTGGATGAAAACTTTGAAAAATGGATTGTAAGATTTTCAAAGAGGCATGACGGAGTAGTGGGAGACTTCGTTTTCTCTGATATCTGTTGGGAGGCAAATTCTGCCAAATATGGCCCTTCCAAGAAATTCCTGGCTGATAATTTTCTCACAAAAGTAGAAAAATACCTTGGGTATCCTTGACTTGATTCTAACCAGTAGGGAAGACTTCGTGCATGGCATCACAGTAAAGGGACCACAAAAGATGAGTGAAGCTATAATGAGTGCCAGATGGCTGGAGGGGAATGACAGGGATTACTCTTCAATCCAGTTTGTGTTTGCCAGCTGAGGGTTAAAAGCAGGCACAGAGTGAATCTTAACAATAAAATAGTAAAATGTTTTTAGTTTTCAAAAACAGAGTCACAGATACATAGAACGTGTGTGAAGTGAGTCTCTCTGGATAGAAAAACAATTATTTTTTATATCATATATACAAAGTGAAAAATTCCAAAGCAAACAAGGAAGCATGTGCATAAATGCATAAATGGAAACTAGAGCTGTACTGCGCAGATTTCCTTACCCTACCCTATAAATTAAACTCCTCATATCATCCACATTCCAGAAGAGCTCATACCATAAATACACAGAAATAGCTTGCAGATATCCCACACAAGCATGGTAACATGCAGGATTTCTCTTAGGAAGGAACTCCAAGTCATGACTGAAAAAGTCCCACACTTCTGTGATAAAATAGGTCACAAGTTATTCAACATGGAGTTTCTTTGGTTTTTAAACTGTCTTAGAATGTAGCTTTGCTTCTTTGCAAAAGCCTCATAATTTTTTCTGCTGTGCTTATCAAGCAGATGGGCTTGTAGAAGCTTCTCAAAGCTTCAGGCCTATCTTTTGACTTCTTCCCCAGATCTGGAATGTCCATTTACATCAACATCCAGAGCCTGGGAACACCAGACATTTGTTATGGGAACCAGTGGTTGTTTATACAAACCCTGGGCTCTAATTGGCTGTATGCTAATTAGGAGGGGCAAGCTCATGTCTTTCCTATAGGCACATGGGTTTGGGAGTGAGAGTTTGGGGTTTCTGAGAGCTACACCTCAGAAGGGGAGAGGTGGACTCCAACCCAAGCTTAGTCATGATTACCTAGAATAGTTAGGTTTCCCTTTTGTTTCTGAGAGAAGGCCTGAGTGTGGATTTCCCTAACTGTCCTTTTTGATGAGTGTTTTTGTATACTGTACTTCTGTATCCTAAACCAACGGAAGAACTGTTATTTCTACAATATGTTTCAAGAATAAACATTTTTAGTTCATCAACAACGGCTGTTCTTTGGGAGAGGGGGTAAGACTAGAGTTAAGCCATAAGCTACACGCTACCACATTTAATACAATACTCTCCATAATACTTGCTGAACTCTGTTAATACAGGTAAGCCCCAGGTTGTTGCTGCAGAAGGATCTGCAGGATGGCATATAGGCCTCCTGGGCCCCGGGAGTCCTTGGGGAAGTTCCATAGGACAGGCTGGTAAAAGTCACTCGCAGGAACGGGAGAGCCCCAAGGGCAAGGGTCAGGTCAAAGCCTATCTGTCATAACTTCATATCTAGTCACATCCCTTCCAATCAGACAGTATCTCCAATATTCAACTTCAGATTGGGCAGGTTCATGGGGTGGGGTAAGGGAAGAGTCATCAAAATCTATGTCAATTTGGCATAATTCCATTTGCAAAAAGCTGTGAATTTTTTCTATCGCATTTTCTTTTCAATTAAAATATCTGGGGGTTTCTCTTGGGTTGATCCCAAAGGAAGCCAAAATTTGAGCTAAGTATACCAAGTGTCACCTTGCCATCCTGTGTGTGTATATGAGACCCCTTGCCAACAACAGGAAATAAGAACCAGTCTATGTCAGCTAAGCAGAAAGATAGATACCCCCAACTGTCCCGGTCTTTTTTAAAAAATATTAATTTTGCCCCGTAACTTGATCTGATGGAGCTTAGTTAGTTCTGATTTGATCTCAAGAAACCTTCAGCAGCTTTATGTGACAATTAGAAAGTATTTCAAGGATATCCATTCACATTCTACCTTTAGGTCTGGTTATGGGATTAAGACTGTTTTGGTTGCTTTGATGGATGACATAGCCCAGGAAAAGTTGGGTGGGGGCAGGTTGGGGGAACTATGTCCCTAATGGTTCTGCTACAATTTTCAGAAGTTTTACATTCCATCCATCATCGTAACCTTCAGATCCAACCTTTAACAATATAAACCCTATCCAAAAAATAAACCCATTAAGATCACCAGCCGGATTTTAATCTGAGTGCCAGAGAGGTGTGGTTGGGTAGGTGGGTCTTTCCTCCCATTTCTCTGGCCTGTGCGAGTGGGTAAAAGAGCAGAAGCAGGTGGAAATGGGGGGGGGGGGGGACTCCTCCCGCTGTCAGAGGAGAAAGTGGCAGCAAAGCACAGGCCATTTTCAGTCCCTTTGGTGCACCAGAGCAGCTATGGAGGCTGTGAAAACGACAGCAGCAGGCAGGCCAGCCAGGAGAGCGCCCCCCACCCAATGTGTTGTAATGGGGGAAAATAAGACATCCCCTGAAAATAACCCCTAATGTGTCTTTTTGGAGCAAAATTAATATGAGACCCGGTCTTATTTTCTGGGAGATGCGGTAGTTGTCCCAAGGTGGATTGGCACAGCCATAGTGACAGTATTGATGCACAGGAAGCTCCAGTCTCAAGCTCCAAGCTGTGCAGAAAAGGCAGAGGCTTAGTCAATAGAAATAAGAACATAAGAACAGCCTTGCTGGAACAGGCCACAGCCCATCCAGTCCAGCATTCTGTCTCACACAGTGGCTCACCATTTCCTTCAGGGTATTCCCAAGCAGATGCCTTCACCTGCTTAGGATTCCCTGCAAAAGGCATTGAGAGATATCCTGCCTATCTCCCCAACCCCGAGGTTGTCCTTAAGTATCCATAATTATAGCTATTGATACCCTTGTCCTCCATGAACTTGTCTAATCCTTTCTTAAAGCTGTCAAGACTGACAGCTGTCACCACTTCTTCTGGCAGGGAGTTCCATAGACCAGTAATCCTCTGGGTGAAAAAGTACTTTCTCTTATTTGTTTGAGAACTAGTACCCAAAAGTTTCATCGAGTGTCCCCTAGTTCTAGTGTTGTGCGATAGGGAAAACAGTTTTTCCTTATCTACTTTGTCCACACCGTGCATGATTTTATAAACTTCAACCAGGTCACCTCTTAGACGCCGTCGTTTAAGAATGAAAAGGCCCAACCGTTGCAGCCTCAGATGGTAAGGAAGGTGTTCCAGTCCCCTAATCATTCTGGTTGCCCTCCTCTGCACTTTCTCCAACTCCATAATATCCTTCTGGAGGTATGGCGACCAGAACTGTACACAGTATTCCAGATGGGGCCTCACCATTGATTTATAAAGAGGCAAAATGACACTTGCTGACTTATTTTCTATACCCTTCCTAATGATCCCTAGCATTAAGTTTGCTCTTTTCACTGCTGAGGCACACTGGGTTGACACCTTCATTGAGCTGTCCACCAGGACACCAAGGTCCCTTTCCTGGTTTGTCGCAGAGAGTTCAGACCCCATCAGTTTATAAATGTAATTGGGTTTTTTTTGCCCCAACATGCATCACTCTGCACTTACTAATGTTGAAGCTCATTTGCCACTGTTTTGCCCACTCCCCCAGTGTCAAGAGATCCCTCTGGAGCTCCTCACAATCTCTTACAGTTTTCACTACCCTGTATAATTTAGTGTCGTCAGCAAATTTGGCTACCTTGCTTTTTACTCCTACCTCTAGATCATTTATGAAGAGGTTGAAAAGCACGGGTCCCAGTACTGAACCTTGGGGGACCCCACTCTTTACTTCCCTCCACTTGGAGAAGTGTCCATTTAGTGCTACCCTCTGTTTCCTGTCCCTTAGCCAGTTGCTGATCCAGGACAAGACCTGTCCCTTTATTCCATGACTGGTAAGTTTATTCAAGAGCCTTTGGTGTGGGACCTTGTCAAAAGCCTTCTGAAAGTCCAGATAAACAATGTCAACTGGATCCCCCTTATCCACATGCTTGTTGACACTCTCAAAAAATTCCAACAGATTAGTGAGGGATGATTTGCCCTTGTAAAAGCCATGTTGGCTCTCCTTTAGCAGCGCCTTCTCTTCTATGTGCCTATTAATTCTATCTTTTAGGATGGTTTCCATCACTTTACCTGGGACACATGTCAAACTGACAGGTTGGTAATTTCCTGGATCACCCCTGGATCCTTTTTTGAAAATTGGTGTTACATTCGCTACCTTCCAGTCATCAGGCACAAAGCCTGATTTGAGGGAAAGATTATATATTTTGGCTAGGAGATCAGCAATTTCATCTTTAAGTTCCCTGAGAACTCGTGGATGGATGCCATCTGGTCCTGGTGACATGTTTGATGGGAGATGTTTGATGGAGGCTGTATACCTGTCAACCGCGGCTCCGGACAATCCGGGAACTGCGTAGAATGGTTCTATGCAAGCGTAAAAGGGTTCTACGCAAATGTAAAAGCCATCTATGCATGCATAGAAGGCGACTTGCGCAGAAGGGATGCGCAGTACCTCTTTCCCCCCTGCTGCCAAATTCCGGGGTTTTGGCAGCTCCGAGCGGGAAATGGCGCAAATCGGCGCCAAAAAACGGTAAATCCCGGCCAATCAGGGAAGGTACGATACCCTGTGCTTTGGCCTCTTCAAAATGGCGATTTCAAATCAGGGGGAAAGAGAAAATATGTAAACATCCTTGCCTCTTGAGTTGCCTCATGGTTTAGAAGAACCAAAAGTTAATGTGTGATTGACATGACTTATTGGAAGATCATTGGTTGGGATCCCTAAGGGGGAAGGCCAAAGGTGGACCCTATGGGAGGAGATGTAACCCAGAGACTCATGCACACACACACACACACACACACACATGCAGACACAGAGACACTCTATGGAGCGCTGTGATATAAGCTGTCAAAATGTAGACACTTGGGAGAAAGGGGTGTGTGGGCTATCCTCTAGAGCACCAGTTTGTTTTATTTCCTTGCTTTGAAATGCTTTCTAAGCTTTTGATGGACTGTATCCTATATCTTGCTATGCTTTCAATATACTTCTAAAATGCCTAAATAGACTTGGAGTGATTACTTGGCTCTACGCTACCTTATCTACACGTATCTAGATGCCTGGGTTGTCCAGCCAGGGGACTGCAACTCAGAAGAACACTAGGGCCTACCCAGGGAGGCCGGAGGACTACCGAGTTCTACCTGAGAGTAAGGCTCCGTATTGTTACAGGGGCAGAATGAGCAGAAAATACTATTACATCAGTAACAAAGAGATGCATATTTGGTACTGTGCCAAGACGTGCTTTCAATGCTCACCTTCTGAAACTGAGCCCAAGCAGACCACTTCTTCAGTGTCAGTTGACAGCTCCATGAGTTGTAGTGGAGATTCAGATTGGGCAACTGGTACTGGAGGTGAAGCCTAATTTTGACGTCTGGGGTTCTACCAAGGCAGGAAGGTGCTTTTCCAGGTTTTAGGTTCCTTTTGGGACCGAAACAAGTCCTTCAATGATGACGGAACCACACTGCCCCAGATTGCATCCATCACAAGTAGGCTGTTCAATCGGGTTTTGCAAATCAGGATTAACAGTGGCATTGGTTGCTGGGAGGCTGAATCAGGAACCTGAAGGGATCGTTTCCAGGGGAAGTATTTAGCTTTGAAATTCTTCTGCTGAAGTTTATTTTGGGGACTCCTCAGCAAATGGGGCACTCAGAGGCCTTATAGCTGCAACCTAAGCAGTAGACACACTTATTGTGGTTGCCAATGTAGGAGACCTTTCTGCCTCAGGCAGTGCATTTAAGAAGAGGCTTGGTGGAGCAGTAAAAGGCTGTGGGTGCAGAGCTAAGGAATAAACAAAAAACATTTTTTATCTCCCCCACCCCCCGCCCCCATGAAAGGCAGAGAATGAATGGGAAAAGAAATAATACACCACAGAAGAAGGCAATCTTGCTTTTGTCTGAGAAGCTCCCATGGCATAAAGGAACTGAGAAGTGATTATGAAACACGTCAATACAATCACCTGGGAGAAGGTAGAGCCAGAAGTTTTGGATCCTAGAAGCTTCCAAACTGGGCCTCACACAGGCACTCCCATTTAAATCTGAGAAAGCTTTTTTGGTTCTATTTGGGGTCAGCAACGGACTGCATGGAGGGGAGTATGGTGAAACCGAATCCAAACAAGGCAGGAGGGCAGATCATGGAACAGGTGTTCAACCTGTCATGGATGGATTTAACTCCACCATCAAGTCTGGACGTGCTCCAGGGTCTGACACTTCAGCCTGGATGCCCAGGTTTCAGCAGCACAGTTCAAACAAACGCATCAGCTGTGCCTCTTCTAGGATATGTCTTATCTGGTCATGGCAATGCATACTTTCATTACATCAAAGTTGTATGTAACACATTCGACATGGGGCTCCCTTTGGAAACTGTTTGGAGATTTCAGTGTGTTTAATGTGCGGCGGCCAGCTTGTTAACAGGGGCTGATTATAGGGAACATATAAGGACTTTGCTCAAAAGCCAGTCATGTCCGGCTCTAGGGAGTGTGTTCCTCTCTGTTTACAGCCAAAGAGCCAGCACTGTCTGCATCTGCAGACATTTTTGTAATCAGATGGCAGGCATGACTAGATGCAGGAGCACATGGAATGGTGTTACCTTTCCCACCAAAGTGGTACCTATTTATCTACTTGCAATTTCATGCTTTCGAACTACTAGGTTGGCAGATGACGGGCACTCACATAATAAGTTAAAACTGTGTATGTACAAAATCAAAAACAATTGAAATATTAATAGAAACAGAAATGAATTTAAGGGGAATAGTGCACATACTATATTGCGAGAGACAGAAAAAATAATATACAGTATGGTGTGTGACTTAACACAGTGAGAAATGATAAGTTATATAACCAGAGAGCTTCCTAATGGCTTCTAGCAAACCATGAATATGGCTGTGAACGGTAATGGCTATAGAAGAATCATTAGTGTTGTCAGCATTATTTCTGACTATAGAACACCAAGTCACCAGATGTCATAATCCTTCAGATGCCTGGAAGTTATAATGGTCTACTGGGCACGTCAGGACATTATCCCATATGTTCTGAAAATCCAATCTCCAATGTGCTTCAACAACTCCAGTAATGACGTTATAGACATTCTCCCTCTCTCTCCTGCTTCAGTTTTTTAGAAAGATGGTCACCAACAACTGCCAAGGGGTTGGCTTTGAACAAAGGATTCATTATAGTCTTCCGAAACTGTGCTAGTTCTTCCATCCTGTAACCAAGAAAAATGTTTCAAGTAATTTATGTCATCACACGTATAAAAATGTAAGGCCAACAAAAAGGCAGAAATATCTAATAAAATTTAGAATTTGAGTCTGGAGTAACATGTCATATATTCAGATGGAGTTCACTTAACTCGGCACTGCCCAAACTACTAGCAGATTCCAGGGCACAACCTGGGGGATACTATACAAACTCACCTGTGAACAATTGTGAACAACTGTGCACTCCTCAAGTGGTCAAAAGGTTAAGACACTGAGTGGAAGGTTCGAGTACTGCATGACTGGAAGCACCCAAGTACTGAATGACGGAGTGAGTTCCCATCTCTGTCCCAGCTCCTGCCAACCTAGCAGTTTGAAAGCAAGAAATTACAAGTAGATAAATACTTGGTGGGAAGGTAAACAGCGTTCCAGCGTTCTCTAGTCATGCCTGCCACGTCCATGGAAATGTCTGCAGATGCAGACAGTGCTGGCTCTTCGGCTTTGAAACAGAGATGAGCACTGAACCCTAGAGTTGTATACGACTGGCTTTCGAGCAAGGGTGACCTTTACCTTACCATTTGACAATTTACGGATAATGGGTAACAAACTCCTTGAGAAATGGAAAGTCCAACCTTGGACAGTATCTTACTACTGTCGGTTTTCCAATGTGCCTTCCATATTCCAGAATGACTCATATGTTGTCATAAATTGCCCAGAGAATTCATGCACTATGGAGCGGTATACAAATCGATGAAATAAACATGACATCCTACAGGAAATATTCTGCCATCTGAGTTATAAGAGACAGATCCCCTTCCTTGAAGCTATACAAACCAAACCAGTCAGGACCTCCTATGTTGGACGTCTGCTCTAATTAATTTACTTAGACATTAGAAAGTTAATTATCTGGCGGCACAGCATAAACCAGATGTCCACTCCGAAGATGCCTTGACAAAAAAACTAGATAGCCCCCAAAGCAAACTCTGTGGACTCCTCTGGATCATAGTGTTATCTTACATGCTCTCTTTATGACTTCTGATTTAATTCATGAAATGAAATGAAGACACATTAGCTAAGCACAGTGCAGTGTAGGTAGCAACCAATGGTAACAGGCACCCCTTCTATCAATTCAGCCCAGCTCTAGAGAAGTCAGCAGCATTACTCTTAAGCAAGTGCATAAGAACCACAGAGCCCAAGCCTGTTTCATCTGTCTCTACTAAATTTCAACCTTCATTCCTACTTCACATTATTAGCACTTAATAAATCAGTTCTTTTGGATAAACAGGATGGTGTTGCAATAACTAACATAAGCTTGCGCCTGATCTGTGGATTTTTCTATGGCACAAAAGGGACTTTCAGTCAGAAAAACAGGAAAGGGCGGGAGAAAACAAAAGGATATTAGAATTGCCTTAGTTGAACTCTGAAGGTGAACACATTCCCCTGCAGCCAGTGAATACAACAGCCCAGAGGACCAAAGGAGAAGTGCCAGTTTTATATTTGTACATCCCATGGGCAAGTGATTCATTAGATCACAGAGACACAAAGAAGGGTTTCCCCCAAGGACAAACCAACTTACCCAGTCAATCTTTCCTTCTGCAAAAAGCATGGCAACAGGAATTTGCTCTAGCTCAAAGACTGCAGGTAAGAAAGGACCAGAAGCAGACACTCAAATGTATGAGACCGATTGGTCTCCCAAGTCTTTTTTCAGAGGCTCTTTTCAAACTGGTATTTTGTAGCTTAGAGCCCTCGATCTCAAAATTATGCCAGGAAATTTAGTAGAAGCAAGATAAACATTATTTTTGTAACGAGGTGCTCTAATGTTTGCTTGTTTAACAAGAAAGGCTTTTGATAGAGTAGCCATTGCTGCCTATTCCTGTGAGCATGTTCATGCAAGATATATGTGCACATGTGCACGCACAAACATATTTGTGCATAAAGATATATGAATGTATGTCTATATGTAATGAATTGAGTATCTGACTGCAGAGCCAGAGGTTTTCTGAATACCCTATCGTCAACAACATTAATTCTTCATCATCACATGGTCAGGTCCAGAGGGCCATGCAATGTCATAAATAAGGCTCTCCATCAAACTCTATCCTATACAATCAGTTTACATTTCTCCCAGGCTTCCAGCCACAGCAGATCCTCTCTTACTCTATCCATCCATTTCTTCCTAGATCTTCTCACTGATCTCTTGTCTGATAGAAACATATCCATCACTATCTTTGGCCACTGGTCCTCCTTCATTCTCAGCACACGTCCCGTTCATTCAAGTTTTCTACTTTTTTCATTAGTCCAACAATGTTAGGCTCCTGGTACAGTTACCCCAACTCTGTATTATGTTTTCTCCATTCCATAGTAGATGGATCTTGGACTGGCCCATAGATTTTCCTGAGTACTTTTCATTCAATAACAAGGAGCTGAGGAAGGTCTTGTTTTCAAGTGCTCCAAGTATGATAGCTATAAAGCACTACAGGTATGATTAATGTTTCATACAACCTGAGCTTGAGCTCTTCTGACACATGTCTGGATTTTAATGGGGGTTTAATAAATGGTAACATCTATTCCTGGCCTGCATTCTTGCCTTTATCTCTTCTTCACTCGATATGTCCTCTTGGAGCTCTAAGACAGGGATTCTCAACCTGCGGTCCGTGGGCCGAATGCATCCCATGGTGCTATTTCATATGGCCCCCCACTGCTTCCACACCAGGAAGTGCCATGTGGTGGAGGAAGGGCAAAATGGCTGTCTGACCCCAGAAGCTGTCTGAGGGAACGTGACCCAGCCCCCGGCTTTAAAAGGTTGAGAACTCTTGCTCTAAGATATTTCAATTCTTGTACATGTTTTTGCCTACTGTCAGTTGATATGTCCCACCCAAGTGTTAGTATAATATATACTCAGTCTCCTCAGGGCTGACTTGGGAGTCCAAATTTAGCGGCCACCAATCCCAGGGCCTGCATTATCCTTTTCCATTTATCTTGTGTATAAAACATCAAGATATCATCTGCATAGGCCAAGTATTTAATACTTTTATTGTAAAGTTGGATACTTTGGAATTCCTGCTTATCAAGCTCCCTCATAATCTTTTCAACAGCCAAATTAAACAATATTGGTGATAATCCATTCCCCTTGCCTTAATCCTGTGACCACTTGAAAACTTTCAGTCATTTTGTTGCCTCTCTTCACTAAATATTCTTGTACACAGAAAATCCTAGAAAGGGTTGCCATAAATCAGACTCAACTAGACAGCATGCACCATATATGAGGGTGGCTGGATAAACATTAAATTGGAATTTTCACTGATATGTTGGACTGAGGAACACTGTCAATTGCAATTACAACAATGATTTGCAACTACAGGAGAAATTGCTAGGGAAGCTATGCATGGGCATTGTTGTTGCTTTAGAGCAGTGATGGCGAACCTTGGCACTCCAGGTGTTCTTGGACTTCCAGAAGCCCAAGTCATCACTCCTGCTGATCAGGGCTTTTGGGAATTGAAGTTCAAAAACAGCTGGAGTGCCAAGGTTCAACATCACTGCTTTAGAGTTTACAACTATTTGTATTCTTGGCTCTGTTGCCAGTTAATCTTAAGGTCATGATTATGTTACACCAGTGTTACATTGATGTTGCATCTGGCAATGCAAATGAAGATTTTAATTGGCTTGATTTTCTTTTTATCCTATTTTGATCCAAGACTGGTTTCATTTTGCTGCTTATAATGATTCATCTCCAACTGTCCTGTCCATACTTACAGGATTTTGTCCCTTTTGGCTGATTTCAACTGATTGAAGTACACTGGTACCATCTTCTTCTTTAGGCTGACAAATAACAACAATAATGTTAACAGCAGCAGTGATGAAAATAAGAATAATTTGAAACATATTTAGAATTGGGATGTATAACAGATATTGTAGTGTGATGTACTCCCATTTTGCCACTTCATCCTATTCCCATTTAAACCCCAAGGTTTTCTGTCAGCATTCCATACTGTTTCCTTCTCTCCTGAAAATAAACTATACTTCTCCAACTTTGTGATTCTCTCCAAGAAGGTCTATATAAGAACCAGTATACAAATAAGTATAGTTGGCATTAGTATAAATGCAGGTGAAACTCGGAAAATTAGAATATCATGCAAATGTTCATTCATTTCACTTAAAAGATGAAACAAATATATGAGATAGACTTGTTACATGCAAAAACGAGAATGTCATGCCTTAGTTCGTTATAATTGTGATGATCATGGCGTACAGCATACATGAGATTATGTGATGATTATGGGGTACATGAGATTGGGGGTTGGGGTTTTCATAAAATGTAAGCCATAAGCATCAATATTATAACAAAGTAAGGTTTGAACTATCTCACTTTGCATGCAATGAGCCTATCTCATATATTTGTTTCACCTTTTAAATTGCATTATTGAACTGCATGAACATTTGCATGATATTCTAATTTTCCGAGTTTCACCTGTATGTGGTTGATCCGTACATTGTCAAATAAGAAATTTTCATCCGTATTTCAAAGAATAAAATACAGCCTCTCTAAAATCAGCAACACTTCTGTTGGGGAGGCTCTGATATTTTTCATGTTGGCTTACCAGTGGCGGCCTGGCTAGTGTTCCATTTTAGGCTGACAACTTTTAGTATCAATCAAGAAGGCAACATTATCTCACCCACCCCCCATCCCCACCAATGGCACACCCTGTAATTAATTAGTTATTATTTCAATTAAATCCCACCCATCTAACTGAATCAGTTTCATTTTTTTGTCCCCAATTCATCAAGTATCTCTGTTCCGTCTTATATAATTTTCATCTCCAAGATCGCTAGCTTCCCTGACAATAGTTCCGAATGCATCACATATTACCTCTGGAATTAACCAGCAAGGCTGCTTGTATTTCTCATTCTAACTTTAGAACAATGAGTCCAACACCTTCTTCAAGAAAAAAAACTGTGTATGACACGTAACCATCCCAATGAATGCAATCTATTTGCTTTGTGGAACCTTCTGCTTCTGGGATGTCTGTATCTGTAAGCTTAATCCTTCACAATGAATGGCACTCTTGTTTCATTACATGCCAAAGACTTCATTCATTATATATCAGAATGAAACACTCACTTGAACGTTCTGATCCCCAGCAGGGGATCATGTTTCTGGAGAACATAATCTTCTGCGAATAAAAGCTAGCAAATCATTGGGAGGGTAATTCCTCTTTTAAGGAATCTTTCTAATCTTATAAAAAAATTATCCTCATTAAATAGCTATGTGCACACAAGCACTAGATTAAGACAGTAAGGAACTAGAAAGTCCCTTGCATGGGGGAAGAAAAAAAGTTATTAAATAGGATCACTCCAAGAAGAGGAGAAGCTACTTTCCAAATTTTAAACAAAGAGCAACTGATTCCAGAATTCAATGTGCTTGACAAATATTTTATCTGGGCTTGATATAAATGAATCCATTATATTTAGTACATACTGTACTACTGTGAACGCTAAACATCACATACCTTTCCCCTGCCACTGTCTGATAACTTTCCCCTGCCATTATCTTCAAAATTGTACTCTACAAACTAGTTAGTTTTGTGACTGTTTAACCTTAATTGCTTTTTGAATCTTTTAATTTTATCTCAAGGAAAGAAATAAAGATGGTAGGGGGAAAAAAAATTCACAATACTTTAAAACCAACATATTTCAGTGCGATTCTTTCTTATCTGTAACTGTAGTTCCAGTTCTTCTTTTAAATAATTAAAAAGCACGTTTCTGTGAATTCATAGATATTACATGAAAAATGACATTTAAATTTAAATGTTACTCTTCATGTACTATCTATGAATTCACAGAAATGTGTTTTGCCCCTGCACTAAACAAACCAATCAAAGGTTCCAGAACCAACAGAACTCCAAGCCTCCCACCACCACTCTGCATATGTACTGAACCCTCTCTCTCCTCAGATCCACATTGTATGCAACAAAAAGCAAACATTTTATGCTTGGACAAGAGCAGGGAGGTGGGTTAGTTGTATTAATTTATAGGTAACCATCCAAAAAACTAGTTACATATAATGTAAGTAAACCTGCCCTTCTTCGTTGTGATCTCTGTGATTCACGCAAAAGATGTCTGGCAAGCTCATTTACTAGATGGAGGGATGTCATGCAAAATCGAAGATAAGACTGCAAACCAAACAAAGCATCCCTGTGTGCACACAGATCAGGTTTGTAGCATTTCACAGGTCAATGATTGCCATCATGTTTCAGCTTTGCAAAATGCTGTGTAAATCAACACCTCTCATAAATACTACTGATAACGCCACTGCTCTGGTAGAGTGACCTTAAATAGAAGATGATAATGGTGTTCTTGCAATGTCATAATTCTTGGTGTTCCACTCTTAAACATCTGTGGATAAACAAGAACTGCAGAGAGATGGTTGGGTATGTGCAATACTGTATATGCAAGGAAGAATGGGTTCCCATATGTGTGCTTGAGTGGTCTTTCTGTTGAGAAAGCCTGCCAGGTAATTTTTCTTGCAAGATGAATCACAATTCCCAAAGGACGTCTGCAAGCTACAGCAAGGTTGAGTGAGTTCCTCCATGGCAATTTATGTAGTGCATGATTGTTGTGCTGTCTGTTGTGATTTGTATCACATTTCCTGCTATGAGTGGTTAAAATGCCTTGCAAGCCTTCAGGACTGCAAGCATTCCTAGATGGTTGATACGTGGAGTCTTTTCTGTGAGCGTCCACAAACATGTACTTGGCATCTGTGGCAGTGTGTGCCCCATCCGAACAAGCTGGCATCTGTTGTTATTTGGACAGTTGGCTTGAGCTGCGTGGAGGTTTGTCCTATGGACAGGTTCCAGTGCTTTGACTACCATCTCAATTGAAGCACTAATTCTGGAACAAGATGAAGACACTTATTTGATCATCATTTTGGTGGTCAAATTGTTTGAGCAACCAAGACTGAAGCGGCCCCACATGCACTTTGGTGTGATGTAGAATTGTGGTGGTGCAGGCCATGAAACCCAATAATCTCTGGTCCATCAGAGCCATGATCCTTTTTGTTAATATGAATTGCTTTGTGGAAGGCCGTATGTCTCATCGTCTTTTCTTTGGTAAAAGAACTCTGCTTAGCTTTGAGTCCACTTATGAAATTGATATCTCTGGCTGGAATAAGGTATGACTTTGTATGATTTATGTATATCCCAAGGTTCAGCAATATATTTACAGTGAAGGTTACCCCCCTTCTTGCTCGAGTTTTGGAATCTGAGATAATTAGTAGGCATCTATGTAAGGCTAAGACGCTGACTGGGAGGCGGGGGGGGGGGGGGGGGTCAGCAGTTCGATTCCCGAGTACTGCAGGACGGAATGAGCTCCCGTCTTTGTCCTAGCTCCTGCCAACCTAGCAGTTCAAAAGCAAGAAATTGCAAGTACATAAGAACATAAGAACAGCCTTGCTGGAACAGGCCACAGCCCATCCAGTCCAGCATTCTGTCTCACACAGTGGCTCACCATTTCCTTCAGGGTATTCCCAAGGAGATGCCTTCACCTGCTTAGGATTCCCTGGAAATGATATTGAGAGATATCCTGCCTATCTCTCCAACCCGGAGGTTGTCCTTAAGTATCCATAATTATAGCCATTGATACTCTTGTCCTCCATGAACTTGTCTAATCCTTTCTTAAAGCTGTCAAGACTGACAGCTGTCACCACTTCTTCTGGCAGGGAGTTCCATAGACCAGTAATCCTCTGGGTGAAAAAGTACTTTCTCTTATTTGTTTGAGAACTAGTACCCAAAAGTTTCATGGAGTGTCCCCTAGTTCTAGTGTTATGCGATAGGGAAAACAGTTTTTCCTTATCTACTTTGTCCACACCGTGCATGATTTTATAAACTTCAATCAGGTCACCTCTTAGACGTCGTCGTTCAAGAGTGAAGAGGCCCAATCGTTGCAGCCTCAGATGGTAAGGAAGGTGTTCCAGTCCTCTAATCATTTTGGTTGCCCTCCTCTGCACTAGGGACCACTTCGGTGGGAAGGTAAACAGCGTTCCGTGTGCTCCGGTGTCTAGTCATGGTTGCCACATGACCATGGAAACGTCTGCAGAAGCAGACAGCGCTGACTCTTCAGCTTTGAAACAGAGATGAGTACTCAACCCTAGAGTTGGATATGACTGGCTTTTGAGCAAGGGTGACCTTTACCTTTATGTATGGAAACACCTTGGATTTGTTGACTCTTAAATAGGCTGCTATTGGTACCATACATTTTATGAACACATGTGGGGTAGTGTAGAGGCCAAGCGGAAGGGCACTAAATTCAAAAACCTGGATGCTGAGTGAAAAATAATGATGGTGATCCCTGTGCATGGAGATTTCAAAGTATGCATCCTTTAAGTCTACAGTGATGAACATTTCTTAAGAAGAGATAAAATGGCTTAAAGCAGTGGTTCACAACGTAGGGCCCAGGCCCCAATTCCCAGAAGCCTAAGTCAGTACATTGGCTGATCAGTGCTTTGGGGAATTGACTTCTGGGAATTGAAGTCCAAAAAACAAAAGTGGAGAAAAACTGGCTTGTAGGGTGGTCACTTTGAATTTCTTTGTATTTATGAATTTGTTTAAAGCCCTGAGGTATATAGCAATGGCCTCTGACTTTTTTTAGAGACTGAAATATTTGGAGAGCATACGACTTTTGCCAAAGAAGCAACTTTTGATGCGATTCCCTATTTATTCAAGTGCCACCGGTAAACTTTTTAAAGATTTGGTAAAGTTGAGGTTGACAGCCTTTAATATAAGAACAACCTTGCTGGAACAGACCACAGAAGCCCATCCAGTCCAGCATTCTGTCTCACACAGTGGCTCACCATTTCCTTCAGGGTATTCCCAAGGAGATGCCTTCACCTGCTTAGGATTCCCTGGAAATGGCATTGAGAGATATCCTGCCTATCTCTCCAACCGGAGGTTGTCCTTTGGTATCCTTAATTAGAGCCATTGATACCCTTGTCCTCCATGAACTTGTCTAATCCTTTCTTAAAGCTGTCAAGACTGACAGCTGTCACCACTTCTTCTGGCAGGGAGTTCCATAGACCAGTAATCCTCTGGGTGAAAAAGTACTTTCTATTATTTGTTTGAGAACTAGTACCCAAAAGCTTCATGGAGTGCCCACTAGTTCTAGTGTTATGCGATAGGAAAAACAGTTTTTCCTTATCTACTTTGTCCACACCATGCATGATTTTATAAACTTCATTTAGGTCACCTCTTAGACGTCGTCGTTTAAGAATGAAGAGGCCCAACCATTGCAGCCTCAGATGGTAAGGAAGGTGTTCCAGTCCCCTAATCATTCTGGTTGCCCTCCTCTGCACTTTTTCCAACTCCATAATATCCTTCTGGAGGTATGGCGACCAGAACTGTACACAGTATTCCAGATGGGGCCTCACCATAGATTTATAAAGAGGCAAAATGACACTTGCTGACTTATTTTCTATACCCTTCCTAATGATCCCTAGCATTGAGTTTGCTTTTTTCACTGCTGAGGCACACTGGGTTGACACCTTCATTGAGCTGTCCACCAGGACACGAAGGTCCCATCCTGGTTTGTCGCAGAGAGTTCAGACCCCATCAGTTTATAAATGTAATTGGTTTTTTTTTTTGCCCCAACATGCATCAACCTGCACTTACTAATGTTGAAGCTCATTTGCCACTGTTTTGCCCACTCCAGTGTCGAGAGATCCCTCTGGAGCACCTCACAATCTCTCACAGTTTTCACTACCTTGTATAATTTAGTGTCGCCAGCAAATTTGGCTACCTTGCTATTTATTCCTACTTCTAGATCATTTATGAAGAGGTTGAAAAGCAGGGGTCCCAGTACTGAACCTTGGGGGACCCCACTATTTACTTCCATCCACTTGGAGAAGTGTCCATTTAGTGCTACCCTCTGTTTCCTGCCCAAACAATACACAAATTTAGAGTAACTGTCCTTTAGCGGTGTTTTGTTAGTGCCTGTGTCACAATACTTAAATGGTCCGAAGAGGCCACAAACAATAACAACAATGAATCCATAAACTATTTTTAGACAGAAATGTAGATATAAATGTGGGGACTGCTGGCGGGCAGCAACACACGATGTGAATGTGGAGAGACACAGAGTCTGGTTTGTTTACTGATCTGCCAATTGCTGCCGGAGACATGCACCAATGAGGACTTAGGTTTGGGCAATGACAAAGTGAAGAAAGTGGCTTCATTTTGGCAGTTCAGGGTTTGATCGGGACACAAAAAAAGAAGAAGAATGAAAGATGACATGCAAAGTATATACATGTATATACAGAGTATGAAGAAAGAGGAGTAACTATAATACAAATGAGTGCCAAGGAATTTTCTCTAAAACTGTACAAGTTATTATTGCTTTGGCAGCAAAGAAAGCTGAGAACCATTGGGTGGGAATTGAGCGTGTTGAGGAGTAGGTGGAGCTTGAAGCTCCTGCAAAGCTCTGGGACATTTCAAGGTGTCTGCACATGCACAGAAATAACCCATTTGTGTGAATTCGCAGGTGGCCATGACAAAGAACCACTTTTTCAAATCCAATTCATGCAAAATCAAATCCTCTATTTTTGTCTACATGGAGGATAACAGACAAAGCAAACAAAGCAACAATAGTTCATTAACGCAAGAATGGAATGACTCAGCTGTTAATTAGCAGGCCACAGCCAGGGTGACAAGCGATATGGCAGGTAGACTGTCACAGCTTTGTGTTGTTTCTGGGATAGATCAAGAACACACCAAGGGATTCAGCCATTTTACACCCATAAGATACTACAGAAAACTGATTTATTAATGCACGTAGTGGGCTAAGAAGCCTTGATCTCTTTTTAGGCCCTTGGAGAAGCACAAGAACTTGTTGATGTAGCTAGTTTCTACTTCTTCCTTCTTGAGTCTCCATCTGAACTTACAAAACAAACTGAGTGACTGCAGAAATTGGCTACATTAAGAAATTCAGTGCATTTTAAAGGGCACAAGCAAAGATCAAGCTGGCTTGATAGCTCAGTGGTTTAGGTATCTTCCTGTGGACCCAGATGTTGGGAGTTTGATTCCTCGTTGTGCCTTTCTGTGAGAAGAACTAGCCTGTGTGGCCCTAGGCAAGCTGCACAGTCCCACAACAAAGGTGGGGGGAAAAGAAATGGAAAACTACTTGTGAGCACTCCCTAGCTAGAAAACCCTTAAAAGTATTGCCTTAAGTCAGAACTGACTTCTTTTTCTTCCATGTCTAGGCCAGATGAGAAACTGCCAAAATGAAGCCACCTTTTGGTGAGTTCATTCTGCAGTTCCTTTCACCTGACCTAGCGTGAGAAAAATTAGCCGGCAACACACAGTTGCCATTACCAGGGTACCCCCGATTGTGGTTCAAAAATGTCACAATCTTCACGGAGCCTCTTTCTGTGTACCCCAGAACTGATTTGATGGCATGTAATTATTGTTATTAAACTCCATAGCAAACTATACACATTAATAAAACTGTTTTATGTAGTATCGTGGATATAAAATAACTAGAACAGGGATTCTCAACCTGCGACCCATGGGACGAATGCAACCCACAGGGTCATTTCATGTGGCCCACCACCAACACACCAGGAAGTGCCATGTGGTGGAGGAAGGGCAAAATAGTCATCCATCCCCTGAAGCTGTCTGAGGGAGCATGACCCGGCCCCCGGCTTTAAAAGGTTGAGAACTCCTGAACTAGAACAATTTTTTTCACCCTACTATAAGCCTTCTGTGAGACCACTATTATAATTTGTTAGTTAAATGTTCACCTTACTACTCTGATGCACATGGCTATCACAAATTCCTGCATTTTACATCACATATAATTTTCTTCCTTCCTTGTCTTTGAGAGTTCATATGACTCTCCCAAAAAGTAAGAAGTTGGAAACAGGATTCTCCAGGACTAAAGAACAGACATATGCTTACATAGCTCTATAGAAAACCGTGGGACAGAGGGGCAGACACTTTTCTTTTAAACAGAAGTAGGATTCAGTTTGGGTTCAAGAAACTGGGACAGAATTATCCTTCCAGGTTTGCCCAATACACTAACAGCCAGTGGTGGGCTCCAAATTTTTTTACTACCACCTGTGTTGCACCTGAATTAGGACTACTTTCTTTCAAAACATGGACGGGCGGGGCCAGCTAGAATTTCTGCTACTGGTTCTAGCGAACGGGTGTGAACCTGCTGATGCCCACCACTGCTAACACCAGTGTTTATAACTTGGATTAATATGATAAAAGCAGGAAAACAGCATATTTTCTTTCCAGGTAAGGAATTTCATTTGAAAGTCACCCTGTTTACTGACAATTCATCTAAATCACTGTGGGGAAATTCACACTTGTACAACATACTTACATCTTATTTTGCTCGCCAGACTTGCTATCTGTCACCAGGTCCGAAAGCTCAGGCAGAGCATCCATCAGTGGCTGCATATCTCCAACTATCGGAGTAGCTTTTCGCTTTGCCTCTGCTTTCTGTTGTTGCTTTGTAAGCTTAATATTTTCAATTTCTAATACAGAGAAGAAAGTCATTGTTAAATGAGTGGACATTAGATTCTGTTAATTCTATTTTGAATGTTTCTTTACCATTTTTATTTTTAACATACAGTAATACCTTGGATAACACTAAAACTTGGTTCCACAAGTCTTAGTATTATTGGATTTTTAGTGTTATCTGATGCATGCATCGGATAACGCTAAAATCCTATGGGATGCATCTGATAACGTCAAAACTCCATAGAGATGCATTGTAACCGGCACAGACTTTAGCGAATGTTATCTGATGCATCCCATAGGATTTTAGCATTATGCGATGCAATCCCCCCCCCAAATAATAATAATAATAATAATATCAGGTCGTTATCCGATTTTAGTGTTATGCGATCCAGTTGTTATCCGAGGTTTTACTGCACTGTACATGTATACACTGATAAGCTGTTTTTATTAGCTAAAATATAGAAAAATGACTTTGTCAGTATTAGCATGTATGAGCAAAACCAAGAATAATATGCAAAATGCAGAATAGTTACCACATTTCCTGGCATACAAGACCCACTTCCCTCACCCCTTAAAATATGCTGGAAAAATGGAGTGCGTCTTGTATTGTATATAGTGGCCTATAGTGGGCTATTCTGGTAATAACGGGGTGCGTCTTATACACAGACAAATACGGTGATTTTTTAAACTGAGTATCTTAGAGGTCCTCTATGAAAGCAGGAGATATGAAAAGACAACTTACTCTGCAACCATCTCTCCTTTCGCAGCTTCATTTTAACTTTCTTAGACAGTGACGACTTCTCGTTTGCATCTAAAACATTACACCCAGAAATAAGAATAAAGCTTAGTATACATCAACTACTGCTATCAATTTGCATTTGAAATATTTTAAAAACACAGCATTAAGAAGTGAATTTTCAAGAGTGATAACACTGGAAACAACACATTTTATTAAAACAGAAAATATAGGACAAAAGTTGAATGGGATACAATACAACTAGCTTCACCATGGCAATCATTTGTTATCTCCAAGTGAACATGTTCAGTTCCACTTAGATTACAGTAGCCATTAGTCTGATACACGAAATCCTTGAAGTCTAGTTATACAATTGCCAGAACTGAAAACATTGTGCTCACCATGCATAAAAAAGCTGTAGCTCATGACCCATTTAGTTTTGGTTCCTGTCAATGGTGCACTACTCTGGTTCCCTAAAGCAGGGTCTGTCAACTTCATTCATCAGAAAGAGGCCACCCCAGAAGAGCAGAAGGAACAATCCTATAATTGTAATTGGAACCACTCTCTTAACACTATGATCTCTGCTTCTGCTGGTCAGGAAGATCTGCAGCCTAATTACCAAATATGATTCAGCAGGCTGCAAACACAGTCACATTTACATTAATTTATATTAATTAATGCTTTAAAAATGAAGTGACAGAAGGTACAGATCCCAAAGGTTTTTAAAGTGTTTAAGATATTAAGGTTTCGTCGTTTTGTATTGATGGCCCTGACACATAAGAACATAAGAACATAAGAACAGCCTTGCTGGAACAGGCCACAGCCCATCCAGTCCAGCATTCTGTCTCACACAGTGGCTCACCATTTCCTTCAGGGTATTCCCAAGCAGATGCCTGCTTAGGATTCCCTGGAAATGATATTGAGAGATATCCTGCCTATCTCTCCAACCCGGAGGTTGTCCTTAAGTATCCATAATTATAGCCATTGATACTCTTGTCCTCCATGAACTTGTCTAATCCTTTCTTAAAGCTGTCAAGACTGACAGCTGTCACCACGTCCTCTGGCAGGGAGTTCCATAGACCAGTAATCCTCTGGGTGAAAAAGTACTTTCTCTTATTTGTTTGAGAACTAGTACCCAAAAGTTTCATGGAGTGTCCCCTAGTTCTAGTGTTATACGATAGGGAAAACAGTTTTTCCTTATCTACTTTGTCCACACCGTGCATGATTTTATAAACTTATAAACATTTTATAAACATAGAGTCTTCTAGTCTTTCTCACCAAATGTGCCTGGTTTTGCCCAGGCTAAAATCAATGAAAAAGAGTGAGACAAGGCTGCATTTTGTCACTCTGCTTGTTCAACTTATATACAGAGCACATAATGTGCAATGCAGGGATGGAGGAATCACAATGTGGGATCAAAATTGCTGGGAGAAACATCAACAATTTGAGATACACAGATGGCAGAAAGTGAGGAAGACCTAAAGAAGCTCCTGATTGGGTTGAAAGAAGAGAGTGCAAAAGCTGACTTGAGACTCAACATCAAGAAAACCAAGATAATAGCAACAGGCCCTATCAGTCTTTGGAAAATAGATGAGGAAGAAGTAGAAGCAGTGACAGACTTTACATTCTTAGGATCAAAGATCACTGCAGACGGTGATTGCAGCCTTGAAATAAAAAGGTGACTGATGCTTGGGAGACAAGCGATGAGAAACGTGGGGAACATAGTGAAAAGCAGAGACATCACCTTGCAAACAAAAATTCGCATAGTCAAAGCAATGGTATTTCCGGTGGTAATGTATGGGTGTGAGAGCTGGACCATTAGGAAAGCTGAGCGCAGAATAGATGCCTTTGAAAGTGGTGTTGGAGGAGAGTTTTGAGAGTCCCCTGGACAGTGAGGAGAACAATTAGGACAATCTTAGAAGAAATCAACCCTGACTGCTCCTTAGAAGGTCAAATAGTAAAGATGCAGTATTTTGGACATCAAATGAGAAGAGAGGATTCACTTGAGAAAGCCTTGATGCTGGGAAAGGTGGAGGGCAAAAGAAGAAGGGGGCAGCCAAAAATGAGATGGCTAGATGGTATTGAAGACGCAATGGGCACAGAGCTGGACAGGTTGAGGAGGATGGTGGAGGACAGGGGTGCATGGTGGGCAATGGTCCATAGGGTCGCAAAGAGTCGGAATCAAATGTGCGACTGAACAACAACAAAATCAATTCCACTCTAACACCAATGTCTCTCTAACCCCTCCCATATCACAAAATTATTTAGTGCTAATCTCTCACATTTGCATTTTGCATCACCAAAAGATTACAGAACAGCACTCTCGCCTTACCTCTCCGCTCCCACTATGCAGGCTCAACCTTATGCCTAGTTCATAACATAACATAAGAACATAAGAACAGCCTTGCTGGAACAGGCCACAGCCCACCCAGTCCAGCATTCTGTCCCACACAGTTCATTTCTGAAATGTAGAAATAAATGGCTGGTGCTTAGTTGACTCCAAATACAACTTTCTGTAGCATTAATCTAAGGAAAGATCTAGAGAAGAAACCTCTCTAGTGTGCCATTGCACTGGTTGTACAGGACAAGAGTTCACTAGTTGATTGCCATTTGAGCTTGACCAGTTTAAGTTTTACACAGACCTTAGTGACGGCAAAAATGAACTTCTGTACTCACGCAAAAGTCTCACAGACTGAAATATATATATATATTAGTGCTCAACTAAGATTCAAAGGGTCACTTCCAAACAGTCTCTCAAACCCTACTCACAGGCATTACCCACTGTTATGTACACTTACTTCCATTTCTGTGGAAAAAACAAACAGTAGACCTGAGACACTGTCAACAACACAGGCTAGCCTGTTCTTTGATCCACTCAAAATTAGCAATGTACTTTCTGGGCACATTCTCAGGTATGTTTTCACTAGATTGTTGGTTGTTTATTGACCCAGAACAGTATCTTTAATTTAGAGGGGGTGAATTAAGTGGTCTTTTAATCTATGATGGCCAACAGAACATTGGTAACATTCTCAGAGCTAAAACATTCTCCTGGCTAGAGAAGAAAGAGAGAACAGGAATTAGGCATGCTGTTTGAAGATAATTCCACACAGCTGACTTTAGACAGTCTCCAGAAGTTGTGGAATATCTTATCAAATATTATTATTATTATTATTATTATTATTATTATTATTATTATTATTATTATTATTATTATTATTATTATTATTATTATTATTATTATTATTATTATTATTATTATTATTATTATTATTATTAATAATAATAATAATAATAATAATAATAATAATAATAATAATAATAATAATAATAATAATAATTTCATGTCATAAGTTATTCTGGGTTGAGAGGACTTTTGCTAGAGAAACTCCGCTCAGGGGACACCCAAATGAAGCTCCTTCCATGTCCCCTAGATCTTTTCCCACCGAAGTGGTCCCTATTTATCTACTTGAAATTTCTTGTTTTCAAACTGCTAGGTTGGCAGGAGCTGGGATAGAGACGGGTGTTCAATCCGTCATGCCCTACCCGACTCGCCAGCCTTCCAGATAACAAGGTGAACTTCTTAACTACTGAGCCACTGCAGCCCCATAAATATGCTTTTTTAAAAACCAAGAATCCTTGCCTCTAATAATCTATTAAATTTAAGGTTTCCCTTGCTCGAAAGCCAGTCGTATCCGACTCTAGGGTGCAGTGCTCATCTCTGTTTCTAAGCCGAAGAGCCAGCGCTGTCTGCTTCTGCAGACATTTCAGTGGTCATGTGGCAGGCATGACTAGACACCGAAGCACACGGAACGCTGTTACCTTCCCACCGAAGTGGTCTCTATTTATCTACTTGCAATTTCTTGCTTTCGAACTGCTAGGTTGGCAGGAGTGTAAATTAAATTTACACTAAAATAATAATGAAGAGATGAAACGTTTAGCTGAACCGACATGAGATTAAGCTGAAATCTGTCCCTGTTGCAGCTCAAGAGACAAAATTCCTTCTGTTATGTGACTTCTCCTATTCTTCTTGTGCAGTATCCAATTCCAAATATTGGCGATCCTCATGGCAATCAGCCATGAAGACTGTCCTGAGAATATACAGGTGAAACTCAGAAAATTAGAATATCGTGCAAATGTTCATTCACTTCAGTAATGCAACTTAAAAGGTGAAACAAATATATGAGATAGACTCAATACATGCAAAGCAAGATAGTTCAAGCCTTTCTTTGTTATAAGCTTATGGTTTACAGCTTATGAAAACCCCAACACCCCCCCCCCCATCTCATGCACCCCATAATCATCACATAATCTCGTGTACGCTTTACACCATGATCATCACAATTATAACAAATTCAGGCATGACATATCTCGCTTAGCATGTAGTGAGTATATCTCATATATTTGTTTCACCTTCTAAGTGAAATGAATGGACATTTGCACGATATTCTAATTTCCGAGTTTCACCTGTAATGCTGTGGCCTTTCATCAGCTTTCTGCATTGCAGCATAACACCCATACCACTGATCCAGCTCCGTGAGTCACTTACTGATCCTGAACCCTTTTTGGCATGCAAAGTCCTCCTCAGCCCCAGGCGAGTAAACCAACAATCTGTATTTCAGGTTTTAAAGATTTTATGTAACATATTAAACATATTGATACTAATATTTAGTATCCACATTTTAATAGATTAATTCTCTTAATACTTTATATAAATGCCCAAAATCTGATACATGATTTCATAGTCATAATTTCTTGCTTGAAGTACTACCCTCATGGCACAGTGGTTAAGCTGCAGTAATGCAGCTAAAACTATGCTTACGATCTGAGTTTGATCCTAACAGGCTCAGGGTTAGCTCAGCCTTTCATCCTCCCAAGCAGTGATGCACTGCAAAAAATTTTTTACTACCTATTCTGTGGGCTGGCCAAATCTGTGGGCGTGGCCAAACTTCCTGCATTATGGGCTATGGAGGTGGGTGTGGCCAACCATGTGGGCATGGCCTGGGGAATTTCCGCTACCGGTTCTACAGAACCTGCTGCAGTGCATCACTGCTTCCAAGGTTAGTAAAATGAGTACCTAGTGTGTTGAGGGGAAAATTCTAACTCCTTGTGGAATGCCCAAAGAGTGTTCTAAGCAGTATTGCTAAGTATGCACATCTCCACAAGAAGCTGGTCTGCTTTCCTTTTGCTTCCATGTTCTGTGCGAACAATAACTGGTACAAAAGCAAATCAAAGTACAGGTCACCCACCCACCCTCCATATCCATGGGGATACATCTTGAGACTTACAGTGGATACTTGAAAACATGGATAATAGCAAAGCCTATAATTTACATTGCATAGTGGCCTCTAGTGGCCAGCTCTGGTAATGCAGCATAAACATACATATATACAGTACAGTACTGTATTATGCTTTTCAGGATTTTTAATTGAATATTTTTAGATCCATAGACCTGCGGATATAAGGGGTGACCTGTATGTTTCTATGTTGCTACACACTGCAGGTGGCAGGGGTCGCTTGAATTATTTTTGCAGTTGTAGGTTTCTGTATTAGATTTCTACTGGGGCTCAAGATGTTGGAATAAGAGATCTGCTCAGTTGCTATTCGCGTGGGAAATGATACCTATCTGCATTAGAGATCATCACTTTTACCAATGGGTCTGAGTGTATCTGGGCAAACAAGAACAGAATTTTAAAAATGAAGATTTAAACCTCTTCTGCCATCTTACACTTCTCTACTCTGAAGCAAGTCTCACTGTTTGGTGGACTTTATCTGAAGAAATCAAGTATAAATTACAGCAACCTCCTTGAACTCTTTTCACTCATTTTAATGTTGGATGATAAGGAAAAACATGTTTGTCCTCGCTCAGCTTTCACTGGTTTCATTTTGAAATGCAACAGAGGAAAAACATGCTTGCCCTTGCTCAGTTTTCACTGATTTCATTTTGAAATGCAACAGACGTAATATAGAAGAATCTGCTAAAATGCTTACTTGCCTGTTCACGTGATTTCCTCTAGAGCAGTGATGGCGAACCTTGGCACTCCAGCTGTTCTTGAACTTCAATTCCCAGAAGCCCTAATCAGCAGGAGTGCTGACTTGGGCTTCTGGTAATTGACATACAAGAACATCTGGAGTGCCAAGGTTTGCCATCACTGCTCTAGTTTCTTGGCGGGGGGAACATTTTTCTTAAAAGTCTCACATTAAGGGCACTTTATTTTGATGAGTGCAGGACTGAGATGGAGACAGAAGCTGTGGTAAGGAGAGATGGCTCTGGCACGACTGAGAGGTACAAAGACGTTTCATGGTGGCTATAGGCAAGATCTGAGACAAGAAGCAGCAAGGGAAGTGGCTCACCTAGGATTTAAAGGTAGAAAGCAGCAAAGAATAAGGAAAACCAGTCCGTTAAGACAGCTACCCATTGTCTGTGAGTGAAGGGCAGTGGATGTGTGGGGAATTAAATGTGAGTGAAGTGTGACTGCCCAACTTAGAATTAGGCACAGAGGAAGGTATGGACATTGCTAATTTTGTGGCAGGATTGCAGAGTGAATGGATGGGGTGAGAGTGACAAAGAACCTAAACAGATGCCAACCTGTCTGTTTCTGCATGTGGAAATGAGTCTGTATGTGTGTCAGTATATGCCTGAGGGTAAGCATGAATTAGGTTCCTGGATGTGCTCTACAATGCCATTGGAACTACTACCCCCAAGCCCGCTCACCACTGGCAACTGTGGGTTTTCTTCCAACCAACCATAACGGGTACCGGCTGCTACCACACATTTCCTACATCTAGACTTTCTGTAAGAGAAAGATTTAAACCAATTTCAAAACTGACTAAATCTCTGCAGTGCATGAAGAGTAAATGTTAGCCCATCCACTGCAATCTGTCATGTGAAAAGCACACACTTTTCACTGTTTAACATATTGTGCTCTTTTAAAGCTTCATTTCTATATACAGTAGCTGCAGCTCTCTTCAGCCTGGAGGCAGACTAAAGTTTGGGTCAATGCTCCATCAGTGTTAATGAATGTCAATGTTTAAACATGCTAGCATTACCCACCCCTTTCTCACAGGCCTCCTTTTTATCTCCCTGTTCACAAGCAAGCAAGTGTTCCCTCTCTCGCACATTGCAAAAGCAGAGGAATCAAACAACTGTTCGATACTGATAGAATTGCACTCAGAAGGCAAGAAGCTGGTTATTGGAATAAAAGGCTTACAATTCTGAGTCACTATAATGCGCTGCACTTTGATACAGAATTATCCCAAGCTTTACAAGTACCTTCAACATGCAAAGAAAAAAGATCAGGACTGAAAGAACATGGCAAAAGGGAGACCACATTTCAAGCAGCACAGTATTTGAGAATATGTTTATACAGTGGTACCTCGCTAAAAGAGCATAATGTGTTCCACGGGATTGTTCTTTAAGTGAGTTTGCTCTTTAAGCGAAGCACCATTGTAAGTGACCAATTGTGACTTCTGGTACGGGGGGTGGTTGTTTGTGAACCCCGATTTAGTTAAGTGAGTTTTTGGTTGGTTTTAGTTGTTAAGCGAGGTGACCATCCAGAGAAAATTCTGCTCTTTACGTGAGTAGGTCTCTAAGGGAGGCACTCTTTATGCAAGGTTTTACTGTAGTTTATGCAGCGATCAAGTTAAGGCACCAACATGACATAGGACGGTTGTTAATAATGAAAGTATTGAAATGGTTGTTGTTAGCTGTTGTTACACGCCATCAAGTTGCCTCCAAATTATGACAACCCTATGAATAAAATGACTTACAAAGCATTCTATCATGAACAGCCCTGCTCAGCTTTTCCAAACACAGTGAATTGGATAAACATCTGAGGAACCAGAGGTTGGAAGTTCTAGTCTTGTCTATGCCTCCCCAGAGATGAGCCAGCCTGTGCAGTACTGGGCAAGCTGCACAGTCCCAGAATGCCTTTAGAAAAAAGAGAAACCACTTCTGTTAGCTGGCTGGATAGTTCAGTGGTTTAAGTATCTGGCTGCGGAACTAGATTTTGGGAGTTCAATTCCCCACTATGCTTCCAAGAAGAAAAGCCAAGCTGTATCGTCCAGGGCCAAGCGGCATCATTCCAGGGTGTCCCAGAAGAAACGGATAGAAAACCATACCTCTTTATACTCTTTACTTAGAATACCTTGGAAAGGTAGCCATAAGTCAAAATTGACTGGACAGCATGCAGCTTTTATTGTTATTATACTACTTCTAAGTACTCAATACTGTACTTGAAAATCCCTGGAAAGGATTGACAATTGAAATCAACTTGACGGCATGTAATTCCTAGAGAGACTATGTAAAGAATATCCTAGTACTGTATTTAAAAAAATATTTTTCTTAATATAAATCTGATTAACAAAAAAGCAGTCACGAGAAATATAAACACTCCCAATTATGTATAAGAGAAAATCTGGAATGTGTTTTTAATAGAAGAAAGTATTCACAAACTTGTCCTGTGTTGAGGTATCTGAGAAAGAGGTTAAGGTGTGTGAGCTGAACACAATGATATCAGGTGTATCTCATATAACGCGATTCATACATCACACCTTTAAACCCAAAGGTCTAACAACATACAATGAACCTCAATCATACAAAACACTGCTGAGGACCCACAATATCATAAATTGTACACGTAATGGCAAACATCCAATCATGCCATGGTACACCCAGCAATTGGTGTGAAAAACAAAGTCTCTAAATCATGTAATAGTCCATGGCAAAGTTGCTATGTGCATTGAGTCACTAACTGGACTTTTCTTGAGCTAGCGTGGGGGGCCAGATTGTACTATTCCATCGGTGGGTTCCCAGACAGCGAGCAGCATCAGGCAGAAGTAGACGAATTTCCGATGCCCTTCCGGTAGCGGGACATTTCGAATATCTTTCTCAAGCGTCTACAACAATATAAATGGTACACAATACACAAACCTGTGACTAAAACAGTATTCCAAACATGCATATAAAGTCTGGTAATCTTACAAATGTATCTGCGTCAACAAATAACTCTGATGTGAATTCGGAAAAGGTACGTACCTAAAACAGAGTAACCCGCGCGTATCACACCTCTGATGGCATCTCTATTCATGTGTGCACGCGTTAATAGCTAACTCGGAAATGTTCTATATATACACGCAGATAGATAATGAGGGACATGTGTGACTGATTAATCGGTGAACCTGCAAACCTTCTAATAACAGGCTATCCATAGTTCTTAAAGTGATGTCTACTTCGCTAGGTAACATAAGTATGCGCCCGGCTTTATAAGAAAGCAGACAGGTCCCATTCTGTATTAAGCCCGTGAGGGGCCAAGGTGTTAAAACGGTGGATGTAGAACGCCTCTCTTTGTAGGAGAAAGCGCTCCACATCTCTGATCTGATATTTGTTAGGCCCTCCGTGGCCAATATATTCATGTGTAACTTTGACAAGACCTTCATTTTGGACCCTCGGGTCAATCCATTTTTTTCAAACATTATCTGCTACAAAAGGTACATAGATGATTTGTTTTTTATTTTCACAGACCACACAGTTATAGATAATTTTTGTGCTTGGATCAATACTCAACATCATCAGCTTAAATTCACACATACTACAAATGCAACAACCCTTCCATTCTTAGATCTTACCATTTTCATTGAGAATAACCGCTTACAAACCAAACTATACCATAAACCAACAGACCGGTTTGCTTACCTGCAGTATACTTCTTTTCACCCGCACCATCTTAAGGCCAATATACCATATAGTCTGTTAGTAAGGGCTAAAAGAAACTCATCCCAAGCCTGGGACTATGCAGTTGCGGCCAATAAAATATCATCCATTTTGAATAAGAGAGGCTACCCTACCAACGTTATTAAATCCGCCCGAGACAAGGCCGATTTACGGGCTAGGAGCTCACTGCTCAACTACAACACCACTGCACAACAGGAACAACCAGGGTTATTCTGGTCGCTAGATTACACCCCCATGGCCAAACGGATTAAACAAATCATATTAAAACACTGGCACATACTAGATTCCATACCGGGGTGCCACTATAGACCTACCATAGGCTTTAGGAGAACGCATACTATTGCTAACCTCCTCTCACGAACAGATATTGTTACCCCCAGCAGGGTATTCTACCCCACTGTTTCCGGACATTACCCCTGTGGCCATTGTAAATATTGTGCCCACATGTGGATCACCAAAAGAGTTAATGTGCCCAGTAGCAATTTCTTCCTTAATCTCACAGGGTTCACGAATTGCAACTCAAAAGATTCCATCTATATGTTAACCTGTAAATGTCAATTAGCGTATGTGGGACAGTCCAGGCGACCTCTTAAGGTACGCCTAGGCGAACACCTTTCCCGCATTAGGAATAGGGTCGTCACCGCTCCTCTCGTAAACCACTTTCTCGAAAAGAAACACACAACAAGAGACATTAAGGTGGTTATATTAGAAACATTTCTGCCTAACAAATATCAGATCAGAGATGTGGAGCGCTTTCTCCTACAAAGAGAGGCGTTCTACATCCACCGTTTTAACACCTTGGCCCCTCACGGGCTTAATACAGAATGGGACCTGTCTGCTTTCTTATAAAGCCGGGCGCATACTTATGTTACCTAGCGAAGTAGACATCACTTTAAGAACTATGGATAGCCTGTTATTAGAAGGTTTGCAGGTTCACCGATTAATCAGTCACACATGTCCCTCGTTATCTATCTGCGTGTATATATAGAACATTTCCGAGTTAGCTATTAACGCGTGCACACATGAATAGAGGTGCCATCAGAGGTGCGATACGCGTGGGTTACTCTGTTTTAGGTACGTACCTTTTCCGAATTCACATCAGAGTTATTTGTTGACGCAGATACATTTGTAAGATTACCAGACTTTATATGCATGTTTGGAATACTGTTTTAGTCACAGGTTTGTGTATTGTGTACCATTTATATTGTTGTAGACGCTTGAGAAAGATATTCGAAATGTCCCGCTACCGGAAGGGCATCGGAAATTCGTCTACTTCTGCCTGATGCTGCTCGCTGTCTGGGAACCCACCGATGGAATAGTACAACCTGGCCCCCCACGCTAGCTCAAGAAAAGCCCAGTTAGTGACTCAGTGCACATAGCAACTTTGCCATGGACTATTACATGATTTAGAGACTTTGTTTTTCACACCAATTGCTGGGTGTACCATGGCATGATTGGATGTTTGCCATTACGTGTACAATTTATGATATTGTGGGTCCTCAGCAGTGTTTTGTATGATTGAGGTTCATTGTATGTTGTTAGACCTTTGGGTTTAAAGGTGTGATGTATGAATCGCGTTATATGAGATACACCTGATATCATTGTGTTCAGCTCACACACCTTAACCTCTTTCTCAGATACCTCAACACAGGACGAGTTTGTGAATACTTTCTTCTATTAAAAACACATTCCAGATTTTCTCTTATACATAATTGGGAGTGTTTATATTTCTCGTGATTGTTGCCACACCCCAGCCGTCCCACTTTATTGTTAACAAAAAAGCAGAGAATATATCTCCATTTCCCCAACATTGCTGTTTTACTGTTTCATTACTTCAAAATTAGATGACCTCTTGGGAACATATGTGGAAAAATATACAGAGAATGTCTACCTGTACTTATCTTAGAGAAAACAGCTTAGAGAAAACAGCTATAAGATGTTTTATAGATGCTATTTAACCCCCCAAAAGCTATCAAAGATGTATAGAGGGACATCCTCTTTGTGCTGGAAATGTAAAGAAAAAGAAGGCTCCCTTTTCCATGTATGATGGACATGTGAAAAAGTAAAAGTATATTGGAGAGAGATTGCAAATATGATGTCTAAGATTCTGAAATGTAAAGTTGAACTGTGCCCTGAGCTTTTTCTTTTAGGATTGGGTTCAGAAACATTACCAATTACTGAGCAAAGGCTTATTTGGCATATGGTTACAGCAGCTCGTCTGCTTTATGCACAATATTGGAAAACGGATATTATACCAGATGTGCATGATTGGCTCTTGAAACTGTGGGGCTTGGCTGAGATGGATAAAATGACAATGAAACTACGAGATCAAGGAGATGATTCCTTTTTTCAGGTGTGGCAGAAGTTGGTGTACTTTGTAAATAAGTACTATATGGAGGAGCATCAAAATAAATGTACTACAGTAATTAAAATTGATTGGCTTTAGAGGATATGAAGGCAGCGGAGTAACCAGTAAACACCACAATGATTAAAATAAGTGCAGGAGAAGTAGTTGTTGGAAGTCATTAGGGGGGGAAGGAGATATGAAATGTTTTTGTACTGGGTTGAAATTTGATGTTAATATGTTTTTATGTGACAATTACTAATAAAGTATTCATAAAAAATTAGTAAAATTGAGAATCTCTACATAGATGTTTAGATGCTAGCTGCAAAAGGAATTTCTTTTAAAAAATAATTTTATTAATTTTAAAAAGATAACAAAACAAAAAGAATTAAACAACAATAATTTACAGATACATATAAAACAAGATACAAAAAAAGAAAAGACATTTTCATATCCATTATTTTGAAAAACTCTCATTTTTGACAACTTATTTATCAAATATATACTCCTTATGTAAGTATCTGTTATAATCTATATCCACATGTATATTTATGTATATATTTCAATAAATGTATATTTTTGTTCCTAGCATTCTAATAATATAAAGAAATTCACATTATATAAGTAACAAAATAGGGGAATTTCTATTCTTTACTATTCTTCCTTGATTAACACCCAAAGATTCTGAAATCCAAAATAATCTACTGGTAAATCTGTTTCCTTTTAGGACACATGACTGTGGGAACAGTGGGGAAGAATGAAAGCACTGATCTCATAAACAAAAAAGATCAGGTGGGATTTGTTAGTTCTAATACACACAGTCTATAGTAACAGTAAAGCAGTATTAAGAGCTGCAACAGTGTGATGATTTAGCATGTAAAGAAGCCTAAAGTGAAGTTGTTCCTTTATCTCAACCACTGTTTTAATTAACTCTGAAAAACATTCTCACATTAAGTCTGAAGACAAGAGGATATAACTAAAGTGTTTTGTAATTTTTCTCCAATACAAAAAATAAAGGAGACTTAATGATACACTGAACTTCAGTTTGAAATAATCTATATTATATATTTAAAAACATTTTTTTCTTGGATGCACACTTTAGTGTGGTGAGGAAGTCTGAGTGTCACAGTGAAGCAGAGAGCAATGCTATTACTAGGTTAGATTCCATTAAAACCTTGACTTCTAGCAGGTCACCCAAGGCAGAAAATTCCATGGCTGAGACACAAGACTAAGATGCTTCCACCTTCTTCAGGAGTAATGGCCACAACAGCAGAAAAGAATTGATAGTTGCAATGGTAACGGGACCCCAAGGAAGTTCCCCCACTGGATAGCACGGGTAGCTAAAGGTGATGCTTCTGGGGAATCTGTCACAGACAATATCAGTTAGCCTAACCTTTGTTAATACTGTGAAGAAGGCAACAATGATAGATCCTTGCTGAACTTTTCTTTCCATGAAAATTCTATGTTGAGACGATCCAAAACGAAATACAGTAAGAGAAAGATGAGACTCCCAGTTTGGACAGCACTCAATTAAGCTACTAGGGAAGAATAAAGGACAACCACAAACAGTGCTATTGTGAATGACACAATAGATTAAAGTCAAAAGCACGCCTAGTGGCTGATAAGCACAGAGTGCACCCATGAGACAGTGTATTCTTAACATCGCTCTATATCAGTGGTGGCAAACCTATGGCATGATTGTCAGACATGGCACTCCCAGGCCTTTCTGTTGGCATGCACGTCCATTATTCCAGCACAGAGTTCCCCCGCTGCTCTGCTCAACAGCCCAATGGGAGCGCATCCTCCCTCCCCCAGCATAGAGTTCACCCCACCCCAATGCCCATCAGCACAATGGGAGTACTTCCACCCTCCCCCCCAGTAGAGTTCATTTCATTTCCCTTTTTATTTGTATACCGCTTTATTCAGCCCGAAGGCGACTCAAAGCGGTTTACACCAATGCATGCTGTCTGCCCAGCAGACAGCAGCAGAAAAAAGCAAACATGGAGAAAAAGCAGTATATAGTACACAATATACAAAAAAATACCATAAACATAATTACAATAAAAACATAATTGTTGTTGTTCAGTCACACAGTCGATTCCGACCCTTTGCGACCCTATGGACCATTGCCCTCCAGGCACCTCTGTCCTCCACCATCCTCCTCAGCCCACCTAGCTCTGTGCCCATTGTGTCTACAATACTGTCTAGCCATCTCATCTTTGGCCGCCCCCTTCTTCTTTTGCCCTCCACCTTTCCCAGAATCAAGGCCTTCTCAAGTGAATCCTCTCTTCTCATTTGATGCCCAAACTACTTAAGCTTCATCTTTACTATTTGCCCTTCCAATGAGCAGTCAGGGTTGATTTCTCCTAAAATTGACCTATTTGTTCTCTTTGCTGTCCAGGGGACTCTCAGGACTCTTCTCCAACACCACATCTCAAAGGCATCTATTCTTCTGTGCTCAGCTTTCCTAATGATCCAGCTCTCACAACCATACATTACCACCGGGAATACCATTGCTTTGACTATGCGAATTTTTGCTTTCAAGGTGATGTCTCCCCAGAATTGGTCGTCTTTTTATTTCATGGCTGCAATCTCCATCTGCAGCGATCTTAGATCCAAGGAAAGTAAAATCTCTCACTGCTTCTACTTCTTCCCCATCTATTTTCCAGGGACTGATCGGACCTGTTGCCATTATCTTGGTTTTCTTGATATTGAGTCTCAATCCAGCTTTTGCACTCTCCTCCTTCAGCCCACTCAAGAGGCTCTTTAGGTCTTCCTCACTTTCTGCCATTAGGGTGGTGTCGTCAGCATATCTCAAATTGTTGGTGTTTCTTCCAACAATTTTGATCCCATATTGTGATTCTTTCATCCCTGAATTGCACATTATGTACTCTGTGTATAGGATGAATAAACAAGGTGACAAAATACAGCCTTGTCTTACTCCTTTTCCTATTCCAAACCACTCTGTCATTCCGTGTTCTGTCCTAACTGTTGCTTCTTGATTCATGTACAGATTTCTCAAGAGGCATATGAGGTGCTCTGGTATTCCCATCTCTTTACTTACTTGCCACATTTTGTTGTGGTCCACACAGTCAAAAGCCTTGGTGTAGTCAATAAAACAAAAGTAGACTTGTTTCTGGTATTCCTTTGTTTTCTTCATGATCCAACGTATGTTGGCAATGTGGTCTCTGCCCCTTCTGAAACCAGCCTGCACCTCTGGTAGTTCTCTCTCCATGTGCTGCTGAAGTCTATCCTGTATTATCTTGAGCATCACCTTGCTGGCATGTGGGATGAGCGCAATTGTTCGATAATTTGAGCATTCTTTGGCATTGCCTTTTTTTGGGATTGGGACGTATATTGATCTTTTCCAATCCTGTGGCCACTGTTTTGTTTTCCAAATCTGCTGGCATATTGAATGCAGTAATTTGATTCCATCATCTTTTAAGGCTTTGAAAAATTCAACTGGGATACCATCATTTCCACTAGCTTTGTTGTTTGCAGTGCTTGCCACGGTGCAGAGGATGCTGGGTAGCATAGTTTTTTAAAAACAAAATTGTTCGTGGGGTGTTGGCCCCACTCTCGGTCCCCAGACCCTCGCAGCGATGTTGTCTGGGAGGTAAGCTAAGTGTGGACGGCACATTACGGGATGGGCTGGACATTTGCTGACACGCATTCCTGACATGCATTCCGGACACGCATGGCCCAACCCACTTCTTTATAGGTATAGATAACAGTAAATACCAATATGGTGCTCAGCTCATACTACCCACGGAGTCCAAGACTCAACCCGCAAGAGTTCAGGGCTCAATGCCAAAAAGTCCGCAAGAGGCAGCAGCATTGTTCTTTTGGGGGCCCTTCGAGTGAGCACCTGCTGCGCATCCCTGGACGGCATGGCGGAATGGCAGTGGCTGCCCTGGAAGGGCAGCGCGGCGGCAGCTCCAGCATCTCCTCTTGAAGCCCTTTGGGGGGGGAGGCTCGGGGGCGGGGGAGATGCAGTTGCCTCGCATCCCCAGACCGTGTGGCTTGGGTCCCGGGGAAGGGCAGTGCAGTGGCTCAGCTGTGCTCTCACCTCCCCTAACCGGATGAGCCAGGGGAGGGAGCCAAAGGTGGTCAGGTGGCTCGGCAGCAGTGGCTTTTCACGGCTCCGCCGCGGGAAGGACGCGGCTCAGCTGTGCTCCCACCTCGCCTGCCCCTCTGCCCTGCTACCCAATAGGAGCGCTTCCTTCCTCCCCCCCCCCAGCACAGAGTTCACCCCACCCCTCTGTCTGGGCACTTGAGTCTCTAAAAGGTTTGCCATCATTACTCTATATTAGTGGTCCCCAAAGTGGGGCACAGGCCCCACAGGGGACTTCAATTCCCAGAAGCCTAAGTCAGTACATTTGGCTGATCATTGATTTGGGGAATTGTTAAGGCTTCTGGGAATTGAAGTCCAAAAAACAAAGTTTGGGAAACACTGCTCTATATCATAGGGAAAGAGGATGCTACTGTTAATACACATAGTTCCTTAGCTGCAATAATGTAAAAATATAGCAGGTTACTTCATTGTTACCATATTGACTAAGCAGTACTTAAGCATATATTAAAAAGAAAGGGGTGGAGAGGAGATAAACCTATTTCAATGCTCGCCCTTGGCTTTTAAATCTTCCCAACAGACAGGACAAGAATGGGGAGGAGCATAGCAAAACACTAATCTATTGCACCACTATACGTCAACAGTTAATCCAGCAATCTGCAGCTGTTGTGCCAAAGAACTGATGACTCTTCTGAGTTGGAGCAACATGGAATGAAAAGCGCAAACTAACATATATCTCTAAATCACACAGCCAGCCTGAAACAGACTGAATTTTCTTATCTGATTATCTGCTTAGCCATAGCCCTACATGAAATTATAGAAATGGTGGCCGTATTAGTCTGTGCAAACATATCAGAGGGTAAACAAAACAAAAGACAAAAAATATTGTGGCACCTTAAAAACTAACTCCTGTATTTTAATGTTAGCTTTAATGGATTAAGTCCATGTCATGGCATTAATTTATACATTTTATCTGTGCTTGATATGTATAAATCAATGCCATGAAGTGGCTTTCAACAGCAAAACAAAGAATGACTAATTTGAAACTGGAGGCTGTTAGTGCTTCTCTGAAAGAAGGTGGAGTTTTTGATAGAGACTGTCTGATAGCCTCTTCATAAGGAGCTTCACTGGACCCAAGAGACCATAACACCTACTACCCAGAAGTTGAATTGAATAGATTATTAGGATTTATAATTATCTGATCATAGGTTCAGTTTTGGCAGTGAAACAGTCTCAGTAGGTGTAATGATTGACTTCTGTCAGGATAAGAACAAAAAAAAAATTTGTAATTCGCCTTGATCTCTCTGTGGTTTTCATGTCACGTATGGTGCTTTGCAGGAACAGTTCTGTGGAATAGTAAGCACGGTGATACAGTAGATCAGCTCTTACAGTTATAAGTATCCTGTACAGAGGTATGAAATTACACACAGTCTCATGTTATAGGTATGTAATAGGCCTCTGAATGTTCACAATAAGCACATCTTGAAAGATTTGCCTGAAATATTTACAAGCAACTTGATTCTTTTTAAAATATCTTCTTCTTCTGGTATATCCAAATCTAAATCCAGTATTGGCGAGCCTCACGATGATCATCCATGAAGACTGTCCTGAGAATATAATGCTGTGGACTTTCATCTGCCTTCAACATCGCAGCGTGACCCCTGTACCGCTGATCCAGTTCCGCAAGTCACTTTCTGATCCTGAGCTCTTTTGGCACACAAAGTCCTCCTCGGCTCCAGGCCAGTACTGATGAAGCTGCCACCCTCCATCAAGATAGATTCAAGTGGGATTTAATCCACCTGGGGAACACCACCCTTCCATGTTGACTTTGCCACCCAAGACTGTTAGCTGTTCGGGAAGTGATCAAGAGCAAGAGAAGCTCATTTAGAAGATGGAAGGCTTGTCCGAATGAGGACAGCAGGCAAAAACATAAATTCTGGCAGAACAAATGCAAGGCAACAATCAGGAAAGCAAAGCAAGACTTTGAGGAGCGTATAGCTAAAAATACTCAGAGAAATAACAAAGACTTCTTTAAGTACATTAGAAGTAAGAACCCAACTAGGAAGGCCATTGGACCATTAGATGACAATGGAAGGCAAGGGGTTATTAAAGAGGAAACAGAGATTGCAGAGAGACTCAATGAATTCTTTGCTTCAGTATTCACTGAAGAAGACAGAGGCCACATGCCCAAAACAGAGCCTATCTTCGTAGGGAGGGAAACCGAAGAATTAAGCCAGATAGAAATAACCAGGGAGGAGGTCCTTGCATGTCTTGTTAAACTAAACACTAACAAATCACCAGGACCAGATGACATCCATCCACGAGTTCTCAGGGAACTTAAAGATGAAATTGCTGATCTCCTAGCCAAAATATATAATCTTTCCCTCAAATCAGGCTTTGTGCCTGATGACTGGAGGTAGCAAATGTAACACCAATTTTCAAAAAAGGATCCAGGGGTGATCCAGGGAATTACCGACCTGTCAGTTTGACATGTGTCCCAGGTAAAGTGATGGAAACCATCCTAAAAGATAGAATTAATAGGCACATAGAAGAGAAGGCTCTGCTAAAGGAGAGCCAACATGGCTTTTGCAAGGGCAAATCATGCCTCACTAATCTGTTGGAATTTTTTGAGAGTGTCAACAAGCATGTGGATAAGGGGGATCCAGTTGACATTGTTTATCTGGACTTTCAGAAGGCTTTTGACAAGGTCCCACACCAAAGGCTCTTGAATAAACTTACCAGTCATGGAATAAAGGGATAGGTCTTGTCCTGGATCAGCAACTGGCTAAGGGACAGGAAACAGAGGGTAGCACTAAATGGACACTTCTCCAAGTGGAGGGAAGTAAAGAGTAGGGTCCCCCAAGGTTCAGTACTGGGACCCCTGCTTTTCAACCTCTTCATAAATGATCTAGAGGTAGGAGTAAAAAGCAAGGTAGCCAAATTTGCTGACGACACTAAATTATACAGGGTAGTGAAAACTGTGAGAGATTGTGAGGAGCTCCAGAAGGATCTCTCAACACTGGGGGAGTGGGCAAAACAGTGGCAAATGAGTTTCAACATTAGTAAGTGCAGAGTGATGCATGTTGGGGCAAAGAACCCCAATTACATTTATAAACTGATGGGGTCTGAACTCTCTGCGACAAACCAGGAAAGGGACCTTGGTGTCCTGGTGGACAACTCAATGAAGGTGTCAACCCAGTGTGCCTCAGCAGTGAAAAAAGCAAACTCAATGCTAGGGATCATTAGGAAGGGTATAGAAAATAAGTCAGCAAGTGTCATTTTGCCTCTTTATAAATCTATGGTGAGGCCCCACCTGGAATACTGTGTACAGTTCTGGTCGCCATACCTCCAGAAGGATATTATGGAGCTGGAAAAAGTGCAGAGGAGGGCAACCAGAATGATTAGGGGACTGGAACACCTTCCTTACCATCTGAGGCTGCAACGGTTGGGCCTCTTCACTCTTGAACGACGAGGTCTAAGAGGTGACCTGATTGAAGTTTATAAAATCATGCACGGTGTGGACAAAGTAGATAAGGAAAAACTGTTTTCCCTATCGCATAACACTAGAACTAGGGGACACTCCATGAAACTTTTGGGTACTAGTTCTCAAACAAATAAGAGAAAGTACTTTTTCACCCAGAGGATTACTGGTCTATGGAACTCCCTGCCAGAAGAAGTGGTGACAGCTGTCAGTCTTGACAGCTTTAAGAAAGGATTAGACAAGTTCATGGAGGACAAGAGTATCAATGGCTATAATTATGGATACTTAAGGACAACCTCCGGGTTGGAGAGATAGGCAGGATATCTCTCAATATCATTTCCAGGGAATCCTAAGCAGGCATCTGCTTGGGAATACCCTGAAGGAAATGGTGAGCCACTGTGTGAGACAGAATGCTGGACTGGATGGGCTGTGGCCTGTTCCAGCAAGGCTGTTCTTATGTTCTTATGTTCTTATGTCCTCAGGGTTGTCAGGTTAGTTAACCACCGTCGAGTCATTGGCAGTATGGTCTACTCCAGTGATGGAGTGCCAACATGGCAACAGGGTAGGGAGGAAACACTCCCATTGGGCTGCTGGGCAGAGGGGTGGGGTGAACTCTGTGCTGAGGGAGGGAGGAAGTGCTCCCATTGGGTTGCTAAGCAGAGGGGCGGGGCAAACTCTGTGCTGGGGAGGGAGGAAGTGCTCCCATTGGAATGCTAGGCAGAGGGGCAAGGGGAACTCTGTGCTGGGGCGACCGCATGGGTGCCAACAGAGAAGGCTCCAAATGCCACCTCTGGCATGCGTGCCATAGGTTCGCCACCACTGGTCTACTCTATTACCATAGCAGGATAACCTGGCTAGAATGATTTCACATATATATATAAACATCCCAAAATAAAAGATATACTTAAGGGTCACTCATTGAGAAATAATCAATTTTCAAAATATACTCAATTACAAACAAGCTTGTACAGTATAAGAAAACTAAATCTGTATCTACTAAGCAAAATATCCCAGCCTTTCTAAGGCTTAGAAGTTCTAAGGTTTCAAAGAGAAAGGAAGATGTGACAGAAAGATAGGGTACAGATATTGGGAGAGAGAACTCCTACCTAATGTAGAAGTCTCTCATGCGTCTCCTGAATTAACGCATCACTATAGCAAAGGCAACCTTGAAAAAGGATACTATAAAAATGTGTTACTACAAACATTTGCCTCTGCAATCCCCATCTTCTTTGAAATCTGATTGGCCCTAACATTGCTGTCATATCAGTTCCAAGTTTAAAGTTATACATCTACTCTAGTGTTTTAAAGTGCTGCGCAGTTTGTCTACTCTGCTTTTTTCATGCTTTTGGTTACTTTTTATGTGTTATGAGTTTATTGTACTAAAATAGACTGTGATGTTTAAAGCATCTTTTGAATAATGCCCTGGTTAAAATACTCTTAACACACAGTGTATAGTAATAAAAATAATAAATTACAAAGTAATGACTGTTACCTTTAAATAAATGATTTGCAGCTTTGTACTTAATCAGAGATAAAGACAGCTTGTAAGTTTGCCAAACCAAATATCCAACGTTCATGTGTAATAATATTTGTACAGCCGCAGTAAACAGTGCTTAAGTAAATTAAACAAAACAGATCCTACTGGCACTCAACAATCTAAATATCAGACCAAAAGAAAAAGATAATAATAGAAAGGGAGGCATAAGGAGAATATGAATCCAGTCAAAAGCACTAAAAAAATTGAAAGAAAAAAGAAGGGGATCAGACTAGGCCAGAGCATGAAGCATCTAAAGGACTACTGATTAGCTTTCGCCAGAGGAATGAGGTGGGATGGATACAGCTCAGCCAACATGAAGGTACACATCAAAACACTGGTTTTATTTTGTACTAACTTAGTGCTGAGGAGGCACAGGCCAAAAAGCAGCAAAAAGGTTCTTCAGTAACTGACAGGTCTTTGTAAAACACAGCTGAGCACAGCCAGTCAACACAATATGCAAAGTGCTAAACCCGTACCTTCATCTGACTCAAAAAGTGGTAGGAAGGTAAGTGAAGGAGATAAAAATATCACGCTTGTTCCCTTACTCTGAAGCATTTGTGAAACGATAAAACAGAACAAAGGTAATTCAACGAAAGAGGGTCATCCTAGGGCCGTGATGGTGAACCTTGGCACTCCAGGTGTTCTTGGACTTCAATTCCCAGAAGCCCAAGTCAGCACTCCTGCTGATCAAGGGCTTCTGGGAATTGAAGTTCAAGAACAGCTGGAGTGCCAAGGTTGGCCATCACTGTCCTAGGGACTCAAGGAAAGGAGGAGTCTCAGAGGCAGGAGTTATCAACCTTTTAAACCTGGAGGCCGGGTCACGCTCCCTCAAACAGCTTCAGGGGCCAGAAGGCCATTTTGCCTTTCCTCCACCACATGACACTTCCTGGTGTGGTGGAGGCGGGGGGCACATGAAATGGCGCTGCGGGCCGCACCCGACCCGTGGACCGCAGGTTGAGAATCCCTGCTCTAAGGCAACTCTGTTCCTCTCCCTTACTGTAAAAGAAAAAGAAAACAAGGTTTCAAGTGAGGTTACCTTTTAATAGCACATATAGTTAAAGGTAAAGGTTACCCTTGCTCAAAAGCCAGTCGTATCCATATCTAGGGTTCAGTCTTCATCTCTGTTTATAGGCAAAGAGCCAGAGCTGTCTGCATCTGCAGACGTTTCTGTGGTCATGTGGCAGACATGACTAGACACTGGAGTGCACGGAATGCTGTTTACCTTCCCACCGTAGTGGTACCTATTTATCTACTTGCAATTTCTTGCTTTCAAACTGCTAGGTTGACAGGAGCTGAGACAAAGACAGGAGCTCATTCTGTCCTGCAGTACTTGGGTCTCAAACTGCTGACCTATAATAATCAAATTGAGTGTCTTGACTGCTAAGACACCACAGTCCCAATAGCAAATACCGTATTTGCTGGCATATAAGACTCATCGGAGTATAAGATGCACCCCATTATTACCAAAATAGCCCACTATATACAGTATAAGACGAACTCCATTTTTCCAGTGTATTTTAAGGTGGGGGGGGGGGGGGGAGTAGAGTTGCCATACATCACGGAAAACCAGGAATTTCCCTGGTTGTAACTGTCCCGGCCGGTTCCATAAAAATCATTGAAAACTCCCGGATTTGTAAGGTTTCAAACCAAGGGGCGTGCTCTTAGTTTGAAAGGGGGGGGGGGGAATTGCGCCTTTTTCTTGCTGCATTAGAGCAGCACCTGTGCTTAACCACCAGTTAGCATTTGTAGCAGCAGCCACAGCAGCCTGGTGGCCAAAGGAGGAGGAGGAGTAGATCGGGTAAACTAATGCAAGTAGAAAAGTCTCCATGAGTCCAATAGATATGTGTGTGAGAGAGAGTGCCAGTTTCAGGCAGGACCTTTAGCCAGGGGGTGGCCAGGGTGGGCTTTGCCCAACCTGAGTTAGCAGTTTGCCCACCCTCAAATTCCCTAATGCCCCACGGAGGGAAGAGTGCGCAATTGGAGTGAGTCATGGGGGGGAGGGGAGGTAAGAGAGAAGCAACCGCGGGGAGAGAAATGCTTTTGTGCTCCCGTCTTTCTCCTTGCTGCAATACTGTGCCCTTTTAATTGGGAGGGAGCTCCGATTGAAATAAGTGGGACACCTATGTGGGTATGCTTTGCTCATATTGGAGTGGGGGAGTGAGTGAGACCAAAAGCTGAAGCCTTTACCTATTTGTTTAGAACTAAGCCCCATTGTTCAGTGGATCTTACTCCCAAGTAAACCATGGAATGCAGCATTCCAAAATAGAACAGATCTTTTATAACACACTAGCATATTGGTGCCCGGCCATGCCGGGCAGTTTCTTGGGTCTGGTTTTTTTTTTTGGTTAGGGGTGATTTTGGGTGTGTGATTTGAATTTGTTGTTTTTGAGTTTATTTGAATTTATTTATTTATTGTTTATTTTGATTTAATTATTTTTTGACTGTTTTTAATCTTGTGGCCTCTAGGTGCGGCTGTGCTTAAGAGTACTGTGTTTGGGTTTTTTAAAATTTGTTTTGATTGTTTTTACTCTTACGGCCTGAAGGTGGAGCTGTGGTAAGAGTTTTCGGTTTTTTTTTAAATTCAGTTCGTTTCCGTTGGCATGGAGGGAAGACGTCTCCCGTAAGTTCTCCCGGTTTTTTTGTTGTGGGTGGGAGGGGTTTTTTTGTGTGTGTGTGTGTGTGTGTGTGTGTGTGTGTGAGAGAGAGAGAGAGAGAGAGAGAGCGTGTGTGTGTGTGAGGGGGGTTAGGAGGGTTTAACATGGCCTTGCCTTGCTGGCCAGGCCGCGTTAAATCCTGGCGTTGGGGGGTGGGTTATTTTTTATTTATTTAGGAGGGTTTAACGTAGCCTTGCCTTGCTGGCCAGGCCATATGAAATCCTGGCGTTGGTGGGGGATTTATTTATTTACTGTTTTTACAGGGGGGGGCAGCCGGTGCCTTGCCGTAGCCTGGGTTGGGGGGGAGGGGTATCCCCTCCCCCCCCAAGCCACGGGCCAGCCTCTGAGGCTGCGGGGGAAAAATTGTTTTTCCCCGCTGCCTCACCGAAGCATGGGTCGGGGGGGAACAGAGGGATAGCCTCTCCCCCCATGCTACGGTGGAGGCTTAAGCCGGCCTCCGAGGCTGTGGGGAATTTTTTTCCCCCTGCTGTATTTGCAAAGCCTGGGGGGAGAGGTAGTATCCTCCCTCCAAAAAAACTATTGTTTAAGGTGTTTTTAAGGTGTTCGTCTTCCTTGGAAGATGGGGGCCGAATCTTTTGGCCTCCGTCCTCCTAGGAAGACGAACCGCTTCCCTCAGGGAAACGGGGGCCGAGAACGGTGCTCCGTTCTCAGCCTCCGTCTCCTGTAGGGAAGCGTAAAAGTTTCTCTCAGGGAGACAGAGGCCTGAGAACAGAGTGCCTTTCTGGGTCTCTGTTTTCCTGTGGAAAGCTTTTCGCCAGGTTTGTAGAGAGAAGAGGGTCTCCCTCTTTTCTCCGCAAACCCGCCAAAGTTGCAGCGGGGCCGGCGCTGGCCTTTGCTGCTGGGCTAGGAAGCAGTCGCGGTGGTGGTTTGTTTAATTTTCGCATGCCGCGCTTTCCTGGCCTCCTTCGCGGTCGCGTCCCTCGGCCTGATTGGCTGAGGGGTGGCACGGCGCGAAGGATGTTGTGGCTTGAAGTTTTTTCCTTTTGGTACAATTAATGGGGCTGCTGCCCCACTGGCAACTACCGGAACCCCGCAGCGTTGGGAAGGCGGGCGTTAAGGTAAGTGCAGAGGGCTCGGTCGAGGATGGTTGGGCCGGGTGCAGGAGCCTTTGAACGAACCCAACGGTTAAGGGCACTTTTTATAGGTATAGATACATGCTTAAGGATTTCTAGCTATTTAATCTCTGTACAGTATTTGTTTTTCCAACAGACCACACTCCCCCTTGAAGGTAATGAAGGTTCCTTATCTTAGGGTACATTTGTATAGAAGCCAGAAGAAATGCCCGCATTTTGCAGTACCCTTTCACTGCAGTGGCTCAAGTGGTTAAGCTGCTGACTGGGAGACAAAAGGTCAGCAGTTCAAAAACTGAATACTGCACGACAGTATCCCAGTTCCTGCCAACCTAGCAGTTCAAAAGCAAGAAATTGCAAGTAGATAAATAGGGACCACTTTGGTGGGAAGGTAAACAGTGTTCCATGCGCTCTGGTGTCTAGTCATGCCTACCACATGATCACGGAAACGTCTGCAGAAGCAGACAGCACTGGCTCTTTGGCTTTGAAACAGATGAGCACTGAACCCTAGAGTCCTCCCACCCACCCACCCCAGAGGCTGCTGTGGAGGTGGAGAGACAGAAAAATGCACCCGAAGATGGCGATTTTGTCAGCCCCAAACAGTATGAAAAGGTAGAAGATCGAACACAATGCACCGGATAACGACACAGTGACATTTTTAAATTTGCTGTCGTTATCCAGATTTGTCGTTATCCGGTGCTGTCATTATCCGGAGTTCCACTGTATATACATCTGGAAGAGAGGAATTAGCAAGCTATCTCAACAAAGCTATTACTTCTTGGATAAGTGGGCAAATAGCTAATATTAAATTATGCACCCTAATTGTATGATAACAAAGAGTTTCTCTATAATCTAAATTATTTTGAGACAGTAACAGTTTTGCACAGGTATTACAGGGCATCTCTGGGAATGGAAGATAAAGAGTGCCACCTGCTGACAGATAGCAAAATAGCCATAGAGAATGAAAACAATCAGAATAACTGAGTTGGAAGGCTTTCTATGCACCTGCTTACTGTATTCCTAATAGCATATAACAAAGGAAAATGAATATTACTCACTACTAATAGAAAATACATTAGTTTAAAATACTTTTTGGAGTGACATTTTAAAGTAAGTACATCATGGCGAAATATCAATAATTCTTTCTTTCTTTTCTTTCGATTTGTATGGCTGCCCACTCACCGACGCGACTCCGGGTGGCTCACAATCCTATTGCACATAAACTTGTATAAAAGACCCAATGTACCATTAAAAACCTTACATAAAACACATTATAAAATCTTCGTGGCAAATAGACAAACAAGTAGCCTAAAAACCCAGATGGCGATTAACATGTTCATATCAGCCAAGGGGGGCGGGGCGGGGGGAGCTGTTCCTCTCTCAGCTCCCCAAACCTGCTGAGCCAGCCATGTCTTCAGCCCTTTCCTAAAAACTAACAGTTATGGCTGAAGACGAAGGTCCGTCAGCGCTGTGTCAGATGCACGAATAAAATATATATAATATGTGAAATATGCATAATAACAGGCTGAATCTACAGGAAGACAGATTTTGGCTGAATATCAGGAAAAACATCTTAAAGGTTAGAGCAGTACAACGGTGGAACCACCTCGAGAGGTGGTGAGCGCTTCCAACACTGGAAGTATTCATGAGAAAATTGGACACCATCTGTCATATCTGCTTTGCTTCTGATTCCTGCATTGAGCACGGGGTTGGACTCAATGGCCTAAAAGGCCCCATCCAACTCAGTGATTCTATGATTCTGTGGAAAAATCCTGTTGTACAAATCCACGTTTGTAACAGAGATGAAGCAGCAGCTAAAGATTGTCACTGACGAAAAGTGATTTTAGGGTCTATACCAGAGGTTCTCAACTGTTCCAAGCTGGGGGCCGGGTCATACTGCCTCAAACAGTTGGTGGGCCGGATTGGTGTTCCAGCTGCCGCCATCACTGCTGCCGCCAGAATCGGTTATGGACTCATTTACAGCTGTTATAAACAACAGCCGTAAATGAGTCCGTGGCTGTTGTAAACGTGTTTACAATGGTTGTAAATGAGTTCACGGCCGATCCCGGCAGCAGGGTCAATTGGGTCGGCAGCAGCAGCTGGAGTGAGAGCGGGGGCTGTATTGCTTGGTGCCTCGGGCCATAGGTTGAGAACCCCTAACCTATACAACTCATACACAATACAACAAAATTGCATGGACCCGGAATCACCAAAAGAAGCCTTTAATCAGCAGCAAGTTACCATCATCGCTGTGGCACACATATAGCTGTGCAAGAGAATTTCAGCCACTCTAGTTGTTAGGACAGAAATAGAATTCACAACAGAATCAAGAAATGAACATGCACATTCTCTTGCACATTATTTACAAAGAAAGAAAATACAATCTACAATATATTAAAAACAGGCTGCAAACTGTGAAGTTCCAACTGGACTTGTACAGTTTTGCAGAATGTCAACGGCTCAGGAAACATTGTCTGCAAGAGAAGGCTTCTTCTGTGAGCATATTCGTACAGTTTAGGAGAAAAACTACACACAGAAGCTAGTGACAGGAAGAGAGTAGTGATACAAGAAAGCTTTGGAACAAGGTGGCAGGGGAAGATATGGCAATGTTTGGGAAATTCTTAATAAGTCAATCTGCAGTGGCTTAGTGGTTAAGATGATGAACTTGATGACTGGAAAGTTGGCAGGTCAGCAGTTCGAGACCCGAGCACTGCACGATGGAGTGAGCTCCTGTCTCTGTCCACTGACTCTTTGGCTATAAACAGAGATGAGTCGGATACGACTGGCTTTTGAGCAAGAGCAACCTTTGCATTTTCAAGCAGCTAAAATGGGTAGTTAATTATCAGTACAGACACAATTTTACTATTGTATAGGAACTACAATTAACGTATTAAAATAGTAAAGCCACACATGCCCTCCACCTACAGAAACAACTAAAAACCTATTATAAATACAATGCAAAAGTTGTAAAATTGCCACTCTTAACATTACAAATATAATTTAACCACAAGATGCCTTTGTTACTGCAAAAGAGACTTAATTAACATAGCGTTATTTGTAACATTGAGAGTACACTGAGCCTGAACAAAATTATTTTTAAAATAAAATTGAGCTAAAGACTGCAGTGGCTCAAGTGGCTAAGACGCTAACTGGAAGGCAGGAGGTCAGCAGCTCGATTCCCGAGTACTGCAGGGCGGAATGAGCTCCCATCTTTGTCCCAGCTCCTGCCAACCTAGTAGTTCGAAAGCAAGAAATTGCAAGTACAGCAATACCTCATACAAAGTCCGCTTCATACAACATCGAATTCATACAACATCGCCTAATTCCTTGAAAAAAGCTGCCTCATACAAAATCACTGCGACTTTGTATGAGGCATTAGGGTTTTTCCCAGGTTGCATTGTGTCTGGCCAGTATAAAAGGCAGGACACATGCATGCATTGCTCTTGTGGGTTTCGCACGAGGCGAAGAGAGTTTAGGAGTGGTTTTGAGCGCAATTTTGGATTTTTTTTCATCAGAATTTTTAGAAGCATTCCTGGGGTTTTTGCAGCATTTTTCAGGTTCTTGGACAATCAGGGTTGTTTGACATGTTTTTGTAATGTTTTTAGCCTTTAGAGAATGATTTCTTAAAGTTCTGTCAGTTTCCTTGACTTCGCCCTGAAGTCTGTGCTGTTACAGTACAATGTATCTCTATGGAAAAGACGTTGTACGAGGCATTGCGGCAAGGATTTGAACGTTGTATGAGGCATCGCGGCTAGGATTTTGCATGCCTCATACAACGTCCAAATCCGTATAAAGTCCAAACTTGTGGAACCAAGTTTGGACGTTGTATGAGGTATCACTGTAGATAAATAGGGACCACTTCGGTGGGATGGTAAACAGCGTTCCATGCGCTCCAGTTTCTAGTCATGCCTGCCATATGGCCACGAAAACGTCTGCAGAAGCAGACAGCGCTAGCTCTTCGGCTGTGAAACAGGGATGAGCACTCAACCCTAGAGTCGGATACAATTGGCTTTTGAGCAAGGGTAACCTTTACCTTTAAAGATTGTTTAAACCAGTGTTTTCCAACCTTTGCTTTTTGGACCTTAGTTCCTAGAAGCCTAAGTCAATTCTCCACCGTACTGACTTAGGCTTCTTGGAATTGAAGTCCCCCTGTGGGGCGTGGGCCCCACGTTGGGAACCACTGGTGTAAATAAAAGAAGTGAGATGAAATAAATTCATACAGCCTGTAACAAAACTCAAGTGTCTCAACTCTTTTCACTTTCATGAGAGAAAATATAGACAGGAGGGTCAAATAAAATATAGACAGGAGGTCTCAAACAAATAAGAGAAAGTACTTTTTCACTCAGAGGATCACTGGTCTATGGAACTCCCTGCCAGAAGACGTGGTGACAGCTGTTGGTCTTGATAGCTTTAAGAAAGGATTAGACAAGTTCATGGAGGACAAAGGTATCAATGGCTATAATTATGGATACCTAAGGACCACCTCGGGGTTGGAGAGATAGGCAGGATATCTCTGAATGCTATTTCCAGGGAATCCTAAGCAGGTGAAGGCATGTCCTTGGGAATAATACCCTGAAGGAAATGGTGAGCCACTGTGTGAGACAGAAGGCTGGACTGGATGGGCTGTGGCCTGTTCCAGCAAGGCTGTTCTTATAAGAGTCAATCTTTCAGAGTGCCAGCTAGTCCCATAGCAGTCAATTCTTTGTGAAGAAAGAAGACACAGAAATGTTTGGGAAATTAATTTTTTTTTTCTTGTGTTCTTCATCAGGAAAATGCCACCATGCCACCCCAAAAGTTCTAGCATGGCTTTCTGCTTGCTGACTCTGAAGAGAGCAGAGCAGAGGAATCAAAGGGAGACAGACCCCAGGATGCAAGTAACTCGAGCGAGCGAGCGAGGAGTTTGAAGAAGGGAACCTCTTCACCCAAACAAATTTGGTTCTTGTCTATTATTTCTATCAGTAAATTATGTAAACGGCTTCTATGGCAGACAAGGCAAAGGAAGGACATTCTTAGTCAAAGACAAGAATACAAAAAGGTTAAAGTAATTACGGAGGGAGACAGTGATGGTGACCTGTAACCTGTGTACAATGTTTGTGTTTGTTTCTGAGAACAACACAGCGTACGCATGTAGCAAATGGCTTTCGCTTTTCTCCTCTGCTTTTTGTAGACATAACATGTAGGCTTCATGTTTAGAATGGAATGCGAAACTTAGAATTAGCTAATTTTTAAAAAATATTTTATTGGTTTCCTTAAAATATATACATACATAAAACAAAACATACAATTCAACAAATAATTGACATAAAACCCACACCACCAACCTCCCCCCAATTTACACTCCCACACCCCATGGTAAACAAGTTGAAAACTGTCAATCTTACTACCAGCAAATATTTACAAATTTGTCCAGAAACTACTTTTTTTCTGTACTGGCTTTATTCCATCTTTGCCCGCCTGACCATATTCTATCCAAGATCTCCAAATTTGCCAAAATAAATTACTTTTAAAATCTCCTCTTTCCACTTTCATTTCTGAAGTTAATTTATCATTTAGAGCCAACCGCCATATCTGTTTATACCATCTACCTCTACTTTTCTTGAGCTTATTCTTCCACTCTACAGCAATTATCTGCCTTGTGGCGGATATGATTGCCAATAACTCTCTCTTATTCTCCTCTAGCTTTATATCTTCACACAGCCCCAGTAAAGCTATTTTTGGATTTAGTACTATGCTTTTCCCAAAAATGTTTCCTATCTCTTGTTCAACCATCTTCCAATATTTCTGAGTATATTCACAGCTCCACCACATATGTAAATAGGTGCCCAACTCTTTATTACATCTCCAACACCTTTACCTTTACTGATGTATTGTGAGCCGCCCTGAGTCAGCGTGTGCTGAGTAGGGCGGCATAGGTAAAGGTAAAGGTTTCCTAGTTCTAGTGTTATGCGATAGGGAAAACAGTTTTTCCTTATCTACTTTGTCCACACCGTGCATGATTTTATAAACTTCAATCAGGTCACCTCTTAGACGCCGTCATTCAAGAGTGAACAGGCCCAACCGTTGCAGCCTCAGATGGTAAGGAAGGTGTTCCAGTCCCCTAATCATTCTGGTTGCCCTCCTCTGCACTTTCTCCAACTCCATAATATCCTTCTGGAGGTATGGCGACCAGAACTGTACACAGTATTCCAGATGGGGCCTCACCATAGATTTATAAAGAGGCAAAATGACCTTTTGCAACTCATCAGAAGGGGTGAGCTTCACTGCAAGTTTGAATAACAACCAGGGATTTTCCATTATTGCCAGTTGTTTTTAAATAAGCCCCAGTGTTATTTTTCTGTTAAGCTGGCCAACCGTTGTGTGCCTCTGTATCTGATGTGTATAAACGGATGCCATGAGGTCTCATTCTTATGTCTAACGACAAAGTGGAAAACACACGTTTAAATACGGTCTTTAAGGTGCCACAACGTTTTTTGTCTTTTGTTTGTTCTCTGATATACAGGTGAAACTCAGAAAATTAGTAAAGGTAAAGGTTTCCCTTGCTCAAAAGCCAGTCGTATCCGACTCTAGGGTACAGTGCTCATCTCTGTTTCTAAGCCGAAGAACCAGCGCTGTCTGCTTCTGTAGACGTTTCCGTGGTCATGTGGCAGGCATGACTAGACACCGGAGCGCACGGAACGCTGTTACCTTCCCACCGAAGTGGTCCCTATTTATCTACTTGCAATTTCTTGCTTTCAAACTGCTAGGTTGGCAAGAGCTGGGATGAAGACGGGAGCTCATTTCCGTCCTGCAGTACGGAGTAGGGTGGCATACAAATCAAATAAACATAAAATCCCCAACCCTTAAACTATGTAACAAAAGCTTAACATGTACATAATTAGAGCTAAAGTGGCAATTACAACAATCACACTAACAGTTCTCAAAATATCACAACTTATTTTTAATGACATACAAATCCTAGTAGTGTTATCTAATGAAAGTAGTTGTTAATTACACTTCAATCCTCCACAGTGAGGAATTATTTTACATGCTAAGCAGATACTATGTTTGATCCAGTTTGTCAATTGCTGCACTCCAACTCATGGGAATAAGTACTTGTGCCCAAGGTTTCTTGATTCTTACCTTTTGTGATGGCAACAGTACTTCTTAAATTGGCTTCTAAATCCCTTGCCAGAGATTTTGGATCAATGTTCACCCCAGCAAAGATATTTGAGGTCAACAAAACCTGGTGGAAATGCAGAATAAAATTAAAATGTGACCTAACTAATATTTTTTGTTATAGTCTCAGCTTTGGTTCTAAGAACTAGGTTTGAACATGCAACAAATCTCTCGGTTCTCTAATTTATTAACTCTCCCCTCTTGCCCCAAAATAAGGAGACAGATTAATGAGAAATGAATAATACATACAAAATGGAGTGGAAGAAGGAAATGACAAGCCATAATACAGTGATACCTCATACAACGTCCAAACTTGGTTCCACAAGTTTGGACTTTATACGGATTTGGACTTTGTATGAGGCATGCAAAATCCTAGCCGCGATGCCTCATACAACGTCCAAATGCTTGCCGCGATGCCTCATACAATGTCGTTTCCATAGAGATACACTAGCAAGGGTTGCCCGGCGTTGCCGGGCTTTCCCCCCGTGTGTTTTAATAAAAAATGAACCAATTTTATTTTTGCAATAGTTTTACATTGTGTTGGAAGGTTAAATTGTGTTAATGTTTTTTTAAAAATTGCTTAGTCTGTAATTTTAATTTTTTAAATGTTTATTTATGTAAAAAAATTTTGGCTTGGCTGTTATTAACTGTGATCTGCTTTTTTGGTTTTTTTTGAGGATTAATAAAAGAAGAAAGTATGATATAATTTTTTCAAATTGTTTTATGTAAGCGAATAATGTTTTAGTTTTTTGAATTTTTTTAATTAGTTGTACCGTAGGTAATAATTTTAATAATGTAAAAGTAAATGTTTTTTACATTCAATGTTTTTAAAATGTGTTTAGATGTTTTGAGTTTAAATTTGAGTTATAACTCAGCACAGGATTTTTAAAAGTTTCTATTGTATTTTATTGACATATGTTTGTGATTTGTGTTAAAGTGTGTTTAGTTTATTTTTTTTTACTTGTTTTTATTGGTCTGACCTTTTGTGTAAAATTGTGAATTTGTGTTATGTTTTTGATTTGTTTTTACTCTTGTGGCCTTTTGTTTGGGGCTGTTGTGTGTTTTTGAATTGTTTTTACTATTGTGGCCAGCAGGTGGTGCTGGTAGGGGTTATTGTATTTTGACTTTTTTTTCTCTCCTGGCCTCTGGGTGGAGCTTCTTCTGGTGGTGGAGGTAGCACCTCTTTTGGTAAGTTTGCTTGTTTTCTTTCTTTTGTGTGTGTGTGTGGGCGGGGGGGGGGGGGGGTTGAATTTGTATTTTTTGTCTGTTTGTTTTGTTTTTGATTGTGTCTTTGTTTACTTCGTATTGTTTTTGGTGTTTTTGTTTTTGTGTATTTTTGGATGTGTTTGAGTGTTTTTAGTAATTTTTTAAAAATTATTTATTTGGTGGTGGGGAAGGGACGTGGTCATTGGGGGTTAGGAAGGGTAGGCTAGGTGGTGGGGAGAGGGGCATGGTCGTTGGGGGTTAGGAAGGGTGGGTTAGGTGGTGGGGAGGGGGGCATGGTCGTTGGGGGTTAGGAAGGGTGGGCTAGGTGGTGGGGAGGGGGGCGTGGTCATTGGGGGTTAGGAAGGGTGGGCTAGGTGGTAGGGAGGGGGCTTTATTGTGTTATGGTGCTTTGTTTGTGTGGAGTCGTGAAAGTAGATCGGGGTTTCCCCTTTAATATCCGTGGGTGGGGGGTTGCGACCCCCCTCTCCGCTGGCTCCCCTGGGGTTGGGAGGTTTGTGGGGACAAAAGGGGTATATTGCCCCAACACTTCTGGACTCAGGAGACCAGGCAGAGTGGATCGATTCCCTCCCCCCCTCCTTAAAACAACTCCGTTTTTAAAGAGAAGAAAAGACGGAGTTGTTTTAAGGAGGGGGGGATCGATCCCCTCTCCCTGGTCTCCTGGGTCCAGAAGTGTTGGGGCAATATACCCCTTTTCTCCCCACAAACCTCCCAACCCTAGGGTAGCCAGCGGAGAGGGGGATCGCAACCCCCACCTACTGATATTAAAGGGGAAACTCCAGTCGGGACCCTCAGGCGCTGTTGGTGAGGGAAAGAAAGCCGGCTGGTGTGTGCTTGGCTGTGAGGCGGTGAGTTGTTTTTCTTTTTAATTTTTCGGGCGCCGTTTTCCTCAGCGTTCTGCGCGCTCATGGCGCGCAGGACGCTAGGGCTTGTAGTTATGGGTTGGTGCTTTGTGTTTGTGCTGCGTTTTTTTAAAATGCTTTTCTTTTGATTGGCTGCGGCGCGTTTCCGAACGCTGCGCCGTGCGAGAGCCTCTCAGCCTGATTGGCTCTGGCGCGGCGCGGCGCAAGGAATGTTGGGAAGTGAAGTTGTTTCCCTTTCTTCGCGTTTGTGGGGCTGTTGCCCCACTGCCGGTTTTCTGAATCCTTCGTTGACCTGCGTACCCAGATCGGCCGTGTGCACGAAGGGTGAGTGCAGGCAAGTAGGGCGAGGCATAGCAACCTATAGCCAGTTCCAACGGTTAACCCTTGGATTTATAGGTTAAGATTGTACTGTAACAGCACAGACTTCAGGGCAAAGCCAAGGAAACAGACAGGAAACTGACAGGACTTTAAGAAATCATTGTCTAAAGGCTAAAAACTTTACAAAAACATGTCAAACAACCCTGATTGTCCAAGAACCTGAAGAATGCTGCAAAAATCCCAGCAAGGTTTGTAAAAATTCTGATGAAAATTTTTTAAAAAATTCAAAATCGCGCTCAAAACCACTCTTCACCTCATGCAAAACCCACAAGAGCAATGCACACATGTGTCCTGTCTTTTATACTGCCCAGGCACAATGCAACCTGGGAAAAATCCCAATGCCTCATACAAAGTCGCACGACTTTGTATGAAGCAACTTTTTTCAAGAAATTAGGCGATGTTGTATGACTTTAGGCGGACTTTGTATGAGGTATTCATAAATATGTAACAAGGGTTTTTCCATCTGACAAGGAACTTGTGATAGTATACATTATTGACAACTGTTTTTTGAGACCTGCTAGAAGAGGAAGTGTTGGATACCTTCTGGAGGTACATATTTTGTGGGCTTTTGTGCCATTAACTAGAATTATATAATCATAGAGTAATTGAGTTGATCGGGGCTTATGAGGCCATAGAGTCCAATCACTTGTTCAAGACTTGAGTTGCCCTAGGGCAAGAGGGCGGGATACAAATCCAAATAAATAAATAAATAAATAAGACAGAAATCCAAATCAAAGCAGAACTGATAGATTGTCCCATTTTCTCTTCAATGTCAGAACTAGTGATAACTCTATGTACTGTAGATTTAAGCACTTGCTTATCACAGATGATATGATGGCCTACAACTAGAAGGACCTTCAAACCCCAATTTGGGTTGTCTTTGAGGATCTCTTTATAAGGCTTTGGTCCACAGAAGAGACTACATGTATAACAAAAGTATTAAAATCTTAAATTCCTGGTGAGATTAGGAGTACTCATCCCAGACTTGTTAGTCATGCCTACATCCAGGACACTATATAAGCATGCTTCTTCACTGAAGACAGTAATAGGGAACCAAGCATGTACCACACAAACATGTCTACTAATGAAATAGGAGGGGCTGCAGTGGCTTAAGTGGTTAAGATGTTCAGCTTGAAGACAGGAAGGTTGGTAGGTCAGCAGTTTGAGACCAAAATGATGCATGATGGAGTGGGCTCCCATCTCTGTCCCAGCTGCTGCCAACCTAGTAGTTTGAAAGCAAGAAATTGCAAGTAGGTAAACATGTACCACTTCAGTGGGAAAGGTAATAGTGTTCTATCTGCTCCAGTGTCTAGTCATGCTTGCCACATGACCACAGAAATGTCTGCACTTGCTCTTTGGCTGTAAACGGAGATGAAAACCGCCCCCTAGAGTCGGACACAACTGGCTTTCCAGCAAGGGAGGCCTTTACCTTTACCCTAATCAAATTGAAATGGTAGTCACAAAATAAAAAGGTGACTACTTCTTGGGAGGCAAGCTATGAGAAACCAAGGGAACATAGTTAAATGCAGAGACATCACATTGCAAACAAAGTCAGCATAGTCAAAGTAATGGTATTCCCAGTGGTAATGTATGGTTGTGAGAGCTGGACCATTAGGAAAGCTGAGCGCAGAAGAAATAGATGCCTTTGAAATGTGGTGTTAGAGGAGAGTTTTGAGAGTCCCTTGGACAGCAAAGAGAACAAATAGGTTGATCTTAGAAGAAATCAACCATGAATGCTCCTTAGAAGGTCAAATAGTAAAGATGAAGCTAATGTACTTTGGACATCAAATTCGAAGGGAGGACTCACTTGAGAAGGCCTTGATGCTGGGAAAGGTGGAGGGCAAAAGAAGGGGGCAGCAGAAAATGAGATGGGTATATGGTATTGTACATGCAATGGGCACAGAGCTGGGCGGGTTGAGGAGGATGGTGGAGGGCAGGGGTGCCTGGCGGGCAATGGTCCATGGGGTCACAAAGGGTCGGAATTGGCTGTGCAACTGAACAAAAAAAAAAAGCAATATTAGTCTGTGCAAGTACAGGTGAAACTCGAAAAATTAGAATATCGTGCAAATGCTCATTCAGTCCAGTAATGCAACTTAAAAGGTGAAACAAATATATGGGATAGACTCATTGCATGCAAAGCGAGATAGTTCAAGCCTTACTTTTGTTATAATATTGATGCTTATGGCTTAAAGGTAAAGGTAAAGGTTTCCCTTGCTTAAAAGCCAGTCGTATCCGACTCTAGGGTGCAGTGCTCATCTGTTTCTAAGCCGAAGAGCTAGCGCTGTCTGCTTCTGCAGACGTTTCCGTGGTCATGTGGCAGGCATGACTAGACACCGGAGCGCATGGAACGCTGTTACCTTCCCACCAAAGTGGTCCCTATTTATCTACTTGCAATTTCTTGCTTTTGAACTGCTAGATTAACAGGAGCTGGGACGAAGACGGGAGCTCATTTCCGTCCTGCAGTACTGAACTGCTGTACTGAACTGCTGACCTTCCGCTTCCCAGTCAGCATCTTAGCCACTTGAGCCACTGCAGTCCTTATGCTTACAGCTTATGAAAACCCCAACACCCCCCATCTCATGTACCCCATAATCATCACATAATCTCATGTACGCTATACACCATGATCATCACAATTATAACGAATTAAGGCATGGCATATCTCACTTTGCATGTAGTGAGTCTATCTCGTATATTTGTTTCACCTTTTAAGTGAAAGGGACTGCAGTGGCTCAAGTGGCTAAGACGCTGACTGGGAGGTGGAAGGTCAGTAGTTCGATTCCCGAGTACTGCAGGACGGAATGAGCTCCCGTCTTTGTCTCAGCTCCTGCCAACCTAGCAGTTCAAAAGCAAGAAATTGCAAGTACTGTAGATAAATAGGGACCACTTCGGTGGGAAGGTAAACAGCGTTCGGTGCGCTCCGGTGTCTAGTCATGCCTGCCACATGACTACAGAAACGTCTGCAGAAGCAGACAATGCTGGCTCTTTGGCTTTGAAACAGAGATGAGCACTGCACCCTAGAGTTGGATATGACTGGCTTTTGAGCAAGGGAAACCTTTACCTTTACTAATTTTCCGAGTTTCACCTGTATATCAGAGAACAAACAAGACAAAAAACGTTGTGCCACCTTAAAGACCGTATTTAAACGTGTGTTTTCCACTTCGTCGTCAGACATAAGAATGATACCTCATGGCATCCGTTTATACACATCAGATACAGAGGCACACAACGGTTGGCCAGCTTAACAGAAAAATAACACTGGGGCTTATTTAAAAACAACTGGCAATAATGGAAAATCCCTGGTTGTTATTCAAACTTGCAGTGAAGCTCACCCCATCTGATGAGTTGCAAAAGGTCATTTTGCCTCTTTATAAATCTATGGTGAGGCCCCATCTGGAATACTGTGTACAGTTCTGGTCGCCATACCTCCAGAAGGATATTATGGAGCTGGAGAAAGTGCAGAGGAGGGCAACCAGAATGATTAGGGGACTGGAACACCTTCCTTACCATCTGAGGCTGCAACGGTTGGGCCTTTTCACTCTTGAACGACGACGTCTAAGAGGTGACCTGATTGAAGTTTATAAAATCATGCACGGTGTGGACAAAGTAGATAAGGAAAAACTGTTTTCCCTATCGCATAACACTAGAACTAGGGGGCACTCCATGAAACTTTTGGGTACTAGTTCTCAAACAAATAAGAGAAAGTACTTTTTCACCCAGAGGATCACTGGTCTATGGAACTCCCTGCCAGAAGAAGTGGTGACAGCTGTCAGTCTTGACAGCTTTAAGAAAGGATTAGACAAGTTCATGGATGACAAGAGTATCAATGGCTATAATTATGGATACCTAAGGACAACCTCGGGGTTGGAGAGATAGGCAGGATATCTCTCAATGCCTTTTCCAGGGAATCCTAAGCAGGTGAAGGCATCTGCTTGGGAATAATACCCTGAAGCAAATGGTGAGCCACTGTGTGAGACAGAAGGCTGGACTGGATGGGCTCCTGTGGCATGTTCCAGCAAGGCTGTTCTTATGTTCTTATGTTATGTACTGCAATGGTGGTGCGTCATCGACCGCAATAAAGTTTGATTTGATTTTGCCAAAGGTTATGTAACAAACTCCGCATGCAAGATGGATACAAAAACAAACACTGTGTGGCATGACACCAATGAGCAAGAAACCCAATCGCAAGGGCTACAGTACAGGAAAAGGTCACTGCCTGCCGGGAAAGCTCTCATCATGCGCTCGCCACGTGGGAATGCCTTGCGCGCGCGTTCAACACCTCCTGTTTCGCTGTGTCCTCCCTTCCCTTCTCTTCCCTCCCAGGCAGTTCGGGCGCCTATAATTCCTCGCTTGCACCCTTTTTACCTTCGCAGTGGGGGGCCTGGGGGCGCAGCCGTTAAAGTTCTCCTCCTCGCCCCACCTCCCCGGGGGCTTCAGGGGCTTCGGGGCCGTTTGATGCAGCCGCGACCGATTCACCACTTTGCCCACCATCGCTAAGGAGAGCGGGAGTCGCCGCGTGGTGGGAGAGAAGGGCAGCCGGGCGGAAATCACATCCGAGAAGCCGATGCGCCCTTCTAAAGTCTTCCCCCTGGAAACTGATTGCCTGTCAGGCGCTGCCCTCCCTACTTTCTTAATTTATTATCAGAGAGAAAGAGAGAAACAAAACAACGGGGATGTAGTGTGCCTCAAGAGGCTAAGACGCTGAGGAAGGCGGGAGCGCAGGGAGGACAGCAGTTCGATTCCCGAGTACTGTACTGCAGGACGGAATGTCATACCTGTCAAGTATCCCGGATTGGCCAGGATTTCCCGTATTTCAGCGCCGATTTTCGTCCTTTCCCACCCGGAGCTGCCGCTACCCCGGATCTTGGTGCACCCCTTCTGCGCAGATCCTTTCTACGCATGTCTAGAACTTTTCTACGTGTAGAACCCTTCTACGCATGCTTCGAACCGACCGGCGCAGAACGGTTTTGCGCAGGCCCGTTGTACGCATGCGTAAAAGCCTTCTACGCATGCGTAGAATGGACTTGCATAGAACTGTTCTGTGCATGTCTGTTGTACGCATACGTAAATGGCTTTTACGCATGCGTAAAACAGACCTGCGCAGAACCGTTCTGTGGCAGGTCCCGTATTGTCCGTGCTTGACAGGTATGAATGAGCTCCCGTCCACAGATTTTACTTTCCTAGGATCTAAGATCACTGCAGATGGGGACTGTAGCCATGAAATAAAAAGGCGACTGATTCTAGGGAGACAAGCTATGAGAAACCTGGGGAACATAGTGAAAAGCAGAGACATCACCTTGAAAACAAAAATCCGCATAGTCAAAGCAATGGTATTCCCAGTGGTAATGTGTGGGTGTGAGAGCTGGACCATTAGGAAAGCTGAGCGCAGAAGAATAGATGCCTTTGAGATGTGGTGTTGGAAGAGAGTTTTGAGAGTCCCCTGGACAGCGAGGAGAACAAATAGGACAATCTTAGAAGAAATCAACCCTGACTGCTCCTTAGAAGATCAACTAGTAAAGATGAAGCTAAAGTATTTTGGACATCAAATGAGAAGAGAGGATTCACTTGAGAAGGCCTTGATGCTGGGAAAGGTGGTGGGCAAAAGAAAAAGAGGGCAACCAAAGATGAGATGACTAGATGGCATCGTGGACGCAGTGGGCACAGAGCTCGGCAGGCTGAGGAGGATGGTGGAGGACAGAGGTGCCTGGAAGACGATGATCTATATATGGTCGTGAAGGGTCAGAATCGACTGTGCGACTGAACAACAACAACGCTGTCCCAGCTCCTGCCAACCTAGCAGTTCGAAAGCAAGAAATTGCAAGTAGATAAATAGGGACCACTTCGGTGGGAAAGGTAAACAGCATTCCATATGCTCCGGTGCCTCGTCATGCCTGCCGCATGACTGTGGAAACATCTGCAGAAGCAGACAGCACTGAGTGCTGGCTCTCTTCAGCTTTGAAAACAGATGAGCACTGAACCCTAGAGTCAGATACTGTTGCAATGGCTCCCAGGTGTTGGAGTGGCTGGCCGCAAGGAAGACACGCGAGACAATTGTGCGGTGAAGTCCAGCCCTGATCTGGGTCGGGTGGCACGTATTTATTACCCTGCCTTGGGGTGATGAGCGCATAGGATGCGTGTGACCCCCTAATACAGAAGGCTTGCATATGTGGCATTTTCCGGTGGTCCAGCTACAATGCCAGCTCTTGCAAGTTACCTTGGGGTTAATGGACAACTCGCACTTAATTGCCTTGGGTTGGCGATACCCATTGTTCCTGCCCTAATCTCGGAGTCTATGTGTATTGACTCCGGGTACCTAATTGTTCTGCTGTCTGGCGCAGCTTGTTTGCCTAACTTAATCTGTAGTCAGAAGCGGAGGATTGTGTATTTCCATTAGAGTCATCATCTTTGGTTTTTGCCCTGTTTCTATCGTAGCCATCAGCCAAGGCTTTGTGATTTGCCCCCCCAAACTAGCTAGCTAGCCCGCACCCCAATTGCCTTTCCAGCAAAGTCCGGTTGGTCCCCGGATCTGTTAAAGGCCGGGTGAACCCCTTGGGAAAGGTTTGGCCAATTATTCCCGCGGGCAACCCACATGATACGACTGGCTTTCGAGCAAGGGAAACCTTTACCTTAAACAAAACAACAACAAAATGCTGTTGTACCTTAAAGACTAAGGTTGTGACTTCGATCCTGACCAGGACCCAAGGTTGACTCAGCCTTCCGTCCTTCCGAGATCAGTAAAAGGACTACCCAGCATGTTGGTGGGGGCAAAATACTAATTCCTGTAACTTGTGAACCGTTCAAAGAGTGCAGTAACCGCTACGGGGCGGTATAGGAGTGTTTAGTGTCTTGCACGGAAGACAAAGAAGGAGCCGCAGTGGGGGCTAAAACACAGGTTTATTTCATGATGGTCAGGATGAACATGTGGTAATGGCGGAGGTACAGCTCATTTTATACTGCAGTAAATACATTTGAATATTGTTGCACGGTAGCTCATTGGCTGCTACCGGCGTGACGTCATTCTGAGTCACGCCCATCTTCTCCAGGTGATCCTTGCGCGGGAAAGGTTCCCGCAGCTGCCGGTGATTTGGGGAATGTGAACCATGTGAGCTGAACGCTCGCAGCTGCCCTATATGGGCAGCTTACTCGCGTTCCTTAAACAGCTGGGTTACATTGTAATCATTGTCAGGTTACATTCATACATTCTTAAAGTAATACTGTTACATACACAACACTCCTCCCCCCTAGGATGGGACGAAGTCCCTCAACCATTGTAGCTTCCCGCACGTGCGCTTGGGGCGTGTGGCTGCTTGGTTTAGCACAGGGGAACTAGGGGCTCCGAGTTCCGCAGAGTCTCGTCCTGCAATGGAAATGGGGGACTCGTTAGTTGTTTGGCGGGGACTCTGCGACAACCTTGCATTGGGAGAAGGGAACGGAACATATAGCTGAGATGTGAACCCCTGCCTGTTGCTTGTGGCACCTGGGGACCCCCCCAGTACGAACCTCGGGACTGACGAGGAGACCCTTGTCCTTTCGCCGGTAACCGGCGTGCTTGCGCCACCTCCTGCTGCCTGGCCCGGAGTTCTCGGGGATGAGGAGGGCGAATTCCCCCCTGCTGCCTGTCTCGGGGGGCTTGGAGATATGGTGTATTCTAAAGTAAAAGGGCTGGGGGGACTGGAGGTACAAGGGGCTGAACTGAAACCCCTCTTCTCGCTCGGACGGGTGGGGGACCACTCCGCGACACCCCCCTGGTACGGTAACGTAAAGTCAAACTCATTCCACTCTTTCAAAGTATCCTCCTCCTCGGCTGAGAATCCAGGGTATGCATTTGTACCCGAGGACGCCGCCGTGTCTCCCCCTTGGGTTACGCGGGTGGGGGAGGACCCTAACGCTGATTCCCCTTCACTGGTGACTCGCCTTCTGAGTTGGTCAGCGTGCCTTCTCCAGAGTAGACCTGTGCTAGTTTCGACCCTATAGGACACTGGCCCCGTTTGTTCAATGATCGTCCCTGGGACCCACGTTGGTCCCGAGGCCACGTAGTTCCTGCAGTGAACCGGGTCCCCTACCGAAAAACTTTTGGAACTCTCTACCACTATATTTCTCCCTTCATCCTCCACCCTGGTCGGATCCAACCGGTCAAACAGGGTTACCGGCCGCCTCCTCATGAGGAGTTCGGCCGGCGAAAGCCCTGAAGCTAGGGGGGTTGCCCTATAACAGATGAGGAACTGGCACAGTTGGAGGTTCAACTCACCGGGACCCATGCGCCGCAGTGCGTCTTTTGTAGTGCGCACTTGGCGCTCTACCTGACCGTTTGTGGCGGGGTGAAACAGGGCAGCGGTAAAGTGCCTGATGGCATTTCTCTCGATAAACGCCTTGAATTCCGCAGAAGTGAAGGTACTGGCATTATCACTAACAAGGACGTCGGGCAGGCTGAAGCAACTGAACACCCTGCGCAAGTGTTTAATGGTTGCAGCAGATGAGGTGCTAGACATGGGGATTACTTCCAACCACTTGGAATAGGAGTCGACTATCAGCAGAAACATGGACCCGCGGAAAGGACCAGTGAAGTCGACATGTATTCGGGACCATGGCCCGCGGGCCGTGTCCCATTCCCTATGGGGTAACCGGGACTCCTCGGGCCGAGAGCTCTGGCAGCTCTCACACGTGCCCACTAAATGTTCTATATCCGCGTCTATTTGGGGCCACCAGAAGTAGCTCCGGGCCAGAGCCTTGGAGCGCACTATTCCTGGGTGGCTGGTATGCAGCAGTTTCAGCACCTTCGCCCTTAACTTCTCTGGGATGACTACCCGCTGGCCCCAGAGCAGGCAGCCCCTTTCAAGGGAAAGCTCTACTCTGCGCCTGAAAAATGACTTGAACTGCTCCTCGGGGGGAGTTGTGGGCCACCCCTTCCTAACCCAGGAACTAACTTGGGACAGGACTTTGTCGGCCGCCATGGCCTTGGCGAGGTTAGCTGGGACTATGGGGGGTGAGTCGAGGGATTCGATCAGCAGGACTTGGTGGTCCTGCTCTACCTCGCATGCGGGATCTCCTAAGCTAGGAAGGGGAGACCGGGACAGCGCGTCCGCATGGGAGATCTCCTTCCCTGGGCGATAGACCAGTTCATACTGGTAGGCATTAAGGAAAATTGTCCCAACGTAGCATCCTGGGGGATAGAACTTGTGGGGTGGGTTTGCCTGTAGTGAAGATCCCCAGAAGAGGCTTGTGATCAGTCACAACCGTAAACTCGCTGCCGTATAGGAAATCGTGGAACTTCTTTGTTCCCGCGATTATGGGCAGGGCCTCCCTATCAGTTTGCGCGTAGTTGCGCTCTGCCTTTGAAAGGGACCTGGAATAGTATGCAACCGGGGCTTCCCGCCCGCTCTCTAACACGTGGCACAGCACCGCCCCCACCCCCACTGGGGACGCATCACAGACTAAAACTACTGGTCTCCTCGGGTCAAAATGGGTCAGGACAGCATCCGAGGATAAAAGCGCTTTGAGTTCCTTGAAAGCTTTCTCTTGCCTGTCCCCCCACCGCCAAACCGCCTCTTTCTTTAGTAGCGCATGCTGTGGCTCCGCAACGGATGCCTTCCTTGGCAAGAAGGAGTGGTAAAAATTTAGGAGCCCTAGAAATGACTGCAGCTCCGGTTTCGTGGTGGGACGAGGGGCGTTTTGCACAGCCGCAACCTTGGACTCAGAGGGCTTGATGCCCTCCGGGGTTAACTTGAACCCGAGAAACTCAACCTCCCTCGCAAAGAATACACATTTGTCCGTTCTCAGTCGAAGTCCCGCTTTCTCGAATACTGAAAGGACCCTGTCTAGCCTCCTCGCTAGTTCTGATTCGCTCCCCGCTGTTATCAAAACATCGTCGAAATATGGGAGTACGCCTGGAAGCCCCTTTAAAAGGCGTTCCACAAGGGACTGGAAGATCCCGGGGGCCGAATTTACGCCGAACTGTAGGCGCGTGACCTTAAATGCCCCCTTGTGCGTTACGATGGTTTGCGCAGCGGCAGCAGCTGGGGTTACTGTGAGCTGCTGATACGCCTGCGCCAAGTCTAACTTGGCAAAACACCTCCCCCCATGCAACGTGGCCAGTAAGTGGCTAACCACTGGCACCGGATATGCATTTGGCCGAATGGCCTTGTTAATTGTACATTTGTAGTCAGCGCAAATCCTGACCTCCCCGTTTGATTTCAAGGCTGTAACAATCGGAGTCTCCCACTCCGCTGAATCAACTGGAACCAAAATCCCCTGCCCCACCAATTTGTCTAGTTCCGCCTCAATCTTGTCCTTGAGGGCGAAGGGCACTCTTCTTGGCTTGAGACGCATGGGCCGGATTTCTGGGTCCAACTCAAAGGAGACTGGGGGGCCCTTGTATGTCCCGAGCCCCTTCTTGAAAACGTCCGGGTGCGCATCGCACACGTCCTGCATTGGGTCAGTCTCTATGGCGTTAACGCCGGACAGTTCGATTCCCAGGGGAGCAAACCACTGAGTTCCCAAAAGGCAGCATCTTCCCCCCTTGAGAACCACTAAGAGCAGTTTCTCTGTGTAGTTTTTGAACTTCACTGTGAAATTCCCCACCCCCAACACTGGGATCCCATAGCCCTGCACGTCCCGTAAGTGTGACTTCATGGCACGCAGCTTGGGCCGCACATTTGGGGGAATGCGCATGAATTCTTTTTGGGACAGGATGGAGTAGGACGACCCCGAGTCTACTTCCATCCTCACTGGGACCCCCTGTAACAGTACCTCTACAAAGAAGCGCCGGTGCTCCAGGCCCACGCGGTTCACGCCTTCCGCGCCATCGTTGGTTGAGACCTTTCCGATGCCGGCCGCCTTTCGTTGGTGTGCTTGAGGGTGTCTCGATGTGCCCTTGTCCTCGGTTTGCCCGCGCTTGCAGACTCTGGTGATGTGGCCCTTTCGGCCGCAGTTGTGGCACTCGGCCTTCCGGAATGGGCATCTCGTCCGGTCGTGAGATGCCCCACAGCCGTCGCAACGGCGGCCTTGTCACTCGCTGGTCTGGTGCTTCTCCCCGCGTTTCTTTATCCTCTGGACATCGTCGTCCTCGCTGGAGCAGGAGTCCGCCGTCGTGGACGGCTCCTCGGAGGTCGCTGGCGTGCCTGTGGGCGACCGGGGCGCCCGCCAGGCCGTCTTCGCCGACGTGCGCCTGGCCGCTTGCACGGGTGACTTGGCCCTTTCGGGTGCGGCCCCTCGGGACTTGAACACTCTGACCCTGCTCCTGGCCGCCTCGGCTGCTTGGGCTTCCCGCAGTACCTCGTTGAACGTGAGGCGATGGTCGCGGGTCATCAACTTCCTCTGGACCTCCTCGTCCCTCAGGCCACACAGCATGCGGTCTCGGAGGGCCGTGTCCAGGTCCTCCCATTGGCAGTTTACCGCCGCGAGCCTGAGGGCCGCCGCGTAGGCGGACACGGATTCCCCTGGACGCTGGTCCCGCCTGTGGAATGCGACCCTGGCCGGGAAAATCGAGACGGGAGGCTGGAAGTGCTCACTCAGTAGCGCCAGGATGCGGTTGATGGGCACCACGTCTACCTTCCGGGGGGCCACCAGGTTCATCAGGATACGCATGGCCGGCCCCACCTGGGCCAGGAAGTGCGAGCGCATCTTTGCGTCGTCGTCGATGCCTGTAGCATCCATCGCGTGCCGAAACTGGCACTCGTACAGCTCCCATTGTTCTGGATCGCTGATATCAAATTGATGAGGCTTGACTTTGGAATACGCCATGAATCCCACCTTCGTCGCCAATTTAGTGTCTTGCACGGAAGACAAAGAAGGAGCCGCAGTGGGGGCTAAAACACAGGTTTATTTCATGATGGTCAGGATGAACATGTGGTAATGGCGGAGGTACAGCTCATTTTATACTGCAGTAAATACATTTGAATATTGTTGCACGGTAGCTCATTGGCTGCTACCGGCGTGACGTCATTCTGAGTCACGCCCATCTTCTCCAGGTGATCCTCGCGCGGGAAAGGTTCCCGCGGCTGCCGGTGATTTGGGGAATGTGAACCATGTGAGCTGAACGCTCGCAGCTGCCCTCTATGGGCAGCTTACTCGCGTTCCTTAAACAGCTGGGTTACATTGTAATCATTGTCAGGTTACATTCATACATTCTTAAAGTAATACTGTTACATACACAACAGAGTGTGATTGCTTTAACTCTTGTATTTAAATTACAAAAAATAATAATACAAGAATTGCAGGAGGAAGGTGATTTTTTGTGATCCAATTAAGGTATCGCCCTCCTGCAATTTTAGCATTTTTTTTGTAATTTGAATATGGGTCACAGGGCTAATCTCTGTTTGCTTATTGTATTTAACTGTGAGCTTCCCTGGATCTTGAAAGCTCACATTTAAATACAGGAGTTAGTCTTTAAGGTGCCACAACTTTGTCTTTTTTGTTTTGTTTACTGTCTAATATGCTTTCACAGACTAACACGGCTACCACTTTAAAAAAACTCCTTAATTTAGAAAGGGATTAATCATTGACAGCCTTTGCTTGTTATGATGACCATTGTGCAAAACTGGCCTGGTTACTTCTGGCTTCTTCAGTCAGAAATGGTGGCTCCTAATCCTGGAGGACAAAATGACACCCTTAGTCTTCCAGGAGATTGTGGGCCATGGAGAATTGGAAGATCTGGGCAGGCACAAGGCACTGAAATAGGGAATGCTGCATGATAGTAACCAAGAGCTGGGGAGTGGAGCTGATATTTTTTCCCTTTCATGTCCAGATCAAACTTCAGACTTCCAAAAGGAAGCCATTTTCTTGACTGTTGTTGGCCAAAATTAAGTCCTTATCGGTACGTGTCTCTCATAGTATTTGGCAGAATAGTAAATGAGCCAGAATCTGTATCTCTCCACATTCACACAGTGTGTTGTTATCCAAGAGCAGTCCCCATTTGAACATATTGGTCTTGCATTTAAGCACTCTGACCATCAAGACTATTCATTGTCCTCCAAGTAATGTAGGGGAGGATGTGTTCCTCAGCTATATCCTTCTTTAATGTTGTTCCTTGTCCAGTGAGCTCCTTCCTCCGTCTTCTAATTTAGTTTGTACCCTCAAGAATTTTTGTTCTTGCCATAAAGCTCTTCCTGAATCTGAGATGGTAGACTTGAGGCTCATATCCATTCAGATGATGTCGATTGTCATTCTCTTGCTTAGTTCTCTCCATATCCACTGCTACTTCTCTCCTGATCTTAAGTGGAACAATTTTGTTGTTGTTCAGTTGCACAGTCGATTCCGACCCTTTGCGACCCTATGGACCATTGACCTCCAGGCACCCCTGTCCTCCACCATTCTCCTCAGCCCGCCCAGCTCTGTGCCCACTGCATCTACAATACCATCTAGCTATCTCATTTTCGGCTGCCCCTTCTTTTGCCCTCCACCTTTCCCAGCATCAAGGCCTTCTCTAGTGAATCCTCTCTTCTCATTTGATGTCCAAAGTACTTTAGCTTCATCTTTACTATTTGACCTTCTAAGAAGCAGTCAGGGTTGATTTCTTCTAAGATTGATATTTTCTCAACTGTTGTAGGTTTGAGGGACATCCTGTCACCATATGCATGGCTTCATTAACAGCCGATGTCAACTTGTTTCACAAGTGTTGATGCACTCCATACTGGAGCAGCATACTTTGCCGTGGAGATTCTCAGTGCCAAAGCTACTGTACGCAGTGTTGATGATGGAGTGGAGCCAATGAAAAATGGTCTACAGCAACTCGGAGACTCTGCGGCCATAGCCATTGTCTTTTGTCGTTTACTGAATCTTCACAAGAATTTCCCTCCTCACATAGGTAATTTTGTGGAGGCAAAAAAGAAGTCAATTACCAGAATCAAATAAGTAGTGCAAAAAGTGATCAAAAAGTCTCCCTAAAAACCATATTAACTAGGGATTCTCAACCTGTGGCCCGTGGGCCGCATGCAGCCCAAGGCACCATTTCATGTGGCCTCCCACTGCCTCCACCACACCAGGACAGGAAGTGCCATATGGTGGAGGAAGGCCAAAATGGCCATCCGGCCCAAAGCTGTCTGAGGGAGCGTGACACAGCTCCCGACTTAAAAAGGTTGAGCACTCCTGGTTTAAGCCTTTGCTAAAGGGACTTTCTCAAAAAAAAAAAACAAACAAACAGAGGAAGTTTAGTGTATGAGAACCAAGACAATAGAAACAGCCGAAAGGTTGGCTTAACACATCTTTATTGCATGATGGTCCGGGGGAACATGTGGTAATGGTGGATGAACAGCTCAATATATACTGTGGCTATACATTTGAATGTGGCTCCTCGATAGCCCATTGGCTACTGTCTGCGTGACGTCATTCCCCATCACGCCCTTCTTGTCCAGGTGAGGTGGTGGCGGGAATCTTCCCGCGCTGTAGTTGTTTGGGGAATTGGAACCATGTGAGCTGGGTGCTCGCTATTGCCCCTAGTGGTCACTAGCTCGCGCCCTGATACAGAAGGTTACAGTGTTACAGCTGGTGGTTATTATATCCACTCATTCGAGTGTTACATTACTTAAAGGCACAATATTCCAAACACAACATCCCTCCCCCCTAGGATGAGACGAAGTCTTTCATCCAATATGGTTTATTGCAAACGCGTTTTGGGCGCAAGGCTGGCTGGCTTGTCCCGGGGGCGCTATCACTTCTGTGTTCCCTGGTCTCTTGTCCTGCAATGGGAGAGGGAGACTCGTTAACGACTTGCCGCGGCTCCGCGGCTTTCGGGGTAGGGGTAAACTCCATTGTGGGAAAACCGGGGGCACTGGGGGCTAACGAAAAACCCCGCTTCTCGCCTGGATGGGTGGGGGACCACTCCGAAACCCCCCCCAGTTTTGTAACTCAAACTCAAAATCATCTACTGGGGTATCTGTGGGGGTATCCCTCAGGATATCTATGGGGACAAACTTATTCCCTTCCCCCCTTGGTGGGGACCACTGCCCCCCCTCCTCCCCCTTGGGCTGAACGGGTGGGGGAGAACCCTAACGTTGAATCCTGTTCTGCGCTGTCCGTGCTCTGGTTTCCAGAGACCCGGCGCCGGAGTTGGTCTGCGTGCCGCCTCCAGAGTAGACCTGTGCTGGTCTCTACGCAATACGACACGGGACCCGTCTGCCCAATGACTACGCCCGGAACCCAGGCTGGCCCTGCGCTAGCGTAGTTTCTGCAATGAACCGGGGCGCCTATTTCGAAACTCTTCGTGCCCGCTAACCCGATGTTCCTCCCAGTGTCCTCCACCCTCGTAGGGTCTAGCCTGGTCAGTATCGTAGTCAGCTTTCTGCGCATTAGGAGCTCCGCGGGCGAGTATCCTGACGCTAGGGGGGTCACCCTGTATCCCAGCAAAAACTGACACAACTGCAGGTTTAAATCCCCGGGGCCCATGCGCCTCAGCGCGTCTTTGGTGGTACGCACGAGGCGTTCTACCTGGCCATTTGTCGCCGGGTGGAAAGGCGCGGAGGTGATGTGCCGGATGGCGTTGATGTCGGTGAATGCCCTGAATTCGGCGGACGTGAAACAACTAGCGTTATCGCTAACAAGGGTGTCGGGTATACCGAACGTGCTGAACACCCTGCGCAATTGTTTAATTGTTGCGGCTGAGGAGGTGTTCGCAACTGGGATAACCTCCAACCACTTGGAGTAAGCATCCACTATGAGGAGAAAAAGCGATCCTCTGAAAGGGCCCGCAAAGTCAATGTGTACGCGGGACCATGACCCCTTTGCCGCATCCCATTCCCTGTGCGGAAGTCGAGCCTCTTCGGGCCGGGAGCTTTGGCAACTCTCGCAAGTGCCCACCATGTGCTCGATATCGGCGTCCAACTGGGGCCACCAGAAGTAGCTCCTGGCCAATGCCTTGGAGTGGACAATTCCAGGGTGGCTGACGTGCAGCAGCTTAAGCACCCTAGCTCTCAGGGATTCAGGGACGATTACCCCCTGGCCCCACAGGAGGCACCCCCTCTCCAAGGACAGTTCTAGTTTTTTCCTAAAAAATGGGGCGAACTCCGCCGCCGGGGAGGACGTTGGCCACCCTTTCTACACCCAAGAACTGACCAGGGCCAACGTCTTGTCCTTGCCTGTCGCCTTGGCGATCTCCGCGGGCACTATGGGGGGTGAATCTAAGACCTCTATCATGAGCACTTGGTGGTCTTGTTCCACCTCACACACGTGGCTGCTTGTGTGGGGGAGGGGTGACCTCGACAGGGCGTCCGCGTGGCTTATGTCCTTTCCGGGGCGATACACCAGCGCGTTCTGGTACGCGTTTAAAAAAATGGCCCACCTGAGCATCCTAGGGGACAGAATCTGTGGCGTGGGCTTGTCTGCAGTAAAAATGCCTAGCAGGGGCTTGTGGTCAGTCACGATGGTGAAGGGGCGGCCATAGAGGAAGTCGTGGAACTTTTTCGTCCCAGCAATTATCGCTAACGCCTCCCTGTCTGTCTGTGCATAGTTGTGCTCTGCCTTAGACAGGGACCTGGAGTAGAATGCCACCGGGGGCCCCGCCCGTTTTCCAACACATGGCACAGAACCGCCCCCACCCCCACTGGGGATGCATCACATATCAGAACCACTGGTCTCTTGGGGTCAAAATGGGTTAATATGGCGTCTAAGGATAAGAGTTGTTTCAGCTCATTGAATGCCCTCTCCTGGCTCTCGCCCCATTTCCACGCCTCGTCCTTTTTTAGCAACTTATGAAGTGGCTCTGCTACCAATGCCTTCCGAGGCAGGAAGGAATGGTAGAAGTTTAAGAGCCCCAGGAACGACTGCAATTCGGGCTTGGAGGTGGGGCGAGGAGCATTTTGAACGGCGGTCACCTTTGATTTGGAGGGTTTGATGCCTGCAGGGGTTACCCGGAAACCCAAGAACTCAACCTCTTTTGCGAAGAAGACGCATTTGTCTTTCCGCAGCCTCAACCCCGCCTTTTCAAATACCGTCAGTACTTTGTCTAGCCTCTCAGCCAATTCTGACTCACTCCCCCCCCCCGTTATCAACATGTCATCAAAGTATGGTAAGACCCCCTCCAGACCCTTTAAGAGGCGTTCCACGAGCGATTGGAAGATGCCTGGCGCCGAGTTCACGCCAAACTGTAGGCGCATCACCTGGAACGCCCCCTTATGAGTGACTATCGTCTGCGCAGCAGCTGCAGCTGGGGTTACCGAGAGCTGCTGGTATGCCTGCGCCAGGTCAAGCTTTGCGAAACACTTTCCCCCATGTAACCTGGCCAACAGGTGGCTGACTACCGGCACTGGATACGCATTTGGGCGTATCGCCTTATTAATGGTACATTTGTAATCAGCGCATATTCGAACCTCCCCGTTGGCCTTCAGCGCTGTTACAATCGGAGTTTCCCACTCCGCGGAATCAACAGGAACAAGGATCCCCTGGCCCACCAATTTGTCCAGTTCCGCCTCTATCTTGTCCTTGAGTGCAAAAGGCACTCTGCGCGGTTTGAGTCTTATTGGGCGGACCTCCGGGTCCAGGTCTAACGCAACTGGGGGTCCCTTGAATTTTCCGAGTCCCTTCTTGAACACTTCGGGATGCGCGTCACACACCTCCTGTATTGGGTCAGACCCAACGGCATGCACCTCCCCAATGAACAAACCCAGGGGCTTAAACCATTGAGTCCCGAGGAGGCAACAACTCCCCCCCTTGAGAACAACCAGGGGAAGTTCCGCGGCGCATTGCTTGTATTGGACCTTGAATTTTCCAACCCCCAACACCGGAATGCTATTTCCCTGCACGTCCCGCAGCGTAGACCTCAGTGCTCTGAGCTTGGGCCGCACGTTGGGGGAAATTCCCAAAAACTCCCTCTGGGAAATGATTGAATATGAGGAACCCGAGTCTATCTCCATCTTAACGGGGCCCCTTGCACCAGTACCTCAACAAAATAACGGGGGTGTCCTAAGGACACGCTGTGGACTGCGGTGTCGTCGTCGCTGTCGTCGGAGATGTGGCCCACGCCGTCCTGCTTCCTCGAGGGCCGGACGCCTTCCTGGGTCCTCGGTGAGCGGTCTGTCGAGCCTTTCTGGTCTCTGCGCCGCCGTCTGCAAACCTTGGCTATGTGCCCTCGGCGCCCACAGTTGTGGCACTCGGCCTTCCGGAATGGGCACTTGATGCGGTCATGGGCCGCCCTGCAGCCGTCGCAGCATCGGCCATCCTTCCGCACCTTCCGGATGTCCTCGTCCTCGCTGTTCTCCGTGGAGGAGTGTGGCGCCCGCCTGGCCGCTTGCACTGAGCCCGCTGCCTTGTCGGGTTGTGGGGGCCTTGCTCTGACCCCCTTAACCCCGGCCCTCATGGCTTCCGCCGCCTGCGCCTCCTTCACGACCTCTTGCAGCGTCGGGGGCGGCTCCTGGTTCATTAGCTTTCGCTGAACCTCTTCGTCCCACAGGCCGCATAGCATGCGGTCCCTGAGGGCGATTTCCAGGTTCTCCCATTTGCATGGGCCGGCGGCCAACCGGAGGGCCGCTGCAAAGGCAGCCACGGACTCACCAGGCGCCTGGACTCTCTTCCAGAACGCGTCCCGAGCCGAAAACATCGAAACCGAGGGCTGGAAATGGTCGCGCATCGCTTTCAGGAGCTGCTTGACCGGCACTTCGTTCACCTTCTTCGGAGACACCAGGTCCACCTATACCTTCATGGCGGGGAACCCGAGCATCCTGATGAGAATGGCCCTCTTCTTCCCCTCGTCTGAGATATCGGACACCATCAGTGCGCTTTGGAAGTCCATCTCGAAGAGCTCCCATTCTTCCGGTTTGTTGATGTTGAAACCGGCCTGCGTTGTCTTGATTCCATGGGGATCCATTATCCCATCCTCGTCGCCAATTTAGTGTATGAGAACCAAGACAATAGAAACAGCCGAAAGGTTGGCTTAACACATCTTTATTGCATGATGGTCCGGGGGAACATGTGGTAATGGTGGATGAACAGCTCAATATATACTGTGGCTATACATTTGAATGTGGCTCCTCGATAGCCCATTGGCTACTGTCTGCGTGACGTCATTCCCCGTCACGCCCTTCTTGTCCAGGTGAGGTGGTGGCGGGAATCTTCCCGCGCTGTAGTTGTTTGGGGAATTGGAACCATGTGAGCTGGGCGCTCGCTATTGCCCCTAGTGGTCACTAGCTCGCGCCCTGATACAGAAGGTTACAGTGTTACAGCTGGTGGTTATTATATCCACTCATTCAAGTGTTACATTACTTAAAGGCACAATATTCCAAACACAACAGGAAGTAAAATAATTTGTTTGGCAAGTTTGCATTGAATTTTCTTGGCTTCCTGTTCCTTTCTTGGGTTGTGAGATATTCCCTCCCACATGCATGCAAACAAACAAAATAAAAATGCAAGCCACTTGAGACTATAGATACAGTAATATCATTAGGCCTGTAACAATAAGAGCAGAAATGAACCTGGTCTGTCACTCCTATATAACTCTAATGAGTTTTGTTGTTTCTATAGTTGCTTTATTTTTATGTGTAGAAGGCTTGCATCTTGCCCTGTAGTGCTTTCATACTACTCAGAATGGTTAATGGGAAAACAATCAAATATCATTAAGTGGCAAACAACATCACTATAATAAAAATAGGCAGATAATACAGAATAAATTTTAAATAAATATACAAAGTGTCCATGGTAACTATGCTAAGTTTATTTCTGGAGATTGTCAGTCGATTTACACACTTTTTCCAGGAAGTATCTGAAGCCCCACTGGAGGACACATGCTAAGATCAGCCAAGTCAGGAAGGGTGAGATAGCCCTTTCGTAATTTGGGGTAGTGGTAACGTATGGTGTAAGAACTGAGCCCGTATAAGAACATAAGAACAGCTTTGCTGGAACAGGCCACAGCTCATCCAGTCCAGCATTCTGTCTCACACAGTGGCTCACCATTTGCTCCAGGGTACTATTCCCAAGCAGATGCCTTCACCTGCTTAGGATTCCCTGGAAATGGCATTGAGAGATATCCTGCCTTTCTCTCCAAACCGGAGGTTGTCCTTAGGTATCCATAATTATAGCCATTGATACCCTTGTCCTCCATGAACTTGTTTAATCCTTTCTTAAAGCTGTCAAGACTGAGAGCTGTCACCACTTCTTCGGGCAGGGAGTTTCTCTGGGTGAAAAAGTACTTTCTCTTATTTGTTTGTGAACTAGTACCCAAAAGTTTCACGGAGTGCCCCCTAGTTCTAGTGTTGTGCAATAGGGAAAACAGTTTTTCCTTATCTACTTTGTCCACACCGTGCATGATTTTATAAACTTCAATCAGGTCACCTCTTAGACGCTGTTGTTTGAGAGTGAAGAGGCCCAACCGTTGCAGCCTCAGATGATAAGGAAGGTGTTCCAGTCCCCTAATCATTCTGGTTGCCCTCCTCTGCACTTTTCCAGCTCCATAATGTCCTTCTGTAATTATGGATTATGTATAACAAGAGATGACTCAGCCATTAGAAATCAAAGATGCAACCAGTATTTCTTGCTTTATAAATTTAGGGTAACAGAAGATGCAAATCTCAGTCATTCTGTATCTGGCTTTTTGTTCATTAGATAGCATTTTACAGTACTGTAAAGTAAAACCCCAGGTTACGATGGAGGTCCGTTCCAACAGCCTCCGTTGTAACCTTGAAAAAAATGTAACCTGAAACATCCATAGGGATGCATTGATTTTTTTTAAAAAAAATGGCACTGAATTGATCGTTGTAAAAAATGCATTAAAAATGTGTAAATCGGAATGGCATTTCTATAGGATTTGCCATTGTAAACCAGAGCAAACTTAAACCAAGGCGGTTGTAACCCAGGGTTTTATTGTATATACACTTGAAAATGAAAAATATATACCAATTGCAATGGCCCCTTTATACATTCTCTCTTTATGGAATATTTTTGAGGCTATTGTATAAACCAAAATACATTACCTGTATTTGGATAAAAACATATAAAGTAAATAGCATAAAAATTGTAGTACAGATAATTCTACTTTTTAACTATAAAAAAAATTAGTACCAGAATTGATATTTAGCCCAAATATGCAATATGGGACCTAATTCAAAATTTTATATCTGATGCACTGAAGAAAATAGGTGTAGATGATAAAGATATTAGAATCATCACCAACTACTACATTATTTTAAACACTCTGATGCTGCAAGATATTTCTAAATCATGTAGCTGTAAACATGTTGGTGTATAAAGTATGTGTGTGTGAAAGAAGAGAACACTACAAATTAGGAAAACAAAAGAGTAACACAGTAAAACTTCCATAGTTGACCACCTCCCTTCATTGGCCACCTCCCTAAGTTGAACTAATTTTCATAGACTGGACATATATGTACACACTAGAAAGCCAACCTTTCTATAGCGACCACCTCTGTAAGTTGTATCTTGACCACCTGAACCTTCACACAAGGAATTAATTTACTCTCTATAAACTGACCAGTTGAGTCCAGTCTACACCAAGAGCAAGAAAAGTTAAATAAATGCAGAATTGGTAGCAATGAAGTACAAGAAGAATATCAAAGAATACAATATTTTTTTACTTTGATTCAGCAGTTTAACAATGATACTTTAATTATGTGTTGGATCTGGGCCGCGAAGCGGGTTGCGCAATCTGGATCGGAACCGCAAAGCGGCTGTTGGGTCCCGGAGGAGACTGGTCAAGCAATGAGACACAAGGCAAGATGGAGCGAAGACCAGTGATTTAATGAAGACAAATCATCAGTATTTATCCTGTTCTGGTTGCATGTAAAAGCATAGCGACCCATTGTACTGGCAGGCTTCACACATTATGTTTATACAAGGTAATTGGGGAAGTCTACAGGAGAAGTTAATTAACCAACTTAATTAACAGCAGGGGAAATACATTGTTCCGTGTTATCCGGGGTAAACAAGTGGCTAGTATTGGCTCTAGGGCTTAAAGGAATCCGCAGACGTGAGATTACCTATTACGTGCCTAGCGAGTTAGTCATTAGCTCTCTATTGTTCGAGCTGCTTGTCAGATCAGCTATTGATGAATTAAACTCTATCTAATATTCTGCTCCCCCAATTTCTGTCCCCTCAGGAACCCCTGGCAATGATGTGATCACCCATTACCGGGGTTCTGTCAGGGACAGTTGACCAATTGTGTGCGCGGATCCCACAATTATGGATTCATTTCATAATACACAGTACACATTAAAATTAATTTTTTCCACTTCAAAATGTTTTCCTTTTTCAGGATTGATTTAAAAACTAGCCAATGGTAAAATGAAACAAATACACACACAACACAAACAGATGCAAGCCATACAATTAACAGTGTGCGATTAACAATGGATTTAACCATTGTGAAAGAAAGAAAAACAAGGAAAGTGGTATAGCCAGCACTGAGAGTGCTTTCTCTGCTTACCTTCATAAAAATAATAAGAAACAGATTAAAATTGACTCCTTTTCCCCAGAAAGAATGATCAAACAATGAGAAAACAATACATATGCAGATGTATTGGTTTTGTATGATATGGATGATGTTCCTATATTTTCACTATCTGTGGTTCTGTATGACATCATTTAATAAAAATGAAATGAGACACGCGTACATGTTGGTACAGTTATTCCATATGTTGACCACCTCTGTATGGTGACCACTTTCCTTCAGTCCCTTGGATGGTCAACTTTCAGAGGTTTTACTGTATTTTTTATTTTATTTTTTATTTTTTTGCCCAAAACAAAACAGGCTAGATATAAAAATTACATTAGAAATAGCAATTCTCCTCACTTTGAAAAATGTCATCTTTTACATTTGTACATATTGCAAATATTATATAATAATATATTATTGCTTTTTTAAAACAATTTTAGAAAATACTCATTTATGAAGTGTATTTACTTAACAGTCAGAATTGGTTTCATCAAAGGCAGGATGTGACACACCCGCATAGCACGTCGCAAACATTTCAACACCATCTGTAACAGCCTGCTTCTTTATTTAGCAACTGCAGAAATATACTGTGTTACCCCAGAAACCACAACACTCTGTTAGCTGCTGTTTTGGAAAGCTCATGATAGAAGGGAAATTAAAGGAAATCCAGTGGTGAGCTTGACAGTTTGATAAACTCCTCTACCATTATCCATTCCTATGGATTGAGCACTGAAGTAATATCACACCCTGTAACCTAATACACCAACATTGAAAAGAAGAGGTAGAGTCATCCTGTAATCCCAAAAGTGTTCTCAACATCAGGTATTAAACCAGTAGATACCAGAACTACTCTCTGAATAGTTGTAGATGTTGACACCACTATATTCCATTATGATTGGTGCTGCATTTGAGAATTGCAGAATAATTAGTAATTACACCTAGCAATTACTCTTTATATAGCACCCCATAGGGCAGTTCTCAACCTTTTTAAGCCAGGGGCCGGGTCACACTCCCTCAGACAGCTTCAGGGGCTGGATGGCCATCTTGCCCTTCCTCCACCACATGGCACTACCTGATGTGGTGGGGGCCACATGAAATGGTGCCACAGGCTGCACCTGGCCCACGGGCTTCAGGTTAAGAATCCCTGCCATATGACTTAGAGTTCTCTCTGGGCAGTTCACAAGGTAATTAGCATTTTGTCCCCAATATGCTGGGTACTCATTTTACTGACCCCAGAAAGATGGAAAGCTGAATCAACTTTGGTCCTGTCAGGATCCAACTCACAACATGAGCAGAGTTTTGGCTGCAGTACTGTAACTTAACCACTGCGCTTTTTGTTCATTAGATATCATTTTATTTTATTTATTTATTTATGGTTCAAATTTCTATGCCGCCCAATCAGGCAAACCTGACTCAGGGCGGCTCACAACAAGATTAAAACATACATATTAAAAACAATTAAAACCCCAACATGCCCACCCACCTATTAAAACTAACCACATTAAAACTGCCCGCATTAAAAAGAGGGGGAGGGGGCCTTCATTTTATAAGCCAACAGGCGGGGGCCACTCTTCCATCTGAGCCCCACACCTGCCCCGCCAACCAGGTTTTTAATTCTCTTCTGAAAGGCAGCAGCTCCATCTGCTCCCGCAACTCTACTGGCAGGAGGTTCCACAAGGCTGGTGCGGACCCAGAAAAGGCCCTTTTACAGTAAACACTTGAAAATCAATAATGGAGTTGGAATGGAGTTCAAAATGGAGTTAAAAGGGGCCTATAAGGCCATTGTGCCCAATTGCCTGTTCAATAAAGGAAGCTAAATCAAAGTACATATACAGTATCTGACAAATGGTTGTCTAAGCAAAGTGGTTGTCTGATGAGGCTCTTAAAATAGCAGAGGAAAGAAGGAACGCCAAAGTCAAAGGAGAAAGGAAAAACTACAACCATTTGAACACAGAATTTCAAAGAAAAGCAAGGAGAGATAAGGAAAACTACCTAAAAGAACAGTGCAGAGAAATGGAGGAAAACAACAAAAGAGGCAGAACCAGAGATCTCTTCAAAAAAATCGGCGAAATCAAGGGAACATTTAAAGCAAAAATGACCATGATAAGGGACAAAGACGGAAAGGAGCTAGCTGATGCAGAAGAAATTAAGAAAAGATGGAAAGAGTACACAGAGGAACTTTACAAAAAGGACCTCAACACTCCTGACAATCACAATGATGAAGAAATTGAACTTGAGCCAGACATCCTGGAGAGCGAAGTCATAAAGGCCCTAAAGAGCACTGCAAACAACAAAGCTAGTGGAGATGATGGTATCCCAGTTGAATTCTTCAAAGCGCTAAAAGATGATGGCGTCAAATTACTGCATTCAATATGCCAGCAGATTTGGAAAACAAAACAGTGGCCACAGGATTGGAAAAGATCAGTATACGTCCCAATCCCAAAAAAGGGCAATGCCAAAGAATGTTCAAATTATCGAACAATCGCGCTCATCCCACATGCCAGCAAGGTGATGCTCAAGATAATACAGGATAGACTTCAGCAACATGTGGAGAGAGAATTACCAGAGGTGCAGACTGGTTTCAGAAGAGGCAGGGGGACTAGAGACCACATTGCCAACATACGCTGGATCATGGAGAAAACAAAGGAATACCAGAAACAAGTTTACTTTTGTTTTATTGACTACACTAAGGCATTTGACTGTGTGGACCACAACAAGATGTGGCAAGTAATTAAAGAGATGGGAATTCCAGAGCACCTCATATGCCTCCTGAGAAATCTGTACATGAACCAAGAAGCAACAGTTAGGACAGAACATGGAATAACAGAGTGGTTTGGAATAGGAAAAGGAGTAAGACAAGGCTGCATTTTGTCACCATGCTTATTCAACCTATACACAGAGCACATAATGCGCAGTGCAGGGATGGAGGAATCACAATATGGGATTAAAATCGCTGGGAGAAACATCAACAATCTGAGATATGCAGACGATACCACCCTAATGGCAGAAAGTGAGGAAGACCTAAAGAATCTCTTGATTGGGCTGAAGGAGGAAAGTGCAAAAGCTGGCTTGAGACTCAATATCAAGAAAACCAAGATAATGGCAACAGGCCCAATCAGTTCCTGGAAAATAGACGGGGAAGAAGTAGAAGCAGTGACAGATTTTACTTTCTTAGGATCAAAGATCACTGCAGATGGGGATTGTAGCCATGAAATAAAAAGGCGACTGATTCTTGGGAGACAAGCGATGAGAAACCTGGGGAACATAGTGAAAAGCAGAGACATCACATTGCAAACAAAAATTAGAATAGTCAAAGCAATGGTTTTCCCAGTAGTAATGTATGGATGTGAGAGCTGGACAATTAGGAAGGCTGAACGTAGAAGAATAGATGCCTTTGAAATGTGGTGTTGGAGGAGGGTTTTGAGAGTCCCCTGGACAGCGAGGAGAACAAATAGGTCAATCTTAGAAGAAATTAACCCTGACTGCTCATTGGAAGGTCAAATAGTAAAGATGAAGCTAAAGTACTTTGGACATCAAATGAGAAGGGAGGATTCACTTGAGAAGGCATTGATGTTGGGAAAGGTGGAGGGCAAAAGAAGAAGGGGGAGGCCAAGGATGAGATGGCTAGATGGCATTGTAGACACAATGGGCACAGAGCTGGGAGGGCTGAAGGGGATGGTGGAGGACAGAGGCGCCTGGAGGAAAATGGTCCATGGGGTCGCAAAGGGTCGGAGTCGACTGTGCGACTGAACAACAACAAAACTTTCTCAGTTCACAATATTATGCATGGTATATAAATGGAATGATACCACCAGTAAAACCCAGATTGATTACACATTAGCAAGAGTTTTAAAAAAGACATCAATCATAAAATTATGGAGTAAACAGCAAGAAATAAGAAATCTAATATTAAAAGAAGATGACCAAACAAAAAACAAGAGTTAATTAAGATAACAAAACTCAAACAAGTAGAAACAGTAGAATAGTTACACTGAAAGTTGGTGACAGCATTTAACCAACTGCCAGCAGGGATGAAGAATGTGGAGAATGAATGGAAGGGATACAAAACTACCCTGTTTTGCGCTGCAGAAGAACCAGTGGTGGGATTAAAAAAAAATTACTACCTTCTCTGTGCACACCCTGGTGGGTGTGGCCAGGGGGAAAGCCCTGCATTATTTCAAAACTTGGATGGATGGAGCCAGCCAAAATTTCTGCTATTGGTTCTGGTGAACTGGGGCGAATCTGCTGAATCCCACTACTGAGAAGAACTATGTGGAAAAAGGAAAAGTGGAAAAGTATGACATGAGTCCAAACAAATTTATGGTGTTGTGAAGGTGTAAAGAAGCAGTAAAGCTGAAAAAAAAGAGTTATATAAATCTTTACCTATAAAATCAAGTGTTAATTGTTGGAACTTCACATAGGATCCTAAGCCAGGCCCTACTAGCCCGCACCGACCATTCGTGCACACGCCCGAACTGGGTTTGCAGGTCAACAAAGGTTTGAGAAATGCGCCAGTGGGGCAAGAGCCCCACAAACGTGAAAAAGGGAAACAACTTCATTTCCCAACGTTCTTTGCGCCGCGCCACAGCCAATCAGGCTGAGAGGCGGGAGCACAAAGAACATTGAGAAATGTGCCGCAGTCAATCAAAATCGAGCTGCAGGAAAAAAACACAGCATAAACACAAACAACAAACCAATAACTACAAGCCCCAGAGTCCTGCGTGCCATGAGCGCACAGAATGCTGAGAAGCCCGCCGCGCGAAAAAATAAAATAAAAGCCCAGTGCCTCACAGCCACACAAAACAAACAAGTGGCCTCAAGCGCCACAGAGGTTCCCGTGGTCCGCCCAGCGAGGCCGGCCCACGGGAAGGAAAGCCCATCCCCCCAAATGCTGCCTGAAGCGGCGCTGGGATTCCCATGGTCCGGCCAGCGAGGCCGGGCTGGGGGAATAAAAGCCCACTCCCCCACACACGCGCCGCCTGAAGCAGCGCTGGGATTCCCGCGGTTCAGCCAGCGAGGTCACGCCGCGGGAAGGAAAGTGTTTCGCTTTCAAGTGGGGGCCAAGGCACTGGTGCCTTGGCCACCCCTTGAAAGTGTACCCATTTCCAGGGAAGTAAAGCCAGCGGACGGCGCTCCGCCCGCTGACTTTACTTACCAAAAAAGTGTTTCGCTTTCAAGTGGGGGCCAAGGTACCAGTGCCTTCCCCCCCTTGAAAGAGAAACAAAAGTAAAAAACAAACGCCAAAATAATTAAAATAAATAAACCATTAATTTAAAAATCACAAACAAAAACATCCAAAATTAACCAAAACCAAAAATAATAAACAGAAAAAACACACATAAAAACACCAAAAAAGAAAAACAAAACAAACCCACAAAAGAAATTAAACCAGACAACCTACCACCACACGTCCTCCCTCCACGACGGTCAGAAATGAAATGAGGAAAGAAAGAGACTACTTACCGGAAGAAGCGCCACCCAGAGGCCACAAGAGAAAAAACAGTCAAAAACATAACATTATATCACACATTCACACAAATCACAAACAAATCACAAAATAATAAAATAAAAACATTTCTAAAATCCTGTGTAGAGTTTTCACTCAACCCCCCCCAAAAAAAACCATCTAAAGACAGTTTAAAAAACATTGAATGTAAAAAAATATACTTTCACATTTTTAAAATTATTATCCAAGGTGCAACTATTAAAAAAATTTGACATACTAAAACATTATTTAGTAAAATAATATAATTGTACAAAATTATATCATCCTTTCCTCTTTTTCTAATCCACAAAAACAAACCCAAAAAAGCTGATCACAGTTTATAACAGCCCGTGTGTATAAATAAACATTTTAAAAATAACAATTACAGACTAACCTCATTTGTACAAACATTAACAAAACAAAAACCTTCCAACTCAATTTAAAACAGCCCGGCAACGCTGGGCAACCTCTGCTAGTGTTGGATAAAATCAATCAGGTAAAATGGTAACCCTAAGCCAGTGATGGCAAACCCTTTAAAGACCAAGTGCCCAAACTCAACAAGCTGCTGTCTGTGCCACAGAGGAGTGGCACAGACAGAACTCTGTGCTGGGGGAGGGAAGAAGTGCTCCCATTGGGCTGCTGGGCAGAGGGGTGGGGCAAACTCTGTGCTGGAGGGAGGGGGGGAGGAAGCACTCCCTTTGGGCCGCTGGGCAGAGGGACAGGGTGAACTGTGTGCTGGGGCAATGGTACGCGTGCCCGCAGAGAGGGCTCTGAGTACCCCATCTGGAACGTGTGCCATAGGTTCGCCACTACTGCCCTAGGCTAAATAACCATGCAGGATAATTAGATTCTCCTTCGTATAGTTTGTGAATCCCCACTAATTGGGTTATGCGCCTGCGCAGAACATCGATCGGAGACTTTAAAGCTGATTGGTCTAACGTTTTGGTGGTAAGACCGCCCACCGTACCACCCACCTTTAGGTGCCAGTTCGCCATTTTACCTCAGTTCTCTTCTTTCCACCTCAGCAGCAGGACGATCGTTGTTTACGAACAATTTTTTTCTGGCAATCTTGTCCCTAGGGCAGGATTGCCACCCCAGTGCTGTTTCTTCTTGTAGGACTCAGTCACTTTTTGCTTAGGTCGCCGTTCCCCGTCCCCAGGGGGTGGCGGTAGGCCGGCCCTTCGGGGCATTCTTCTCGAACGTTCTCTGTTCTACTTGCCTTCTTTGGAGGAATTTTTCATGGCCTCAGCGGCTTTCAAGCAGTGCACTTCTTGCCACAAGAAGTTCCCAGCTTCAAACGGACACAGCCAGTGCCTGTTTTGCTTGGGAGAGTTGCACCAGAGGCAGTCTTGTGCGCACTGCAAAAATTTTACGCGCCTTGCTGTCCAAAACAGGAGTAACCGACTCAAGGCGCACCTAATGGAGCTTGCCCTGGCTACCGCTTCAGCGGCTTCCACCTCTACAAGTGGCCTCCTGCCCGAAAGGGCTCCCAAGTCCTCTTCTTCAACCCTGATTCACAAGAAGAAGGAGGAGGAGGAGGACAAAAATGGGGACAAGAAGAAAAAGCACAGGGGTGAGGCTCGCTGTTCTTTGCCTTCTACCCCTCACCCACCAATTTCCCCCCCGTCCTTCTTTCTCCGTGGCGAGGTGTCCCTCTCCTGGGTCTTCCGCCTGGGGTGGCCGCTCCTCTTCGGAGTCACCAAACAAGGCATGCCGGGCTGGTGCAACCGCGCGCCCTGTGCGTCTTTCACCATCACCTCCTTCAGGTGAGAGGGGCCATACCATGACGCGGCAGGTTCCTATGTCTCTGAGACCATGAACTCCTATGGTCGACGCCCCAGCAGCCACCGTTTCAGCCACTGTTTCGCCTCCCACCGTTTCAGCCACCATTTCGCCTCTCACCATTTCGTCGCCGATGGCTCCCGTCACTGCTGGCGAGATGGACCTCTTCAAGACACGGGAAGGCCAAGCGGTCTGTCCTGGAAGCCAAATTTAGGTTGTTAGGAAGAAGATTGAAGTCCCGGACTTCCAAGGTAGCATTTTCAGAAGTGCTGCCTGTCCCTCGCGCAGGACCTACCAGGCAGGCAGAGCTCAGAAGCCTCAATGCGTGGATGAGGCGGTGGTGTCGAGAGGAGGACTTCAGATTTGTAAGGAACTGGAGAACATTTTGGGACAAGCCAAATCTGTTCAGGAGGGATGGGTTGCATTTAAACCATGATGGGACCAGATTGCTGGCACTCAACATCAAAAAGGCTGCAGAGCAGCTTTTAAACTGATAACTGGGGGAAAGCCGACAGGAGCTGGGCAGCATCCGGTTCGGGAAAGTGTGTACTTGAGTAGTGAGGAGGATGCAAAAATTACTGAGCAGAGCAAGGAGCTAGTCACCAGCACTCTAGCAGAAGGATGCAAGAGGCAGTCTAACAATGCAACTGGATTCAAAAGACTGTATCAGGAAAGCATATATAAATGCTTGTATACAAATGCCAGAAGCCTCCGGAACAAAATAGGGGAGCTGGAATACTTAGCAATAGATAAGTATATTGATATTATTGGTATCACTGAAACCTGGTGGACGGATGATAACCAATGGGATACAGTTATCCCAGGCTACAAACTGTACAGGAAGGATAGGAAGGGGCAAACAGGAGGTGGTGTAGCCTTGTATGTCAAAGAAGTGATAAAATCGTATGAATTGGAATATCTAGGTGATTTCGAGTCACCATTAGAAGCTCTGTGGGTAAGAGTACCAGGCCACAAGGATGGTCTAACAGTAGGCATATACTATCGGCCTCCGACCCAAACTCTTGAGGGAGACTGGCAGTTGGAGAATGTTGTAAAGGAGGCATCCAGGAAGGGAAGCCTGGTTATAATGGGGGACTTCAATTCCCCTCACATAGACTGGGTAAACTGTTGTTCAGCACATGATAAAGAGATAAAGTTCCTAGATATGCTAAATGATTGTTCCCTGGGACAGATGGTTGAAGACCCAACTAGAGGTACAAGAATCCTTGACTTGATCCTGAGTAATACTCAGGATCTGGTGCAAGATGTTAATGTGACTGATCCAATAGGGAACAGTGACCACAACTCAATTATGTTTAACTTGATCATAGACTGCAAGTCACTGATAAAATCTAAAACAGAGACCTTAAATTTTCAAAAAGGAAATTTCCCAAAGATGAGGAAACTAGTAAAAAAGAAACTGAAAGGGAAAATTGAGAGAGTCCAAACACTCCAAGAGGCATGGAGGTTGTTTACAAAAACAATAACAGAGGCCCAATTGGAATGCATACCCAAAAGGAAAAAGGGCACTGCCAGGTCCAAGAGGACTCCGATGTGGCTTACAGGAGCTGTTCGGGAAGTGATCAAGAGCAAGAAAAGCTCATTTAGAAGATGGAAGGCTTGTCCAAATGAGGACAGCAGGCAGAAACATAAATTCTGGCAGAACAAATGAAAGGCAACAATCAGGAAAGCAAAGCAAGACTTTGAGGAGCGTATAGCTAAAAATACTCAGAGAAATAACAAAGACTTCTTTAAGTACATTAGAAGTAAGAACCCAACTAGGAAGGCCATTGGACCATTAGATGACAATGGAAGGCAAGGGGTTATTAAAGAGGAAACAGAGATTGCAGAGAGACTCAATGAATTCTTTGCTTCAGTATTCACTGAAGAAGACAGAGACCACATGCCCAAAACAGAGCCTATCTTCGTAGGGAGGGAAACCGAAGAATTAAGCAAGATAGAAATAACCAGGGAGGAGGTCCTTGCATGTCTTGTTAAGCTAAACACTAACAAATCACCAGGACCAGATGGCATCCATCCACGAGTTCTCAGGGAACTTAAAGACGAAATTGCTGATCTCCTAGCCAAAATATATAATATTTCCCTCAAATCAGGCTTTGTGCCTGATGACTGGAAGGTAGCGAATGTAACACCAATTTTCAAAAAAGGATCCAGGGGTGATCCAGGAAATTACTGACCTGTCAGTTTGACATGTGTCCCAGGTAAAGTGATGGAAACCATCCTAAAAGATAGAATTAATAGGTACATAGAAGAGAAGGCGCTGCTAAAGGAGAGCCAACATGGCTTTTACAAGGGCAAATCATGCCTCACTAATCTGTTGGAATTTTTTGAGAGTGTCAACAAGCATGTGGATAAGGGGGATCCAGTTGACATTGTTTATCTGGACTTTCAGAAGGCTTTTGACAAGGTCCCACACCAAAGGCTCTTGAATAAACTTACCAGTCATGGAATAAAGGGACAGGTCTTGTCCTGGATCAGCAACTGGCTAAGGGACAGGAAACAGAGGGTAGCACTAAATGGACACTTCTCCAAGTGGAGGGAAGTAAAGAGTGGGGAACCCCAAGGTTCAGTACTGGGACCCCTGCTTTTCAACCTCTTCATAAATGATCTAGAGGTAGGAGTAAAAAGCAAGGTAGCCAAATTTGCTGATGACACTAAATTATACAGGGTAGTGAAAACTGTGAGAGATTGTGAAGAGCTCCAGAGGGATCTCTTGACACTGGGGGAGTGGGCAAAACAGTGGCAAATGAGCTTCAACATCAGTAAGTGCAGAGTGATGCATGTTGGGGCAAAAAAACCCAATTACATTTATAAACTGATGGGGTCTGAACTCTCTGCGACAAACCAGGAAAGGGACCTTGGTGTCCTGGTGGACAGCTCAATGAAGATGTCAACCCAGTGTGCCTCAGCAGTGAAAAAAGCAAACTCAATGTTAGGGATCATTAGGAAGGGTATAGAAAATAAGTCAGCAAGTGTCATTTTGCCTCTTTATAAATCTATGGTGAGGCCCCATCTGGAATATTGTGTACAGTTCTGGTCGCCATACCTCCAGAAGGATATTATGGAGTTGGAGAAAGTACAGAGGAGGGCAACCAGAATGATTAGGGGACTGGAACACCTTCCTTACCATCTGAGGCTGCAACGGTTGGGCCTTTTCACTCTTGAACGACGGCGTCTAAGAGGTGACCTGATTGAAGTTTATAAAATCATGCACGGTGTGGACAAAGTAGATAAGGAAAAACTGTTTTCCCTATCGCACAACACTAGAACTAGGGGACACTCCATGAAACTTTTGGGTACTAGTTCTCAAACAAATAAGAGAAAGTACTTTTTCACCCAGAGGATTACTGGTCTATGGAACTCCCTGCCAGAAGAAGTGGTGACAGCTGTCAGACTTGACAGCTTTAAGAAAGGATTAGACAAGTTCATGGAGGACAAGTGTATCAATGGCTATAATTATGGCTACCTAAGGACAACCTCCGGGTTGGAGAGATAGGCAGGATATCTCTCAATGCCATTTCCAGGGAATCCTAAGCAGGTGAAGGCATCTCTTGGGAATACCCTGAAGGAAATGGTGAGCCACTGTGTGAGACAGAATGCTGGACTGGATGGGCTGTGGCCTGTTCCAGCAAGGCTGTTATTATGTTCTTATGTTCTTAAGACTATGTTCGAGGTCATGGCAAAATCCTTTGCTGAACAGTTTAAGGCTACCATTCCTGTGGCGCCTGCGGCTCCGGGACTGACCACCGCACGCGCCAGGGATTCTGAACCTGCTGTCGCTCCACTGCCCTCTCGAGGGTCGAGCAGTTGCTCTGCTGGCCCGGCCATACCTGATTGGCAAGGTCCAGACATTGAAGCAATGAGCGCCCAGTCCATCGACCTGCCCAGGCCATACTGACACGGTCCTGATGTGACCTCCAGAGTCTCCCCCTCATCTTCCGATGATTCCAGCTCATCTTCGGAGGAGGAGGAGGGGGATGTGGATGCTGTCAATCCACCTAGAGGAGAGGACCAAAAATCCCTCACGGCAATGCTCACCCATTTAGGAACTGCCATTAATATACGGGTCGACCAGCCACCATTGGAAGGTGAGGACCAGATGATGGCCAAACTAGACAAAAATTCCATCCATCCCATCCATATCACCATGCTCCCTTCCATGCTGTCATCTGCAAAGGCCACCTGGAAGAAGACTGTTTCGGCCCATTCCATTTCGTCCAGGCTCGATGGGATGTACAGAGTCTTGGATGAGGACGTAGAGTTTCTTCAGGCACATCCCCTACCAAATTCCCTGGTAGTGAAAGCCTTTCAGCATAAAACTGCAGTCAGCGGCTTTCCAGTATCATCAACGCCTGAGGGAAAGAAGCTTGACGTGGTGGGCAGGAAGTTCTATGCCAATGGGTTGCTGTTCCTCCGGGCCACGAACTATTTGGCAGTTATGGGCCTCTACCAGACCCATCTTTGGGAATGAGCCAAGACACTTGCTGCAAAGCTGCCGTCGGACCTCCAAAAGGAACTCGACAGTCTGTGTGATTAGGATGATTTCCTGGTGGAGCAGCAAATGAGGATGGCGTGTCATATAAACGACTACGCGGCCAAGGACATGTCTTTGGCAATCCTTCTGCGGTGGCACACTTGGCTTTGGAGAACTACCCTAGATGACTCCATGAAGAAGCTCATTGAGGAGTTCCCATTTGATGGCCAAGGCCTGTCTGGCCAAGACACGGACAAGGTTTTAAATGAGCTGAGACAGACCAACTCGACTGCCAAGTTCTTGGGCCTCACTATCTCATCTCAACCTTCAAAGCCCAGATATCAGCCATTTACCAGCCACTAGCGCGGCAACCCGCAGCAACACCAACAACAGGGTGGGCCTGTCAACCACCCCAAGCCTGGCTTTTATCGTCCCCAGTGACAACAAGGGAGGCAACGTTTCCTGCCTTATGGCCAAGGTAAACACAACGAGGGTAAGTCAAAGTCTTGTCTTTGACTTCCCTCTGGCCAAGACTCTCTTGCTTCATCTCCCGTACCTCCCCTTTCGGAACTTCCTCGAGGCATGGTCCAATGTCATAAACGACCGGTGGGTCTTGAAGATCTTGTTCGCTTGTTACGCCATCGAGTTCGACCGGATGCCTCGGGTAGGAAAACTCCGTTTCACCACCCCATCTCTTCATCTGGAGGAAGAAGTTGCAACCCTTCTCTCCAAGGGGGCCATCAAGCTGGTACCACCAACCGATTGGAACAACGGATTCTACTCAAGGTACTTCGTTGTCCAGAAGAAAGACAGAGGCCTCCGCCCGATTCTGGACTTGCGTCGCCTCAACAAGTTCATCCACACCAGGAAGTTCCGAATGGTGACCCTCCAGACCGTCCTTCCCCTCATCAACAAACGGGACTGATTTATGGTGATAGACCTCAAGGACGCTTTCTTCCACGTCAGCATCCTCAAGGAGCACAGACGGTTCCTCCATTTCCGGATAGGGTACTCTGTGTACCAGTACCGTTGCCTACCATTCAGTCTGGCCACGGCACCACAAGTCTTCACCAAGTGCATGCTCTGGTTGCTGCTTTCCTCTGCCAAAAGGGGATCATGGTCTTTCCATACATCGACGACTGGCTGATAGTCTCCCCCACCAGGTCGTGGGCCATTCGGGACATGGAGTACACCATTCATCTCATGGAAAGTCTTGGCCTCAGGATCAACTTCAGCAAGTTGAAGTTGGATCCTTCACAGCTATTGGAGCAGTTCTGGACTAGCTGGCAGTCAGGGCATTTGCCCCACAAAAACGCTTACTGGACATTGCACAGGTAATAAGCGATTTCCATGCAAAACCCTTCATCCAAGCGAAGAAAGTTCAAAGACTCCTGGGCTTAATGGCATCCACCATGGCAGTGATCCCACATGCCAAACTGAAGTTCCAATCTCTGCAGCCTTGGATTCTCCACGAGTTCGATCCTCTCACTGAGAGTCAGTCCAAACGGTTGCTTCTGTCTCCGGAACTGGTGGACCAGCTGGTGTGGTGGACCACACCTCTCAACGTGGCTAAGGGCAAGAAATTTTATCCTCTGCATCCGTCTCTTCAAATTTTGACCAACGCAAGCAACCTCAGATGGGGAGCTGCTTGCGGGACTCTAACGGTCAACAACACCTGGTCTCGGGACGAGATTGTCCATCACATCAACTACCTGGAGTTCCTTGCCATATGGAAGGCCATGCGGTCCTTCGAAACATTGTTGTCCGGCAAGGCGATCCAGATCGCTTCAGATAATACCACTGCGATTGCATATCTGAACAAGCAAGGGGGGATGAGATCCACTATGTTGCTTTATCTAGCGGTGCAACTTTGGGAATGGTGTCTTGAACAACACATCTTTCCAATCGGAGTCCACATCCAGGGCAAACTGAATGTGCTGGCTGACTGTCTGAGTCGCCTCACCTCGACGACTCACGAGTGGGAACTGGACAACGTGGTCTTTCAGTCCCTTTGCAAGTCGTGGGGGACTCCAAGCATCGACCTCTTTGCATCGAACTCCAAGGGCGATGCCTTCATGAAACGGTGGGATCAGGACTACCTCTACACCTTTCCCCCATTTCCTCTGGTTCAGAAGGTCCTCACAAGGATGTACCAGCAAAGGTCGCACGCGATTCTCATCGTTCCAGCGTGGCCGCATCAACCCTGGTATCCACTTCTGTTGCAACTGTCGTCACAGTCTCTCACACTGCCAGACTCTCCGACTCTCCTACAAATGGAGCAAGGATGACTTCACCACTCGGACTTGCCCAGTCTTTACCTCACTACGTGGAGGATAATCCCAGATTATCCAGGATCTTGGAACTAGCACAACGCCCCTCTACGAGGCAGTCCTATGCCTCCAAGTACAGGCAATTTCGTGCCTTCCTGGATACTCAACAGGTGTCTCCACTCAATGCTGGTCTGTAAGACATCATGGCATACCTCCTCCATTTGGCGGAGTCAGGTCTCAGCATTGCTTCCATCAGGGTCCATCTGGCAGCAGTAGTAGCCCACTCTCCAGCTGGATCGCCTGCCTCTGGTGCCTTCCGCAACCAAACGGTGAAGCATTTCCTCAAAGGTCTGCACAACGCTTTCCCTCCTATTAAGACTCTGACCGCGCAATGGTCGTTATCTACTGTCTTGAATGCCCTCACTAAGACTCCTTTCGAGCCGGATGGATGCTCGTCTACTGCGGATGCTCGTCTCCTCACCTGGAAGGCTGCGTTTCTTGTGGCTATCACGTCTGCTAGACGAGCTGGTGAGCTGGTTCCTTTGTGGGCAGATGCCCTGTTTATCAAATTCTACAATGACCGTGTGGTGCTCCACACCGACATCACCTTCTTTCCAAAGATAGTCTCCCAGTTTCACATGGCTCAGACTATATCTTTACCAACTTTCTTTCAAAACCTCAGCAGTGCTCAAAAAAGGACTTGGCACATGCTTGATGTGAAACAAGCTTTATTATTTTACATCAGCAGGACCCGTGAGTTCCGTAAGTCACAGCGTCTTTTTGTTGTCTATGGGGAAAAGTCCAAAGCTGAACCCATCACTTCTCAGAGGTTCTCCAAATGGATTACATCGACCATTTATCTCGCTTACGAAACTGCCTCTTTGCCACCTCCTCCACACGTCAGGGCGCATTCTACCAGAGCGGTTGCTACCTCCACTGCCTTTTTGGAGGGGACTCTGCTAGAGGACATCTGTAAGGCTGCCACTTGGTCCAGATCTTCCACGTTTGTCCAGCACTACGGGATGGACACCAGAGCCACTGCGGACACCAGACCTGGTCGTGTCGTCCTTGCCAGAGGGCTCCAGGCGCTTCATCCTTGAGGGTCCATCCTGCCTGACTGATGTACTTCTTCAAGGATTCATCTCATCCGGCTGCCCACCTACCAAGTAAGTGTGAGCTTGCTAATCTCCCAATAGTGGGGATTCACAAACTATATGAAGGAGAAAGTTGGGTTTCACTTACCAGTGATAACTTTCATTCCTACTGATGGGTTGAGTGGGATTTTGAATCAATTACGTTTTTCACTTCCCCCAGCTGTCACTTGCTCAACATCTCACAGTGGCAAGGAAACCAGTTATCAGTCACACACAAAAAAAGGAAGAGGTGTAGCCTTTTAGAGTGTTCTAAAAGCGGGGGTTCTAAGTTTTACAGAAGGAAGTGAGCAGAAGAAAAAGAACCCTACTTTTTCACAACCAGAAAGAACATTGATAGGACGCCACAAGAACATTGATAGGAAAAGGTAAAGGTTTGTTTCTCTTGCTTGAAAACCAGTCATATCTGACTCTAGGGTTCATTGCTCATCTCTGTTTCAAAGCCGAAGAGTCAGCGCTGTCTGCTTCTGCAGAAGTTTCCGTGGTCATGTGGCAGGCATGACTGGACACCAGAGCAACAGGACACTGTTTATCTTCCCACCGAAGTGGTCCCTATTTATCTATTTGCAATTTCTTGCTTTCAAAAAGCTAGGTTGGCAGGAGCTGGGACAAAGACAGAAGCTCATTCCGTCCTGCAGTACTTGGGAATTGAACTGCTGACCTCCGTGCTTTCCAGTCAGCGTCTTATCCACATTGATAGGTTGCCTGCAGTATGTTTCTAAAGTCTTTGCTTATTTTTCTGGGTATTTTTTCTCCTTTAGGAAGATAGTTCCATTGTTCTTATGTATTTGCCATATGGTTCTTTTTAAAAAGTATAAATGTTAAGCTTGCTATTTTTATTATTTGTCTGCTTAGAAATGTATAACGACCACAGACTATACTCAAAATGGGTGGTGGTCTATATTCTTTTCCTGTGTAGCCAAAATTTTCATTGCAGTACTGTTGCCAGCAATTGATACATGTACAACAAGGTTATTGAATGGAACTTCAGCATTTAATAGATGGGTCTTACAATCTATCTAGCTTACCTGGAAAGTACCAGACGATTCAAGGGATTTCCCATGTAAATATACCTGTTAAAGACTAAGGATATGTTACATGCAAATTGTAATAGCCAGAGCTTAGAAAACTAAACTTTAAAAACTGCTTTCAGAATCTATAGCAATCATAGCTAGTGGGCATATTAAGTAGCAGAGCTGTAGGCCAGAATGGTACGTAATTTTTCTGTGATTAGTTCCATGGCCAAACATTAACGTCCTCCTCTTGCCTGGCCTTTCCCCCTCACATAGTGTTCAAAATACATCTTATTTATTGTTACTTTATTTCTCTAATGCTATACTTTTAAAGCAATTTAATCCAGCTTTCTTCAACTCTATGGTTGACTTTTACAGAAGGAACCGTGTGTGAGTGTTTGTCTCTGTGTCTGAAGCTGGGAGGAGTATAATATGAACAAGATCCAGGGTTTTTCTATAGTTACTTAGCAGAGAATAAAATGCTTAGAAACAGTTTTCAATATGTGGGAGAACCTCGTGCCAGTTACAACATTTGGTCTGAGCACATTCTCTTCCTTAATTATAGCAGGGTATTTTAAATGTACAGTTGGACACAAAATGTGTAATTGGGGAAGGAAATGGCACTTGAAAACTAATGAACAAGAAATTTAATTTAATTGTCAAATTTATATACCACCCACTCGGCCAAAGCCAACTCAGGGCAATTCACAATGACAATTTAAAAACATGTTAAAAACAGTTAAAACTACCCACCCCCTAAAACAAGGGGTGCAGGATCCAAAGGCACCATGGGGAGGAGTTATTCTACACCAGCCACCCAATGCGATGCAGTCTCTTAGGTAACCCGGCCCACTACCATATAGGGCTTTAAATGACAAAACCAGCACCTTGAATTGCACCCGGAGACAAACTGGCAACCAGTGCAGCTCCCGGAGCAGTGGCGAAGCACGGGCATAATGCCCAAACCCCATCACCACCCGGGCTGCCGCATTCTGGACCAGCTGTAGCCTCCGAATGGTCGTCAAGGGCAGCCCCATGTAGAGCGCATTGCAATAATCTAGTCTGGAGGTGACCAGAGCATGAGTGACCATGAGCAAGGAGCGGGCACAACAGGCGAATCACCCAAAGCTGGGCGAAAGCCCTCCTGGTCACAGCCGTTGAGAAAATGGGGGAAATGTAAGGTAAATTTATATATACAACACATTTTAAATATATGTGTGTTTATTAAAATCTTTATTAAGTCCAGCAATGTCAGGGATAGCCTGTAAATTGCGTTTTACTTTTACATTTACATTTAAAGTGGATTTCCCCAAATCATATTGAAACACATTCTTGTTAATGGCCAAAATTCAATCTTTATTTTCAGGCAAGTAACACCTACTTACATCCTTGCAAATATCCTTAAGGGATGCACATTATGCCAGCAGACAGAAGGAAAAATGGTACTTGGTTCTCAGACAGACAGCAGTATCAATTACACTTATACACTACCCCATAATTTATTTATTTATTTATTTATTTGCCACCTTCCTTGCCCTGGGGCAACTCAAGGCAGTTTACATTTCATAAGATATACACAGGGCCCTAACGGCTCCTCTTCTGCCCACCCTGTCCTTGGGTGGGCTAGAGTCCCGGGGGTGGGGTGGGGGCCCGGCGCGGATGGAAAAGCTGCCTCTTTCCCCCCAAAGGCTCCTCTTCTGCCCATCCAGGCCTTGGGTGGTTTACTGTATGGGACCAGAGACAACAGAACAGCCGAAGGGTTGGCTTAACACAGGTTTATTGCATGATGATCCGGTGGAGCATGAGGTAATGGCGGTGATACATCTCTATATATACAGTAGCATTGTACATTTGAATCTTGTAGCACGGTAGCTCATTGGCCGCTACCGGCGTGGCCTCGCCCAGGCACGCCTCTCTTCAGTAGTTCTTTCTCCTGCTGCTGAATGCGGGGAAGGTTTTCCCGCGGCTGTCCGTGATTGAGCAATGTGAACCATGTGAGACTGAACGCTCGCAGCTGCCCTCTATGGGCTGCTTGCTCGCGTTCCTTTACAGCTGAGATACATTGTATTTGGAGTGGTTACATTCTTATCAGTACGAGAACATGCATACATAACAGGTGGGCAAAAGTCCCTGGGGGTGGGGGGGTGTCACAGATGGAAAAGCCGCCTCTTTCCCCCCAATGGCTCCTCTTCTGTCCACCCAGGCCTTGGGTGGGCAAAAGTCCCTGGGGGTAGGGGGGTGGCACAGATGGAAAACCTGCCTCTTTCCCCCCAACGGCTCCTCTTCTGCCCACCCAGGCTGTGGGGGGCCGAGAGTCCCGAGGTGGGGGGCGGTGCAGATGGAAAAGCAAATTTCAGTGCATGTAAAAGAAAATGCCAGTATGCAGCGGCATTTCTCTAATGCTTATTACTAAAGCAAGATACATACACCTAATGTGAGCCTTTCTGTTGACAGACATTTAAATAATTGCACACTACTGGACTAAGTAATATGCTCCATTAGCTTTTGTGCTAGATGTAGGGAGAAGTATTAATTCTCAAACCTCCTTAAGACTTAAATTGGATTTCAATACCTGTAAAAGTTCACCTACAGCTATTTCCATGAATTAGCTCTAAAGCTAAAATAAATTCTTGCCCTTCTATAATATTTCTTGATAGTTAAAGTATTCAATCATTTTGGTGTCTTGCACGGAAGACAAAGAAGGAGTCGCAGGAAGGACTAACACAGGTTTATTCATTGATGGTCAGCATGAACATGTGGTAATGGCGGAGGTACATCACATTATATACAGTAGCACAATACATTTGAATCTTGCTGCACGGTAGCTCATTGGCTGCTACCGGCGTGACATCGTCCAGGTCACACCTCTCTTCTGTAGTTCTTTGAGGGGGCGGGAAAGTTCCCGCGGCTGTTGGTGATTTGGGGGATGTGAACCATGTGAGGTGAACGCTCGCAGCTGCCCCCTATGGACAGCTAACTCGCGTTCCTTTACAGCTGGGCTACATCGTAATTGTGGTCAGGTTACATTCATACATTTCAAGGCAACATCTCTTAAAGCAACATTGTACATACATAACAATCATAAAGTGAATGGCTTACATAATGCTTAGAACTCTCTCTGGACAGTTCACAAGATACTATAATTAGCATTTTGTGCCTGATAAGCTACGACTTGGGGATTCTCAATCTGCAGCCCAAGGGCTTGATGTGGCCCACAGTGCCATTTCATGCGGCCCACCTCCACCACACCAGGGAAGTTCCATGTGGTACAAGAAGGGCAAAATGGCCATCCGGGCCCTGAAGCTGTCTGAGGGAGCATGGCCCGGCTCCTGGCTTTAAAATGTTGAGAACTCCTGAGCTACATATTCAATTTACTGTCATCAAAAGGATGAAAGGCTGAGTAACTTTGAACCCTTTGGGATGGAACTCAGATTGTAAGCAGAGTTTTGACTGCAGCTGCACTCTTGTGGAGATGTTTGTTTCCCCACAGGCAGTTGGGCCCTTTAATTTTATTTCTGAATACACTTGCACTTATGAGCTTCTTGGAGACAATGTTGAGCAGCAGCAAATATGTTGAGGAGAACCTCAATGATTCTGGTGACCCTGCAGAAGACTTGATCTTATAATTGCAGACAATATTGCCCACACTATTAATACCCTCCATGTCTCTTTTTACATAAGCCATTCCCAGATCTGTGAAATTCAACCCAACACTATACAGTATGTGTTGAATATCTTGGGATCTGGGGCAAAGGGCAGGAAATGGTTTGGTGATATTGGAAGCTGAAATTTTCTTTGAGGAAGTTAGTACAGTAATAGCAATTATACTTCTATACCACCTCATAACGCTTAGTGCAGTCTCTGAGCAGTTTACAGGTAATTATCATTTTTATCCCAACATGCTGGGTACTCAAATTACTGACCTCAGAAGAATGGAAGGCTGAATCAGCCTGGATCTCCCCATCAGGATTGAACTCACAATTTTGTGATAGTTTGACCCTAACTCCATGACCATGTTGAACATCTATTCCCATGCCACTTTATTCATGTGGACAGAAAATCAAACAACTTTAGCAACAATCTCCAAAATGTTTAAAAAAATGCACTTCCCCAAACTATTTACAGATGGTCAGAGTAAGTGTTTCCAATATACTGAAGAAGCTTACAAGCTACTTCAGCAAACTGGACATTCACTTTGAAAGCAGCCCACTGACCGCTGCAGGGCTTACATTTAACCCATTTCAGCATCCATACTTTACTGTATGGGACCAAAGACAACAGAACAGCCGAAGGGTTGGCTTAACACAGGTTTATTGCATGATGATCCGGTGGAGCATGAGGTAATGGCGGTGATACATCTCTATATATACAGTAGCATTATACATTTGAATCTTGTAGCACGGTAGCTCATTGGCTGCTACCGGCGTGGCCTCGCCCAGGCACGCCTCTCTTCAGTAGTTCTTTCTCCTACTGCTGAATGCGGGGAAGGTTTTCCCGCGGCTGTCCGTGATTGAGCAATGTGAACCATGTGAGACTGAACGCTCGCAGCTGCCCTCTATGGGCTGCTTGCTCGCGTTCCTTTACAGCTGAGATACATTGTAATTGGAGTGGTTACATTCTTATCTTACAGTACAATGAGCATGCATACATAACATCCCTCCCCCCTAGGATGGGACGAAGTCCCGCAACCATTGTGGCTTGCCGCACGTGCGCTTGGGGCGTGCTTGTGCCTGACCTAGTACCGGAGAGCCTGTGATCCCTGACTCCGTGGGTGCTTGTCCCGCAACGGGAAACGGGGATTCGTTAGTGGCTCTGTGGGGCGTCCGTGCCTGCCTTGCGCTGGGGGATGGGAATGGAATGAACAGCTGGGACGTGAACCCCTGCCTGTTGCTCTCGGACCCCGGGGACCCTCCTATTGTGAACTGCGGGACCGATGAGGATGCCCTTGTGGTTCTGCTACCTTCTGTTCCCCGCTCGGGGGACCTTGAGACTGTGGTGGGCGGACTCGCCGTCGCCTCCTGTCTTGGGGGTGTCGGTCTCCGGGAAATTGGTGCTATGTTGCATTCTAACTCACAGGGGCTACTGGGACTGGAAGTACCAGGGGCTGAACTGAAACCCCTCTTTTCGCTAGGACGGGTGGGGGACCACTCCGCTAACTCCCCCTGGTACTGTAAATCAAGGTCTAAACTTCTTGGGGAATCTGTGTTTTGGGGACGCTTCTGGGGGCTGTGTGTGAGATCGGGGCTCTTCCTTTCCGCCGCAAACTCCCGCAAAAGATCTCTGAGGATCGATTCCCTTTCCTCCCCCCTTGGTGGGGACCCATGTCCCCCTTTTTCTCCCCCTTGGGCTAAGCGGGTGGGGGAGTACCCTAACGCTGATTCGTGGCTATTTTCATCTTCGTCCTGCTCTCCGGGGATCCTGCGCCTGAGTTGATCCGCGTGCCGCCTCCACAGGAGGCCTGTATTGGTCTCCACGCGGTATGAAACGGGGCCGGTTTGTTCTATTACAGTGCCCGGCACCCAGGCTGGCCCCACGTTGGCGTAGTTCCTGCAATGCACCGGGGCGCCTACGCTGAAACTCTTTGCGGGTTCCACCCCTACGTTCCGCCCTTTGTCCTCTACTCTCGTGGGGTCTAGCTTGGAGATTACCGTGGCCAGCTTCCTGCGCATTAACAGCTCCGCGGGGGAGTACCCTGACGCCAATGGGGTGACCCTGTACCTTAGCAGGAATTGGCACAGTTGTAAGTTAAGATCTCCGGGGCCCATGTGCTGCAGCGCGTCCTTAGTGGTGCGCACGAGGCGCTCTACTTGGCCGTTGGTGGCCGGGTGGAAAGGGGCGGAGGTGATGTGCCGAATGGCGTTGAGATCCATGAATGCCCTGAACTCGGCGGACGTGAAACAGCTAGCGTTATCGCTGACGAGGGTGTCGGGTAAACCGAACGTGGAAAAGACCCTCCGTAACTGTTTAATTGTTGTGGCCGAGGAGGTGCTCGAGACTGGAATGACCTCCAACCACTTGGAGAACGCGTCCACCACAAGGAGGAAAAGTGTTCCCCTGAACGGGCCAGCAAAGTCTACGTGAACCCGGGACCAGGGGCCCCTTGCTGCGTCCCACTCCCTATGTGGCAAGCGAGCCTCTTCTGGCCTGGAGCTTTGGCATGCTTCGCAAGTGCCGACCATATGCTCGATGTCGGCGTCTAGCTGGGGCCACCAAAAGTAACTGCGGGCTAGTGCCTTAGAGCGGACGATCCCGGGGTGGCTGACGTGCAGCAGTTTAAGCACCCTCGGCCGGAGGGACGTGGCGATCACTACCCGCTGTCCCCACAAAAGACAACCCCTCTCTAGGGACAATTCTAATTTCTTTTTGAAAAATGTGTCGAATTCCGCTGCTGGGGAAGACACGGGCCACCCTTTCTGTACCCAGGAGCAAACTGTAGCTAACGTTTTGTCCTTACCGGTCGCTTTGGCGATGTCGGCCGGTACTACTGGGGGGGAGTCTAGGACCTCTATCATTAAGACCTGGTGGTCCCTCTCTTCCTCGCCCACGTGGCAGCAATCCCGGGGAATGGGGGACCTCGACAGGGCATCCGCATGGCTGATCTCCTTCCCGGGCCGGTACACCAACGCGTGCTGATACGCGTTGAGAAAGATGGCCCACCTGAGCATTCTCGGGGACAGGATTTGGGGTGTGGGCTTATCTGCGGTGAAAATGCCTAGCAAGGGCTTATGGTCGGTCACTATGGTGAAGGGGCGGCCATACACAAAATCATGAAATTTCTTGGTCCCCGCAATTATCACTAGTGCTTCCCTGTCTGTCTGGGCGTAGTTTCTCTCCGCTTGGGACAAGGACCTAGAGTAGAACGCTATCGGGGCCTCCCTCCCGTTCTCCAGCACGTGGCATAACACCGCCCCCACCCCCACCGGGGATGCATCGCATATCAGGACCACTGGGCGTTTGGGATTGAAGTGGGTCAGTACAGCATCTGATGCCAGGAGTTGCTTCAGGTCATTGAAAGCCTTCTCATGGTCGTCGCCCCACTTCCATGCCTCGTCCTTTTTTAACAATTTGTGTAGCGGTTCCGCCACGGCTGCCTTCCGAGGAAGGAAGGAGTGGTAGAAGTTGAGCAGCCCAAGGAACGACTGCAGCTCGGGCTTGGAGGTGGGGCGAGGGGCCTTCTTGATGGCGGCCACCTTGGATTGGGATGGCCTTATTCCCTCGGGAGTAACACGGAACCCTAGGAACTCAACCTCAGTTGCGAAGAAAACGCATTTGTCTTTCCGCAACCGCAACCCCGCCTTTTCGAATTTTGCCAGGACCTTTCCCAACCTTTCTGCTAATTCGGCCCGGCTCCCCCCTGTAATCAATACGTCATCAAAGTAGGGTAACACCCCCTCTAACCCCTTCAGGAGGCGTTCCACGAGTGACTGGAAGATCCCGGGCGCCGAATTCAGAACGAATTGGAGGCGCGTTACCTGGAACGCCCCTTTGTGGGTGACTATGGTCTGCGCAGCAGCTGCAGCGGGGGTCACCGGGAGTTGCTGGTAGGCTTGGGCCAGGTCGAGTTTAGCGAAACACCTCCCCCCGTGTAACCTGGCCAACAAGTGGCTGACTACCGGCACCGGATACGCATTAGGGCGGATCGCCTTATTGATGGTGCACTTGTAGTCAGCGCATATGCGGACCTCCCCGTTGGCCTTGAGCGCTGTTACAATTGGAGTTTCCCACTCCGCAGAATCAACAGGAACAAGAATCCCCTGGCCCACCAATTTGTCCAACTCCGCCTCTATTTTGTCCTTTAGTGCGAAGGGCACTCTGCGCGGTTTAAGTCTGATTGGACGTACTCCAGGGTCCAGGTCGAAAGTCACTGGGGGGCCCTTGAATTTTCCGAGTCCCTTTTTGAAAACCTCGGGGTGCGCATCGCACACGCTCTGTATTGGATCAGTCCCGGCGGCGTGTACTCCCACGGCGTGCACCCCCCCAATGAACAACCCCAGGGGCTGGAACCATTGAGTCCCGAGGAGGCTGCATTTACCTCCCTTGAGGACGACTAGGGGAAGCGTTGCGGCGCGCTTTTTGAACTGGACCTGGAACTTCCCAACCCCCAACACCGGGATGCGGTTCCCTTGCACGTCCTTCAGCGTGGACCTCAGCGCTTTGAGCTTGGGCCGCACGTGGGGGGCTATTTTTAGGAACTCTCCCTGGGAAATGATAGAGTAAGAAGAACCCGAGTCCACCTCCATCCTAACAGGGGCCCCTTGTATTACTACCTCAACGAAGTATCGGGGGTGCTCTGTGGATACGCTGAAAACCGGAGCGTCGTCCTCACTGCCGTCGGAGATGCGCCCTACTCCGTCCCGCTTCCTCGGGGTCCGGGTGCCGTCCTTGGGCCTCGTGGTGCGGTCCTGCCTCGCCGAGCGGTCTGGGGAACTCCTCTTGGCCTCGCGCCGTTTTCGGCAGACCTTGGCGATGTGCCCGCGCCGGCCGCAGTTGTGGCACTCGGCCTTGCGGAACGGGCATCTGGCGCGGGCGTGGGCGGCGCCGCAGCCGTCGCAGCGCCGGCCTTCCTTCTGGACCTTCCGGACGTCCTCGTCGTCGCCGCTCTCCGCGGACGAGTTCGAAACTCGCCGGGCCGCGCGCACCGAGCTCTCTGCCTTGGCGGGTTTCGGGCGCCAGTCCTGGAGCTCTTGCACCCCGGCCGTCGTGGCTTCCGCGGCCTGTGCCGTGTCGAGGACTTGCTGCCACATGGGAGGCGGCTCCTGTCTCATCAGCGCGCGCTGAGTCTCGGTGTCCCTCAGGCCGCAGAGCAGGCAGTCTCGGAGGGTGACTTCTGGGGTCTCCCACTTGCATGGGCCAGCGGCCAGCCGCAGGGCCGCGGCGAACTCAGCGACCGATTCCCCGGGCGCCTGGACTCGCCTCCAGAACGCGCTCCGAGCGGGGAACATCGCTATCGCGGGCCGGAGGTGGGTGCGCAGCACGGCCAGGAGCTCTTTGGCTTTGAAGTCGCTCACCCTCCTCGGCGCGATCAGGTCCACCAAGGTCCTCTTGGTCTCGTGTCCGAGCATGCAGACGAAGATGGCCCTCTTCTTGTCCTCATCTGAGACTTCGAGCTCCACCAGCGCTCCATTGAAGTCTATCTCAAACAGCTCCAAGTCTCCCGGCTTCCTGATCTCGTAGCCGGCGCATGTCTTGGTCCCGTGGGCAGCCATCATCCCACCTTCGTCGCCAGTTTACTGTATGGGACCAAAGACAACAGAACAGCCGAAGGGTTGGCTTAACACAGGTTTATTGCATGATGATCCGGTGGAGCATGAGGTAATGGCGGTGATACATCTCTATATATACAGTAGCATTATACATTTGAATCTTGTAGCACGGTAGCTCATTGGCTGCTACCGGCGTGGCCTCGCCCAGGCACGCCTCTCTTCAGTAGTTCTTTCTCCTGCTGCTGAATGCGGGGAAGGTTTTCCCGCGGCTGTCCGTGATTGAGCAATGTGAACCATGTGAGACTGAACGCTCGCAGCTGCCCTCTATGGGCTGCTTGCTCGCGTTCCTTTACAGCTGAGATACATTGTAATTGGAGTGGTTACATTCTTATCTTACAGTACAATGAGCATGCATACATAACACATACTCACTGAGAACAGGCTAAAAGTGAGTGCCCCAAAATAGTAGGACACACACCATACCTGTCAACCTTCCCGGATTGGCCGGGATTTCCCGTTTTTCGACGCTGATTTTCGCCATTTCCCGCCTGGAGCTGCCGAAACCCTAGAATTTGGCAGTGGGGGGAAAGACGTTACTGCACGTCCCTTCTGCGCAGCTCGCTTTTACGCATGCATAGAACCCTTCTATGCTTGCGTAGAACCCTTCTACGCATGCGTAGAAGGCTTCTGTGCAGAAGGGGATCGTAGAAGCCTTCTACGCATGCGTAAAAGCCTTCTATGCATGTGTAAAAGCCTTCTACGCATGCGTAGAAGCGAGTTGCGCAGAACGGTTCTGCGCAAGTCGCTTTTATGTATGCGTAAAAGGCTTTTACGCATGCGTAAAAAGCGACCTGCCACACACACACACACACACACACACACACACACACACACACACACACACACACACACACACACACACACACACACACACACACACACACTGATGGTGCTAAAAAGCAACATTCGGAGGAGGGTTGGAACATTTTACTCTCCAAAATGTAGACACTGTAACTTTGAATGACCACAAAGAGCTCCAGCTTAATAGTCACTATAGCATACTTATAACAGTTTCCTTTGGTTAATTAAAACATATTGTTAATTTCTGCTCTGACTAAATTTTTATAATCTGTAAAAGATTAATTGGATTTCTTTTACTGTTCTGTTTTTTCAGTCTTACAATTGAGTAAAGTGGAATGAGGTGGTTATGGTTTGTCTGATAGTTGGAGTTTGGATCTTGTATTCAGTGGGATATAGCATGTTGGATAGTAGCACTGCATGGAGCGTTATAGTGAATCAGAATACTGTGAACTCAAGATGTCTCTGCTATGGAGAAACCCCAACAGATAGAGGTTCCAAAATAGCAATCACTCTTGCCATTCTCCAAATATCTGGAATCCCAAGAGACTCAAGAATGTTGTTAAAGAAATAAAGGGGCCACTTTTTTGTTATTTTATCAAAATGTTTCATTTATTCTACTCAAATATCATCCAGATCTCCTTACATTTCACAGGAGATGTCTCATGAAGGCTTCTTTCTGCAACTGGGAGCTATCCTTCTGGTCCTTGCAACAGGTGAGCTGATACTGCCATTACTGTGCAATGGGTTTAGTGCTACCTGTCCTGTGAAGTAGGGTGATAACAGAACTCCCTTGTGGAGGCCTCTTAAGGCTGTTGAAAAAAAAAAACTATCACAAGTAATAAATGAACATAACTTTCATTGGACAGTGATTGTTATGGGCTGTACATCAGAATTGCAGTAAGAAGAATAGTAGAAAGACAGCTGGTGTGCTCCGCAATGCCCCTTTCAAAAAAAGGAGTTTGGCCAGGTCAGCAATTCCTCTCCTGGCAGACCATGTTCAAAGCCTCATCATTAGACTCACTACAGCCCTGTCCCCAAGGAAAAAATGCAAATAGTAGTGTTGATTCATATCAGCATTTCCATACCAGCTATTTTCATTTCCTGCAAGGAGTCTCAATCATAGAACAGATTAAACGGTTTTAATACATTTGTGCTGTTTACATCTTTAGACTTCAGCTGGGCAACGTATCGTTACTATCTTTGCTCTAATGAGCAACATAGATTTGTGAAATACTCCCCATCCTATATCACAAACAAGCTTATTAGTGGTGTCTGATAAACACATCTGCTGTCTTCTTGGACAAAAGTTCATCAGGTTAGCTTCGCCATCTTTTGATCCATTTTCACAACAGCAGAACACAGAAACAGCTTTGGTCAGCCTAGCAAAATAGAAGGCAGCAGATCAAAATGAATGCTCCAGGCCCATATACATATGAGATATGCTAAACTGTGTTGATCTTAGAAGAAATCAACCCTAACTGCTCCTTGAAAGGTCAAATAGTGAAGATGAAACTATAGTACTTTGGACATTTAATTTAATTTAATTTTCGCACTTGTATGGTGCCCAATCAGGGAACCCGACTCAGGGCAGCTCACATGATAAATAAACAATATACAGTACATAATATATACAATATACACAGTAAATACACAGTAATACAATATACAAAATTCAATCTACCCTAACAGCATATAATAATATACCACAACACAATCCTGTAACAGCCTCTCCACCCTGGCCACAGGCAAATTCCAAAGGCCGCGGCAGTGAGGTCCAGCTGCCTGCCACCATAATTGCCCTTCAAAGCCCGGAGAGGGGCGGGGCCCAGGAGCACTGGCAGGCGGGATGGTCCTGGTGCCCATGGCCGGAGTCCATGGGCAGCGGCAGCGGAGATATGCAGCGCCAGGTGTCTTCAGTTGCCTCGGGACCCAGGCAGCCCTTTATCCTCTCAGGCGTTGGTGTCAAATGAGAAGAGTGGATTCACTTGAGAATGCCTTGATCCTGGGAAAGGTGGAGGGCAAAAGAAGAAGGGGATGGCAGAAAATGAGATAGCTAGATGGCATTGTTGATGCAATGGGCACAGAGTTGGGCCATACCCGTCAAGCGTGACTCCGGAAAATACGGGAACTGCTCCGGCCCGGGCGTGCATGCACAGCAACAACTCCTTTGCACATGTGCAGAACCCCTTTGTGCATGCACAGAACCCCATTGCGCATGCGCACTGCTGCCTCTGATGGGAACGCATGCGCAGTAAGCCCCTTTCCCATCGTTCAAAATACGGGACGGCGGTGGGAAAGGGGAGGAACAAGCGCTGGAATATGGAAAATCCCGGCCAATATGGGATATTTGACAGGTATGAGTTGGGCGGGTTGAGGAGAATGGTCGAGGATAGGGGTGCCTGGTGAACAAGGGTCCATGTGGTTGCAAAGGGTTGGAATCAACTTTGCGACTGAACGACAACAACAAACTGTGTTTTATAAACACACACACAGAGAGGCTAACAACATCTGATATCATTAGGCTTTTGTATCACATGTGATGTTTACTCATTGATTTAAAGTAATATTGGAGGAGTCATTTGAAGAAAAATGGCATTTTGGACCATGTTTTATTTTTTAAATGATTTTTAACAGGTATCAATTTTCAGTGTTTTAAAAAAAATTGCATTGAGAATGCATTTTATAGAATATGGGAATAGATTCAGATAAATGAAAGTGACAAGAAACATCAATAATTTTAGATGCAAAGGCACTGTATTATTGTTAGAAAATAGCAATGATTTGAAACAACTGGAACAAAAGTTAAAGAAGAAAAAGCAAAATAGTAAGGTTATAGTTGAACAGAAAGGCCAAAATAATGTCTAAGAAGAATAGCATAGCTTTAACATTGATAATGAAGAAATTGAAGTTGTTAAAGATTTCTCCACCTTCATTCAGTAATTAATCAAGATGGAGTCTGTAGCTAAAGAATTAGAAGGGTACTATAAAATATTTGTTCCTTTATTATACTTGATGCAGACTTGATACAGATTTATTATACTTGATACAGATTCATGGTCTGGCCAGACAGCCTGCTACAGTAAGGAGTAGACTGTACAGCCAGCAACTCAACGCCGAGTGCTGGGCGGTGGTAAATAACCTGACTCCCTAAAGGGGCCAACAGCTATGGGCAGATGAGCTCCTTTAGGAAGGGTGATGGTCCCCTCAGTAGAGGAAATGCCATTGGAAACCATCATATTGGGCCCAACAGCAAAATGAGCAGAGGAGGAATCACTTCACTATTCTGATTCCAAACAGTCATGGAGGCAGAAGAGGCCCATGCCAGATGGACTGGCTGTGAAGGCACACCTTGTTAATATCCTCAAGGCTGTGGCAGCCCATTGCAGTCCCGGGGTCAAATCCTGCATGTCTCATTTCATACATGCTTCAGGAGATGGCTCCATGATCATAGTGTGTGGGTCACTTCATGGCAAGCTGGGATCCACTTTAAACAAATTCACGCTGATGGAATTTTTCCTGTTTGTCAGGGGAAAAAATTATACTCAGATATGAGTAGCAGCCAATGATGACAGACTATTTCAGGGTTTTTTTTCCGTTTGGAGTCTTCTTGATTTTAATTTTATTTCTTCTTTGTTTTTCAGCACTTTCTCTTGAATGCACCAAATACAATGTAAAAACATGTCAGGAGTGCATCACATCTGGCCCTGGTTGTGCCTGGTGCAAAAAGCCGGTATGTTTTGTTTCTTTGATCTCATGTTTCACAGTACATTTTCATATTCTTACAGACATTTTAATCCTCTTAGCTGGTATGCTATGGGCACTAAAGTATTGGCCTGGCAGTGTAGAAGCATGAGATCATGCTGCTTGCAGAAGTATTGCTGTTGGCCAAGTGGAGAGTAGGTTATCTGCATGGAAATCACAGCTTGTGCAATGACAAAGCTTGTGCAAGCTAGTTATACTGATTGGACTTTCCACTGAATGGATGCTCAAGAGAATATGAGTTTATGAACTGTACTATTGCAGGGGGGGGGGGAGGACATTTTTTCTTATTTTACAGGAAAAGCACAGTGCCTGTTTTTGTAGCAGGACCTACCACTTGGGAGGCAAAAATCCAGTGATTGCTAGACTATAGTTCCTATAATACTCTCCATGGATTATGATGGCTAGAGGTGATTAGAATTATCATTTAACCAATTGTATTAAGATTCACACATCATTTTGTATAGGCCCTTAGAGAGATCTTAGTGGCAGGGGATGTAGACAAATACATTGGGGTTTTATATAAGGCTGGTCTTGTGGGGATGCAGAGTCCTTACCAGTTTCTTGCCCATCGCTGATTCAACTGTTGGTCTAAAATAGATTCCTTACCCTTGGTATGTGCAAAACAAAGCATGGAAAGACATATGGATTATGGTTCCTCTCACGTTTGAATTATTAGCTGTGGGAGGAAATCCCTCCAACAATTAGCCGTTGATCTTACAGCTTTATTGCTTCTCTTAGATCCTTTCCCTTGGTTCTCTCAACAAATGCTTGGGATTTTATTAAATGAAATTGCTTTATTCTGACTGTCTGAGGTTCTCCAAAATCTCAGGAATCATTCCCTTATTTGACAGAAATTTCCCAATCATTCCTGTTGCCCCAATGCCTCTTTAACTGGGGTGCCAAAGATTGAACCTAGAATCTACTGGCTGAATTCCAGTAGTAAGTCACAACTAGAGTAGGCCTATTGAATCAATGAAATTATAGAAAAGTTGACTCACCAACTCCTCACTAATTGAATGGGCCTTCTCTAGGAGTGAATTATTAGTGAATTTCAGCAAGTATGTGTAAAGCATCTATACCTATAAAGAAAGGGTTGGGCCGTGCGTGTGCGGAATATGTATCCACACACGTACAGCCTATCCCGTAATGCGCTGGCCACACTTACCTTTTGTCCTTGACAACATCACTGCAAGGGTCCAGAAGCCGGGAGTGGGGCCACCGCCCCACGAACACGGAAAAACAAAAAATCTACACTTTCCAGCGTCCTCCGTGCCGCGGCACACCTCAGCCAATCAGGCAGGAGGACACGAGTGCAGAGGAGGCGGGACAGCAAGTGCGCGAATGCTGAAGCCAATGGCAACTTTGTGCACATGCGCACTACAGCTGAGGAGCCGACGTGGCCGGGCGAGGCACTGCTGTAGGTGCCGCCTCTGCCATTCCGCCCCTTCTGCCCTCAGCCACGCCGCCTGAAACAGCGGAGAGAGAATGGCAAGGGCAAGAGACAGTAATCCATCAGGGGAGGTGTCTACCCTGACAGATTCCTGCCTCTCGCCCTGCCATTCCCCTCCGCTGTTTCAAGGGCTGTCTTCGAAACAGCAGAGATAGAATGGCAAGGACAAGAGGCAGGAATCCATCAGGGGAGGTGCCTTCCCTAGCAGATCCCTGCCTGGCACCTTTGCATTTCCCCCTCTGCTGTTTCGAGGGCTGTCTTCGAAACAGCGGAGAGGAAATGGCAGGTTGAGAGGCAGAAATCCGTCATGGGAGGCACCTCCACTGACGGATTCCCACCTCTTGCCCTTGCCGTGTCTTTGGCCATCCCCTTCTTCCTTTGCCCTCAACCTTCCATCAAGGCTTACTCAAGTGAATTGTCTCTTCCAAAATAAGTCACCCCCAAAAAACCATCCCACCAACAACACAAAATCAATACCTGTCCGGAAAGGCCGGGCAAAATAGCTAGTGGGTTCTAAAAGTGGAGTATTGTCTAAAATATATTAAATACTTCCTAATGCCTAGAATATATTGGTCTATTCAAACTCAGAGCTTACCTATACTTCCCTTAAATCCACTCTTCTGTGGACTTAAGTGTGGACTTACCTGTTTGGCCACTGGAGAGGACCAACTGCCCTGAAGTGCTGCTTCTTGAACCCCTATTAGGTTTCTACTATCTTGGGGTGATTTCTTTTATTCAGTTTCCAGCATTTAGGTAGCAGCTGGGAATTGTTTATTTTGAAGCTATCATGTATGACAGAGCTCTGCCACTGATCAGCTGACTGCTGGTCAGCTTGAGGCTGCCAGTGGTCAGATGATTGTCAACAGTGTCAGCAGCATTCCTGGAGGTGACAATGATTGCCCCAGCAGTGGCAGATGTACTGAGGAACTAATACTCCAATTAGCTGCTCAGCTGGATAGACTCACCCATAACTCTATCATTGCCAATCCTCTGTTGGGACAATCATCCTCCCACAATTGCCAGAAATGCCACTGTTGATTTTGCGCCAATGTAAAAACAAAACAAAAAGCAAAATGTTGCATGGATGCAGAGATCATGCCAAATGGCATTCTGTTCCTCTAATCAACCTTAAACTGTTTATTAAAAGCCATGTTATATTGGCCTTGGGCCCTGAGAGTAGACATCTGTAATTTGAATACTGTTATGGTTTTAAATATTTTTTAATGCCATCTGACTTTGTTTCTTGTGTTTTTTCTTGTGTTTTTATTGGCTATTATGGGATGATTTTTTTAATCTACAGGTATATATATAAAACAGAAGTGTTTGTTTGTATGTGCTCCAAAGGCACCCGCACCCCTGGAACGATCCCGCTGAAATTTGGCACATACATACCTTGGGCTTGGGAGATCAGCACTGCAGGGGTCTCAAAACCCATGGGGGGCATACGCCCCCCAAATTGGGATGCAATTGATCTATACAATGCGTGTGTTTCCCAGTGATGTAATTGGGCTGATGTCATAGTCCCAGGTAGGTTGAGATTGTGACATCATCTGACTAGCTCAGCTGTAGCCCTCTGAGCTCAGCTGTAGTTTTCACAATAGGTGGAAGGCAAATGGGCATGCGAGATCTGCACTGTGGGGGTCCCTCCGAGCTCTGGAGCCGCAGAGGTGGCGGAGGTGGCCACGAGGCAGCCAGAGAGGGAGGGAAGGTCTGAGAGCTCCTCAATGGCTATGTGCCGCTCTCTCACAAGGTGGCTGGACACATATAGGGGAAGAATAAGGGCTGTAAGTGACCGTCGATGGGGAAGTGGGACGGGTGAGGGAAGAGAGAGATGGAGGAAGGGAGGCAGGAATGACCCACATACACCCCACAAGGTTTCCAAGAGGGAAAGGCTGGCCTACGTTAAAGTAAAGAAAAACCCGAGCAAAGCCGGGTAATCAGCTAGTATTATATATATTATGTGTGCAGCAATAGCCAGAAATAATTAGAACTCATATTGAATTCATAGTAAGGTCATCTTACCCAGCCCTAGCCATATTAAGAATGTTTGTAAAGGCCTTTTTAAAGAAGCCAGTTTTTATTGCCTCTTTAAGACATGAAGGAATGGGGTTTGAAAAATCTCCAAATCTAGTCCCTTCCATAATAAGGGAGCCACTGCCAAGAAGGCATGTTTCAGTAGTGTAACTTTTTGTACCTCTCTCTGGGTAGCAATCTGCAGTGTTATGGTCTGAGAGAACCAGGTTGGACAGGTTTTGATTGAATTAATACTGGAGTTCAGATCCTGTCAGATGACTCCACCTTGGTTCTAAAATAAACTGTTAACTGATTACAATTAGTATTATCAGGTTGAGCTATTAGTAAAGTTGTAGGATATTATTCTATTCAGATGTTCTGCACCAACGAGGTCACAAACTATGCAATACAGTCCTGCTTGTTGGTTCTCTGTCTCACTTAACAAATTGATATTATATGCCTTTCTAACAGATTTTAGTACATTGGCACATTTATTTAACAACTCTGTCACCGCTTATTAGATTGCCATCTTAGGGACCTTTTCTCCATTTGGTCCCTTCTCCTCAGCTACTTCATTGGCCAAAGATCATCTGCAAACCATGGTGAGGATGGGGATCTGAGACAGAGGGGACATTTAGAAGCAATCTTGTCAACCACCTGGGTCCATACCTATCAAGTTTCGGGAAATTTCTGTCAAATAAGGGAAATTTCTCTGCCAAAATGGGAAACTGGACAGCTATGCTTATCCTGTGCTGGCCTCCAGTCTAACTCCAGTCTAACTGAAGTCTAACTAATATGGGATGACGGTGCGAAAGAGTGTAAAATAGAGGGGTTTGACAGAAATTTCCCGAAACTTGACAGGTATGCCTGGGTCACCTGTGCATACCACCTGGTGACAAAGGTATCAAGAGGAGCACCTATCAGTTCCTAGGCACCCTGGAAACTAAATGGATCCAGTAACCTATGAGGACAGGTCCACTTCCCCATGGAGAACAGCTGCTACTGTCAAATTAAATTTCAATAGGACATTTTGTGGATAGTTGGTTAATCCTAATGGAGGGTATTATGACTGTTCATTGTGAATGTTAGAATTTCTCTATTATTATTATTTTGCTTTGTTTTATGTGTTGTATAATACACAGAATTTCACGAAAATAGGAGAACCAGATTCTAGCCGTTGTGACACCAAAAAGCAACTAGAGATGAAGGGATGTGAAGGAGATATCATTTTTCCAGAAAGCTTTGCCATCCCAGCCACTCTTGGTGGACTGAAGGCCAATAAACAAATCTACCCAGAAACAGTGCATCTGCAGCTAAGAAAAGGTATTAATTTGACAAATTTGTCAAATGTGGGTTGTTTGCAGGTAATATTTCTGTAGAGTAAAAAGAAAGATACACTGCACAGAACATTTTATTGGGGATCGTGAGACCATATTATTGATGTTTTATCTTGTTTGTTCTTCTTAAACTGCATACATTTATATTTACTATTATAGCAAAACTATTTACTATTAAAATGCAAAACTGTAAGTAAGTCAGTTTGGATAGTTAAGTTTATTTTATTTTAAATTTCACATCCCTAAAAGCCTGGTTTAAAGAAAATCAAAAACATTCATTTGTAGAGTGCCCAAGTAACACTTCCAAAAGTAACTGAAGAAAATTCTGAAAATAAACCCTGTTGTTTTTCCAAACAATCAGATCATAGAAAACTACCTTATAACTGAGCCAGATATTTAGTTTATCTAGGTCAGAACTATCAACATTGACGTCAGTAGTTCCCTACTTGGAGATATTGGGACTGAATTTTGGAACAGTTAGCATGTAGAATTTATGCTGTGGCACATAAATTACACTTTCTTCCCAGACTTTCTGATCTAAATTGAGTCCTGCCATAAAGTCTATTCTAATGCCCAGTGTCTGTTTATGACTCCCAATTAAGCAAAGGAATTTGAGCATTGCTGATTTATTATGTCTTGAGGTGCCAGCTCCCTTCAGTCTTGGTGTGCAGCTCCGGTCTTATCTGTACCTGGAAAGAAAGCTACGGAAAATTGTCATTTCTCCCTTCCTTTCCCTGGCATTCCAGTCATATCCATATGGAGCTGTACTCATCTCTGTTTACAGCCAAAATGTCAGTGCTGTCTGCATCTGCAGATGTTTCTGTGGTCATTTGGCAGGCATGACTAGACGCCAGAGTGCATGGAACACTGTTACCTTTTCTGCCGAAGCAGTATCTATTTATCTAATTGTAACTTCTTGCTTTCAAACTGTTGGTTGGGAGGAGTTGGGGCAGATGATGGGAGCTCACTCCGTCGTGCAGCAACTGGGCTATATAATCCTTATACACTACTTTCGCCTCCATGCTCTTAAATCAACTACAGTTCAGTGATGGTTCAGACTCTAGATCAGGAGTTCTCAACCTTTTTAAGCCAAGGGCCGGGTCATGCTCACTCAGACAGCTTCTGGGTCTGGATGGCCATTTTGCCCTTCCTCCACCACATGACGCTTCTGGGTGTGGTGGAGGCAGTGCCCCCCCCACATGGAATGGCACCATGGGCCGCATCCGGCCCACAGGCTGCAGTTTGAGAATCCCTGCTCTAGATTACCCAGCTGCCTATTCAAAATATTTTTTTAAAGTCCTGGAAATGACATAAACCTTCCGGCATTCTGTGAGGCTGCTACATTGGGGAAAGCTGGTGTAATGTACACATTTTCTACAAGATAGTCTTAAGCCTTGTTTGGTGCTGTTAGGATTTGAGAGAAATTTTAGTTCTTGTCTCTTTCACTGACAGATCAGTCTGCTGTTTTTAATGTGACATTCCGCCGTGGTGAGGATTATCCCATAGATCTCTACTATTTAATGGATCTTTCATACTCTATGGAAGATGATTTGCAAAATGTGAAGGATCTAGGAGGAAAGCTACTAAAAGCTCTCAACACGATTACCAAACAGGCTCGGATTGGTAGGTACATGATCAGTCATTGAATGTGACAGTTGTTTTAGTCCTACACAAGTGCCATCTAAAATTCTTGTCACTCAGTGTACATGACATAGAGGCCATGTGTTTCCAGTACATCAGATAATAAATATAGGGTTGGTTATATTATGATAGAGCATGTCTAGATAGAACATTTAGCCCACTCTTTGGAGCTGGGGTATGTGTGTGTCCGTGTCTGTAGGTCTGGGATGCTAGAGCACTCCAATGTCCACCAAAGCATTCTCCCCCCCCCAAACCTTCTTTGGGGTTCTATATTTTTGTGACACTCAGTTCCCAAGATGGGGCCCAGGCCCCACCGGGAACTTCAATTCCCAGAAGCCTAAGTCAGTACATTGGCTGATCAATGCTTTGGGGAATTGACTTAGGTTTCTGGGAACTGAAGTCCAAAAGCCAAAGTTTGGGAAATGCTATATAGTGAAGGAGCTCTAGTGGCACAGTGGTTAAACTGCTGTACTGCAGCCAAAATGTTGTGAGTTTGATTCTGACAGGGATCAAGGTTGACTCAGCCTTCCATCCTTCTGAGGTCAATAAAATGAGTACCCAGCATTTTGAGGGCAAAATGCTATTTACCTTGTGAATTGCTCAGGGAGTGCACTAAGTGTGATGGGTGTAATTGTTATTACAGTATTATTAAATGTTGGCCCCTCCTATCTCCATGCACAAAGCATGATGAAATTACCTGCTGTAAACTCAACAGAATAATAATTTTAAAACCATGTAAATTTTCTCCATTTAAAGCTGTTTAAAATGTGATAGAGTAATGCTTTATAATCCAAAATAAATTATAAAGACCCGGTTATAAGGACTATTAATAGTCCTTATAGAAATGTGGCATATTTTGAGTTGGAATCTTACGTAGATTGATCTTTGTTGGTTTCAAGGACTGAGAGTTTACTAAAATTGTTCAGAATTTTTAGGATATGAGGAATTTCAACAACTGATTTAGAAATTGCACCCACAAGATTATAACAAATAAATTAAGAAGGTGTTTTTATCATTTATTTTGATACCTGTGAGGGAATAATTATTCTATAGAACATTAGCAAGTCATTCAGTAGAGGGGGAAAAATTAAAGGGGAAAAGAAGGCAGCCTTCTTTAGTTCCTCTGAGTACGTCTATGGCAGGAGAACATACATTGTTTATCATACCTGTCAACCGTGGCTCTGGACAATCTGGGACCTGCGCAGAACAGTTCTGCGCAGGTCGCTTTTTATGTATGCATAAAAGCCTTCTAAGCATGCGTAAAAGTGACTTGCGCAGAACCATTCTGCGCAGCTCACTTCTAACCATGTGTAGAAGGCTTTTACGCATGCGTAGAAGGTTTCTACAATCCCCTTCTGCACAGAAGCCTTCTACGCATGCGTAAAAGCCTTCTATGCATGCATAGAAGTGAGCTGCGCAGAAGGGATGCGCAGTAACGCCTTTCCCCTGCTGCCAAATTCCGGTGTTTCGGCAGTTCCAGGCGGGAAATGGCGAAAATCGGCGCCAAAAAAACAGGAAATCCTGGCCAATCCGGGAAGGTTGACATGTATGTTGTTTATTCTAATAATCGTTGTTTTGAACAAAGGAAGCAAAGTACAGTCAAGAAAGGCCGCTATATCCGCATTGCCTTGCATGCAGGCCTTAAAGATATATGACCATTCCAAATTATCAAAGATTTTGGCGATATCAAATGAAGCATGAGGAAGAAGGGGAGGTTTAGAAGAAAAAGATACAATATTGTTGGTACTCATAAGTGGGTCAGATATTTGTCTGTATTTAATTAAGCTAAAGTGGACATTTTTACTGTATATAGATTGGCACATTATTATTCAATCTTTCTACTAGAATACTGAAAATATTGCCTCCTGGTTAATAGTAGTAATGAGATAGTAAGGATCAGGATTGTGAAGGTCTTTATCAGATTTTGGAGAGATGATTATTCTAGACAGTTGTCATGAATTGGAAATGGAATGGTCATCTACATTTGGGTTGTATAGAAGTAAAACCTCAAATACTTGAAAGGCTGTCATAAGAGCCAGGATAACAGGCCACATAATAATAGGCTCAATATACAGGAAGCCAGATTTCAGTTGAAGCAGTGATAATTCCGAAATTGCTAGAACAGCATGACAGTGGAACCAGTGACCTTGGGAGGTAATGGGTGCTGCAGTGCTGGAGGCTTTCAAGAGAAAGGTTAGACAGCCATCTTGCAGATGTCCTTTAACTTTGATCCATTTATTGATCAGGGAGTTGGATTCACATAAGTCCCCCCATGCCATTATTTTATGATTCTATGAGTTCTGCTCTGTGCATTTATTCAATTACATTAACTAGCTTTTTTGTTACTGCTTTTTGATATCATTCTCCTTTTGAATGGTTTAGGGTTTGGTGCCTTTGTGGATAAGACTGTGCTGCCCTTTGTCAACACACACCCGGAAAAGCTGAAGAACCCCTGTCCAGCCAAGGCAGTAAAGTGCCAGCCTCCCTTTGCTTTTAGGCATGTGCTGAGCCTCACAAATGATGTGGCAAGGTTTCAAGCAGAAGTAGGGAAGCAGGACATATCTGGCAATCTTGATGCACCAGAGGGAGGACTTGATGCCATGATGCAAGCTGCTGTCTGTGGGGTAAGAGCTGAGGAAACTATCAGGTGACAATGGATACCATAGTGCCCTTTTTGGAGCAGAGGGTGTAGCCAAATGATGCTTTGACATCAAATATAGTTCCTCCAAATAGTTCTGATTTTTCAATATATTTGACTGCTATTTAATACTTCACCAGAATCTACCATTTTAATGGTAAGTCATAAGCCCACAAAAGTGCACAACTTGACTTTACATGTGTTATCCTATTATCTTATTAATTATATTTATAGCATGCTGAAATAGCCCCCAACAGCTTATAATAAAATAAAATGCATATAAATAAATAGTATGGTGATAAAATAGTAGAGCAAATAAAATAAAATCTATTTTGTTCAAACAGTCAACTTATACAAATCTCTCTTTCAAAAAGAAATCAGCCTTGAAAAGACAGAGTAGGCGGAGCCAAGTGAGCCTTCTTTTGCAATGTGTCTCAAAAGAAAGCTCACCTGGCTTACTCTGTCTTTTGCAATGTGTCTCAAAGGGGTACACAGAAAGAGCCTCCTTGAAGATTGTGGCATTTTTTAACCACAACAGGATGTATCCGGATAACGGCAACTTTGTGTTGTTAACTAATCTTGCTCACACTAGGCCAGGTAAAGGGAACTGCATAATGAACTCACCAAAGGGTGTCTTCAGTTTGGCAGTTTCACCTCTGGCCTCGACATGGAAGAAAAAGAAACATCTCTCAAAAAGGATGTGCTCCAGAAGAGAAGTCCCTTGTCAGTTTTGAAGCAGAGGCACCTGTTCACAGGCCTTCCTCTACATCAGGGATTCTCAACTTGTGGCCCGTGGGTCGGATGAAGTCCACAGCACCATTTCATGTGATCCACCACCACTTCCACCACACCAGGAAGTGCCATGTGGTGATGGAAGGGCAAAATGGCTGTCTGGCCCCTGAAGCAGTCTGAGGGAGCATGATCCGGTCCCCGGCTTAAAAAGGTTGAGAACTCGTGATATACATCCTTGGAGGTGCAAGAAGGAGGGTAGACGGGAGCTGTCATCAAGATATGGCTTGGGTTCAGGCTATTAGAAGGACCATGTCACTTCATATGAAGCTCCTGGGCTTTTACGATCTTCTGGGGTGGCCATTCTCTCAGTTCCACCACCTTCCTAAGCTTGTTTGGTGTGGACAAGAGAGAAGGCCTTCCCAGTGGCTGCTCCCAGGCGTTGGAATGGACTACCCCAAGAAACCAAATTGTCCACCTCCCTCTTGTCCTTTCAACATCAAGCAAAGACCTTGCTCTTTTAAGCAATAAGTGGGTGTCTCAGGCACGTTACATTTATTAACTTGGATTTTTATATATCTGTTAATATTTTAAATTTGTTTTTATCCTCGGTTTTAATCTTGATATATGTTTAATTGCTTTAATATGATAGTTGCTTTTTTGATTGCTTTATAGTTTTAATTGTATATAATTCATTCATTCAGGATCTTCTAGATGATATAGACACTTTGAACTGGTCTTGTCAACTATACATTCGAGTTGCATATAGATTATTGGGGCAAAATAACCAGCCAGTAGCTGGTTCTATAAAATCTAGAACAATAAATATAGCTGGGGTTTGATTGCATTGATACCATTAAAGTTCATATGCCAGATATGGTCTAAATTGCCACCTGGAATGATGACTTGCAGCGTCAAAATTTAATACTGTTGTAAATCCACAAGGTGAAATTAATTGGGGAATGAATGATTTATTTTGACTTCCAGAAGTAAGGTTGTCTCTCTGTTGAATTAATCAGATACAAAAATAATCTTTTAGATTATATGAAAATGCTGGGGGCGGGTGGGGGGAGGGGCAAAGCAAATAATGGGTTTTTCTTTTCTTCACGTAATTGTCATTTGAAGCCACTCTGGCAAGAAACAGTGGGCTTCAATTCTATAATATTAATTTAATTAGTGTTTTATGTGGAAATGCTTTTCAACAACAACAATTCAACTAAAGAACAAATTGGTTCACAAAGCCAAAGGATATTATTCCCTGGAGACTTCCAGGAAAAGACTGAATAGTAACATGCTGAAACTATTTGAGTAGGCAGATTTCTCGCGCTCTTAGGACAAGGATTAGGATAAATTTATCTCTTCTGTCATTACTTTAATTTTTTAAAGTTTGTTTTTACTTTTTTAAATAACTGTGAGCCAGAGTGCTATTTCTCTCTCTATATTATATATATTTCTTTTCTTATTTAGAATAAGATTGGCTGGAATAATGTGACTCGCCTGTTGGTATATACCTCAGATGATGGTTTCCATTTTGCTGGGGATGGTAAACTTGGTGCCATCTTAACACCTTATGATGGGAAATGCTATCTTGAAGAAAATATGTACAAACGGAGCAATGAATATGTAAGTATCTAACCCTAGTAATCCATCCCATAAAGTTGCTTTCAACTGGTCTGGTCGACTCATCTGCTACTCAGTCTAAAGTTAGTAGATCATCCATGAAACTGCTTTGCTAGCAAGTGACCTCATATTTCTCTAGCAAATAAGAATTAAGGACAATTAATAATTTTCCTATGCCTGTTTATGCAATCTACTGTAGTTTGCTACTACCTGAATTATGATCTATACAATTATATAAGATTATTGCATAATATACAATTACCCATATGCCAATACGTCCTGCCTTAACTGTAAGAACCCTTGAAAAAAGAAAACAGCTATTAGTTGAAACTGTTACCTGAAAAATTGTTACCTTTTAAATTTGGGGGAACATCCCACAGGCAGGGTTGAATCAGGAACCAAAGAGCACATTAGATTGTGCATTAAAATAGAAAGGAGTTTATTGAATTGAAGTTACCATTTCAATTGGACAAAATCCACCCACAAAATGAGCCCCTAACTAGGTTGATGTAGAAGAGAGCCGAAGAACTAAGTGAACAAAATTGCTTTTATACAGTTTCTACACATACAGACTAACCCTAGTGACTATCTACCTTGAAACAATAAAGTTTACACAATGAAACAAAAGAACCTGCAGCAGGTGGTCATTTCATCAATCACAGGGTAAAGGTAAAGGTTTCCCTTGCTTGAAAGCCAGTCGTATCTGACTCTAGGGTGCAGTGCTCATCTCTGTTTCAAAGCCGAAGAGCCAGCGCTGTCTGCTTCTGCAGACGTTTCCGTGGTCATGTGGCAGGCATGACTAGACACGGAACGCTGTTACCTTCCCACCGAAGTGGTCCCTATTTATTTACTTGCAATGTCTTGCTTTCGAACTGCTAGGTTGGCAGGTTACAAAAGCAAAAATTTATGTAAATGTGGTCAAATAGTAAAAGATTACAATTTCCAGGATGATAGAGGGAGGAGACTAGGATTAGGTAAAACAGATGCTGATACAGTAGCCGATGCCAGGGCATCAGCTCTTCAGGCGTGCCACCAATGGGCAAACCAGGTTTGAAGAAGTGGTCCAATCAGGATAGTGATATGTCAGAGGCAGGAGAATTGAACAGCCATTCATTGACTCAGGATCCTCAGTGTAGGTACACCCATGCATTCCCCACCCACACATATGCTAATCTTTCCCTTCAGCACAAAACCCCACTAATAAATACACGTGCTAATTCAGGAGAGTCCAAACTATGGCCCAGGGGCCGGATCTGGCCCACGGGTCATGTTTGGGCACCCATGGTTTAAGCAGAGAAAATGGCAGCTTAAAATCTATCTCATTTTGATGTTGGCAGATTGATACACAGCAGTCAGCAGTTACAAAGCTAAACACATCTTTACTTAGTGGTATGCAATCTGAACATGTGGTAATGGTGGAGGTACAGCTCCTTTTATCCAGCAACAACACATTTGAATATGGATGCACGGTAGCCCATTGGCCACCGCCTGCATGACGTCATTCTGAGTCATACCCTTCTTCACCAGGTGTAGCCGTGGCGGGAATGTTCCCGCAGCTGACAGTCATTGGGGAATTTGTACCATGTGAGTAGCTAGCTCGCGTTCCATTACAGCTGAGAAACATTGTGTTCATTACAAGGTTACAGTCTTACACCGACGTGGTTACATTCATTCTTAAAGGTATAGTGTTACCATACACAACACCCCTCCCCCCTAGGATGGGACGAAGTCCCTTAACCATTGTGGTTTCCGCATGTGCGCTTGGGGCATACGGCAGCTTGGCCGAGCTCGGGGGAACTAGGGTTTCCATGTTCCGCGGATTCTCGCCCTGTAACGGAAAGAGGGGACTCATTAGCTGTCTGGCGGGAACACGGTGGTACTCTTGAATTCGGAGGGGGGAATGGAAGAGATAGCTGGGATGTGAATCCCTGTCTGTCGCCCGTGGCGGCCGGTGACCCCCCCAGCACGAACCTTGGGATTGAGGAGGAGAACGTTGCTGTCTCGCTCCGCTTGTCTGCTTAAGCTGCGGGTGACCCTGTAGCCTTTCTTGCTCCTTGGGGCGAGGGGGTGAACTCAAAAGCAAGGGAACTGGGAGAACTACCAGGGGCTGAACAAAAAAACCCTCTTCTCGCTCGGACAGGTGGGGGACCACTCCGTTACACCCCCCTGGTACTGGAAATCAAAGTCTAACTCATCCACTAAATCATCGGTCTCGACCTCCTCTTGTGTGTCCAAAAGATATGGATTGTACTCGAGGGGTACTCTGTGTCTCCCCCTTGGGATAAGCGGGTGGGGGAGGACCCTAACGTTGACTCTCCTTGTTCGCTCTCTTCGCCCTGGCTGGTGGTGACCCGACGCCTGAGTTGGTCAGCATGTCTTCTCCACAGTAGACCCGTACTGGTTTCTACCCTGTATGACACCGGCCCTGTTTGCTCAACTACCACTCCTGGAACCCATGTTGGTCCCGAGGTCGTGTAATTTCTACAATGCACCGGTTCCCCTACTGCAAAACTTTTGGTGCTCCCAATTTATATGTTCCTCCCCTCATCCTCCACCCTGGTCGGATCCAACCGATCAAAGAGTGTGATGGGTTTCCTACGCATGAGGAGCTCTGCAGGTGAGAGCCCGGACGCCAGGGGCAGATTAGAAACTGGCACAGTTGGAGGTTCAAATCCCCGGGGCCCATTCGCCACAGTGCGTCTTTTGTAGTCCGCACCTGGCGTTCTACCTGACCGTTTGTGGGGGGTGGAATGGAGCAGAGGTGATGTGCCGAATGGCGTTCCTCTTGATGAACGCCTTGAATTCGGCAGACATGAAGGTACTGGTGTTATCGGAGACCAGCACGTCGGGTAAACCGAAACAACTAAACACCCTGCGCAACTGCTTTATTGTTGCGGCTGTTGAGGTATTGGACATTGGAATGACCTCCAACCACTTGGAGTATGAATCTACTATCAACAGGAAAAGGGAGCCCCAGAATGGGCCAACGAAGTGGATGTGCACTCAGGACCATGGGCCGCGAGCCGTGTCCCATGCTCTGTGGGGAAGCCGGGACTCCTCGGGTCAAGAGCTCTGGCAACTCTCACAAGTTCCCACCATGTGCTCTATATCAGCGTCTATTTGGGGCCACCAGAAATAGCTTCTGGCCAGAGCCTTAGAGCGTACGATCCCCGGGTGGCTGGTATGCAGTAGCTTGAGCACTCTCGGTCATAGCTTTTCAGGAATGACCACCCATTGGCCCCAGATGAGGCAGCCCCTCTCTATGGAGAGTTCAACCCTCCATTTGAAAAATGCTTTGAACTCCTCCGCAGGGGGAGTCGTGGGCCACCCTTTCTTAACCCAGGAACTGATTGGAGATAGAGCTTTGTCTGCTGCTGTGGCTGTGGCGAGGTCTGCGGGTACTATGGGGGGTGAGTCAAGAGACTCGATCAGCAGGACCTGGTGCTCCTGTTCTACTTTGCATTCGGGGTCTCCCAACTGTGGGAGGGGGAACCGGGAAAGCGCATCCGCGTGGGAGATCTCCATCCCCGGGCAGTGGACCAGTGAGAACTGGTAGGCATTGAGGAAGATGGCCCATCGTAGCATTCTGTGGTGTGAGCTTGCCCGTGGTGAAAATCCCCAAAATTTAATTTAATGTAATTTAATTGTCACATTTATATACCGCTCACTCGGCCAAAGCCAACTCAGGGCGGTTCACAATAATTTTTTTTTAAAAAAACACATGTTAAAAACAGTTAAAACTACCCACCCCCTAAAAACAAGGGGTGCAGGATCCAAGGGCACCATGGGGAGGAGTTCTTCTACACCAAAAACCCAATGGAGGTTACCCTTCCACCTGCACCCCACACTTGACCCGCCAGCCAGGTTTTAAGTTCTTTTCTGAAAGGCACCAATTCCGTCCGGAGACGTAGCTCTGTTGGCAGGAGGTTCCAGAGGGCCGGGGCAGACACGGAGAAAGCTCTCCTCCTTGTGCCAGAGAGGCGAGCCCCCCTGGCTGATGGAACAATTAGAGAGCCCCTCCGGTCCGCTCTGGTTGGACGGACAGACGTCCTCAGGGCGATGCGGTCTCTTAGGTAACCCGGCGCACTACCATATAGGGCTTTAAAGGTCAAAACCAGCACCTTGAATTGCACCCAGAGACAAACTGGCAACCAGTGCAGCTCCCGGAGCAGTGGCAAAGCACAGGCATAACGCCCACACCCCATCACCACCCGGGCTGCCGCATTCTGGACCAGCTGTAGCCTCCGAATGGTCGTCAAGGGCAGCCCCATGTAGAGCGCATTGCAATAATCTAGTCTGGAGGTGACCAGAGCGTGAGTGACCATGAGCAACGAGTCCCGGTCCAGGAGTGGGCGCAACTGGCGAATCACCCGAAGTTGGGCGAAAGCCCTCCTGGTCACAGCCGCCACCTGTTCTTCTAGCAGTAGCCGCGAATCCAGAAGGACCCCCAAGTTGCGCACCGGGTCTGTCTGGGGCAAAATAGCCCCATCCAGAACCAAAGATGGTAGCTCCCGGGTTAACGCAGGACCCCTTATCCATAGCCACTCAGTCTTGCTGGGATTCAGTTGTAGCCCGTTAGCCGCCATCCAGACCCCAACATCTTCCAGGCACCTGGAAAGGACTTTGGCAGCATCACTGGGGTCCCCATGGGCCGAGATGTACAACTGAGTGTCATCCGCGTACTGATGGTACCGCACCCCATGGGAACGAATGATCTCACCCAGCGGCTTCATGTAGATGTTAAATAGGAGAGGAGAGAACACCGAGCCCTGAGGCACCCCCCATTTGAGGGGCCTAGGACTGGACCTCTCACTCTCCAACCACACCGACTGGGTCCGACCCCTCAGAAATGAGGAAAACCAGGACCACACAGTGCCCTGGATTCCCAATCCTCGGAGCTGTTCCAGAAGGATACCGTGGTCAACGGTATCGAAAGCTGCTGAGAGGTCAAGAAGAGCAAGGACGGATGGGTGACCACCGTCCCGCTCCCGCCAGAGATCATCCATCAGTGCGACCAATGCCGTCTCGGTACCATATCCAGGCCTGAATCCTGACTGAAAGGGGCCCAGGTAATCCGCTTCATCCAGTACCCCCTGCAGCCGACGCGCCACTGCCTTCTCCAACACCTTCCCTAAAAAGGGGAGGTTGGAAACAGGCCTATAGTTGGTTAGGACAGCTGGGTCGAGGGAAGGTTTCTTCAGGAGGGGGCGCACCAAGGCATGTTTTAAAGGTGCAGGAAACACCCCCTCCTGCAATGATGCATTGATCATAGCCCCAACCCAGCCACCTGTCACCACCTTGGAGGCTTTCACCAACCAGGTGGGACAGGGGTCCAATGGGCAGGTAGTGGCGCACACAGCTGCAAGGAGCCTGTCCACTTCATCAGGGGCGACTGGATCAAACTGGTCCCAGATGGTATGGCAAGACTGTGCTCTAGCTCCCTCCGGACTCTCCCCATCCACGCCAGGATTAACCCCCCAGCGAATCCGATCAATTTTCTCCACTAGATGGTCAGCAAAGTCCTCAGCCGACCCCTGCCAACCAGGCACCGGGGTCCCCCTACCAAGGAGAGATCTGGTAAACCGGAACAGGGTGGCTGGGCGATTATCAGCAGAGGCAATAAGGGTGGTGAAGTATTGCCGCCTCACCACCTCCATCGCCACTAGATAGGCCCTAATAGCGGCTCTAGCTAGTGTCCAATCGGAGTCTCTCTGGGTCTTCACCCAGCGGCGCTCTAGGCGTCTCTTTGCCCGTTTGAGCTCCTGCAGTTCATCTGTGAACCACGGAGATGACCTAGCTCCATGAGCTCTGAGAGGCTGTAGTGGTGCGATTTCATCCAAGGCCGCTGTTGTCATCCTGTTCCACAGGTCAACCAGTGCCTCGGGCGAATCATGTTGCCGATCCAGAGGGAAATCCCCCAGTTCCCTCTGGAATCCATCAGGATCCATCAGTTGCCGGGGGCGGGCCATTCTAATAGGCCATGCCTCCCTACGATGAAGCGTCACACCCAGGAAGTCTAGAGCCACCAAATAATGATCTGACCATGGCACAGGTGTTATGTCTAATTTCCGTAGTCTCAGATCACTCTGCCACCGCTCCGACAAAAAGATTAAATCTGGAGTGTGGCCACTGACCCTGGTCGGACCCTGAATTACCTGAATCAGGTCCATAGCTGCCATGGAAGCCATGAACTCCTGAGCCACCTTGGAGCCAGTCCCCAGTGAAGGCAAATTGAAGTCCCCCAGAACCATCAGTCTAGGGAACTCCAATGCCAGCGCTGAGACGGCCTCGAGGAGCTCAGGCAGGGAGTCCCTTACCCTGCAAGGGGGCAGGTACAGGAGTAAGACTCCCAACTGACCCTTAGAGCCCAGACGCAGAAGCAGGGCCTCACAACCCAGAATTTGTGGAGCAGTAGCCCTGGCGACTCCCAGTGACTCCCTGGCTATGATGGCAACGCCACCGCCCTTACCCTCATCCCTAGGCTGGTGCCAAATACTGAACCCAGCTGGACACATTTCTGACAGAGGAACCCCATCCTCTGGTCTCAGCCAGGTCTCAGTGATACATGCCAGGTCGGCCCGCTCCCCCATAATGGAATCTTGTATCAGGGGGGCCTTATTACATACCGACCTGGCATTCAGCAGCAGCAGCCTAAGGGCAGGGTCACCCTGGGTCAGCTGCTCAGGACCTAGAGGTGTAACCGGGGGGCTGGAACGAGGGACAGATACTAAGCATCTGCCCCGCATTCCCCGAGTGCGGCCCGCCCCTCGGTACCCGCTATATCGCTTGTGGTCAGTCCTGATGGTGAACTGTCGACTGTACAGGAAATCGTGGAACTTCTTCGTCCCCGCGATTATGGCTAGGGCTTCCAAATCTGTTTGCACGTAATTGCGCTCTGCCTTTGAAAGTGACCTGGAATAAAAGGCAACCAGTGCTTCCCACCCATTTTCCAACACGTGGCATAGCACGGCCCCCACCCCCACTGGTGAGGCATCACAGACCAGGACTACAGGTTTCCTTGGGTCGAAATGGGTCAGAACGGCATCTGAGGATAGGAGCCTCTTGAGCTCTTTGAAAGCTTTTTCCTGGTTATCCACCACCAAACCGCGTCTTTCTTCAGTAATTCATGCAGTGGCACCGCAACGGATGCTTTCCTTGGCAAGAAGGAATGGTAAAAATTTAGGAGCCCTAGAAATGACTGCAGCTCCCGGCCGCCTCCCGGCAAGGTCATTCTGCTGAGCCCTTGTCCTCCGTTCACTGTTGCCTGCACACCTTGGCGATGTGGCCTTGCTGCCTGCAGTTGTGGCACTCCGCTTTCCAAAAAGGGCACCTTATCCGCTCATGAGATGTTCCACAGCCATCGCATTGGTGGCTCCCTTTCGAGTGAGTGTGACTCTCCGCCAATTTTTTCCGCACGTTTTGGACGTCGTTGTCTTCACTGGAGCCCGAACCCGTGGTTGCGGAGGCCTCCAATGAGGATGGCAGACTCTTCGGGGCCCGCAGTGTACGGTGCCTTCACCGTGCCTTCACCGTGACCACTGGCCCTTCGAGAGCTTAAACATCTTGATCCCGCTCCTCGCTGCCTCAGCCACCTGAGCTTCCTTCATCACATCTTGGAGCGTCAGGTCGCGGCCCCGGGTCATTAGCTTTCACTGGGTCTCCTCATCCCGCAGATCGCAGAGTAGCCGGTCTCTGAGGGTTATCCCAGTCGCACGGGCCTGCCGCCAGTCACAGGGCCGCCGCGTATTCAGCCACGGACTCTCCCGGTTGCTGGTCCCTCCTCAGGAACACTGCCCGGGCCAGAAAAATGGACACCGTTGGCTGGAAATGTTCCCGCATCATCATCAGGATCTGTTTGAGTGGAACCATCTCCACCTTCCTCGGTGCCAGCAGGTTTACCAGGAGCTCTAGCGTGGGGAACCCCACGCTTGTGAGGAGATGTGACCGCTTTTTCCCCTCGTTGGTGATGTCGGCAACGTCTATTGCATGCTGAAAATGCATCTCGGACAACCCCCATTTTTCAGGGTGCTTGATGTTGAATAGAGGTACATGTACCTTCTGGGATAACATATCCCATCCTCGTCGCCAATTTAATGTTGGCAGATTGATACGCAGCAGTCAGCAGTTACAAAGCTAAACACATCTTTATTTAGTGGTATGCAATCTGAACATGTGGTAATGGTGGAGGTACAGCTCCTTTTATCCAGCAACAACACATTTGAATATGGATGCACGGTAGCCCATTGGCCACCGCCTGCGTGACGTCATTCTGAGTCACGCCCTTCTTCACCAGGTGTAGCCGTGGTGGGAATGTTCCCGCGGCTGACAGTCATTGGGAAATTTGTACCATGTGAGCTGAACGCTCGCAGCTGCCCTCTATGGGTAGCTAGCTCGCGTTCCATTACAGCTGAGAAACATTGTGTTCATTATAAGGTTACATTCTTACATCGACGCGGTTACATTCATTCTTAAAGGTATAGTGTTTCCATACACAACACTCATCCTGTTGTAAAACAGATTGCAAGGCACGTTTTACTTCCACTTCTGGTGGGAGGAACCACTTGACCGGTCCGCTGAACCACATGATCGGCCCATGGCCCAAAAATTTGGGCACCGCTGTGCTAATTACTGCTGGCCCAGAAACAATAGAGCGAGGGACACAAGCAAACAGAGAAAAGAATTAATCTTTTAAGGCAATCATAGCTTTAGGGATGACTGTGGTGACTTTCATGAAGGTTATGGCTTTGGGGCACCAGGTGCGAGGGAAAGCTTCCTTTTGAATGAGATAGACCTTTTGAACTTGCTCCAACATGCCCAGGGCAAATGAGAATATTCAGAGAGGTCCCTGCTTCAAATATACAAAGACAGAACATGTTGGAATATATGACAACATTTTTATTAATTTTTAGGACATCCTAAGCATAACCGCTAATGAAATAAAATCAATCATGAGTGAAAGGGCTAAGTCTGCTGTGTCTACTTGGCAGAAAGGAAAAATGCATTTTAAGCCAAACCACAACTACTTTAAAATCTTTCAGAGCCTCTTAAAGTCTAATTTTACTGCCGCTGCAGCCGCGCTTGACTTTTAGACAAGAGAAGACATCCCTGTCGAGTTGCAGTTTTGCTAATCCGGGAGCCGGCCACGCATGCGCAGTAATTTTCCAGGAAATGGGTTACTGCACATGCATGGCCGTGAGAGGCAGCAGTGCACATACGCAGAAACCCCTTCGGCTAGGAAAAGGGTTACTGCGCATGCGTGGCCATCAGAGGCAGCGGAGTAACCCCTTTTCTGCCATCCAAAATTACGGAATGGCGGCGGGAATGAGGGGGACAGAGCGCTGAAATACGGGAAATCCTGACTAATCCGGGATACTTGACAGGTATGGGAGAAGAGAAGGGGAGAAAACCATTTTCAAATAGCTCACGTCCTGATTGAATCAGGAGAATGGACACATTTATCATAACTCAGTCTTTGTACATTTACAAATGAGACTCAGGTTGCTTGGCATTACCATATATGGAACTCTCCATGTTATTTAATAGCCCCTTTCAGTTACATAGGGCAGTTCTTGTGAATGACTGCTGCTTTTGTGATTGGCTTTCTTGAAAGCCTTTTTAAATAGTGGTTTCTTTTAAAAAGATAATTAAAAATTAACTCTTGCCATTGTCTACTTGCAAGTGAATCATGGATGGATGGGTGTTCAGTGTGGTGATTGTGGACACATAAGCCTAGTGAGTAGAGTCAGGGGAAATGAAAAAAGTAGTTTTATTGAAAATAAAATATAAACATAATAAATGAAAATAAATTTGGGGTAACAAAACCACAAGCGTTTCCAGCTGTGGCTTTTACTGTGCAATCATTTTTAAAAATATACATGAGGTCCAAACACTTTGTAACCTGTGAAAACAATTTGTCAAAAATAAAAAGATGGGTTAGTCACATGTTGCTTTCTGATTGGTACAGCTACAAAAAGTATAAACTGTGGAACCAACCTCTGTGATTTCTCAAGAAAATCTTTGGAGGATGTTGGATTGGGGCCGCGGGGCGGCCGTGAGGTCCCGGAGGAGACTGGTCAAGTAACGACACGAGACAAGATGGAGCGAAGACCAGTGGTTTATTGTGGGGAAAACATCATCATATATAGGAATTCAAGGCAGCGTGTGATAGAATCATCATCTGACAGAAAATCATATCACCCATTTACCCGGGTTAATGGGGAATCTCTCTTGGGGAAGTTAATTAACTAGGGCAAACACTGACAGGGGAAATCCATTGTTCGTGGCTTACACCAGGGTAAACATGGCCACTATTTGCACTCGGGCTTGGGCTGATCTGTGAGTGTGTAATTGCCTAATGTCTAACGGAGGTTAGCGATTCAGCTTCCCTCAGCAGAACTGCCGGTCAGGTCAGATGTGGGTGAATCAATCCTATGATTATTAATCCACTCCCCAATTTCCATACTGGCAGGGGCCAGTGACCAGGAGCCTTCCTCGACCGGTGTAACCTCTGCCAGGGGCCGTTTTATGCCAATTGTGCTCGCGGATCCCGCAGGAGGAAAACCATGGCCTATCTTTTTAAAAACTTCTTTTGAAAGTGGTAAAAAAAGACCCTAAAACCAAGATGTTTGTTAACCTTACCTTTCTACTCACCAAGACAAAACCAGGGGAAATGATATTCATACTCATTTAGAAAGAAAGCCTTCACTGCGGTTTCCTTTGTCATTTAGGACTATCCATCTGTTGGTCAATTGGTACAGAAACTTAAAGAAAATAACATCCAGCCGATTTTTGCTGTTACCAGTAACATGGTTGAAACATATAAAGTAAGTACTGTATATGTGTTTGTTGTGAAACCAGTTCAGTGTTATTGGAAGCTATTTGATTAATACATGAGAAAGAGGTTACTGTACTTAGTTTCTATGTATGCATTGATCTTATAACGTGATGTGTATATTTAACAATGTGAGGCTATACTATAAGTATGTTTGATCTTTCTTGGTAGAAACTGAGTGAGATGATTCCAAAATCTGCTGTTGGAGAGCTCAAAGAAGATTCAGATAATATCATTCAACTTATTGAGGAAGCTTACAATGTAAGTACCATTAATATCATTTCCATTTCATATACTATATGTGCATTAACCTTTTGGTCAAAAGCATTGCTGTTTAGAAGGATGTTTTCATTACAAACATATATGTGTAATCTCTTAGATCTTTAGCAAAAGTAAAGGTAAAGGTCACCCTTGCAAAAAAGCCAGTCGTATCATTTCTGTATACATCCAAACAGCCAGTGCTCTCTGCATCTGTGGATGCTTCCATGGCCATGTGGCAAGTATGACACGATGCCAGAGTGCACAGAACACGGTTACCTTTCCCACTGAAATGGTACCTATTAACCTATTTGTAATTTCTTGCTTTTGAACTACTAGGTTGGCAGGAGCTGGGACAGAGACAAGAGCTCACTCCATTGGGTCTTGAATTGCTGACCTGCCAGACCTTCCAGTTGTCAAGTTCAGCATCTTAGTTTCCAATTTAATATTTCAAAAGTTGTGGGTTCTAAAGTAGATTCTAAGCCCTTCCGGTAAAGTAATGGGTTTTCATGGTAATTTCATCAGGAATCTGCTTCCAAAAGTTAATCAAGGAATGTGTCCCAAGCCTCCTATGTGTATTCTTTGGTGCACCCAACATACTCCCCTACTGTCAAGGCAGAGAGCGTAAAGGCAGCCCTAGTGATGGCGTCAATCCTAGGAGAACAAGTATACCAATTCGATGTACAAACTGCTTACCTGCATGCGGAGCTAGACAAGGAATTGTATGTCAAAGCACCACCTGGGATCGGACGTAAGAGTGGAGAAACCTGGTTGCTCAACAAGAGTTTGTATGGGCTAAAACAGTCCGGCAAAAGATGGTATGAATGCCTGTCTGAGGCACTAGAGAGATTGGACTTCTTTCCCAACGAGGACGACAGGTGCGTGTTTGTGAGGAAATCGCAAGGGGAGACAGAGAAGTTACTGGTTTATGTAGATGACTTATTGTACTTTGGGAAGGACAAATCAAAGTGTGATAAATTTGCTCAGGAGCTGTGGAAACACTTCTCCCTGAAGAGCCTAGGAGAAATAAGCACGTACCTAGGGGTACAAATTACAAGAATACAAGAGGGCTTTGCGATCTCAGAGAGAGAAAAGATACTCGAACTCCTTGAAAGATGTAACATGTCAGATGCCCACCCCTGTGGGACACCCATGCACACAGACTTCCTCAAGAATGCACACGAAGAAGGGGAGCCATTCGAAGATAACCACCTCTACAGGTCAACCATCGGGTCACTGCTGTATATCGCTACCTGGACCAGGCCGGACATCATGTTGGCGGTGAATCTTCTCTCTAGATCAGTGTTTCCCAAACTTTGGTTTTTGGACTCCATTTCCCAGAAGCCTAAGTCAATTCCTCAAAGCACTGATCAGCCAATATACTGACTTAGGCTTCTGGGAATTGAAGTACCCTGTGGGGTGTGGAGCCCACTTTGGGAACCACTGCTCTAGATGCTCGAACAACCCCAAGGTCCACCACTGGACAGCAGTCAATAGGTTATTGAGATACCTCAAAGGCACCATTGACACAAAACTACTGCTCACGCCTCAAAAGACAAACGAAATCAAACTTTCATGTTACGCAGATGCCGATTGGGCAGGTGACTCAAAATCAAGAGTACATCAGGTTACCTAATACTCCTGAATGGGAGCCCCATATATATTAGAAGGGGTTTTGTCAGATATAATATCACACACTTACGATCTCTATATACCACAATGCAATGCTCTGATGTATCATGACACTGTTGCCCTATAACCCATGACCTGGTGACATCACTTTAGTGTATGGGACCAAAGACAACGAACAGCCGAAAGGTTGGCTTAACACAGGTTTATTGCATGATGATCCAGGGGGAACATGAGGTAATGGCGGATGGGTAGCTCAATATATACAGTGGCTATACATTTGAATGTGGCTCCTCGACAGTCTATTGGTTACTGTCCGCGTGACATCACGGACGGTCACACCCTTCTTGTCCAGGTGTAGGTGATGGCGGGAATCTTCCCGCGCTGTTGTTTGCTGGTGAGTCTGGGCCAGGAGAGCTTGAACGCTCGCTATTGCCACCAGGTGGTCATTAGCTCGCGTCCTATTGCAAGGGCTACAATTAAGCAGCTGCTGGTTATAATGTTACACAAGCATGGTTACATTGGATACACGTGAATGAATACATTGTAAAAGGTACAGTCATAGAACACAACATCCCTCCCCCCTAGGATGGGACGAAGTCCCTCAGCCAAGATGGCTTATTGCAAACGCGTTTGGGCCGCGATGTGGGCTGGCCCGCCCCAGGGGCACTACTGCTTCCTCGTTCCCTGGTCCCTTGTCCTGAAACGGGAGAGGGAGACTTGTTAGAGGCTTGCCGTGGTTTGGCGGTTTTGGGGGAAGGGAAAAACTCCATTGTGGGCAGACCGGAGACACTCGGGGCTAACGAAAAACCCCTCTTCTCGCTTGGACGGGTGGGGGACCACTCCGCAAAACTTCCCCGGTTCTGGAAATCAAAATCTAACTCTGTTGGGGTATCCGTATTTGTGGGGAGATCCCGCGGGATATCTATGGGACCGGTTTCCCTTCTCTCTGCTGACCGATCCCGCAAGATATCTATGAGGACAGATTCCCTTTCCTCCCCCCTTGGTGGGGACCCATGCCCCCCTTTCCTCCCCCTTGGGCTGAACGGGTGGGGGAGAACCCTAACGCTGAGTCTTGTGTCCCGCGGTCCGTGCCTTGTTCGCCGGGGATCCTGCGCCGGAGCTGGTCTGCGTGCCGCCTCCAGAGCAGACCTGTGCCGGTTTCGACGCGGTACGAGACGGGGCCGGTCTGCTCTAGGATGACGCCCGGTACCCAGGCCGGACCCGCGCTGGCATAGTTCCTGCAATACACGGGGGCACCCACGTCAAAACTCTTTGTGCCCTCTATCCCAATGTTCCTCCCCTTTTCCTCTATTCTCGTGGGGTCTAGTCTAGTTAGTATGGTGGTCAGCTTCCTGCGCATCAGCAGCTCTGCGGGGGAGTATCCTGACGCTAGGGGAGTCACTCTGTAACCTAGCAGAAACTGGCACACTTGATGGTTTAGGTCCCCGGGCCCCATGCGCCGCAGCGCGTCCTTGGTGGTGCGCACAAGGCGCTCTACTTGGCCGTTTGTGGCAGGGTGAAAAGGAGCGGAGGTGATGTGCCGAATGGCGTTGATCTCTGTGAATGCCCTGAACTCAGAGGACGTGAAGCAACTTGCGTTGTCGCTTACGAGGGTGTCGGGTAAACCGAACGTGGAAAAGACCCTCCGCAAATGCTTTATGGTTGTGGCCGTGGACGTGCTTGTAACCGGAATGACCTCCAACCACTTGGAGAAGGCATCCACCACAAGGAGAAACAGCGTCCCACGAAACGGGCCAGCAAAGTCTACATGAACTCGGGACCACGGCCCCTTCGCCGCGTCCCACTCCCTGTGAGGCAGGCGGGCTTCTTCTGGCCGGGAACTTTGGCAGGGCTCACAAGTGCCGACCATGTGCTCGATGTCGGCGTCTAGCTGGGGCCACCAGAAATAGCTCCGTGCCAGGGCTTTGGAGCGCACAATCCCCGGGTGGCTGACGTGCAGGAGTTTGAGTACCCTCGGCCGCAAGGACGCCGGGATCACTACTCGCTGGCCCCAAAGAAGGCACCCCCTCTCAAGGGACAACTCTAACTTCTTTCGGAAAAATGGGTCGAACTCTGCTGCCGGGGAGGACGCTGGCCACCCTTTCTGCACCCAGGAGCTAACCCTTGCTAAAATGTTGTCCTTTCCGGTCGCCTTGGCGATGTCGGCGGGCAGTATTGGGGGCGAGTTGAGGACTTCTATCATCAGTACCTGATGATCTGGCTCCTGCCCACCCCCGTGGCTGTTCTCTTGGGGAAGGGGGGACCTCGATAGAGCGTCCGCATGGCTGATCTCCCTCCCGGGCCTGTACACTAACGCGTGCTGATACGCGTTGAGAAAAATTGCCCACCTAAGCATCCTAGGGGACAGGATTTGTGGCGTGGGCTTATCTGCGGTAAAAATGCCTAGCAGGGGCTTGTGATCGGTCACGATTGTGAAGGAGCGGCCATACAGGAAGTCGTGGAACTTTTTTGTTCCCGCAATTATCGCTAATGCTTCCCTGTCTGTCTGGGCGTAGTTCCTCTCCGCTTGGGACAGGGACCTGGAATAGAACGCTATCGGGGCCTCCCTCCCGTTTTCCAGCACGTGGCACAGCACCGCCCCCACCCCCACCGGGGATGCATCACAGATCAGGACCACTGGCCGCTTGGGGTTGAAATGGGTGAGGATGGCGTCAGACACCAGAAGTTGCTTTAGCTCATTAAATGCCCTCTCTTGCTGGTCGCCCCACTTCCATGCCTCGTCCTTTTTGAGCAGCCTATGCAACGGCTCGGCCATGGCTGCCTTCCGGGGAAGGAAGGAGTGGTAAAAGTTCAGCAGCCCTAGGAACGACTGCAGCTCGGGCTTGGAGGTGGGGCGAGGGGCTTGTTTGATGGCGGCTACCTTAGACTTGGACGACCTTATTCCCTCAGGAGTGACACGGAACCCTAGGAATTCGACCTCGGTCGCGAAGAAGACGCATTTGTCTTTTCGCAGTCTCAACCCCGCCTTTTCGAAAGTCGCCAGGACCTTGCCCAACCTCTTTGCCAATTCGGCCCGACTCCCCCCCGTTATCAATACGTCATCAAAATAAGGTAACACCCCCTCGAGCCCCTTCAGGAGGTGTTCCACGAGTGACTGAAAAATTCCAGGCGCCGAGTTTACGCCGAATTGAAGGCGCGTCACCTGGAACGCCCCCTTATGGGTGACTATAGTTTGGGCAGCAGCGGCGGCTGGGGTCACCGAGAGCTGCTGGTAGGCTTGTGCTAAGTCGAGCTTAGCGAAATACTTCCCCCCATGTAACCTGGCCAGCAAATGGCTGACTACCGGCACCGGATACGCATTAGGGCGAATTGCCTTGTTGATGGTGCACTTGTAATCAGCGCATATGCGCACCTCTCCGTTGGCCTTTAGTGCTGTTACAATTGGAGTTTCCCACTCCGCAGAATCAACAGGAACAAGAATCCCCTGTCCCACCAATTTGTCCAGTTCCGCCTCTATTTTGTCCTTGAGCGCGAAAGGCACCCGGCGCGGTTTGAGTCTTATTGGGCGGACCTCAGGGTCTAGGTCGAAGGCTACTGGGGGTCCCTTAAATTCTCCAAGTCCCTTTTTGAAGACTTCGGGGTGTGCGTCGCACACCTCCTGGATCGGGTCAGTCCCCACGACAACGGCATGCACCCCCCCTATGAACAAGCCCAGGGGTTGGAACCATTGAGTCCCGAGGAGGCTGCAATTCCCCCCTTTAAGAACAACTAGGGGAAGAGTTGCGGTGTGTTTCTTGAATTGGACCTGAAACCTTCCAACCCCCAACACCGGAATGCAGTTCCCATGCACGTCCCGTAGCGTGGACCTCAAAGCTTTGAGTTTGGGCCGCACGTGGGGGGCAATCCTCAGAAATTCCTTCTGGGGAATAATGGAGTATGAGGACCCCGAGTCAATCTCCATCCTAATGGGGGCCCCTTGTACTAGTACCTCAACAAAGTAACGGGGGTGTCCCGCGGACACGCTGAACACCGGTGCGTCGTCCTCGCTGTCGTCGGCGATGCGGCCCACACCGTCCCGCTTCCTCGTGGCTTGGGCGCCGTCCTTGGGTCCCGCCGCGCGGTCTCTCGAGCTCTTCCGGGCCTCTCGCCGTTTCCTGCAGACCTTGGCGATGTGCCCGCGGCGGCCGCAGTTGTGACACTCGGCCTTTCTGAAGGGGCATTTGGCGCGGTCGTGGTTCGCTCCGCAGCCGTCGCAACGCCGCCCCTCTTTCCGTACCTTCCAGACGTCCTTGTCGTCACTGCTCTCCGCGGGCGACTTCGGAACTCGCCGGGCCGCGTGCACCGAAACGTGCACCGAAGCCTCTGCCTTGCCCGTCTTTGGCCGCCAGTCCTGGAGCTCCTGGACCCCGGCCTTCGTAGCTTCCGCGGCTTGTGCCTCCTTTAGGACCTCCTGCAACGTGGGGGGTGGCTCGCGGTTCATCAACGTGCGCTGAGTTTCGGCATCGCTCAGGCCGCACAGCACGCAATCTCTTAGTGTGATTTCTACGTTCTCCCATTTGCATGGGCCGGCCGCCAGTCGCAGGGCCGCTGCGAAGTCGGCGACCGTCTCCCCGGGCGCTTGGACTCGCCTCCAAAACGCGCTCCGAGCGGGGAACATCGCCGTCGAGGGCCGGAAGTACTCGCGCAGCATGTGCATGAGCTCTTTCACCTTGAATTCGCTCGCCCTCCTCGGCGCGATCAGGTCCACCAAGACCCTCTTGGTGTCCGGCCCCAGCATCCGGGTGAAGATGGCCCTTTTCTTTGCCTCATCCGTGACTTCGGATTCCACCAGGGCTCCCTGGAAGTCCATCTCGAAGATGTCCCAGTCTGCCGGTCTCCTGATTTCGAAACCGGCGCATGTCTTGGTCCCGTGGGCAGCCATATCCCACCTTCGTCGCCAATTTAGTGTATGGGACCAAAGACAACGAACAGCCGAAAGGTTGGCTTAACACAGGTTTATTGCATGATGATCCAGGGGGAACATGAGGTAATGGCGGATGGGTAGCTCAATATATACAGTGGCTATACATTTGAATGTGGCTCCTCGACAGTCTATTGGTTACTGTCCGCGTGACGTCACGGACGGTCACGCCCTTCTTGTCCAGGTGTAGGTGATGGCGGGAATCTTCCCGCGCTGTTGTTTGCTGGTGAGTCTGGGCCAGGAGAGCTTGAACGCTCACTATTGCCACCAGGTGGTCATTAGCTCGCGTCCTATTGCAAGGGCTACAATTAAGCAGCTGCTGGTTATAATGTTACACAAGCATGGTTACATTGGATACACGTGAATGAATACATTGTAAAAGGTACAGTCATAGAACACAACAATCACCAACCCTATTAAAAGGACCCTAACCTTTCCCCCCTCTTCACTTCCCTTACTGACCCCTGATCATCACTGACCACCATGTGGACAGTGGAAATAAATACTATTAAAAGGTAATAGCTGTCTCTGGAGTTATTGGACTGATCCATCAGCATCTCTCTAACACTTACATTGCCATGCTTACACCCTTTCACCTCCAAAAAGATAATATATCCTGTTCTGGCTTTGTCCGTTTCCTTTTTGCAAGCACGTAGTCCAACCAAATAGGCTTTTAAAAAGTGGAATTGTTAGAGACTACAGAATTTCTTCTTCCCGTTCCAGATGGCATTGGCCAGGAAGAGCTCCGTCCATCAGAAAAGACAGATACAATCAGGATGGGTCAATCCTGATTTTATCTGCTCTTGGGTAATCAGTTTATACAGAAAAACACAAGGTTTCTAAAAGAAAAACCACTATACATTCTCTTTCCACAGAAAATTAACTCTTTTTTTCTCTATCTTTGCTTACTGTGCTCCAGCACCTTTACTGAAGCATGTTGGTGACTTGGCAGGGAAGAAAAGGATGTGTTCTGGTCAGTATATAAAAGAAATGAACTAAAAAGATCCTTTCCCCCTCCATTTCCTTAGGGATATTCTTTTTTTTTTTACATAGGTGTTGAGGCAGAGAATATGTAGGTAAGTTAAAACTTTTTTTAAAAAAATAATAATCTCTGGTTAATGAAGTTTCTAATTTTCTTACAGAATCTCTCTTCCAAAATTATTTTGGACCACAGTCCTTTGCCAAGCTTTATCAAGATCACATATGATTCCTTCTGCCCTATGAATATAGACACAAAGGATAAACCGAGAGGAGAATGTGACAATGTGAAGATAAATGATGTGGTAAGAGAAGAGTAATTGACTCATGTCTGATTAAAACTGTTAAGACTGTCAGTGGCATAAATTATATTATTATTATTAGGCATATCAGAAAACAAAAACAAAATAATAAAACAAAAACACTGCAGCACTTTAAAGACTAACTGCTATATTTTAATTGTTAGCTTTTGTGGATCAAGCCCACTTCTTCAGACAAGGAGTAAAACTTCCAGGCATGGTTTATATATACCAGATTCAGGGATCAAGATGTCACAAGGCAAATGGATAACAAAGCAATGAGTAATCAAGCAGAATGACAGACAAGCACGCATATCAATACAGCTTCCTACAGTTAGCAGTAACAATAGATTATTCAGATTAAAAGTAAAATTTAATACAATGTGATATAGATAGGATATCAGGTTTCCCACCATTTGAGGTTGCATGTTCTCCCTAGTGTATAGTTGCAGATCCTACCCATTATATACTCTACACGTCCTTGCCTCTTTTAGCGCAGGAACTACATTTCAACTGTGTACACAGTGATATTTCTAATTATTTTAAAATTATATTGGTCAAATGTTTGTTTTCTTCCAGATCACTTTCCAAGTGAAAATTACAGCCACAGAATGCATCGAAAACCAGACACTTACTATCCAGCCACTTGGTTTCACAGACACTCTCACAGTGCATATGGGCAGTAGGTGCAATTGTGAGTGTGATGATAAAATACCAAATAGTTCTGATTGTAGTGGACATGGACAACTAGACTGTGGAATCTGCAGGTAATTAAATTACGTCTGCAACAGTGTCATCCCTGCATGGTAAACCAAAGATTGTAATCCTGCTACAAAATCTCAAATGTTATCACTCTATAAAGGGCTGCATAAACATGTTGTATGTTTAGTTGTAGACTTAAGTAGTTTGCTAACGAAAAGCCACTCTCAAAGGATACACTTGTGTAAACTCCCTTAAAATAGAAGAGAGGATCTCTATATTTGGCCTGTGAGCATTTAAAGAAGATAACTGAGGAAGAAGGTAGAGACAGTATAGTCCCTATACTCTCTGACCCTGTTGCCTAACTGGGACACTAGCTCCCAGGGTCATTTTCACACTTCATACCTGTCTAGTATTTATAAAGGAGCATTTGAGCAAAACAGGAAAATTATATAACAACTATGAATTGAACATTGACTATAGATATTCATACATCTCAAATAAATAAAAATATTTTCAGACTCTTGTGATAAGGTAGAGTGAAGATCAAAATAAAAAGCTGAAGGTAAGCTTTCTTTCTTTCCTTATTTTGTCCTGCACAATTAGATCATTTTAAAAATAGAAGCAGGTTCCTTCAATGCCATTATCACAGCCATTTATTAAATCTTTTATACATGGGGTGAAACATAAATGGCATGTACATAAATGCTGCATTTATTAGATTTCTCCATTCACATAAAACTTGTCTTGTGTCCAAATAACTCCATTTTACTGCATTGTTCTTTGATCTTCCTACTTGGCTTCAAAGTCTGTTAAGACTTCCAGATGGCCCAGGTAGCATCACGTCCTGGTGGGAGACATTCTTCAGCAACCATCCATTTAGCGAGGTGTGTTGCCTTTGCTCTCCATAGATCCTCTTCTGGTTTAACATTTGGACCTTGAGAGGTGTTCGGAAAACTTTGCCTTGATTTTAGCTGTCACCTAAGGGGTTGCTATCTATCTTATTTTGATCATACATTTCTCAATCTACTTCAAAGAGAAAATGCCAGCCAGATAATAGTCTGTTTTGCAGGGCTAGGTTTTAGGCAGCAATTAATAATCCTGCAGCATTCATTAAGAGCTACACCCACTTCTTTAGCATGTGCTGATTTACAACATAGGGCACCCACCAGCATATTCTGCTATGTAGTAGCATAGTGACAAAACTGCTGTTCTTGTTGTTTGTGAGTTTGCACTCGAGACTGACTCAACCAGTTTCCTAAGTATGTTATTTCTAGTGGCAATTATCTGTTATTTAGTCAGTGTTTCTGGGTTTGATCCAGAGGTTAGGGCAATGTTCCAAAATGTTGCCTTCCTAGCTCTTCAGAACTTCCTCTGAGAGTATCTATTTATTTATTTTTAAAGTGAAAGGCACAGACCTGCGTTTTCAAAGGGTTTGGGTTGTTTTTACAAACAAGAAAAGATGTTCTACGGCAGAGGTTAGCTGGTGCTCAATGGACTCAAAGGTTTCCCCAGAACTGTCAAAGAAAGTTCATCTGCATAGATAAAACCCCTGGAGTATGGGAACAGCAGTTGATCATTTGTGTAAATGTTAAATAGTAATGGTGACAGGCCACTATCCTATGGCAGACTGTTCCTTTGGTTTCTCCAGCAATTATGTTTTCCTGAAATTCAACAAAGAATCCAGTTTTGATGTAGAAGCTATCACTTCTGTTTGTCTGTTGGCCTAAACACAGAAGGAGAAGAAGAAGTAAGGAAGCAGAACTTTTTGAGCAGCAGTTAATGAATGCCGTTCCAGTTAATTTATGTCTTTAAAAACTGATTTCTCCTTGATGTCTGCATAAAATCTTTCAGTTTCATCTTCAGCATCGGAGCATAGACTTGCCTATAGTCATGTTGATAGGTTTCCATGGAGTCTGATTGGTATTATTTGGTCAGACCTTGTATTATAGTTCCTAACTACCTGTGCTATTCCATTTCTTCTGCTTTTGTCATTTCCAGAGTAGAACACTCTGTAACTGTCTGACTGAAAATATCCCCTTTTCCAGTCCACATTAGTTCAGACACCAAGCACTGTCATGTTTATACATTCTGCTTCTTGCTTTACAGTTTCCAGTTAACCTTGATTCATACTTCTCATGTTCCATTATCCAATTGTATGTGTTATACATCTCTGACTTTCTTCATCTTTACTTGTCAGTCTTATATTATACATAAGGTGCTGCAGTGGTTTAGTGGTTAAGACACTGAGCTTGATGACTGGAAGGTTGGCAGGTCAGCAGTTCAAGACCTGAGTGCTGTGTGACACAGAGTGAGCTCCTGTCGTCTGTCCCAGCTCCTGCCAACCTAGCAGTTCAAAAGCAAGAAATTGCAAGTAGATAAATAGGTACTGCTTTGGTGGGAAAGGTAACAGTATTCTGTGTGCTTCAGCATCCAGTCATGCTCTCCACATGACTATGGAAATGTCTGCAGACACAGACACGCTGGCTCTTGGGCAGTAAACAGAGATGAGTACCACACCTTAGAGCAGGGGTTCTCAACCTACAGCCCATGGGCTGGATCCGGCCCATGGCACCAAAAAATCCGGCCCTCACTCCAGCCAATGCCGCCATCAGAATCAGTTGTGGGATCATTTATGGCAGTTATAAACACATTTATGACCACCATGAATGGTGCTGGTGGTGGTGGGGACAACCAGTCTGTCCCCTTTAACTGTTTGAGGGAACGTGACCTGGCTCCCAACTTGAAAAGGTTGAGAACTCCTGCCCTAGAGACCTTGACTTTGTAGTATACATAGCAGTCACTAACCTCACTCTCCTTCTTAGGCAGCTGCTTCACAGCACACAAATTCTTCGCATCCTTTGCCTTTTCTCCCAACCAATTGCTGCTATGATCAACTGGTTCAGACAATTTTTGGGCAAATGGCATTTTAAAAAATCATGGCATTCATTGGGGAAATTTTGACATGCAAACACCACAGTTGCTAGCTGTGTCAGTGAGCAGACAGTAGCTAGTTTTAACTGGCTTGGAGCACTAAGGTTGACTGTACAGTACCTGTTACTGTATTTGCCCCTCACTGCTGCTCCCTAGGATATTTTTCTGTCTTTGAAGGAATCCACCTTGCTGAGCCATTAAAGAATTTTTAGTCATCTCAAGAAGCCCACTGTTTCTTGTCTGTCTGCTGGCTGATCCTGCTTCCCCTGGGATTTCCATAATAAACTCCCGAAAGGATTACTTCACATGACAGTGGCTGCCATTTGTGATGACAGTGGGACTGCAGTGGAGAAACTAAGCAGCTGGGGGGGGGGACCCATGTTTGCATAATACCTCCTTTGTGGGACCCATGCACATAATTGGCATACTGTCCCTGACAGAACCACGGCTTGGGGGAACACTCCTTGGAGCCAGGTTCCAAGGGGACAGAAATTAGGAAGCGGATTAATAGTCATAGTTTAATTCACCGATCGCTGACCTGGCAGGCAGTTCGGACAGTAGAGGGCAAAAAGATCACCGGGTGATGAACCCGATAAGCATGTATTGGGTAATCTTGCCTCCGCAGAGACTCTGAGCCCAAGAGTCAACTTAGGCAGATGTTTACTCCCGATAGCAGTAGACAATGCATGTCCCCCTGGTAGTAAATTAGATAGATAAGGAACTCCCACCCCCCGGTGAAGTCACCCTTGATGAGTAACTTGTGTAATCTTAAAGTGCAGACTTGCACCTTTCTTGTAACGGCTACGCGCAACTTATGCTCATGGTCGAGCTAGGCAGAGTATAAAGATTAGAGCCTTCTGATCAATAAACACTGGTCTTTGCTCCATCCTGCCTCGTGTGTCTTTACTTGATCAGTCTCCTCCGTGACCTTCCAGCCCGTACCGGGCCCCGATCCAACACTCCTTGACCCCTGGATCTTTAGCACTGCTTAAGAAGCAATATGTTAGGGGGAAACTATTCACCAGCCACAATTCTTCCTTCAAGTTCCTATTCAATGAGTTGAAATACAGTGGTACCTCACTTTACACATTTAATGCTTCACCAGGATGTTTCATATTGCAAAAAATTCATAAACCGAAATGCAGTAAGAGGCATGCACAGCACATGAGCTGGCATAGAAACCACAGTATTCATAAACCAAGGCATTACTGCTTCATATTCGTAAACTAAGGCATTATTTTCAATGGATTTTCATTTGTAAACCAAAAATTATGTTACCCGAGGCGTTCGTAAACTGAGGTACCACTGTACAACTATTTGATGTTTGCAGATTGATACGCCGTAGGCAGCAGTCAGGGGGCCAAACACATCTTTATTGCAATGTAGTCAATCTGAACATGAGGTAATGGCGGAGGTGCAGCTCCTTATATATGTACAGTACATTTGAATTTTGCCCGAAGGCGCCCATTGGTTACTGTGTCAGTGATGTCATTCTGACATACTGCATACCTGGCATGGCTCACCTGTGGCGGGAAGGCTTCCCGTGCTAATCACTGATTGGGTGATTGGAGCCACGTGAGCTGAGCTCTTTCAGCTGCGCTATCGCTGGCAGCTGAACTCTATGGCAGACGACTTACATGCATACACTGTATCTAAACCACAGGAGTATTCACAAGGGAGGGGAAAGGAAAGGGGAACATGGAGGATCGCTAGATCCGATTCATTCACATTACATTGGTTACATACACAACAAACTGGAAGTGAGAAGTACAATTTTTCCTGCCTGAAGTTGAAACAGGCTGATTTGTTGCTTTTTAACACCATTCTATACCCAGAGTAATAATGCACATTCAGTGGCTGAAATCCTTTAGTACAAGGGTGCCCAAACTTTTCAGGCTGTGGGCTGATCACGTGGTTCAGTGGGACAGTCACATGGTTCCTCCCACCGGAAGCGGAAGTAAAACGTGCCTTGCAATCTGTTTTGCAACAGGATGAGATAGATTTTAAGCTGCCATTTTCTCTGCTTAAACCAGTGGTGCCCAAACTACGGCCCACAGGCTGGATCCGGCCCCACCGCCCTCGTTGCTCCCAGAAGCGGAAGTAAAATGTGCCCATACGGGTGTGTTTTACTTCCACTTCTGGGAACAAAAAGGACGGTGCGGGCCGGATGAATTGGTGTTAGGAGTGGATCCAGCCCACGGGCCGTAGCTTGAACATCCCTGCTGTAATATAACTATAACAACAACACACTACCAAGTTGATTTCGACTTATGGTGACCCTCAGGCAATCAGATAAAGCAGGTTGCTAGCTTTCAGGCATTGCTCATCAAGGCTTCAGGTGTCGTCCCCCCCCCCCCCCCAATGGAATCAGAAAGGTAGATAGGAATTCATTCCACAAAATAAAAGTGGCTGCAGGGGTTATGCTTAAACTATAGAAACATTGTTTTACATCAGCTCTAGTTCTGAATACAGTAATGTATGTCTTTTCTCTCGTTCCAGATGCTTTCCAGGCTTTGTTGGAAAAAACTGTGATTGCAAAACAGGAGGCAAGTCCAACAAGGAACTGGAAAAAAACTGTCGAAAGGATAATGCCTCCACTATCTGCAGTAGTAAAGGCGACTGTGTGTGCGGGCAGTGTGTTTGTCACACCAGTGATGATCCCACAAAGCATATTTATGGTCCCTTCTGTGACTGTGACAATAAGAACTGTGAAATGCACAATGGTCAGCTATGTGGAGGGGAAGGTGAGTGACTGAAGTATAGAAAGATTATTGTGCTTATTTCTCCTGGCTTCCTCTTGTCATTGTTCTGCTGTAGACTTTTTAAAGAGTATAATTTCAGTTCTATCTTTCCATCACTTTGCCTTTCTGCATTTTTAATACAACATAGCAGTCTTAATTTAATTTTAATTTAATTTTTAAATTTATATGCCACCCAATCAGGGGAACCCAACTCAGTTAAAAATGTATAAAAACAGATTTTAAAATCCCAAATCGCCCACTCACTTCCCCACCCTACTACCCCCACCCCAATTAAAAGAATAAAAAGGAATAAAAGGGAATTGGGGGGGGGGGGATACAACAACACAAAGGGAGAGATATTAACTAAGTACTAACTGGGAATGAGCCAACAGGCTGGAGTCGTATTCCCATTAAGGCACCACACCTGCCCTGCCAGCCAGGTTTTCAGACTTTTCCTGAAGGGCAGCAATTCTGTCTGTAGCCTCAATTCTGTTGGCAGGAGGTTCCAGAAGGCTGGTGCGGACACGGAGAAGGCCCTTCTTCGTATGCCAAAGAGGCGGACCCCTCTAGCTGAAGGCACAACTAGGGAGCCCCTCCGGTCTGCTCTGGTTGAACTGGCAGACACTCTTGGGATGATGCGGTCTCTCAGGTATCCTGGCCCACTGCCATATAGGGCTTTAAAGGTCAAAACCAGCACCTTGAATTGCACCCGGTGGCAAACTGGTAGCCAGTGTAGCTCCCAGAGTAGTGGGGAGGCGCGTCCACATCCCATCACCACCCGTGCAGCTGCATTCTGAACCTGCTGTAGCCTCCGAATGGTCGTCAAGGGCAGCCCCATGTAGAGCGCATTACAGTAATCTAGTCTGGAGGTGACCAGAGCATGCGTGACCATGAGTAAGGAGTCCGAGTCCAGGAGCGGGCACAACTGGTGAATTATTCGAAGTTGAGTAAAAGCCCTCTTGGCCACGGCCGCCACCTGCTCTTCTAGCAGGAGTCGCGAGTCCAGGAGGACCCCCAAGTTGCGCACTGGGTCTGTCTGGGACAAGACTGCCCTATCCAAGACTAGAGGTGGTAGCTCACTGGATAACCCCGGACCCCCAACCCAAAGCCACTCGGTCTTGCCAGGGTTCAACTGAAACCCGTTGTCCCCCATCCAGACCCCAACAGCCTCCAGGTATCCAGACAGGACCCGCACCACTGGGGTCCCCACTGGCCGAGATGTAGAACTGAGTGTCATCCACATACTGGTGGTACCGCACCCCTGTGGGAATGGATGATCTCACCCAGTGGCTTCATGTAGATGTTAAAAAGGAGGGGAGAGAGCCCTGAGCCCTGCGGCACCCCATATTTAAGGGGCCTAGGGCTGGATCTCTCACTCTCCAACCACACCGACTGGGTACGGCCCTCCAGAAAAGAGGAAAACCAGGACAACACAGTGCCCTGGATCCCCAATCCTTTGAGCCGTTCCAGAAGGATACTGTGGTCGATGGTATCGAGAGGGCAAGGAGGGCAAGGATGGTCAGATGACCGCCATCCCGCTCCCGCCAGAGATCATCCATCAGTGCGACCAATGCCGTCTCCATACCATGTCCGGGCCTGAATCCTGATTGAAAGGGGTCCAGATAATCTGCTTCCTCCAGAGCCCCCTGCAGCTGGCGTGCCACTGCCTTCTCCAAAACCTTCCCCAAAAAGGGGAGGTTGGAAACCGGCCTGTAGTTGTTGAGGACAGCTGGGTCAAGGGATGGTTTCTTCAGGAGGGGGCACACCAAGGCATGTTTGAGCAGTGCAGGAAACACCCCCTCCTGCAAAGATGCATTTATTATTGCCTCGACCCAGCCTCCTGTCACCACCTTGGCTGCTTTCACCAGCCAGGTGGGACAGGGGTCCAAAGGACATGTGGTGGCCCGCACTGCTGCAAAGAGCCTGTCCACTTCATCAGGGGCAACCGGATCAAACCAATCCCAGATCACACAGCAAGACTGTGGTCCGGGGGGGCCCAGACCCTCACTGCCCAGGCCGGGGTCAAGCCCCAAGCAGATCCGATTGATTTTCTCCACCAGATGGTTTACTGTATGGGACCAAAGACAACAGAACAGCCGAAGGGTTGGCTTAACACAGGTTTATTGCATAGGGATCTGGTGGAGCATGAGGTAATGGCGGTGATACATCTCTTTATATACAGTGGGGTTCTACATTTGAATCTTGTAGCACGGTAGCTCATTGGCCGCTACCTGCGAGGCCTCGCCCAGGCACGCCTCTCTTCAGTAGTTCTTCTTTCCTGCTGCTGAATGCGGGGAAGGTTTTTCCCGCGGCTGTCCGTGATTGAGCAATGTGAACCATGTGAGATTGAACGCTCGCAGCTGCCCTCTATGGGCTGCTTGCTCGCGTTCCTTTACAGCTGCAATACATTGTAATTGGGGTGGTTACATTCTGACAGTACAAGACATGCATACACAACATCCCTCCCCCCTAGGATGGGACGAAGTCCCGCAACCAATGTGGCTTGCCGCACATTCGCTTGGGGCGCGCTTGCGCCTGCCCTAGTACCGGAGAGCCTGTGATCCCTGACTCCGTGGGTGCTTGTCCTGCAACGGGAAACGGGGATTCATTAGTGGCTCTGTGGGGCGTCTGTGCCTGCCTTGCGCTGGGGGAAGGGAATGGGATGAACAACTGGGAAGTGAACCCCTGTCTGTTTCCCTCGGACCCCGGGGACGCTCCGATCGTGAACCGCGGGACTGATGAGGATGCCCTTGTGGTTCTGCTCCCTTCTGTCCCCCGCTCGGGAGACCTTGAGACTGTGGCGGACGGCCTCGCCGTTGCCTCCTGCCTTGGGGGTGTCGGTCTCCGGGACATTGGCGCTATGTTGCACTCTAATTCACAGGGGCTACTGGGACTGGAAGTACCAGGGGCTGAACTGAAACCCCTCTTTTCGCTAGGACGGGTGGGGGACCACTCCGCTAACTCCCCCTGGCACTGTAAATCAAGGTCTAAACTTCTTGGGGAATCTGTATTTCTGGGACGCTCCCGGGGGATGTGTGTGGGATCGGGGCTCTTCCTTTCCGCCGCAAACTCCCGCAAAAGATTTCTGAGGATCGATTCCCTTTCCTCCCCCCTTGGTGGGGACCCATGTTCCCCTTTCCCTCCCCCTTGGGTTAAGCGGGTGGGGGAGTACCCTAACGCTGATTCGTTGCTACTCTCGTCTTCGTCCTGCTTTCCGGGGACCCTCCGCCTGTTTAACTGTGGTGGCCGAGGAGGTGCTCGAGACTGGGATGACCTCCAACCACTTTGAGAACGCATCCACCACTAGGAGGAAGAGCGTTCCCCTGAACGGCCCTGCAAAATCTACGTGTACCCGGGACCAGGGCCCCCTCGCTGCGTCCCACTCTCTATGTGGCAGACGAGCCTCTTCTGGCCTGGAGCTTTGGCACGCTTCGCAGGTGCCGACCATGTGCTCAATGTCGGCGTCTAGCTGCGGCCACCAAAAGTAACTACGGGCTAGAGCCTTCGAGCGGACGATCCCCGGGTGGCTGACGTGCAGCAGCTTAAGCACCCTCGGCCGGAGGGACGTGGGGATCACTACCCGCTGCCCCCACAACAGGCAACCCCTCTCTAGGGACAACTCTAGTTTCTTTTTGAAAAATGTGTCGAATTCCGCTGCTGGGGAAGACACGGGCCACCCTTTCTGTACCCAGGAGCAGACTGTGGCTAACGTTTTGTCCTTGCCGGTCGCTTTGGCGATGTCGGCCGGTACTACTGGAGGGGAGTCTAGGACCTCTATCATTAAAACCTGGTGGTCTCTCTCTTCCTTGCCCACGTGGCAGCAATCCCGGGGAATGGGGGACCTCGACAGGGCATCCGCGTGGCTGATCTCCTTTCCGGGCCGGTATACCAACGCGTGCTGATACGCGTTGAGAAAAATGGCCCACCTGAGCATTCTCGGGGACAGGATTTGGGGTGTGGGCTTATCTGCGGTGAAAATGCCTAGCAAGGGCTTGTGGTCGGTCACTATGGTGAAGGGGCGGCCATACACGAAATCATGAAATTTCTTGGTCCCCGCAATTATCGCTAGTGCTTCCCTGTCTGTCTGGGCGTAGTTTCTCTCCGCTTGGGACAAGGACCTAGAGTAAAACGCTATCGGGGCCTCCCTCCCGTTCTCCAGCACGTGGCATAACACCGCCCCCACCCCCACCGGGGATGCATCGCAAATCAGGACCACTGGGCGTTTGGGATTGAAGTGGGTCAGTACAGCATCTGATGCCAGGAGTCGCTTCAGGTCATTGAAAGCCTTCTCGTGGTCGTCGCCCCACTTCCATGCCTCGTCCTTTTTTAACAATTTGTGTAGCGGTTCCGCCACGGCTGCCTTCCGAGGAAGGAAGGAGTGGTAGAAGTTGAGCAGCCCAAGGAACGACTGCAGCTCGGGCTTGGAGGTGGGGCGAGGGGCCTTTTTGATGGCGGCCACTTTGGATTGGGATGGCCTTATTCCCTCGGGAGTAATGCGGAACCCTAGAAACTCGACCTCGGTTGCGAAGAAGACGCATTTGTCCTTTCGCAACCGCAACCCCGCCTTTTCGAATTTTTCTAGGACCCTTCCCAACCTTTCTGCCAATTCTGCCCGGCTCCCCCCTGTAATCAATACGTCATCAAAGTAGGGTAACACCCCCTCTAGTCCCTTTAGGAGGCGTTCCACGAGTGATTGGAAAATCCCGGGCGCCGAATTCACGCCGAATTGGAGGCGCGATACTTGGAACGCCCCTTTGTGTGTGACTATGGTCTGCGCAGCAGCTGCGGCGGGGGTGACCGGGAGCTGCTGGTAGGCTTGGGCCAGGTCGAGCTTAGCAAAACACCTCCCCCCGTGCAACCTGGCCAACAAGTGGCTGACTACCGGCACCGGATACGCATTAGGGCGGATCGCCTTATTGATGGTGCACTTGTAATCAGCGCATATGCGGACCTCCCCGTTGGCCTTGAGTGCTGTTACAATTGGAGTTTCCCACTCCGCAGAATCAACAGGAACAAGAATCCCCTGGCCCACCAATTTGTCCAACTCCGCCTCTATTTTGTCTTTTAGGGCGAAAGGCACCCTGCGCGGTTTAAGTCTGATTGGACGTACTCCAGGGTCCAGGTCGAAAGTCACTGGGGGGCCCTTGAACTTTCCGAGTCCTTTTTTAAAAACTTCGGGGTGCGCCTCACACACGCTCTGTATTGGATCAGTCCCGGCGGCGTGTACTCCCACGGCGTGCACCCCCCCCCCCCCCGATGAACAACCCCAGGGGCTGAAACCATTGAGTCCCGAGGAGGCTGCATTTACCTCCTTTGAGGACGACTAGGGGAAGCGTTGCAGCGCGCTTTTTGAACTGGACCTGGAACTTCCCAACCCCCAGTACCGGGATGCGGTTCCCTTGCACGTCCTTTAGTGTGGCCCTCAACGCCTTGAGCTTGGGCCGCACGTGGGGGGGTATCTTTAGGAACTCTCCCTGAGAGATAATAGAGTAAGAAGAACCCGAGTCCACCTCCATCCTAACAGGGGCCCCTTGTATTACTACCTCGACGAAGTATCGGGGATGCTCCGTGGAAACGCTGAAAACCGGAGCGTCGTCCTCGCTGTCGTCGGAGATGCGTCCGACGCCGTCCCGCTTCCTCGTGGTCCGGGTGCCGTGGTCCTTGGGCCTCGTGGTGCGGTCCTGCCTCGCCGAGCGGTCTGGGGAACTCCTCTTGGCCTCGCGCCGCTTCCGGCAGACCTTGGCGATGTGCCCGCGCCGGCCGCAGTTGTGGCACTCGGCCTTGCGGAACGGGCATTTGGCGCGGGCGTGGGCGGCGCCGCAGCCGTCGCAGCGTCGGCCATCCTTCTGGACCCGCCGGACGTCCTCGTCGTCGCCGCTCTCCGTGGACGAGTTCGAAACCCGCCGGGCCGCGCGCACCGAGCTCTCTGCCTTGGCGGTTTTTGGTCGCCAGTCCTGGAGCTCTTGCACGCCGGCCGTCGTGGCTTCCGCGGCCTGCGCCGTGTCGAGGACCTGTTGCCACGTGGGAGGCGGCTCCTGTTTCATCAGCGCGCGCTGGGTCTCGGTGTCCCTCAGGCCGCAGAGCAGGCAGTCGCGGAGGGTGACTTCTGGGGTCTCCCACTTGCAGGGGCCGGCGGCCAGCCGCAGGGCCGCGGCGAACTCGGCGACCGATTCCCCGGGCGCTTGGACTCGCCTCCAGAACGCGCTCCAAGCGGGGAACATCGCTATCGCGGGCCGGAGGTGGGCGCGCAACACAGCCAGAAGCTCTTTGGCTTTGTAGTCGCTCACCCTCCTCGGCGCGATCAGGTCCACCAGAGTCCTTTTTGTCTCGTGTCCGAGCATGCGGACGAAGATGGCCCTCTTCTTGTCTTCATCTGAGACTTCGAGCTCCACCAGCGCTCCGTTGAAGTCTATCTCAAACAGCTCCAAGTCTCCCGGCTTCCTGATCTCGTAGCCGGCGCATGTCTTGGTCCCGTGGGCAGCCATCATTCCATCCTCGTCGCCAGTTTACTGTATGGGACCAAAGACAACAGAACAGCCGAAGGGTTGGCTTAACACAGGTTTATTGCATAGGGATCTGGTGGAGCATGAGGTAATGGCGGTGATACATCTCTTTATATACAGTGGGGTTCTACATTTGAATCTTGTAGCACGGTAGCTCATTGGCCGCTACCTGCGAGGCCTCGCCCAGGCACGCCTCTCTTCAGTAGTTCTTCTTTCCTGCTGCTGAATGCGGGGAAGGTTTTTCCCGCGGCTGTCCGTGATTGAGCAATGTGAACCATGTGAGATTGAACGCTCGCAGCTGCCCTCTATGGGCTGCTTGCTCGCGTTCCTTTACAGCTGCAATACATTGTAATTGGGGTGGTTACATTCTGACAGTACAAGACATGCATACACAACAGATGGTCAGCAAAGTCCTCAGCTGAACCCTGCCAACCGGGCACACACACCCCACCCCACCCTGCCAAGGATGGACCTGGTTACCTGAAATAGGGTGGCTGGGCGATTCTCAGCGGAGGCAATAAGCAGTCTTCCCCCAGTGATGATCTGAATGTAAGACAACAGACTCAGTTTCACGTAAATATTTGTTATCCTGGTGTGAATAGCACTGAATGAATACTAGTCTTTCTTCCAAGATGGCTTCTTGTTTTGTATCACATTTTAAAAATGGTTGTGACAGCAGCAGCAGCCTTCCTTGCAACTAAGAGTCACTCCATCATGTTACAAGTGATGCTGAACATGGCCTTTTTACTCTGGAGTGTGTAACGCGAGAATGCGATCAAAGCAAAATAAAGAGGTCTCTTCCATCTCCAGCTCTCTTCCACTTTTTGGCAAAGGTCTACTTTACTGTTGACATACAGATGTGGTAAATGTTTCTCTCTCTCCCAAATGCTATACTTTCCAGAACGAGGACTTTGTGACTGTGGCAAATGCAAATGCAAAGCTGGCTTTGATGGTAGTGCCTGCCAATGCAGATCTTCGACAGATGCTTGTCTGAATACCAATGGAAACGTGTGCAGCCTCCGTGGCAAATGCGAGTGCAACACTTGCCACTGTAGCTCAGGCTACCTGACCCCATTTTGCCAGGAGTGCCCAACTTGTCCCAAACTCTGCAACAGACACGTGTAAGTAATGTGAGGCAACCCACTGCTTGTTTGCCCATAGCTTTTCCACCTCTTACATTCTTGTTATTTATAAACATCACTGGCACATGGGTGTATTTTTAGATGGCATCGTGGAAAGCTATATTTTAAAGCAAAGCAATCGCACTCATATACTGCCCTCGGGCACTTAGCGCACTCTCAGGAAGGCCGAGTCAACAATGAGCTATGGTCAGGATTGAACTCACAACCTTTTGGTTGCAGGACAGCAGTTTAACCACCATGCCACCAGTCTTTTAAACAAGACTGCATATATGCTAGGAGAAGTGGGAGGCAGAAAAGCAGATTTTGTGTTCTGTTCTCCTGTCGTCCTACTTTTGTATCAAAATCCACAGGTTTAATGATTTTATAAATTATTTTGTCAAGTTCTTACAAACTGTTACAAAATAATAGTTACTATCCTTCTCTAAAGTTAGTATATGAAACATCCCATTGAGTTAACATAATGGGGAGAGATATTTCAGTTGAATTTAAACATGAGTATAGATAGATGTCGGACTGTGGTGGCTCAAGTGGTGCATATGCTGAACTTGCTGACTGGAAGGTCAGCAGTTCAAGACCCGAGTGCTGCATGATGGAGTGAGCTCCCGTCTCTGTCCCAGTTCCTGCCAACCTAGCAGTTCAAAAGCAAGACATTGCAAGTATATCTAGTAATTAGTATATAGATATAGTATAATATATCTAGTATATTGCAAGTATATAGGGACCACTTCGGTGGGAAGGTAATCAGTGTTCCGTGCAACCCGGTGTTGAGGCAGGTCTATAAACAGAGATGAGCAATGAACCCTAGAGTCAGATAAAACTGACTATTGAGCAAGGGCAACATTTACCTTTACACAAAAGTTGCAAATGTACTATAGGATCAAGCAAAGCCTTGCCTGTGACATTTGCATGAGACAATCCAAGGATGCAATGTTGAGGTTTGGGGGGGGGGAGGTGTTTAATAAATCAAAAGCTACACTTAAAGTTACTATTCTCTTAGTGCCCCTCAATTGCAATACAGTTCCTTATCCAAAGATTAAGAATATCCATTAACAGCCAGTAAGTACTATGAACACTTGAAATGAGCTTCATCTCCCAGAGGGAAGCCACCCCTGCGGCCCCAGGGACAAAGGCCAGTGCTGGCCTTGCTGTGGCTTCGGCGGGGTTGCGGGGAGGAAGGGGAGCATAACTAACTCTGTTTTAGTTATGATGTACAGTACTCTTGAAGGCATGTGTTCTGTTGCTTTTCTAGTTCCTGCATTGAGTGTCTTTCCTTTGGGAGTGGACCATTACAGAAGAATTGTTCTCAAGCTTGTTCAAACATTATTCTGGATGATAATTTAAAACCCAAAGGAAATGTGGAAAATTTATTTAAATCATGCACAACAAAGGATTCTCTGAATTGCTGGATTTCCTACGACATACTTCAAATTGATGGAGAAGAGACGTATGTTGTTGCAGTCAAACCTCAGAAAGGTATTGGTGGCAGAGTTTCGCCTGTTCTCAGTTCTGACAAATTGGGCAGAAGGTTTGGTCATCATTAAATCTTCCTCCAAAAGAGCCTTACTTGTAAAAGCTGGCCTCAGTCAGGCACAGTGCCCCAGTGAGCCTAGATCAGGACTGAAGACTGAGAGGTGACACAGTCACAACCTCTATAGCCTTGTCACACCATTCACAATTTTCTGTTATGATGATGTCAATGAGGTCATTGGCTTCATTTCCAGGTTTTCGACCCTCTTTCGGTGGCCCCTATAGCACTCTCGTGTTTCTTTTCAGGGACAGGGTCCTTTCAAACACACAATTCCTATATAAAAATATGCTATCAACGATGCAGCGTCTTAAGATTTCCTGTTGTAGAGAGACCAGGAAGGGACCCAAAGATGGAATTAGTTTAAAGAAGCATATTCTTTTGAAACTTGCAAGAAGCACTGAGTTTCCATTTTAATCTCTAAAGGCTGATGATGGGGGAAAGCCTACATCAGATAATCTTATAGGATTGGAGGAGGGCAACTTCCAAGGAGAAGGGTCTGTATCCTCCCCACAACATGCTAAGTTCAACACACATCATGTTTTAAAACAGAATTTTGTTTCCCATTGAAATAGCACAGTTCTGCTTCAGAAGAAGAGCATACAGTTCTGTATACTACACTAACAACTAGCTCTGCCTTCCTCCTCCCTCCCACCTGTCAAAATCTACAGTGTGAAGATGCAGAAACTACTTTGTGTTTCCCAACCTTTGGTTTTTGGACTTCATTTCCCAGAAGCCTAGATCAGCCAATGTACTGACTTAGGCTTCTGCGAATTGAAGTCCCTCTGTGGGTCCTAAGTCCTACGTTGGGAACCACTGATGTAGACACTCTGTGGCAGCTAGTGCTCAGAGTTGTATGTTTTAAGAATGCATGAATAGGGCTGTGGGATTTGCTTTTGTGTGTGTATCCTTTTTATTAGTATTATTTGTTATATTTGTATACCGCCTTACTCGCGCAGGGCGACTCAAGGCGGTTCACATACAGTATAACAGAGCAAAAGTACACAGTATAAGTAAATAAAAAGATAAACACAATATAGCAATATCACAAGCCGAGCAAAAATACAATGGGGAAAAAAAGAATGACAGTATGAGCCCACAACTCATACCAGCCCCGTACAAGTCCACAGCTAGAAAGTGGTGGCTGCGAAAGTACTGGCAGTTAGACAGCACCTAAGATGCCAGCATTCCCCCCCCCCTACCATTCCCCCCCCCAACTCGGGCCCTGCCGGTATGGGCAGTTGTTCTTGCCGGGTGAGCGAGACATGCTCCAGCCCTGGCGGTGGTGGCTCTGGTGTCGGGCTTTAAAGTCCTCCCGGGGCCCCGCAGGTGCGGGCAGTTGTTCTTGTCGGGAGAGCGAGACATGCTCCAGCCCTTGTGGTGGCAGCTGGTTTTGTTACTAAATTGTTACTACTAGTTTTGTTACTACATTGCTGCAAAAATTTAGCAGGGGAAGGAGCTTAGGAGGGCATATATGTTTTTCTATAACTTTGAAATGTCATACCAATGGAAATAATCCTTCCCATCTGATTGACTAACAGAGGACAAAATAAAAACTCTTCACCAGACTAGTAGGGGTACACAGAAAGAGCCTCCTAGAAGATTGTGGTATTTTTGAAACACAATCAGGTGTACCCAGTGGTGGGATTCAACAGCTTCACATCAGTTAACCATAACCGGTAGCAGAATTTCTGGTTGGCCCCGCCCATCCAAGTTTTGGGGAAAAAATAGTCCTAATTCGGGTGCAACACAGAGCTTTTCCCCTGGCCACGCCCACCATACCATGCCCACAGAGTAGGTAGTAAAAAAAAATGAATCCCACCACTGGGTGTACACTGGTAATGGCAACCTTGTATTGTCAGCTAATCTTTCTCACACTAGGCCAAGTGAAGGGAGCTCCAGAATGAACTCACCAAAAGGTGCTTTCATTTTGGCAGTTTCACATGGCCTATGATACAAAAGCAGTCAATAAGCAAAAGGTAGGCTGAACGGTTTCACGTAGCTTTTCTTTCACATCTGGCCTAGACACAGAAGAAGAAGACCAGGCTAGCAAACCTTTCCTAATAAGAGTCTATCCAGTGATGGTAAACCTTGACACCCCAGATGTTCTTTGTTGTGTTCTAAAGCATGTGCCTTTAAACAATGTATCTATCCATGTGTATCCAATGTAACCTTTTCCATGTGTAACATTGTAACCTCAGCTGTTCGTCCGCCATTACCACATGTTCCCTCTGACCAGCATGTAATAAAGTTGTGTTAAACCAGCTCTTCGGCTGTCCTGGTGTCTTTGGTCCCATATACTAAATTCTTGAACTTCAATTCCCAGAAGCCCTGATCAGCAGGAGTGCTGACTTAGGCTTCTGGGAATTGAAGTTCAAGAACATCTGGAGTGCCAAGGTTCCCCATCACTATATTATTTAAAGACTCAGTAGCCTTAAAGGAAATCCTGGCAATCTTATATAGAAGTGCAGGTGTTAAACGATGTGATGTACAGCTGGTGTTGTATATGTCATTTCATATTTTACTCAACATTATTTACAAGAGAGACATTTTTAACTTTTAAAATGGCTGTACTATGGGTATGGGTTTGTGATACATTCCTAGCTACTATCAAACATTTTTTTTTGTTCCAGGAGATAATCCATGTTCTTTGCCTTCCCTCCTGTCTTCTTAGAGTGTCCAGGGCCCCCGGATATTGGAGCCATTGTTGGAGGCACCATTGGTGGTATAGCTCTTGTTGGACTTCTCCTCCTTCTGATTTGGCGATTCATAACAGAGCTGATTGATCGCAAAGAATATCACAGATTCGAGAAGGAAAAGTCCAAGGCAAAGTGGAATGATGTAAGATTTGCCAAAGCATTTTAGCAGAGAGGGTGAAGACCTGCTTCCGTGAATTGTTTCCCCCTGCCCCCAACGTTGCCCTTTAGGAAAGAACTAAAAACCTGGCTGGCGGGCCAAGTTTGGGGTGCAGGTGGAGGGGTGGCTTCTGTTGGGTGGTTAATATAGGGGAGGATGCCTGCCCCACCGTTTCTTCAGTTCCTGCACCCCTCTCTTTTTAGGGGTGGGTTCTTATTGCTGATTTTTATCTGTTTTCTTTGTTTTTATCTGTTTTTACCCACTGTTGTGAACCGCCCGGAGTCGGCTTTGGCTGAGTGGGCGGCAATTTTTTTTAACAATAAATAAATAAATAAATAAATATTAAGCAAAGTACAGCTTTTACCCAACTTCAGCTAGCTCAAGTTGCATACCATAAATATGTCAAAAATAATTAAACAAAGGAGATCTATGTATGCTGCACATGGTGCCACACTGAATCCAAACATTTTAGATAATGAGTGTTTCTTTCTGTTGCCAGTTTGGAAAGTTGAAATAGCAGGAAGAGCCAGATAGTGCACAAATTCATGGATTTAGTATATAAAATCAAGGTATACATACTATACAGTATATCACAGTGTAGACAGTAGGCACACTTTAACATGGATGTTCAAGCAGAAGCTGAGTTTTCACATTGGCATACAAATGCTGCTCATATACATTACCTATGAGCTGTGCTATTGTTTCAGGCAATGAACTGTCAAGGAAAATGTTAGAAGTGTGCAAACAACCGATTGAAGTCCTAGTTATATGTCACTGGGAGCTCATATTTAGTTCGCTCCCTCTATCTTGTTTCTCTAAAAACTTTTTTGAATGGGAACAACACTTGTTACGAAGACAATTAGATGGCACTTTGTAGACAACAATTTTTCTTTCTTTGACCAATGTTAGTCTATCAAGAAGGTCTGTTGTTAGTCTACAAGTGAATGTGACTTCATTAAAGAAATCCTCCCTACTCTCTAAGTAACTACTGTATATACTCGAGTATAAGCTGATTGTTTCAGCACCAAAAATGTGCTGAAAAAAGCCCTGGCACCCATGGCACTTACCAGGCTCTCCTGTGCCTTTCCTGTTACTCACTAGTAGCTGCTGCATTTTTCCTGGTTTCTCAGATAAAGTTAGGTACAGACCCTGCATAACGAACGCTTCGTATAATGAAAAATTTGTACAATGAAGCATTCATGCACTATTTCCAATACCCCACATAACATTTTTTTTCCACTATGCAGGGTTTTCGTTAAGCAAGGTATACCTCGCTTAATGAAACCCAGTATAACGAACATTTTTTTCGTTATGTGGGGTATATCGCCCATTTGCTTTGCATAATAAAAAAACACATAGCGAAGAGCTCCATGAAACTGAGATTTTTCGTTATGCGGGGTTCTACTGTACCTTGCTTTACAGGTGAAACTTGGGAAATTAGAATATCGTGCAAATGTTCATTCATTTCACTTAAAAGGTGAAACAAATATATGAGATAGACTCACTATATGCAAAGCGAGAGATGTCATGCCTTAATTCATTATAATTGTGATGATCATGACATATAGAGTACATGAGATTATGTGATGATTATGGGGTACATGAGATGGGGGGGTTGGGGTTTTCATAAACTGTAATCCATAAGCATCAATATTATAACAAAGTAAGGCTTGAACTATCTCGCTTTGCATGTAATGAGTCTACCTCATATATTTGTTTCACCTTTTAAGTTGCATTACTGAACTGAATGAACATTTGCACAATATTCTAATATTTTTCGAGTTTTACCTGTATATACAGATTGGCTTAAACGCAAGTACAATATATACGGTACTCTTTTTAGCAGCCTTATTTTGAAAAGTCTATTAGCTACAACTAACTCATGGTGCTTTATTGGCAGGCTGATAATCCTCTTTTCAAGAGTGCCACCACCACCGTTGTGAACCCCAGATTTAATGGTCAGTGAAGGGCAGCAATATTACGAAGTGTAAAGAAACTTTTCAGCAAAGAAAGAGAAGATGAAGACATCAACTTTACTCTACACGGGCCTTCTACTCGTTTTATCATATAATGAATTTGCAGGAAACTTTTATGTAATTTTTGCAAACATGCTTTCATCCTACAGAACCTTCTAAAATATACTTAGGTGCTAGATTGCTTAATTACACACCCTATGGAATTATTTTAACTTACATTTCTATTTATTATACTGATAGCTGAGTTTGCACTGCTTCTTTATAATCTATTACAGAAATCAGCACCTGCAATCTTAATTGTTTAAGAATGTGTGGGGGCAATATTTTGTAAACAAAACTGTTAACTTGTACTTAGAACAGATTTGTTGGTTATTTTAATTAAACATTTCACTGTAAAACCCACCTCTTTAATATTACATGCAAAGTATGAAAATGTTTTGACCACTTTATCAAGCTCTTCTTGTACCTTTCTTAGCATGTTATCAGATCAGCAGATACATGCAGCAGATCAGCTATTTATTTCTCTTGTTAACATGTCAAAAACCCTTTATATGCTAAACTATGGGTCCTGTCTCATGTATAAAAGAAATTGTGTGTGTCAGATTGAGGAGAAGTAGGACTGTCTTCCCTACTTAATGTGAATTTAATAATTTTTCAGTTAATATTTATAGGTGGGTAAAAACAATAGTCCTGATGCAAAAAGTAGAACTTAAAAGCTTAGTTTCGAAAAGTACAAATACTGTATACTGACATGCTGAACAAACATATTGTCTCATGTCTGAAGAATGGTAGGATGTCGCTGCCCTAGATGAGATTACCAACTATTCAAAGAGCAAAGACACCCTTAGGATGGGAGACTCAAACTGATGGGAGATAAACACTTATTAATAACTTCATATTTCAGAAGGTGGAAGAAGCAACAAGGAAGATCATCTATTCTAGATCTGGTCCTCACAAATAGGAAAAGAATTAGTTAGCAGTGTGAAATTGTGAGAACTTTGGTTGGAGTAAGCATGCCCTCTTAAAAATTGTTATAATGAGGAGAGGATGGAAAATAGTATTACACTGTAGTGAAAGAAAAGCCATTTTGATCTTTAAGTTAACCAAAAGATGAAAAGTCCACCTTCCGATTCCTCTGTGTACCTATCAGGAAACAGGTAAAATAAACCAGGAAACAGGTAAAATAACTTCACATGCAAAAGACAAGATAAGACCAGGTTTACACTATTAGGAATTTTGTGTATTAGGCTATCTGTCTCCGCTTGGCATATAAAAGACCTCTGTCTGTTTATATCTTTGCTTCTCTTGCTGCAAGAGGGGCCCATACTCATAAGAATAACGCCTTTCCCCCTCTCCAACTTTTGGTGCAAGTATTTCTTTTTTTAAATCCCAATCATCCATAATAATACTATTTTGGTATTGATTGGCAACAACAAGTATGCTGGACTTGAAGAAGTTTGAGTTCAGTGAAGCTTAAGGAAATAGTGGATGAGATCCCAAAGTTAGAAATATTTTCTAAAGGTAACATCAAAAAAAATTCTATGAGAAAGAAAAGTGGGAAACACCTAGATGCATGAAAAACATTTAGAAGAACTAAGATTTTTTTAAAAAAATCACACACACACACACACATATATATGAAATGGAAGTAGCACCAGATGACCAAGATAGAGAATAAAATAGTAACTTATATTTGTAGGGAAGGAATTTTTGGAGTTTAGAATCAGCTCAGACTTGCAAGAAATTCTACTTTTATATCTTGTTGTTGTTCAGTCGATTCCAACCCTTTGCGACCCTATGGACCATTGCCCGACAGGCACCTCTGTCCTGCACCATCATCCTCAACCCGCCCAGCTCTGTGCCCATTGCATCTACAATACCATCTAGCCATCCCATTTTTGGCCAACCCCTTCTTCTTTTGCCCTCCACCTTTCCCAGCATCAAGGCTTTCTCAAGTGAATCCTCTCCTCATTTGATATCCAAAGTACTTTAGCTTCATCTTCAATATTTGACCTTCCAAGGAGCAGTCAGGGTTGATCAACCTATTTGTTCTCCTCGCTGTCCCGGGGACTCTCAAAACTCTCTTCCAACACCACATTTCAAAGGTGTCTATTCTTCTGCGCTCAGCTTTCCTAATGGTCCAGCTGTCACAACCATACATTACCACCGGGAATAACATTGCTTTGACTATGCGAATTTTTGTTTGCAAGGTGATGTCTCTACTTTTAACTATGTTCCCCAGGTTTCTCATCGCATGTCTCCCAAGAATCATTTGACTTTTTATTTCATGGCTGCAATCACCATCTGCAGTGATCTTTGATCCTAAGAAAGTAAAATCTGTCACTGCTTCTACTTCTTCCCCATCTATTTTCCAGGGACTGATAGGGCCTGTTGCCATTATCTTGGTTTTCTTAATATTGAGTCTCAAGCCAGCTTTTGCACTCTCTTCTTTCAACCTAAGCAGGAGCTACTTTAGGCCTTCCTCACTTTCTGCCATTAACATAGTATAATCTGCATATCTCAAATTATTGATGTTTCTCCCAGCAATTTTGATCCCAACTTGTGATTCGTCCAACCCTGCACTGCACATTATGTGCTCTATGTATAAGTTTAATAAGCAGGGTGACACAATGTAGCCTTGTCTTACTCCTTTTCCTATTTCAAACCACTCTGTCATTCCGTATTCTGTCCTAACTGTTGCTTCTTGACTCATGTACAGATTTCTCATGAGGCATATAAGGTATTCTGGTATTCCCATCTCTTTAATTACTTGCCACATTTTTGTTGTGGTCCACACAGTCAAAGGACTTGGTGTAGCCAATGAAACAGAAGTAGACTTGTTTCTGATATTCCTTTGTTTTCTCCATGATCCAATGTATGTTGGAAATTTGGTCTCTAGTCCCCCTGCCCCTTCTGAAACTATCCTGCACTTCTGATAATTCTCTCTCCACGTGCTGCTGAAGTCTAACCTGTATTATCTTGAGCATAACCTTGCTAGCGTGTGGGATGAGTGCAATTGTTCGATAATTTGAACATTCTTTGGCATTACCCTTTTTTAGGGATTGGAACATATACTGTACTGATCTTTTCCAACTCTGTGGCCATTGCTGTGTTTTCCAGATCTGCTGGCATATAGAATGCAACAATTTGATTCCATCATCTTTTAGGGGTTTGAAAAATTCAACTGGGATACCATCATCTCCACTAGCTTTGTTGTTTGCAGTGCTTTTTAGGGCCTTTCTGACTTTACTCTCTAGGATGTCTGGCTCAAGTTCAATGTTCTCCTCATTGTGATTATCAGGGGTGATGAGGTCATTTTGTAGAGTTCCTCTGTGTACTCTTGCCATCTTTTCTTGATCTCTTCTGCATCAGCTAACTCCTTGCCATTTTTTCCCTTATCATGGTCATTTTTGCTTTAAACGTTCCCTTGATTTCCCCAATTTTTTTGAAAAGATCTCTAGTCCTACCCCTTATGTTGTTTTCCTCTATTTCTTTGCACTATTCATTTTGGTAGGTTTCCTTATCTCTCCGTGCTTTTTTTTTTGAAATTCTGTATTCAATTGGTTGAATTTTTTCTTTTCTCCTTTCGCTTTTGTGATCCTTCTTTCTTCTACTATTTTAATAGCCTCATCAGACAACCACTTTGCTTTCTTATGCTTCTTTTCTTTTGCTATGGTTTTCATTGCTGCCTCCTGTATGATGTCCTGCACCTCTGTCCATAATTCTTCTGGCACTCTGTCTATCAAGTCTAAGCCATTAAATCTGTTCCACACCTCCACCGTGTATTCCTTAGGGATGTTGTCTAGGTCATACCTGTCTGGCCTAATTGCTTTCCCTATTTTCTTTAGTCTAAGCCTGAATTTTGCAATTAGTAGATTATGATCAGAGCCAATGTTTACTCTTTCAATTTCTTTTTTACCACTTTCAGTTTTCCTTGATTCATAAATATGACATTCCATGTAGTAGTAGTAAAGAAGTGAGGAAATTTTGGGAGACACCTAGCTATTTTATAAGTCCTCAAAGAAGGAAACCAAAAAAATTTTTTTGGAAATGTTAGTCATGTTAGTGTGTGTTTCAAGCATATCAGAGACTGAACAAAAACTGACAAAGTGGACTTGATCCATGAAAGCTAACGTTAAAATACAGCAGTTAGTTTCTAAAGTACCACAACATTTTTGTCTTTTTGTTTTGTTTATTCTCTGATATGCAAAAAAGAAGGAAAGCAAAAGAGAATGAGAAAAGATGAGCAGACAGGTTGAAGAAGATACTGAAGGAAATACAGGGGAAATGAGGTACAAATGAAAGGATGAGATGGAGTGAGATGTCAGTAAGTAGTGAAAGGGAAAGAAACAAGAGACACTTAAAATGTACACAACCAAAAAGGAAGAGGGAATATGCAAAACATTTTACTGCAGAATAAGATTATAAGTGTAAACAGCAAAAGAAAAAGGGGCTGGAATTAGAAATGTAAAATTGATTGTCTGCAGCAATTATGTCAAAAAAGGCATTCTTATGTGCAAGAATTTTATAAGCAAACTTATTAAATTCCCTCCTCAGCAAGAATCCTGGTTAAAATGCAGGTCAAACTTTTTCAGAAAGGCTCACCTTCCATATCTACCCTAAACTTGTTTTTTAGGAGGCACCCAGAAAAGGAAATGACTTGTTCTCCAAAACATGTTCCTTCACCTGTACCCTCATGCATTTGCCATTGCATTGATATTGCAGCTCCCTTGTTGACGTTCAAAGCAGGAATCAACTTGAGACATCAAACAGTTCTTTCTATATTTTATGCTTCTGTAATACTTTTGTAGAATACTTCCGAGAAATCAAAAGGGACTGTATTTCCATAGGTTCTCTACACAGAAGTTGAACTTTTGCTTTATGCCATGTTTGAGCAAAGAGATGACAGTCAAAGCTGCTGCTGCTGCCACGGTAAGAAATAGGCCTCTGTTTATTACCTGTAAAAAAAGGTATCCAGTTTGGGTAATAGGTCTACATTTTGCCACAGAATAAAAATTAAACACAGACACCCTCCTAATTCTTTAACTGGATTACTCAAGTAGCCACCCAAGACCGCATCCTTATAGGCATTTGAACTCAATTTGAAACCCTGGAGTCCCATTGGGTTCCACTGCCTTTTTGATCCTTCCTTCAAGTGGTTAAGATGCTAACTGGGAGGCGGAAGGTCAGCAGTTCAAAGCCCAAGTACTGTAAGACGAAATGAGTGCCTGTCTCTGTCTCAGATCCTGCCACCCTAGCAGTTCAAAAGCAAGAAATTGCAAGTAGATAAATAGGTACCACTTCGGTGGGAAGGTAAACAGCATTCTGTGGCTCTTCGGCTAAAAACAGAGATGAGCACTGAACCATAGAGCTGGATACAACCGGCTTTCGAGCAGGGGTGACCTTTACCTTTATCTCTCCAACAGACTGCTACAATCTGCAGCCACTCACTTTGGCCTCTCTGTTTCCAGCTGTGTTCTCTCTTTATCTGCCCTTTTCCCTCCTCCATGTCTGAGAATTCAACAGCCATTAACTGTCACATGCTAGTCCCACCTGTATCCCGTAGACTTCTAGCTGTTTTTCAGATCTCCTGCCCAGAAGTGTTAGTTTTTAATTGCCAGTGATCTCAGCTGACGTGCCTGACCAAAGCAAACAAGGCTAGCTGCTGCTTCTTTTGTGTGTGTGTGTGTGTAAATAACAGTTTTTATTCATCTTGTATACATACACAACATACTAAAACAATTACATGAACACCTAATACAAAAAAATAACAAAAATACATCATATAGACTTCCCCCTAATAACTATAATGTTTTATAATCTGACCCCTTCAAATTATCTTTTTATTTATAATCTTATTTAAACACATTCATTTTCAAAACCCCAGGTTATGACAGGGGTCCATTCCAACAGCCTTCGTTGTAACCCCCAAAAAAATGTAAACCGAAACATCCATAGGGATGCACTGAAAAATAAAAAAATGGTCCTGAATTGATTGTTGTACACTGGGGGGGGAATACTGTACATCAAAATTTTGTAAACCGGGATGGCATTTCCATAGGATTTGCCGTTATAAACCGCAGCAAACTTAAACTGAAGTGGTTGTAACCTGGGGTTTTACTGTACACTAGCATTTTTTGCTTGGCTTGCCGGGCAGGTATAACTTGTGTGTTGGTGGTTGGGGTGGTTTTGGGGTGTACACACACACACACACAACACAACCATACACGCAACACAACCACACACACACACACAACACAACACCACTGCGTGGGGAGAAGATTGGCTCCCCTTCCACCACCACCCCCCAAAGCCGCGGCGAGGCCACACATACACACACGTAGAAGCTGTGCGGGGAGAGCAGGGGCTCCCCTTCCTCCTCCCGAAGTCTTGGTGAGGCCACACACACACACACAACACAACCTCACACACAACAAAGTCCCACACACACACAACACAACCCCTACACACACACACCACACACACACGCAATACACACACAACACAAACACACACACAACACAATACACACACAACAAAACCACACACACAACACACACACACACACACACGCCTGACCAACCGGTGAAGGCCTCCACCACGGCGGGCGGGCGGGCACGGCGGTTGCTGGCTGGGCCACCTGCTTTTGGTGCCCCCCGCCCAACCGGCGAAGGCCTCGGCGCCAGCGGTGACGGAGGACAGACCGCACCACAGAAGCACGGAAGTTAAGCGGCCCAGCTCAGAAGGCCGTGCCGGGGAGGCGCAGAGTGTGAAAGGCCCAGCCGGCAACAGGTAAGTGGGGGATGGGTGGGGAGATCATGCTCCCCCTTTCTCCTCCCAGACCAGGGTGGGTGGCATGGTCCCCAGGCCCGTTCCCCCCCAGGCCCATTCCCCCCCATCAGTCCATGTTCCCCGCCCCACTTACCTGTTGCTGAGAGCCGTTTGCTCTCTGCTCCTCCCTGGCGCGGCCGTCTTAGCTGGGCCGCTCACCTTCCGTGCCTCCGTGGCATAGCCTGTCCTCCGTCCCCGCCGGTGTCGAGGCCTTCGCCGGTTGGGCCGGGGGCACCAAAAGCAGGCAGCCCAGCTGGCAACCGATGTGCCTGCCCGCCTGCCGTGGTGAGCTGGGGATGGCTTCTCTCGAGGAGATGAAGTGTCTCCCGGAGGGAAGTGGTTTGCGCGTTGGCCGGCTTTTTTTAACGCCCACGCCGCTTGCCCCGCATTCCTCCGTGCTCGTGTGGGCACTAATGCCGGACACTCACCACTCATCCACCTTCTTATAGGTATAGATAAATACTTTGCACCCTTCGCCTGGGACATTAACTATTATTCCTTCTAATCTACATATTTTCCATCCATTATTTCCAAAAGGCTAGCTGCTTCTGGAGGCCATTTTGTATTTCAGCATTGAACAGCTTTTCCACAGGCAGCCAAAACCAGCCCACCTCAACTCTTTTAAGTTCCATATAGAATCGCAATACTAGGTTTCCTGTTGTTCACTTACAAGGTGATTTCACACACAGGCCACTGACAGGTCATAACAAGGCAAACAAGCAGATCAAAATGCAGTGTTATCCTACGTTATCCTTCATTGTTGCATAATAGGCATGACTGAGTGCTATCATTTGTGTAGCCATTGTCTACTCTAAGCTAAAGCGCTATTCAGGTACTCTATTCTGCAGTGGCAGAGAGGATGCAGGGCAGATGTTGTTAAAGAACTATGTAACTATATATAACTGTGTGTATATGAGAGAGAAAGAGAGGAATCCAAGGATGAAGAAAGTAGGATATTCTAAAGGCTACAAATCCAGAATCTGAGCCACCTATAAGCAGGTTTTGTCAGCAAATACTGTACAAAATTGTAGCACACTAAGACTCCATTATGTGACATTCTACATATACTTCAAATACATATGTGTGTGTGTGTGTGCACATGCCTATGTGCACATGTGCACACACAACTGTCATCCTTAACATTCACAAAGCATTCTGTCAAACTTGCTGCCCAGCTCCAGTCTTTCTTAAGGAAAGAAATTGAAAAAATATGATAGACCATAATAAACCATCTATAGTAAAAACCCGACTTACATATGCCTCGAGTTACATAAAATTCGACTTACATAATGATTTTGTACTAAAACTATGTCCAGATTTACACGATTTCCTATGGGTTTGCTCCAAGTTACATAAAGATTCTTTTTCCTATGGGTTTGTTTTGATTTACATAAAAATTTCATTTTTCCTATGGGTTTGCCTACGGAATGGACTTTTTTTCATAAGTAGGGTTTTACTGTACTGTACAGGCAAATTCTTCTAAATGTTGCTTACCTTATTCTGCCATTTCCATCTCTGTACAGCTTCATGGTATCGGATTCTTGAAAATGTAATCTAAATCAGATTACAGAATCACATAGGTAGACACAGAAATAAAAAGAAGACAACTGTGAATGGAAAACTATGGTCAGTGTTGAAATCTATACCTATAAACCCAAGGCTTAACCGTTGGAACTTGCTATACATTTCTGCACCCGTCCATCCTATCCCGTACCGAGCCTCCTGCACTCGCCCGAACCCGGTACGGAGGTCACTAAAGGTTTGAGAAATGCGCCAGTGGGGCAAGAGCCCCATGAACGCGAACAAAGGAAAACAAGTTCAATTCCCAATGTTCTTTGCGCCGCACGACAGCCAATCAGGCTGAGAGGTGCGAGCAAAAAGAACACTGGGAAACGCGGCGCGGCCAATTAAAATCGAGCCACAGGAAAAAAACCACCGCACAAACGCAAAGTACAAACGTAAAACTATAAGTCCCAGCGTCCTGCGCACTGTGAGCGCGCAGAACACTGAGAAAGCTGGCGTGCGAAAAAAATTACAAAATGCAATGGGACCGTAAGTCCCCAGCAGGCAGATGCAGCACCTCAACAGCCACGCAAAACAAAAAGCCACAAAACTCCACCACGAGACACCCGCTGGCCTTCTTTCCCGGAGCAACGGGGAGAAGAGGGACTCCCTCTCCTCCACGCTACCCTGCCAAAGACATGGTGAGACCACCACCAGCCTCAAGGAAAGTTGAGCTGGGGTGGGGAAAAAAACCCAAAAACAGGCAGCAGTTTGTCAGGGGAAGCACCCTCCCTGGCGGATGACTGGCTGATGCCTTTGTACTTCCGAATACAAAAGCAACAGCCAGCAATCTGGAAGGAAGAGCACCACCCCTTACGGATCGCTGCCTGCCCATCTCCGGTTAGGTAAGCCAGGAGAAAAAGGAGACAGAGAGGAGAGAACCATCATTAGGCACAGATAGCTCTTCTCTGCCTCCTCCTTCTCCCCCGACCTACCTAACGAACCTTCCCCGGAGAAGAACGGGCTGACTGCCTCCCCCTCCTTTCCCCCATTGCTGCATCGAAACCAAAATTCAAAGCAGCAATGGGGAAAAGAGGAACCGACAGGCAGCCCGTTCTTCAGAAGTAACCACCAAAAACAAACACCAAAAATAATAAAAATAATAAAACAAAAATAAATCAATAATTAAAATAAAACAATTAATAAACAAACAAAATAAACCACAAAATACACAAACAAAAACATCCACAATAACACAAAACCACATACAAAACACCTGACTACAACACACAAAAAATTACCCAAACAAACAACAAATTAGTCACAGAACTTGGTGGGCTGAGGAGAATGGTGGAGAACAGAGGTGCCTGGAGGAAAATGGTCCATGGGGTTGCAAAGGGTCAGAATCGACTGTGCGACTGAACAACAACAACAAACAAACAAACCTAAAACTCAACTAAAACAAAAAAGAACAAACAGAAACACCTCCCAGCCCACCACCACAAAAGCAAAACAAAGAAAAACCCCAGAAGAAAGAAAACCAGACAACTCACCAGCACGTCCTCCCTCCACGATGGCCGGAACAGAAATGAAGAAACAAAGACGACTTACCCTAAGAAGCCCCACCCAGAGGCCAGGAGAGAAAAAACAGTGAAATTAAAACAAAATCACTAGCAGCCCCACCTGCAGGGCAAAATAGTAAAAACAAGTCAAAAACATAACAAATCAAAAGTTTACACAAATCACAAACATATGTCAACGAAATAAAATAAAAAGATTAATAACATCCTGTGTTGAGTTTTAACTCAAATAAAACCCCAAAACATCTAAACACCATTTAAAAACATGGAATGTAAAAAACATGTACTCTCACATTATTAAAAATATTACCTACGGTACAACTATTAACAAAAAAACAAACTAAAACATTATTTGGTTAAATTAAACAATTTGAAACAATTATATCATCCTTTGTTCTTTTTTAATCCACAAAAAAAAGCTGATCACAGTTTATAACAACCCGGCAACACCAGGTAACCTACACTAGTATTAAATATTACAGATCTTACCATAGTGTACAGAGGGATGATGGTGGAAGGCATGAGGGTGTGTAGAAACCTGAATACATTCCTTTGGAAAATGAACCACTTTGAATTAACATGTTCCCGCATCTGAAACCAGCAAGAAAGATATTTTGTTGTTGTTGTTGAGCTATAGCAGTATTGCAAGCTGGCAATAGTGAATGTAACTGGGAGCAACCTTTGTGGGGTCAGATGACTGACTGTCTTTCTGCGCTGGTAAATTAACAGAGTTCTTCCTCCCTATGAAATTTCCTTTCCTCCTGTGTCTATTCCATGTTCCCTGCCTTTGTTTCATTTTTCTCTTCCTGATCTTTGAGCATGTGACTACATGCATAGATCTATCCATCTCCTCAAAGGTGGATTGAGACCATCCAGTTTTTCTCTTTATTCTTCCAATAATTAAGCAAATAAAACTGTAAGTACAATGTTTTTCTTTTTTACTGAAGTTCCCTTGTAACTGGTTGTGATAATGGAGTGCATGATGATGCATGAAGATATTCTTCCCATAGTAGCTATCTATACTGCTGGCTAATTGCAAAAAAAAAAAAACCTCCCAAAATTCAAACATTTCTGAGCGCATGCTTACCTCTATATAATTGTACATAGAAAGGTCTGAAATGGCATGGTCATCGGGTACTCTCAATTTTGAGAACTCTGGAAGGCAAAGAGCTGGAGAAGAAGTAAAATAATTTCACATCAATGCATTGGTAAAATTTAATTTGCCATAGAGTACACACTCAGAAAGACAAAGTAGCCAACCATGAATTCTGATTAGTATTATTTGCATGTTTCACATTTTAGGAGTGTATTAAAATAGCACTTTTCTTTATTCGTGTCAGAGGCACCACCAGCATATAATAACATACAAAGCTAAAATTAACATATATAAAACAAAAAGGAATTAAAAGGACTAGATGACATCTGCCCAATATCGGGCCACCTCAACAGCATTTCCTCTTGCCAACATAAGGTCCTCCTCAGTGCACGTTGAAGGACATTGTATGCACTGTATCATAAATGCGATTGTTTCCTGTTTCAGTTAGCGCTTAAGTATGACTAAAAACATAATGGCCAAAATCTTATTGCATATTTACTCATGTATGTACACAAGAAATTGCAGATGTAACCACAATTAATAGAGATGGAACATTTGTTTAAATATGAATTTTTAAAAATATACAAAAAGGCTCTTTTTTCATTTTTGTTGATTATTTGATTTCCAAAAAGAGCCTCTTAAACTCAAGTGATTTATTTAAAAGTGATTTGTTTTAATTTTAAGAACATGGAGATCACTGACATTTCATATTCTTTCATGTTTCTCTCTTCCTATTAATCTTTCTTTTACACTTTGTCAAATTGCCTAACAATTATTTCAGTTTCAAGAGGGAGATCTGTATTCAGTCAATACATAAGAAGATCCTGACATACAGCATGAATGACTCTACATCTGGGATGCCCAAACATTTCAGGCTGGGGGCTGGTGACATGGTTCAGGGAGCCAGTCACTATAGCCCGGGGCCCGGATGCGGCTCCTGATGCCAATTCATCCAGCCTGTGAAGCCCTTATTGCTCATGGAAGCGGAAGTAAAACATGTCCGTACGGTCGCATTTTACTTCCGCTTCAAGGAGCAACAAGGGCTTCGTGGGCCGGATGAATAGGCATCAGGGGCTGCATCTGGCCCCCGGGCCACAGTTTGAGCACCCCTGCTCTACATGCTGCAGCAAAAGCACAGTTAGAAGGGTTGTGCGTCTGACTGTCTGTTTCTATCTGTGCACACACATACATACATGAGTACTGTTTTTTTCCTGATGGATGGATACTCACAGAGATCATTTTGGAACTGATTCATTAATTCATCAAAAACCAAACAGTCTTCAAATCCCTAAAGAAACAATGAGAAGGTGGGGAGGAAACAAATGATTTGAATTATTAAACTCTTGCTGCAGGTAACAGAGAAAAGAAAAATCTAACCTGGTTGCCTGATGCAGATTCTAGCTAAACGTTGCCTCTCATCAAATCTTTCCCAAATCTGCAAGGAAATCCCTGGTGTTATCAATGACCAGCTGATACTTCTAGAACCATCTGATAGTAACAGATGCATTTTGAGGCTGCTGATTAAATGTTTTAGTTTTAAAAGCTGACAACTCTATAAAGTAATACTGAACTTAAATAATTCCCATATAGAGCAGTATAGAGATATATAAAATAATAGAAGCTATAGGATAGACACTCCAACTCACAGCATTCATGCCTTGGCCAAAGAATGGCACAACTGCATGTGCAGCATCTCCCATCAGCACACAGTGAGAATCGATGTGATAGCATGAACATTTGACAGAAACCATGGCCTGGGCTGGCAGCAAAAAGAATTCCTGCACCAGTTCCTGCCTAAAATTAAAACAGTAAATGCTGGATCAACACTAGACTTTACAACAGTGAAATTTTTTTTACAGCAGTTGTTAATCTGACCCTTACAAAGCTCAAGCAGAGGGGAGAAGTAAACTCTCATTACCATGTCACCATTGGTAAATAATAACCCAGGTATCAAATATCTGTATAAGTACTCAAACAACTGCTGTTCTGCTTGACTTGGTTGACTTGACAAGTTATCACAAGAAAAAGTTAGAAGATGCTAAACAAACAAAATCAGGAATCCCTTTGATTCATTTTTCAAAAATTGCCCAATAAATCAGAAGGATTCGGCACTTTTAATTCTCCTCTAAGAAGGACAGCCAAAGTTTTCAAGGGTTTTTGTGTAGTTTTATTAAACCATTCCTTTTTGTTTGTTTGCATTATGCATGAAATTCCAGTTAAGGTGTAATTGAAGCAAGGAAATTATGACATTAGGATTTGTAATCTGGGATCTGAGAATAGAAACAAATGAGTTTTTCTTGCCTTGATTTGAAATTCTTTACATTTCCAAGCATTTTTGTTTAGCATTCTGAGAAAGGTTTTCCACCATATTAAAGTGAAACAGTCATATTACCACCATTATTGAATTATGTCAAGGCAGTTTTCAAATTCAGAAAACTCTATTAAAGCAATACATACAAACAAAAGACCAGCAGATAAGTATGTGATTAAGAGTAAAATAGCTTTTGATACTATTCTTCTTCTTCTTGTGCCATATCCGATTCTGAATATTGGCAATCATCATGGCGATCAGCCATGAAGACTGTCCTGGCCTTTCATCTGCCTTCCACATTGCAATGTGACACCCATACCACTGATCCAGTTCCATGAGTCACTTTCTGGTCCTGAGCTCTTTTGGCATGCAAAGTACTCATCAGCCCAAGGCCAGTATTGATGAAGCTGTTGCCCTCCATCAAGATGGATTCAAGTGGGATTTAATCCATTTGAGGACCATCACCCTTTCCTGTGGACTTTGCCAAGGCTGCTTATCCTCAGGGTTGTCAGGTTAGTTAACCGCTGCCTGACACTCGGCACTGAGTCACTGGCAACATGATCTTTTACCATAGCAGGACAACCTAGCCAGACTCTTCAATACTATAGCCAGTACAAATATTTTCAGATTTGTGGGTAGGGGAAAATGTTTGGGGAGACATCAGACATCCATGCCAGGGTCTATATCAGGACATGAAGATCTCCCACTGCATGATGTTGTGCAACAGGATTCCAGCATACGATGTACAGTAAAACCTCGCATAAAGAGCACCTTGTTTAGAGACTAACTTGCTTAAAGAGCAGAATTTTCTCTGAATGGTCGCCTCGTTTAATAACTAAAACCAACCAAAACCTCACTTAACAACTAAATCGGGGTTCGCAATCCCCCCCGGCCCGCCCGCCAGAAGTCATAATTGGTCACTTACAATGGTGTTTCGCTTAAAGAGCAAACTCACTTAAAGAGCAATCCTGTGGAATGCATTATGCTCTTTAAGCGAGGTACCACTGTATTAAATTTGCTCTTGTCAACATTAACGTAGCTAAATTGAGAACTTTAATTCCTTAAATGATTTATGCCCAAAAAAATAGCCCTACAAATGATTTTTTCCAATCTCCCATTGTTATCTTAAGGTTAATATAAACAAATAACAAATCGGGGGCTTTAGGTGCCATGCTCTACAGTGTTCCCTTAATTCTAGGAGCCATGTATTCACTCAGACAAGAAGACTGCCAAAAGTAGACTTACATTCCTATTAGAGGAATTGAGTCTGGAAAATACTTTTTGAAGAAATCCAGGACTTTATCTCCCGCCTTGAGTTTATCAAAATCCTCAAAAGGCATGAAGAGAGTGCATGTGAATGACTTATCCTGTGGATTAAAGAAATTGTAAGAATTTGAAAGGAGCAATAGCATCAGCTTCACAAGCATAGGTTTCCTAAAAGAAAAGCTAAAGAGAAATACAGTATATGCAATTGTGAATTTTTCTTCTCTTTTTGAGTTTGATCAGAAAACCAATTTCACTGCAGGATCAAAGCACTTTCAGCCAGCATTTGCATAGAACCCTAAGATCCATGAATTGAAGTCCTATGGGGAATTCAGGAGATATATCAAGATGTTTAAAATTCTGAATACTGATTATTAAAGATAATAAGGAGCCACTGGTTGAAATCTGTTGCATAGCTTACTCCTTTCGAAGGGTGATGATATCCTTGGGCAGGGGATGATTTTCAATACAGTCAAACCTCGAGATAAGAATGGCTTGACTTAAGAAAAACTCAAGATACAGCTGGAAATCTCAGGCTCAAGATACACATTTTCAATAGGATTTTCTTGAGATAAGAAATTCAATGCATCCCTATTCGAAATCGCATTCAATGCATTCCTATGGGAAATTCAAGATAAGAATGTTTCAAGATAAAACCAACCTCGAGGAATGAATTAAATTTGTATGTAGAGGTTTGACTGTAATCAAAAAAATTCTACTGCTCTCATGTGGCAAATATGATTCCCATATAATTCCTACCATCATATGGACGCTATAGGAACTACAGGAAAGGAGAAAGAAGGCTTTAACTATCTAACATCATTAGGTAGAGGCAGGGTCATAGCCAGGATTCTAGATGTGTGTGGGCGAAAGCCTCTTTTCAATGCATCCCTATGGGAAACCACACTTTGCACCCTCTAGTGCCCACACTTTGCACCTACTAGTGCCCTGTATGAGGGTGGACAAACTGCTAACTCAGGGTGGGCAAAGCCCCCCCCCCCAAAAAAAGCTATGGCCCCGGGTAGAGGTAAAGGTTGCCCTTGCTTGAAAGCCAGTTGTATCTGACAGGGGTGCAGGACGGAATGCTGGGCACCATGGGAGGGCACTGGACAGAAGCGACGACCAAGGGACAGGGGAGAAGGATGCCCCCGGGAACCACTTGGTCACTGCCCCTTGCTTGCTCCGCCCAGTGCACAGCACTTTAGAATAAACCATTGCTCCAAGCTGAAGGAGGGAGCTTGGAGCAATGGCTTAATCTAAAGTGCAGAGTCCACCAAATGGCTGAGCGGTATGAACACCAAGAAAAAGGCAAGAACCACTCAAATGAAGAATCACAATTTATATACAGTAGTCTAATATTGAAAATATTCAGCAAGTGTAGGTTTTTTGTCTTCAAAAATAACTCAAGTAAAGTTTTCACCTCATACAATACTGTAAACCAAGAATTCAATATTCAGAGGTCATATCTTCAAAATGTCATGTAGTAAATAAAGTAGAATCCAAAATCTTCAAGTACAGAGTTCCTTAATAAATTTCAGTAGTAAAGCAGTGTAGTCAGTAGGGGCAAAAATACTAAGATAAATCCACAATGAATCAAGACTGTTCCGGTATAACCAGCCTTTCACGTGTAGCTTCCTCAGGATAAAGGTTCTGTAATTTGCGTTACAACAAAATGGCAAACTGAATGTTATGTAGTCATAATAGAGAACTCAAAAATCACAGTGACATCTGGAATTCAAACAGCAACATAAACTACACAGCCGAAGGAAGGAAGGAAGATAGTAATGGGCACAGATGCCTGCCTGGGTAGAACAGATATCCTGGAAGGCTTGTATTTGACAGAATGCCTTTCCCATCTCTAGAAACTGCAATCCTTCCATAACCCCACATAAAATATTTAGTTTTGATATCAGCATCCCATTACTGCTACATATCACAATGAGGAAGACCTTAGGGAAGGGTATGTGCCCCTGTGTAAAACAATTGTTCTAACTACCTGGCAATTGACAAAAGATAACATTCTGCAATCTCTTGCCAGGTAGCTTAAACACTGCACCTAGCTGTGGCAACTGTTCTTTCTATTTGTTGCATTCTCACACGGCTTTCATTGGACACTCCAATTTGTTTTTTTTCTTTCTGTTTTCAATAAACGTTGATAAAAAAATCATTTTAAACCAACCCCACTTTGGCCTGTGTATTCCAGAAAAGGGCAACTATCAAGATAGATTCCTTTTTCATACCAGATTTGGCAGTGCAATCATCATAAATGTATTCCTGGGCCAGATGTGAAGATAATTTGGCTCCATTGCAAACTGAAAGAAAGCCAAAAAACAGCAGAAAAGTCACTATGTAACAATTGACTACAGATATGGGAAAGGAAGTCTACAGTGAGGTAATCCCACTTACATCTCCATCCTTTGGGGGAATTCTCAACTCTTTGTATCCATGAGGAATATACGTCTGGCTGTAATTGAAACGTGTTTGTCTCATAAACTGCTTCCTAACTGTAGAAAAAGCCCCATCGCAACCCACAATAAGGTTGCAAGTAACTTCTTTTGAGATCTGTTCTGCTCTACAACAATGAAAACAAAGAGAACCAGTATTGATTTCTACAGATATATTCTACTAAATCCATAACAAAACTTAATTTATATGCTTTAACTCATATTACAACATTTTGATCAATACTTGAACTTGACCTCTGTTTCTTTAGGCCTCCTTTTCTAGTACTGTACTGTATTTGAAGACTAAAGTATTATTCACTCCCATTTTGTTAACCCTGAACTACTTCTTACAAAGAATCAATTAATAAATAAATCTACACAGGATTATCTTCAACTAAATTTGGGAAATGGGTAGATGAGGCTACACCAAATTATAGTTTTGTCATATAATCATAAAATTCTAGACTAATAGAGCTGGAAGGGGCATACAAAAACATTAAATCCAACCCCCTGCTCAGCGCAGTAATCCAAAACAAAGCATATCTGACATGTGGTTGTCCAATTTTCTCTTGAATGCCTCCAGCATTGGAGCACTCATCACTTTCCAAGGTAATTGGTTCCACTCTCATAGTGCTCTAACATTTAGGAAGATTTTTATAGTTGTTTTGAAAATTAGGTAAAGGTAGAGGTTGTCCTTGCTCGAAAGCCAGTCGTATCCGACTCTAGGGTTCAGTGCTCATCTCTGTTTATAGCCAAAGAGCCAGTGCTGCCTGTCTCTGTTTCCATGGACATGTGGCAGACATGCCTCAACACCAGAGTGCACGGAATTATGTATGACCTAAAAATCCAAAAAAACCAATTATTTCTGAAATGGCAAGTTTTAAGGTGAAAAATCACATCGTTTGTGTCATCATCTTGAACTTCCATATTGTACAGTTAATCTCTTCAATTGCCATAATCTGCTCAAAAAGCAAATAATGCTAGGAATCATTTGTATACACCAAGCCAGTTGAAAAGAATTTGTTCCATCCAATTGTTTGGGTTCTGGCTAATTATTAAGAGTGCTCAGAAGGGATGAAATAACTACTTACCTTGAAAAGGTCAGTACCCTTGATTCCACATTGCAGTGAAGAAGTTTGTGCCCAAAATATAACTTAGTGTTTGGATATTTCTCCGCAGCTGTCGAAAAACGGGGAAAGATAAGAGAATTAAACAAAATACTTGGACAAATGTAGTAGCTACAACTGTATATCAAATTAGATGTCTTCTGATTACAGAGTTCTAAGAAACTGTTCCTGATGTAAGTAGTGTGCCATAAATTTCTAAAGTGCAACACATTCCACCAACCTTGTAAATTTGTTCACCCAACCCAACTACTGTACTATAAACCTTCATTCTTTAGTGCAAATAATCTGACCTTTACCAAGACCCATGAAAATGCACTGACATAAATGTCCCAAACAATGTTTCCAGGGTGAGAAGTTCATGTTGTTGTTCAGTCGCACAGTCGATTCTGATTCTTTGCGACCCCATGGACCATCGCTCTCCAGGCACCCCTGTCCTCCACCATCCTCCTTAGTCCACACAGCCCCGTGCCCATTGTGTCTACAATACCAATTAGCCATCTCATCTTTGGCCGTCTCCTTCTTCTTCCCCAGCATCAAGGCCTTCTCAAGTGAATCCTCTCTTCTCATTTGATGTCCAAAATACTTCAACTTCATCTTTGTTATTTGTCCTTCTAAGGAGCACTCAGGGCTAATCTCTTCTAATATTGACCTATTTGTTCTCCTCGCTGTCCAGAGGACTCTCAAAACTCTCCTCCAGCACCACATCTCAAAGGCATCTATTTTTCTTCGCTCAGCCTTTCTAATGGTCCAGCTCTCACAGCCATACATTACCACTGGAAATACCATTGCTTTGACTATGCGGACCTTTGTTTGCAGTGAGATATCTCTACTTTTCACTATGTTCCCCAGGTTTTTCATAGCTTATCTCCCAAGAATCAGTTGCCTTTTTATTTCAAGGCTGCAATCTCCATCTGCAGAGATCTTGGATCCTAAGAAAGTAAAATCTGTTACTGCTTCTACTTCTTCCCCATCTATTTTCCAGGGACTGATATGGCCTGTTGCCATTATCTTGTTTTTGTTTTTTGTTTTTTTTGATATTGAGTCTCAGGCCAGCTTTTGCACTCTCTTCTTTCAACCTAAGCAGGAGCTTCTTTAGGTCTTCCTCACTTTCTGCCATTAGGGTGGTATCATCTACATAAGAATTGGTCGTCCTGCCCAGAAACTGCCTCAGCAATGAAGGTCAACAGGCTTCTTGGCTCTTGTTTCAAAGATCTCTTGCATTGTTCCTGATTTTAGAAGATCTGCCTGATCCCTACTTCTGAAGACTTTTGTCCAGTTCTTGGTTCCTGTGGACTCCTTGCTCCTTAAACTCTGTCCTTTCCTTGCTCCAGCCCCTGAAGGAGATTTTCCTACTCTGGGCAGCTACTCTTTGAGGCTGATTTTTACATAAGAGGAGGAGGAGGACCAGCCAGGCGGCTGGAGACCGGCCATCGCCCCACCGCGCGCCCTCCAAAGCCCCGGACACCACCATCCCCAGCCAGGGGAGGTGGTGAAGAGAAGGAGGAGGAGGACCAGCCAGGCGGCGGGAGACCGGCCATCGCCACGCCGCGCGCCCTCCAAAGCCCCGGACACCATCATCCCCAGCCAGGGGAGGGGGTGAAGAGGAGGAGGAGGACCAGCCAGGCGGTGGGAGACTGGCCATCGCCCCGCCGCATGCCCTCCAAAGCCCTGGACACCACCATCCCCAGCCTCCAGGCACCAACCGAGCGCCAAAGGAGAGGACCAATTGGCAGAAAGGAAGAAGGCAGAGGAGGAAAACCAGGGGGCGAGACTCAGCCCCATGCAAAGGATAAGTAGCTGATATGCAGAAATGTAGATGACTCAATATAGTAACTCACATAAAGACTTTATACTGACTTAATATAGCAACTCACATAGAGACATTATACTGACTTAATATAGCAACTCACATAGAGACTGTGTTTTAAAGTGTGATAACATGCATGATAATATGTTGTTTAAAATGTTCTAAACTTTTAACTGTGATAATAATATCCAAGCATGTGGATAACGGGGATCCAGTTGACATTGTTTATCTGGACTTTCAGAAGGCTTTTGACAAGGTCCCACACCAAAGGCTCTTGAATAAACTTACCAGTTTAAAGGGACAAGTCTTGTCCTGGATCAGCAACTGGCTAAGGGACAGGAAACAGAGGGTAGCACTAAATGGACACTTCTCCAAGTGGAGGGAAGTAAAGAGTGGGGTACCCGAAGGTTCAGTACTGGGACCCCTGCTTTTCAACCTCTTCATAAATGATCTAGAGGTAGGAGTAAAAAGCAAGGTAGCCAAATTTGCTGACGACACTAAATTATACAGGGTAGTGAAAACTGTGAGAGATTGTGAGGTGCTCCAGAGGGATCTCTTGACACTGGGGGAGTGGGAAAAACAGTGGCAAATGAGCTTCAACATTAGTAAGTGCAGAGTGATGCATGTTGGGGCAAAGAACCCCAATTACATTTATAAACTGATGGGGTCTGAACTCTCTGCAACAAACCAGGAAATGGACCTTGGTGTCCTGGTGGACAGCTCAATGAAGGTGTCAACCCAGTGTGCCTCAGCAGTGGAAAAAGCAAACTCAATGCTAGGGATCATTAGGAAGGGTATAGAAAATAAGTCAGCAAGTGTCATTTTGCCTCTTTATAAATCTATGGTGAGGCCCCATCTGGAATACTGTGTACAGTTCTGGTCGCCATACCTCCAGAAGGATATTATGGAGCTGGAAAAAGTGCAGAGGAGGGCAACCAGAATGATTAGGGAACTGGAACACCTTCCTTACCATCTGAGGCTGCAACGGTTGGGCCTCTTCACTCTTGAACGACGACATCTAAGAGGTGAGCTGATTGAAGTTTATAAAATCATGCACGGTGTGGACAAAGTAGATAAGGAAAAACTAGGGGACACTAGATGAAACTTTTGGGTACTAGTTCTAAAACAAATAAGAGAAAGTACTTTTTCACCCAGAGGATTACTGGTCTATGGAACTCTCTGCCAGAAGAAGTGGTGACAGCTGTCAGTCTTGACAGCTTTAAGAAAGGATTAGACAAGTTCATGGAGGACAAGGGTATCAATGGCTATAATTATGGATACTTAAGGACAACCTCCGGCTTGGAGAGATAGGCAGGATATCTCTCAATGCCATTTCCAGGGAATCCTAAGCAGGTGAAGGCATCTGCTTGGGAATACCCTGAAGGAAATGGTGAGCCACTGTGTGAAACAGAATGCTGGACTGGATGGGCTGTGGCCTGTTCCAGCAAGGCTGTTCTTATGTTCTTATATAAAGTGTATGAAGGGGGGGGGGGGGGAATTGTGTAGAAACCGGCAAACCACGCCATAAAACTTGCCAAGAGAACTCTATTGACCAAAACAAAAGGCAAAACAAAGGAGCAGGCTAGATGATACAGGATGCTTAACACCATAGAGTGGAGGAAGGGGAGGGACAGGAAAGGGGGAGGAGAAATGCAATGTTGCAAGGAACAATACTGCATAGGGGCATGGAATGTGAGATCAATGAACCAAGATAAACTGGAAGTGGTAAAAAATGAGATGGAAAGAATAAGCATTGACATCTTGGGCATCAGTGAGCTAAAATGGACAGGGATGGGTGAATTCAGCTCTGGAAACCATCATATCTACTATTGTGGACAAGAAAACCTTAAAAGAAAAGGAGTAGCCATAATTGTCAATAAAAGAGTAAGAAAAGCAGTAATGGGATACAACCTCAAAAATGACAGAATGATGTCAGTCAGAATTCAAGGCAAACCTTTCAATGTCACTGTGATCCAAATATACGCACCAACCACTGGTGCAGATGAAGCCACAGTGGATCAATTCTATGAGGACCTAGAACACCTCATAGAACAGACACCAAGAAATGATGTACAAATTATATTAGGAGACTGGAATGCCAAAGTAGGAAATCAAAAAGTGTAGGGAATAACAGGCAAGTTCAGTCTTGGAGTATAGAATGAAGCAGGGCAAAGATTGTTAGAGTTCTGCCAAGAGAACGCACTGGTCATAGCAAACACTCTATTCCAGCAACACAAGAGGCGACTTTACACATGGACATCACCAGATGGCCAACACCGAAACCAAATTGATTACATACTCTGCAGCCAAAGATGGAGAACCTCCATACAGTCAGCAAAAACAAGACCTGGAGCAGACTCTGGCTCAGATCACAACCTACTGATCGCAAAATTCAGGCTTAGACTAAAGAAAATAGGGAAAACAAAGAGACCAGACAGATATCACCTAGAAAGCATCCCTAAAGAATACACGGTGGAGGTGATGAACAGATATAATGGCTTAGACTCAGTAGACAGAGTGCCATAAGAATTATGGACAGAGATGAGGGACATCATGCAGGAAGCAGCAAAGAAAACCATACCAAAAGAAAAGAAGCATAAGAAAGCAAAGTGGTTGTCTGATGAGGCTCTTAAAATAGCAGAGCAAAGAAGGAATGCAAAAGTCAAAGGATAAAGGAAAAAATACAATCATCTGAACACAGAATTTCAAAGAAAAGCAAGGAGAGATAAGGAAAACTACCTAAAAGAAGTACAAAAAAAATGGAGGAAAACAACACTACAGGCAGAACCAGAGATCTTTTCAAAAAAAATCAGGGAAATCAAGGGAACATTTAAAGCAAAAATGACCATGATAAGGGACAAAGACGGAAAGGAGCTAGCTGATGCAGAAGAGATTAAGAAAAGATGGAAAGAGTACACAGAGGAACTCTACAAAAAGGACCTCAACACTCCTGATAATTACAATGATGAAAAAAATGAACTTGAGCCAGACATCCTGGAGAGCGAAGTCATAAAGGCCCTAAAGAGCACTGCAAACAACAAAGCTAGTGGAGATGATGGTATCCCAGTGGAATTTTTCAAAGCTCTAAAAGATGATGGTGTCAAACTACTGCATTCAATATGCCAGCAAATTTGGAAAACAAAACAGTGGCCACAGGATTGGAAAAGATCAGTATACGTCCCAATCCCAAAAAAGGGAAATGCCAAAGAATGTTTAAATTACCGAACAATTGCACTCATCCCACACGCCAGCAAGGTGATGCTCAAGATAATACAGGATAGACTTCAGCAGCATGTAGAGAGAGAATTACCAGAGGTGCAGGCTGGTTTCAGAAGAGGCAGGTGGACTAGAGACCACATTGCCAACATACGTTGGATCATGGAAAAAACAAAGGAATACCAGAAACAAGTTTACTTTTGTTTTATTGACTACACTAAGGCATTTGACTGTGTGGACCACAACAAGATGTGGCAAGTAATTAAAGAGATGGGAATACCAGAACACCTCATATGCCTCCTGAGAAATCTGTACATGAAACAAGAAACAACAGTTAGGACAGAACACGGAATGACAAATTGGTTTGGAATAGGAAAAGGAGTAAGACAAGGCTGCATTTTGTCACTCTGCTTATTCAGCTTATACACAGAGCACATAATGCACAATGCAGGGATGGAGGAATCAAAATATGGGATTAAAATTGCTGGGAGAAACATCAACAATCTGAGATATGCAGACGACACCACCCTAATGGCAGAAAGTGAGGTAGACCTAAAAAATCTCTTGATTGGGCTGAAGGAGGAGAGTGCAAAAGCTGGCTTGAGACTCAATATCAAGAAAACCAAGATAATGGCAACAGGTCCGATCAGTTCATGGAAAATAGATGGGGAAGAAGTAGAAGCAGTGACAGATTTTACATTCTTAGGATCAAAGATCACTGCAGATGGGGATTGCAGCCATGAAATAAAAAGGCGACTGATTCTTGGGAGACAAGCTATGAGAAACCTGGGGAACATAGTGAAAAGCAGAGACATCACATTGCAAACAAAAATTAGAATAGTCAAAGCAATGGTATTCTCAGTGGTAATGTACAGATGCGAGAGCTGGACAATTAGGAAGGCTGAACGCAGAAGAATAGATGCCTTTGAAATGTGGTGTTGGAGGAGAGTTTTGAGAGTCCCCTGGACAGTGAGGAGAACAAATAGGTCAATCTTAGAAGAAATCAACCCTGACTGCTCATTGGAAGGTCAAATAGTAAAGATGAAGCTAAAGTACTTTGGGCATCAAATGAGAAGGGAGGACTCGCTTGAGAAGGCCTTGATGTTGGGAAAGGTGGAGGGCAAAAGAAGAAGGGGGAGGCCAAAGATGAGATGGCTAGATGGTATTGTAGGCACAGTGGGCACAGAACTGGGAGTGCTGAGGGGGATGGTGGAGGACAGAGGCGCCTGGAGAACAATGGTCCATAGGGTCGCAAAGGGTCGGAATCGACTGTGCGACTGAACAACAACAACAACATCTACATATCTCAAATTGTTGATGTTTCTCCCAGCAATTTTGATCCCATATTGTGATTTCTCCATCCCTGCATTGCGCATTATGTGCTCTGTGTATAAGTTGAATAAGCAGGGTGACAGAATGCAGTCTTGTCTTACTCCTTTTCCTATTCCAACCCACTCCGTCATTCCATACTCTGTCCTAACTATTGCTTCTTGACTCATGTACAGATTTCTCATGAGACATATGAGGTGTTCTGGTATTCCCATCTCTTTAATTACTTGCTACATTTTGTTGTGGTCCACACAATCAAAGGCCTTGGTGTAGTCAATGAAGCAGAAGTAAGCTTATTTCTGGTATTCCTTTGTTTTCTCCATGATCCAACGTATGTTGGCAATGTGGTCTCTGATCCCCCTGCCTCTTCTGAACCCAGCCTGCACCTCTGGTAGTTCTCTTTCTACATGCTGCTGCAGTCTATCTTGTATTATCTTGAACATCACTTTGCTAGCTTGTGGGATGAGCGCAATTGTTCGATAATTTGAACATTCTTTTGCATTGCCCTTTTTGGGGATTGGGACGTATACTGATCTTTTCCAATCCTTTGGCCACTGTTTTGTTTTCCAAATCTGCTGGCATATAGCATGTAGTAGCTTGATTCCATCATCTTTTAGGGATTTGATGAATTCAACTGGGATACCATCATCTCCACTAGCTTTGTTATTTGCCGTGCTTTTTAGGGCCTTTCTGACTTCACTCTCTAGGATGTCTGGTTCAAGTTCAATTTCCCCCTCATTGTTACTATCTGGGGTGTTTAGATCTTTTTTGTAAAGTTCCTCTGTGTACTCTTTCCATCTTTTCTTTATCTCTTCTTCATCCGCTATCTCTGTGCCATCTTTGTCTTTTATCGTGGTCAATTTTGCTTTGAACGTTCCCTTGACTTCCCCAATTTTTTTAAAGAGATCTCTAGTCCTGCCTCTTGAGTTGTTTTCCTCCATTTCTTTGCACTGTTCATTTAGGTAGCTTTCCTTATCTCTCCTTGCTTTTCTTTGAAATTCTTTATTTAAGTGATTGTATTTTTTCCTTTCTCCTTTGCCTTTTGCGTTCCTTCTTTCCTCTGCTATTTTAAGAGCCTCATCTGACAACCACTTTGCTTTTTTGCGCTTCTTTTCTTTTGGTATAGTTTTCCTTGCTGCCTCCTGCATAATCTCGCTCATCTCTGTCCATAATTCTTCTGGTACTCTGTCTATCTGGTCCAGACCATTGAATCTGTTCCTCACCTCCATCGTGTATTCCTTGGGTATGTTGTCTAGATCATATCTATCCGGCCTATTAGTTTTCCCTATTTTCTTCAGTCTGAGCCTGAATTTTGCGATCAGTAGATTGTGATCTGAGCCACAGTCCGCTCCAGGTCTTGTTTTTGCTGACTGTATGGAGGTTCTCCATCTTTGGCTGCAGAGTATGTAATCAATTTGGTTTCGATGTTGGCCATCTGGTGATGTCCATGTGTAGAGTCTCCTCTTGTGTTGCTGGAAAAGGGTGTTTGCTATGACTAGTGTGTTATCTTGGCAGAACTCTATCAGTCTTTGCCCTGCTTCGTTTTGTGTTCTCAGACCAAACTTGCCTGTTATTCCGTCCACTTTTTGATTTCCTACTTTTGCATTCCAGTCTCCTAAGATAATGTGGACATCATTGCTTGGTGTCTGTTCTATAAGATGTTGTAGGTCCTCATAGAACTGGTCTACTGTGGCTTCATCTGCACTAGTGGTTGGTCTATATATTTGGATTACAGTGATATTAAATGGTTTGCCTTGTAGTCTGACTGACATCATTCTATCATTTTTGAGATTTTATTCCATTACTGCTTTTCTCACTCTTTTATTTACAATTATGGCCACTCCGTTTCTTCTAAGGTTTTCTTGTCCACAGTAGTAGATATGATGCTTTCCAGAACTGAATTCGTCCATACCTGTCCATTTTAGCTCACTGATTCCCAAGATGTTCATAGATTCTTATTTTCTGCAAGTGTTCAGTTCTCTCATTCTCAGTAATTTGCATAATTGTTTTACACTCAAAGGTAATAGTTAAACCTCATTTCAACTTGATGGGAACATGAAATGATTTAACACACAGTCACTCTGTTTTTCTGTACCATATATGATATGAGTTCATTGTGAGTTCATTTAAGATGGAGATACAGGTTGACTCAGCCTTCCCTACTTCTGAGGTCAGTAAAATAAGTACTCAGCATGTTGGGGACAAAATGCTAATTAACTTATGAACTGCCCAGAGAGTGCACTAAGTGCTATGGGGAAGTATATAAGTGCAATTGCTATTGCTATACATTCTTTTGACATTTGGTCATACTAACGGTAAACACTCCATGGCAAATGTTCAAATTGTGACAAAAATAGCTTGAATGCACATTTGCTCTATTCTAAGACTTCATTTTTTTCCCCCAAAAGAATTAGAAATGTACGTCACTCTCTTCTCTCCCATATGTAATGCTGCTATTGATTTTTGTATCTCAGGAAGGAGAGTAATATTCCAAATTTAAAATCATAGAAGAGATCACACTTACCAGTTAGTAGCTCCTTGTTTAAATTTGCTCTATCCACAGAGAGAATATACTGCACAAGAGAATAACATACTATAAGGTGTAAAATATATTTTGTATGTGCTTAAACATATATGAAGGACTTCAGTGAGACCTAGAACCTTTTCTCTCTCAATGTGGAGGCAGTCTAATCTTTTAGTTGGTCTTTTACTTGCTAGTGTGGAGCTGAGATTCTCCCCACTCTAGCTCTTGTAGATATTCCATTCACTTGTATCTGGTCTTTCTCCCTTCAGCCACTAGCAACAAAAGCTAGATCCACAGCAAAACTGGACCATGCAGAGGACGAGAATGGAACTAGTTCAATAGTACAGTATCAACTGTCACAATGTCTCTGAAGTGGTTGACAGCTTTCTTCCTGGCAACAGCAAAAAAACATAACAAAGCAAGCGGCGCAGCCCTTGTTCCTACTTGATGAGTGAAAAGAGGAGTGGCAACCAAAAACCAAAGATGGACCACTACAAAGCAGACTGTAGGCTTGGTGTCCCAATGTTCTTGAGGAAATTTAGAACTCTGAGGATGGGGGGGTTTAATGTTCTCATTACTTCTGCTCCCAATCCAAATCATATCCATAGATGTTTGCTCCTTGCTGCTTGGTGATGATAGACAGGAACAAGGAGTGTTGAAAGATGGTAGACAAAAGGGTTGTCAGGAAGAATTTAAACTGGGCAGCATCTGCTTGCATACTTTTTGTTCTTTGGTTAGTCTACAAGTACTGTACATTAGAATTAGAAGTAACTAAATTAACACCTTAATAAAATACCCAATATAACCCTCCTCCAACTTCCCAACATTATTATAGACACTAATGCAAGATTGTATAGAGATTGTGTGATTTGTGGCCTGCTTCATTTTATTAAGCTTGTCATTAATCTCCATTAGAAGTGCTCGATCTTTTCCTTTGATTGTGCATAAAACTTCATCTACCTTTATATCTGAATTTATATCTCCCTTTCCTTCCCAATTGAGTTTAAAGCCCTCCTGATTAAGATTTTCATGTTGTGTCCAAACACATTTCCCCCAATTCTTGTGAGGTGCAACTCATTCCCTGACAGCAATCCATCTTCCAGGAATCATGGTCCCAAAATTCAGTCCCTCATATTGGCACCACTTGTAGCTAGGTGTTCACCAAGTATTTTCCTTTCCCTTCCTATTCTCTTCCTATTCCAAGCCCTGGTAGGATGGTTTGGACTCAATATCCTGATAGGCCCCTTCCTAATACCCTCATTATTCTATAATTCTATATTTCTACAACCAAAAATGTAAGTACTGTTTAAGATGATACCTGGCTTTTTGTTCCATAGGGAATAGAATATTGTTTGCCTGAGATTGTATGAATCCTCCTTGCCCTCATAGGGATTCCTTTAGACACAATCTGAAATTCAAAAAGACGAGGAAAAAATGGATTATCTTGAGAGTAGTATCCCATGAGTAGGACTTCTAAAGAGACAGCAAACAAGAAGTGAGAGCTTCAAAGGATGTAAAATATTGTAACTTGATTATTTGTAGAACATAATGGAAACTACATTACAGTATTTCTCATTAATAAACTTTGAAAAGGTTTCTTGCTGTAGTTGTAAAAAAAACCACTGACATCATTCATTATAATGTTTAAATAATACAGTGCCTCATTGTCACTTGTTGCATTATTTCTTGTTTTGTTATACAGCGGTACCTCGGATAAAGCCCGGTTTGGATAAAGTCGCGGTTTTCATGCACACGTGATGCATCGCATAAAGTCCAAAACCGCTAAAAAATGGACGTTATCCGATGTATTGGCTATAGAAACCTCAGATAAAGTCCATTTTTGGACATTATCCAATGCATCACCCATTTGATTCGGATAAAGTCCAAAATCGGATAAAGTCCAAACTTGTGGAACGGAGTTTGGACTTTATCTGAGGTTCTACTGTATTTAATTACTCATTTCCATTATTTTTACTGTATTACTCTTTGCGTTTTATAGGAGAGTGGCATAAAGTACTCCTGAAAGTGTACTCTCTTTTCAAAAGTAAGTTTAGAAATAAGTTTTTAAAACTGACATTTCCCACACATACCACTATATTATATTTGAAATGTAACTTTTTCTGTAATTTAAAAGAAATAACTTGTTACAGACAACTATGGGTGTGACTGCACTGGCCTTCTTAGTGAGGGCTGATGCAGCCTAAATAGAGTTTTTTTGAGATGGGGGGAGTGATGAACCATTTGATGTGATCCTCTCATCCAAATGCCATACCAATCCCAAGTAATCCTATTTTGGCAATGGAAAGTAGCTTAATACATAAGACACTTCAAGATATTGGCAAATTTTAACACACTCATATCCCAATTCTCCTCTATGCCTTTTTATGAACTGCCAATTGAAATTGTGACTGTGGGCAGTTTCTCAAATCAATCTAAACCTATAAAATCGAGAGTTAACCATTGGAACTTAGCCAGGCCCTACTAGCCTGCACTCACCATTCGTGCACACGCCCGAACTGGGTACGCAGGTAAACGCAAGATTGAGAAATGCACCAGTGGGGAAAGAGCCCCACAAACACGAAAAAAGGGAAACAACTTCATTTCCCAATGTTCTTTGCACCGCACCGCACCACAGCCAATCAGGCTGAGAGGCGCGACCACAAAGAACATTGAAAAACACGCCGCGGCCAATCAAAATTGAGCCGCAAGAAAAAAAACGCACCACAACCACAAATCACAACCCCATAACTACAAGCCCCAGAGTCCTGTGCGACATGAGCGCACAGGACGCTGAGGAAGCCGGCGCCTGAAAAATTAAAGAGAAAAACAACTCGCCGCCTCACAGCCAAGCAAACACCAGCCGGCTTTCTTTCCCTCACCCATGGCGCCTGAAGGTCCCGACTGGAGTTTCCCCTTTAATATCAGTGGGTGGGGAGTTGTGAGCCCCCTCTCCGCTGGCTACCCTAGGGTTGGGAGGTTTGTGGGGACAAAAGGGGTATGCCCCCCCAACCCTTCTGGACCCAGGAGACCAGGGAGAGTGGATCGATTCCCCCCTCCTAAAAAAACTCCATCTTTGAAAGAGAAGAAACCAGGGGAGCCAGCGGAGAGGGGGGGTCGCAACCCCCCACCCACTGATATTAAAGGGGAAACCCCATCTACTTTCATGACTCCACACAACCAAAGCACCATAACACAATAAAGTCCCCTCCCCACCACCTAGCCCACCCTTCCTATCCCCCACCGACCACGCTCCCTCCCCACCACCTAGCCCACCCTTCCTATCCCCACCGACCATGCCCCCTCCCCACCACCTAGCCCACCCTTCCTATCCCCCAATGACCCCAATGACCACGCCCCCTCCCCACCACCTAGCCCACCCTTCCTAACCCCCAATGACCACGCTCCCCTCCCCACCACCTAGCCCACCCTTCCTAAACCCCAACGACCATGCCCCCTCCCCACCACCTAGCCCACCCTTCCTAACTCCCAACGACCACGCGCCCCTCCCCACCACCAAATAAATAAATAATTTTTAAAAATTACTAAAAACACAGTCAAAAACATCCAAAAATACACAAAAATAAACAAAAACACCAAAAAAACCAATGTGAAGTAAACAAAAACACAATAAAAAAACAGAACAACCAGACAAAAAATACAAATTCCACCCACCCACCCACACACACACACACACACAAAAGAAATAAAACAAGCAAACTTAGCAAAAAATGTCCTACCTCCACGAGGACCGGAAAAGAAATTAATAAAGAAAGAGACTACTTACCAGAAGAAGCTCCACCCAGAGGCCAGGAGAGAAGAAATAGTCAAAATACAATAACCCCTACCAGCACCACCTGCTGGCCACAATAGTAAAAACAATTCAAAAATACAAAACAGCCCCAAACAAAAGGCCACAAGAGTAAAAACAAATCAAAAACATAACACAAATTCAAAATTTTACACAAAAGGTCACACCAATAAAAACAAATCAAAAAAATTACACTAAAACACACTTTAACACAAATCACAAACATATGTCAATAAAATACAACAGAAACTTTAAAAAATCCTGTGCTGAGTTTTAACTCAAATTAAAACCCAAAACATCTAAACACATTTTAAAAACATTGAATGTAAAAAACATTTACTTTTACATTATTAAAATATTACCTATGGTACAACTAATTAAAAAAATTCAAAAAAAACCTACAACATTATTCGCTTACATAAAACAATTTGAAAAAATTACATCATACTTTGTTATTTTACTAATCCTCAAAAAAAACCCCAAAAAACAGATCACAGTTAATAACAGCCAAGCCAAAAAAATTTACATAAATAAACATTTTAAAAATTAAAATTACAGACTAAGCAATTTTTAAAATACATTAACACAATTTAACCTTCCAACACAATTTAAAACAGCCCGGCAACGCCGGGCAACCTCTGCTAGTGTATATATAATTTAAACTAAGTAATTCAGCATATCAGCAATGGTCTAGTAGAGATTAAAAATTAATTTCACTTCCCCTGCCCCTCTGCAGAGGAGCAGGTGAAGCATTCAGTTTGCCAATACTGTATGACTCCCATAATCTGTGGGGGATACATTTCAAGATTTATGGATACCTGAAACTGCAGACAATGGCAAACTCTACATTTTATGTTGCAGTCAGTGGCTTCTGATAGCTACTTCAGGTAATGTGCCATAGAAACACACATATATTATGCATTAACCTGTGGATAATTGAACCCATGGATACTGAACTCACAGATATGGGGTGAGCCCTGGAATTCCATTCAAACACTGGTTACTCTTCTTGCACAGAGATTAGCCTATTTACCCTGTGTAGAATGCATAAGGGCACCACAGGCATAAGACAGTATTTATCCCACTGGCAAATGAAGAAGTGAATGAACCTCTGATGCTGTGGGTGCAAAGCCTGCATAACTTGCTTGATGGTCCTTCTCAACTAACTTTTTAAAGATGTGAAACTTCTGCCTGCCAGGCAATGCAAACATATGTTGAATACCTGTCCCAATTAGTGGCCCTTCCTGAATACATCTGACAAAAAAGAGAGATAAAATCACTTTCTTAGCAAATGAATTACATTACTAGAGCTGATCCTAAATGTTTCACAGAAAACACGTCATGTCCTCCTAATGCATTTGATTTCAAAATGGCAGAATCACCTGGTCTTCCATCCCAACAGCTTTGAGAGCTTGTCGCCCACGATGGGAAAGTGCCAGATTAATACTCCTTCCATGAACTACACTGGAGCCACGTATATCTGAAGGAAAATGCAAACTGCAGGTAAATAATCTGTGTGTAGAGTTGGAGAGAGGCTAGTTTTCAGTAACAGTTGAATCCAGACAGTCGAATCTAGTTGAGCTTTATGGCAAGAACAAACATTCTTGAGGGTATGCAAAAACAAAACAAATTAGAAGATGGAGGAAGGAACTCACTGAACAAGGAATAACATTAAAGGAGAATATATGTGAGGAACTCAACCTCCCCTTTATCACTTGGAGGTAATGAAGCAAGAACAGCAGAAATGTGAGAAGCAAATAGCTGAGTAGACTGGAGAAGGATAAGCAGCAATGGAATATGGGAAGGAGTCAAGCAGTGATGTGTTTCCTACTACCTCAGGTGAAAGGACTACAGACAGTGGTAATTAGTTGTTTATTTTGTTTTCTTTGTGGGTTTTTTATGACTCTTCCTAAAGAGTAAGTGGCTCTTTGGCTATAAACAGAGATGAGCACCAAAGCCTAGAGTTAGATACGACTGGCTTTCAAGCAAGGGAGACCTTTACCTAAGGAGTAGTGTCAAACTAATTTTAATAGCAAATATTAACAAAGGGTTCAGTACTCTACCTTTGACTCCATACAGCAAAATCCAAGCCTAATTTTGACCCTGAAGACTCTATTGAAGATGTATCACACTCTTTATGTAATATTATGTTGCATCAAGTTGGAACCACCTTATAGTGACCCTATTAGGACTTTCACGGTAAGTGAGATAATTATGGGATTGTTTTACTAGTTCCACAACTCACAGTGAGTTGCCATGGCTGAGTGAGGATTTGAACCCAGGCTTCATGAGTCCTAGTATATCAATGTATCTACTACACCAGGGTTTCTCAACCTTGGGCTGCCATGTATTCTTAGACTTCAATTACCAGAATCCTGAATCAGCATTCCTGCTGATGAGCACTTCTGGGAATTGAAATCCAAGAACTCATTATTTACCACAGGTAGAAGAAAATGCTGTAAATCTGTCCTCTATGTTTCTGGTGGTGTCACTCTTCTATGAGTGGATAGCAACAGGTCAGAAGAGGAAAATATCCACTATCCAAGAGGTCACAAGCTGAGATGCTGATTTGCCAGGTTCCTGGCACATGGAGAGAGAACTCTCTCACAGATACCAGTGCTACAAACCCAGGAAGCAGTGCTGCAGTACTCCCCTCTACCCAGGTAGGAAAGCACCAGTCCCATGCTCTAAACGGTGACCTTCTAATAGTTATCAGAATTATATATACAATATCTGATCAAATCCTGCAAAGATTCAGCTTTCCTTTGGGATTTTCAAAAGTTTGTCTCTGAGGCTAAAACAGACTTTTAAAAAGTAGTATTCCTGTTAGTTACCCACCTATTTACCCTGTTCCAAGTATAAAGTACCATTGTTCTATCCAAAAAGGCACACATTGTTGAGGAAATTTGAGTCCCAACTTGAGTACCTGCCTTCCCATCTTTCTTTATTCATGTCAAATGCACCACCAACATTAATAGCATACAAAGCTAAAATTAACATGATGTTGTGTTCTGAATACTATGCCTTTGCAACAATGTAACACCATCAACTGTAACACTGTAACCTTCTGTAATAGGATGCGAGCTAGCAACCACTAGGTGGCAATAGCGAGCGTCCAGCTCATATGGTTCCAATTACGCAATAACTCCAGCGCGGGAAGATTCCCGCCACTACCTCACCTGGACAAGAAGGGCGTGACCAGGGATGTCGTCACGCGGGCGGTAGCCAATGGGCTATCGTGGAGCCACATTCAAATGTATAGCCACTGTATATATTGAGCTGTTCGTCCACCATTACCACATGTTCCCCCAGACCACCATGCAATAAAGATGTGTTAAGCCAATCCTTCGGCTGTTCCTGTGTCTTGGTTCTCTTACACTAAATTGGCGACGAAGGTGGGATATGGCTTCCCACGAGATCAAGACACATGCCGGTTTCGACATCAACAAGCCGGAAGACTGGGAGCTCTTTGAAATGGACTTCCAAGATGCGCTGGTGGTGTCCGACATTACGGACGAGGGAAAGAAGAGGGCCATCCTCACTCGGATGCTTGGGAATTCCGCCAAAAGAGTATTGGTGGACCTAGTATCACCGAAGAAAGTGAGCGAGCTGATGGCCAAACAGCTTCTAAAGGTGATGCGCGACCATTTCCAGCCCTCGGTTTCGATGTTCTCGGCTCGAGACGCGTTCTGGAAGAGAGTTCAAGCGCCGGGTGAGTCCATCGCCGCCTTTGCAGCGGCCCTGCGGTTGGCCGCCGGCCCATGCAAGTGGGAAAATTTGGAAATCGCCCTCAGGGACCGCTTGCTGTGCGGCCTGTGGGATGAAGAGGTTCAGCGAAAGTTGATGAACCAGGAGCCACCCCCCGACGATGCGCAAGGTCGTGAAGGCGGCACAGGCCGCGGAAGCCACGAGGGCCAGAGTCAAGGGGCTCCGAGAAAGGCCCCCACAGCCCAACAAGGCAGCGGGCTCGGTGCATGCGGCCAGACGCACGCCGAAATCTTCCACGGAGAGCAGCGACGACGAGGACGTCCGGAAGGTTCGGAAGGACGGCCGACGCTGCGACGGCTGTGGAGCGGCCCACGACCGCATCAAGTGCCCGTTCCGGAAGGCCGAGTGCCACAACTGCGGACGCCGGGGGCACATCGCCAAGGTCTGCAGACGGCGGCGCAAGGACCGGAAGAGTTCGTCGGACCGCTTGCCGAGGACCAAGGAGGGCGCCCGACCCGCGAGGAAGCAGGACGGCGTGGGCCGCATCTCCGACGACAGCAGCGACGACGCCCCAGTGTACAGCGTGTCCTTGGGACACCCCCGTTATTTTGTTGAGGTACTGGTGCAAGGGGCCCCTGTTAGGATGGAGATAGACTCGGGTTCCTCCTACTCAATCATGTCCCAGCGGGAGTTCTTGGGAATTTCTCCCCACGTGCGCCCTAAGCTCAAAGCGTTGAGGTCCACGCTGCGGGACGTACAGGGAAATAGCATTCCGGTGTTGGGGGTTGGAAAATTCAAAGTCCAATACAAGCAACACGCCGCGGAACTTCCCCTGGTTGTTCTCAAAGGGGGAAGTTGCAGCCTCCTCGGGACTCAATGGTTTAAGCCCCTGGGTTTGTTCATTGGGGGATGCATGCCGTTGGGGCTGACCCAATACAGGAGGTGTGTGACGCGCACCCCGAAGTTTTCAAGAAAGGACTCGGAAAATTCAAGGGGCCCCCAGTAGCGTTCGACCTGGACCCGGAGGTCCGCCCTATAAGACTCAACCGCGCAGAGTGCCTTTCGCACTAAAGGACAAGATAGAGGCGGAACTGGACAAATTGGTGGGCCAGGGGATTCTTGTTCCTGTTGATTCCGCGGAGTGGGAAACTCCGATTGTAACCGCGCTAAAGGCCAACGGGGAGGTTCGCATATGTGCTGATTATAAGTGCACCATCAATAAGGCGATCCGCCCAAATGCGTATCCGGTGCCGGTAGTCAGCCACCTGTTGGCCAGGTTACATGGAGGAAAGTGTTTCGCAAAACTTGATCTAGCGCAAGCCTATCAGCAACTCTCAGTAACCCCTGCTGCAGCTGCTGCGCAAACGATAGTCACTCATAAGGGGGCGTTCCAGGTGACGTGCCTACAGTTCGGCGTGAACTCGGCGCCGGGTATTTTCCAGTCGCTCGTGGAACGCCTCTTAAAGGGGCTGGAGGGGGTCTTGCCATACTTTGATGACGTGTTGATAACGGGGGGAGCGAGGCAGAGTTGGCTGAAAGGCTAGACAAAGTGCTGGCGGTGTTTGAAAAGGCGGGGTTGAGGTTGCGAAAAGACAAATGCGTTTTCTTCGCAAGAGAGGTTGAGTTCTTGGGTTTCCGGGTGACACCTGCGGGAATCAAACCCTCCAAATCAAAGGTAGCCGCCATTCAAAATGCCCCTCGCCCCACCTCCAAGCCCGAATTGCAGGCGTTCCTAGGGCTCTTAAACTTTTACCACTCCTTCCTGCCTCGGAAGGCATCAGTAGCAGAGCCACTTCACAAGCTACTCAAGAAGGATGAGGCGTGGAAGTGGGGTGAGAGCCAGGAGAGGGCATTCAGTGAACTGAAACACCTCCTAGCGTCTGACGCCATTCTCACCCATTTTGACCCCAAGAGACCGGTGGTTCTGATATGTGATGCATCCCCAGTGGGGGTGGGGGCGGTGCTGTGCCACGTGTTGGAGAACGGGAGAGAGGCCCCGGTAGCATTCTACTCCAGATCCCTGTCCCAGGCAGAGCGAAACTACACCCAAACAGACAGGGAAGCGCTAGCAATAATCGCGGGAACGAAAAAGTTCCACGATTTCCTCTATGGCCGCCCCTTCACCATAGTGACCGACCACAAGCCCCTGCTAGGCATCTTCACTGCAGACAAACCCACACCTCAAATCCTGTCCCCTAGGATGTTAAGGTGGGCCATTTTCTTGAACGCGTACCAGCACGCGTTGGTGTACCGGCCAGGAAAGGAAATAAGCCACGCGGACGCCCTGTCGAGGTCTCCCCTCCCCCACGTTAGCAGCGTCGTGGGCGAGGAAGAACAAGACCACCAAGTGCTCCTAATAGAGGTCTTAGATTCACCCCCCATTGTACCCGCAGACATCGCCAAGGCGACCGGCAAGGACAAAACGCTAGCTCTAGTCAGCTCCTGGGTGCAGAAAGGGTGGCCGGCGTCCTCCCCGGCGGCAGAATTCGCCCCGTTCTTCAGGAAGAGGCTAGAGTTGTCCATAGAGAGGGGGTGCCTTCTGTGGGGCCAGCGGGTGGTAGTCCCCGAATCTCTGAGACCTAGGGTGCTCAAACTGCTGCACGTCAGCCACCCTGGGATTGTCCGCTCCAAGGCTCTGGCCAGGAGCTACTTCTGGTGGCCCCAATTAGATGCCGACATCGAGCACATGGTGGGCACTTGCGAGAGCTGCCAATGCTCCCGGCCCGAAGAAGCGCGTCTGCCGCACAGGAAGTGGGACGTGGCAAAGGGGCCATGGTCCCGGGTGCACATCGATTTTGCGGGCCCATTTAGAGGGACACTTTTTCTCCTCGTGGTGGATGCTTACTCCAAGTGGTTGGAGGTAATCCCAGTCAAGAGCACCTCTTCAGCAACGACAGTACGGCAATTGCGTAGGGTCTTTAGCACGTTCGGTATACCCGACACCCTAATTAGCGATAACGCTAGTTGTTTCACGTCCACCGAGTTCAGGGCATTCACCGAGATCAATGCCATTCGGCACATCACCTCCGCCCCTTTCCACCCGGCGACAAACGGCCAGGTAGAGCGCCTCGTGCGCACCACCAAAGACGCGCTGAGGCGCATGGGCCCCGGGGACCTTAACCTGCAACTGTGTCAGTTCTTGCTGGGCTACAGGGTGACTCCCCTAGCTTCGGGGTATTCACCCGCGGAGCTCTTAATGCATAGGAAGCTGACCACGATTCTGACCAGGCTAGACCCAACGAGGGTGGAGGACACTGGGAGGAACATAGGGTTAGCGGACACCAAGAGTTTCGAAGTAGGTGCCCCGGTGCATTGCAGGAACTACGCTAGCGCGGGGCCAGCATGGGTCCCGGGCGTCATCGTTGGCCAGACGGGTCCTGTGTCGTATTGTGTGGAGACCAGTGCGGGTCTACTCTGGAGTCGGCACGCAGATCAACTCCGGCGCCGGGTTCCGGACAGCCAAAGCGCGGACGGCACGCAGAAGGATTCAACGTTAGGGTTCTCCCCCACCCGTTCAGCCCAAGGGGGAGGAGAAGGGGGCCAGTGGTCCCCACCAAGGGGAGAGGGGAAAGAGTCTGTCCTCATAGATAGCCTGTGGGATGTCCCCAATGACCCAGGAGATGATTTTGAGTTTCAGTTACAAAACCGGGGGGGGGGGGTTCGGAGTGGTCCCCCACCCATCCAAGCGAGAAGTGGGGTTTTTCGTTAGCCCCCAGTGCCCCCGGTTTTTCCACAATGGAGTTTGTCCCTTCCCCAAAAGCCGCAGAACCGCGGCAAGTCACTAACGAGTCTCCCTCTCCCGTTGCAGGACAAGAGACCAGGGGACAGAGAAGCAGTAGCGCCCCCGGGACAAGCCAGCCAGCAGAACGCCCAAAACGCACCTGCAATAAGCCATATTGGATGAGAGACTTCGTCTCATCCTAGGGGGGAGGGATGTTGTGTTCTGAATACTATGCCTTTGCAACAATGTAACACCCATCAACTGTAACACTGTAACCTTCTGTAATAGGACGCGAGCTAGCAACCACTAGGTGGCAATAGCGAGCGTCCAGCTCATATGGTTCCAATTACGCAATAACTCCAGCGCGGGAAGATTCCCGCCACTACCTCACCTGGACAAGAAGGGCGTGACCAGGGATGTCGTCACGCGGGCGGTAGCCAATGGGCTATCGTGGAGCCACATTCAAATGTATAGCCACTGTATATATTGAGCTGTTCGTCCACCATTACCACATGTTCCCCCAGACCACCATGCAATAAAGATGTGTTAAGCCAATCCTTCGGCTGTTCCTGTGTCTTGGTTCTCTTACACTAAACATAACTAAACAAAGCTAAAATTAACACAGCTAAAACAAAATAGAATTAAAAGGACTAGCTGACATCCACCCAATATTGGGCCACATCAACAGCATTTCCTGCACGTTGAGGGGAACTGAGTGCATATGGGAGATAGTTTGTACTTCTCCACATTCACACAGGCTGTCATGCCTTCCCAAGAGACTTTTTATGAGTCTCCCAGTCTGCTACCAGTTTGGGAGCTGGGATGAGTGGAAATAGATTTAACAGACCATGGACAGGTAAAGCAACAAAGGATAGAAGATTCAACACGCATATTGCCATCAGGTTGGAACTGACTTTTGCTAGATAATATTTGCAGGGTGGTGCAGCTGACATGTCCCAAAAGATTAAAGCTGAGTGCTTGGGGATGCAAGCACCCCTGACTTCCCCTTTTCTTTCTTCTTAGTTCAACTACTATGGTACTACTCTTAATGCATCATATAAGATTTTTACTCACTGCCTCACTGAAAATACTATATTTCATGGATTCTCAACCTGCGGCCCGTGGGACGAATATGGCCCTTGGCACCATTTCATGTGGCCCACCACCACATCCACCACACCAGGAAGGGCTGTGTGGTGGAGGAAGGGCAAAGTGGCCGTTCAGCCCCTGAAGCTGTCTGAGGGAGCATGACCTGGCACCCAGCTTAAAAAGGTTGAGAACTCCTGCTGTATTTATTATTTGGCTGGCATTGCTACTCTGGAAGTAAGTACAATAGCTAGCAAATAAACAAAACAATATAACACAATACCACACCCATTTACGTCATGGACACCAATCCCACCTAGATGACTACTAAAATTGAGGGGGGGGGCAATTCTGCACACCTCTCAAGCTCTAAATATTAAACCAGAAGAGGGTAGGGTCCAGGGGTAGGGAACTTGCAGTCCTGAGTGGAGCCTGGGCTTCTGGGAATTGAAGTCCAAGTACACTTGGAGGCTCAAGGTTGAGAAACCCTGGCCTAGAGGAAACAGGCAAGTCCTCCAGGTATTCTGGAACTTCAACAGAAGCCCGGGGTCTCATAATGGCCACAGGTTCCCCACTCCTGTAAGGCTAAACCTATGGGGAGCAAAAACAACACCATTTACCAAATGAATGGCTGCTGAAAAAAGCATCTCCCACCAGGGCAAGAATATGGCTGGACCATTTGAAGTCAATTAATAGACTTATAGGCAAAGTAGGAAGATCAAAGAACAATCAGGTAAAAAAGGGCTATTTGGATACATGGGGAAACTTCTATGAATGTGGGGAAATTCAATCAATGCAGCATTTATGTGCATGCAATTTATGCCCCACCATGTGTACCAAAGAAGATCTCGTAAAAGGTTGAGGTAATGCTGAACTTTGCAATGCTAATAAAGAAAGGAAGAAGACAGAGATATTTGATGCCAGTAGAGATTACACTTGTGTTAGACCCCTCTGCTCTTACTATAAATTCCCACTTGGAGCACACGCCCATATGATATAGTCTCCACTGTTAGGAAGGGCCACACATCCCCTAGTCCAGAGAGGATTTCCAGGGCTTACAAGTATCCATATGGGGGCAGGGGACGGGAGGGCTAAAGAAAAAGATTAATACTGTAAGCTGCCATTTGCTCAAGCAATCGTTGGACACACTCTCCCAGAGTTCAAAGTAAAGCGTGTCATTCTTGTTAGATAACAAAAACAAACCAAACAATGATAATGAAAAATCTAATTTTCCCATCCTCCCTCCCTCCCTCTCCCTCCCTGCACACACACACACACACACACACACACACACACACACACACACACACACACACACACACAGAGTGAAGATTCCCCGTGCCCGGTTGGGCACCAGTGGTCTCTGGCAGAGGCTAAACCAGCGGGCAAACTCCTGGCCTCTGGCCCTTGTCAGGGCATAAGGGGGGTGAATTATTGATAGGGATTAATTCGGCTGCACCTAGCCTGATCGACGACTCTGCCGAATCAGCATCTCGCAGACCTCAATTACCACCTGGAAGATTCACTCATCCCCTGGTTAAGGAAATCTCCGGTGCAAACAGTGAATATGTTTACCCCTGTCTAAGCCCTAAACAATAGTCCTCCTCATCCCATGTTTGCCCCTGCTAATTAACTTCCCCAAGAGAGTTTCCCAATTAACCTGAGCAAATAGGTGATGTGATTTTCTGTCAGATGGCCATGCGCAGCCTTCTGCATAATATATACTGATGGTTTTCCCTCAATAAACTACTGGTCTTCACTCCATCTTGCCTCGTGTCGCTCCTTTGACCAGTCTCCTCCGGGATCCTAAGGGCCTCCTCACGGCCCAATTCCTACATCTGGTGACCCGCGACGTGATTCTACTCGTGAGTAAGGGACCCCGGAGCGGTCTACTCGTGAGTAAGCGATCAGCACAGCCAGGTTCTGCGCCAGAACCTTGTCCCATCATCCTGGAGGACAGCGCGGCGCTCCGACCGGCAGCCAGCCGATCGGAGAAGTGGCCTGCGGCGAGGCATTCCAGAGAGACATTCCTACAGCTTGCTCCTGCTTTCGAGGAGGTTGCCATAGAGGGAAACGCGTTCCGCTCAGGGCAGCTGTGAGCCCCTGACAGCGCAGAGGCCGCCAAGGGCCCGTGGCGGAAGGTCCACGCTCCGAGGTCTACCCCAGACACTAGACGCCCGAACCTATTGCCTGACAAGACGCGTCGACTCGTCCCGAGAAGGAACCTTCCGGAGACCCCACTGCAGGTAATATGGGGACTTGTTCTCACAGACCAAGTCCGTCCGCTAGCCAAAGAACTCGAGAGGAGGAGTTCAAAATCCTGGCCAGGGTTTTTAAATTACGATTTCACAGCAGGGATTTAGCGAGACTTTTGGCGTACCTCAGGGAACACTGCCTACTTTACCCAGAAGTAGGTACGTTAACCCTGAAGCTCTGGGATCAGATAGGAGACTGCATTCAGCAACCCCCGAAAGCTCCAGAGGGCATAACCCGCACATGGAGCAAATGTAGGAAACTCTCAGCAGAGGTAGACCCAGTCCGGATAGAGACCCAGAAAACCCCAGCGCAGTCAGAACCATCAGCCCCAAGAAGTCTCTATTCGTCATTTCAGCTTAAGCAGGGCAGTGTAGGGAGCATTCCCTCAGTGACAGCTGCAGCGTCACTGAAGGAATTCATGGCATGAGAGGCCTTGGCGCTTCTCGGACAGTTAAAAGTTCCCTGCAAGGAAAGAACTCCATTCAGCACATGGGTGAGGAAGATCCATTCACGGGGAAATTGCCAGTGGCACAATTAGCTAGCGCCCAACTGCCGTGCTCAGCCCATCTGAAGGCAGACACATGTTCAGGCAGGGATGCTCAGCGCCCACTGCTCATGGAAACCTGCATGGCCCCTGGCCACGCAGGGCTCCAGAGCAGACCCATTACCACACTCAGGCGCAGAGCAGTGCCAAAACCCCAAGGCGCCTGCTTCCAGTGTGGAAAAGTGAGACACCTTAGAAGAGAAAGCCAATCTAGACCAGGCAGATCTTCAAAAGGTTGTCTTAATGCCAAATGGCCACCCTGGCATGCATCTGGCCCAGGCTAGAAAGGAGGCAGCCATCGCCCTGGCCATGCCAGAGGAACCATCCCAGCAATAGTACCCCGAGTTCCCCCAAGGCACAGGCAGAATCTGCTTGTCTCACCTTGGGAGTAGCCCAGAGAAACTTGCCCCTAAGTAAAAGCACCCAGATGGTTGTAAAATAGCCAGCTGTGTATTAGCCATCTCCTCATGTGTAGTATAGAACGCTGCAGATCAGGGGAGGAATGTGCGAATGCGTAAATAGATGTGCGTATGTGTGGTGCACCACTGAATGTATGTCTGCAAGAACTGTGTATGATTGCAAAAGCCTTGTCTCTATGACCATAGTATGACTGAAAAAGTGTTCCTTGTGTGTAACTGCGTGGTAATGTCACTGTGAAATATGTGTTAAAACAGTTTTGCACTCTGTTCATGGGCAGGAGCTATTTAAACTTTGAGGAAGCATGATGAGCAAAACCCTTTGCCTTGCCTGCTTGGCAGTTTGGGCAGGAGAGGGGGGGGAATCCTAACCTACAATAGGCCTCCTTCCCTTGAGACTTTTCTCTTTGTCAAAGGATTAAGCCTCTCTTGGAAACCGGTTTTGCAATCAGGAAAACAGATTTTTCTTTTCAGAAGCGCGATCTGAAAACTAAAAATCACTTCTATGAGTTTTCCTCACTGTATCATAAGCTATGGGGCCCCTCCCTACGTCTGTGTTCCTCAAAACTCCATCACTGTGTTTTAAGGTTTTTTGAATGTCTCTTAGCGTCTTGGAATCTCACCAGGAGTGAGAGAATTGCATTGTCTCCATGTGTGTACTGTGTTATCATCTTGTAACCTCGGTTCTCAACCTTTTAAAGTCAGGGGCCAAATTCCGGGGCCTCAGGCAGCTCTGGGGTCCGGACAGTCATCCTGCCCTTCCTTCGCCACACAGCCCTTCTTGGCTTGGCGGGGGGGAGTGGCAGAGCAACATGGGCCACATCTGGCCCACTCGCCCACATCTGGCCGCAGGTTGAGAATCGTTCTAACTCTCCTTCATTCTCTCAAGGAAGACACTGTTCTGGTATTCTGTGCAAAGTAACTCGCTCATTGTACCCCTTTCACAGGAAAAGGCACGCAAACATTCTTGCGCTCTGTATGTTCAGAAAATGCTTACCTTTTTACAGGAACAAAACTAACCAATTTGTTTCCTTCTAAGTCTTAAAATTGTTTCCTTTCACAGGCTCCAAGAGTAATTACTGAGAGGGATTTTCTTAACAGGAGGATCCCAGCCAGTTGCCTTGGTTACCTGACCTAATCTGATTTCGTTATGATAAGAGTTGCTGCACTCTCATTGTGCTAACTTCTGACTTGTCTTTCCTCCTTTTCTCCTTTCGCCAGTGGAACTCCCTGCTGGAAATGCTTAACCTATGTGTGTCTTTTCATTTTTTGTGTATTATTTCCTTACAGCTGGCACGTTATAGTTGGCCTTAGTCAGTCATTTTAAGTATGGCACCTGGCCCACAGCACCCTCTCTAGTGTGCAGACACATTTCGCAAACTCCAGAGCACAGAGGAAGGATTAGTCCCTGAGCTCCTGAGAATGTGCAGAGTGCCACTCATTAGTCAGGACAGCCTAGGACCATTTTAAGAGTGCAGTCAGGTCACACCCTCAATCGGATACAGGCATTCTCAGGCCACCCTTCCCTTTTTGCTGCTAGTCTAAGCACAGGCAAAAGGCTAAGCCAGCATCTGGCACCCTTCTCACAGGAGCACCAAAATCGCTCCAGTGAAAGTGTGCACGCACGCCATGAATGGATGTGCGCAGGGGGGCCTTCTTGAGAAATTTACCCAAGGGAAGCCTGGTGCTTCATGCGCCAAGGTTTGCCATAAGACCCCAGACTCGTCTCACTTCTAGCAGACAGTCACCTTGTGTGGATGAATGTCACCGGTTCCCCTTTGGGGGGGGCTAGGACAGTTTTCACTTATGGGGGTCGAACATATTAGGTTCTTCCCTGGCAAGAGGACCAAGCTTGGCGCGCGCTCCTGACTCTTCCGCAAGCGGGCAGAGCTGGCAGCCGTGCGCCTCGCTTTGCGCACCTTTGCCAAAGAACGCTCCAACATAATTGCTGACAGCCAGTTCCCTAAGAATTTGCCTCACAGTCTACCGGGAGCACACATCACTCCCGTGATAGACACGAATTTGCTAAATTTGTTCCTCGCAACTCCTATTCAGAGTCATGCATTCCTTCTTCAGAATGCCAAGCACTCGCAAGGCAGTTCAACCTGCCACTTTCTCAAGCCCAAGGCATAGTTCGCTCTTGCCAGCATTGTGCAGGGGCACCGGGGGGGGCTCGCGGGGGGGTCAACCCACGAGGGACAGAGGCCATCCAGGTGTGGCAAATGGACGTCACACATCCCCACATTTTGGCAAATGGCAGTACATGGACGTTTGCATTAATACCTTCCCACAGTTTGTTTGGGCAACAGCACAGAAGGGAGAGACGGCTCCCCATGTGGAGCAGCATCTCCTTTCCCACTGCCAAGGGCGAACCTCGGCACCCGAAGTCCGATGACGCCCCAGCTCATAGCTCCAGGCAGCTGGCCACCTTCAGGGCCACCTGGGATATTAAGCTCACTTTTGGCGTTCCTTACAATCTGCAGGGGCAAGCGATTGTGGAACGGGTCTATCGGACGCTTAAGTCCTGCATTGACAAACAAACAGAAAGGGGGGGAACAACGTCCCACATAGTTGCACAGCAATTGCTATCCTATAAGTGCAAAAACCAACTAACTCTTTCAGAATTTTTATCTCCCAAACAAGTCTCTTCCCCATGCAGGTCCCAGAGGCCAGAATCAGACCCGGATGATTGCAAAAAGCAGCACCAGTCACTGTCTTGGATGTCATCAGCTGTCCGTCTTCCTTTATGACTTACATCTCCAAAGACATTTCTATGGCATACTCAGTGCTACTTCTGAGGACCATGCTTTTCCCCAAAACAAGACTCTTCCAAACTCAAGTTACACAGGAAACCCCACCAAGAAGGGAAGCTTCACCTCCGGAAAAGCTGCTGAATGTCTTTTCTTGCTATTATTATCTGTAGTTGCTATTATTTATTCATGCCTTGTACAATGCTCCAGTTGGGATTTGCAAGGGACACTTGAATTTCTGTATATTGTTAATAACGGCCAGCTTCCACCAAAGGAAGTCAGACCGGCCCATGTTTTGCATCGGCCCATTGCTTGGAAAGATTGAGTACCCGGTAGCTGGTAATCCCCAGTTAGTTTCACACCTCCCCATAGGTGCTAGAAAGACAATTGCACAATGCCAGAAGCTGCAGAGATAGCTTAGAATCTCCCCAGGTCACAGTAAGAGATCAATGACACATCTCATTATCTTGCCTTGCTACAGAAAGCAGTCTGAATTCAGACCCACAATTCTGAAAAACCAGGCTGTGGTCAGTATATTCAGCGTGTCAAGCTTAGCCATAGGCAACGCTCGGAGAATTATACCTCCTCAGCAATAGCGCTGCTCAGCCAGGAGCAGACAGAGCTTCGCCATGCCATACTGGATAATCAAGCAGCTATCGATCATCCCCTGTGGTCACATCATTTGGGCTGCAAGTCTGTCCACGGCATGTGTTGCTTTAACCTCACAGACAATACCCACTAGATCCAGAGCCAGCTCACGGACCTCCACACCCCAGTTAGGGACATCAAGGAGGATTCTTCATGGGGGTGGCTTCAGACGGTAATCCAAGTGGTGGTGGGGGTAGTTATACTAGGCATTGCAGTTTGCTGTCTTGCTCAATGTATTCCCTCGCTGATCTCGAGATGCCGCAGAAGGAAACCCCGTGACGTCATTTCAGACCAACAGCTGATGCCGCTTTTGCGCAGAGTCACCAGTCAGGCTCTTAATATAAAAAAGTAAGGGGAGGTGAAGATTCCCCGTGCCCGGTTGGGCACCAGTGGTCTCTGGCAGAGGCTAAACCAGCGGGCAAACTCCTGGCCTCTGGCCCTTGTCAGGGCATAAGGGGGGTGAATTATTGATAGGGATTAATTCGGCTGCACCTAGCCTGATCGACGACTCTGCCGAATCAGCATCTCGCAGACCTCAATTACCACCTGGAAGATTCACTCATCCCCTGGTTAAGGAAATCTCCGGTGCAAACAGTGAATATGTTTACCCCTGTCTAAGCCCTAAACAATAGTCCTCCTCATCCCATGTTTGCCCCTGCTAATTAACTTCCCCAAGAGAGTTTCCCAATTAACCTGAGCAAATAGGTGATGTGATTTTCTGTCAGATGGCCATGCGCAGCCTTCTGCATAATATATACTGATGGTTTTCCCTCAATAAACTACTGGTCTTCACTCCATCTTGCCTCATGTCGCTCCTTTGACCAGTCTCCTCCGGGATCCTAAGGGCCTCCTCACGGCCCAATTCCTACACACAGAGGATTGGTTTGCCTGCACACCCACTGTTAGAGTAGAATTTTAATTCAGGATAGGATACAAACATCAGAATGAGCATACCTGGTCTGCTTTCATAAAGTTCTACTACAAAACCCCTTCTTGCAAAGAAACATGCACTCAAAGAACCCACCTGCAACAAAAATAAATAAGGGAATAATAGAGTTATAAAAAAGTTTATATATGGCAACTTGGTTATTAGTTTGAAATTAATTTGTGTTGCCTACATATTAGATTACATTTCAATAGCAGCCAATCAACAAATCATACCAAATGGGAATGCTCTTGTTTAGACTTCTTAGAGCCTCATGAATACAGGTCATGTATCAAGACATTGTATACAGTCTCTCTACAACCCCGAATAGCCCTGTGTCTGTAGCATAGATTTCCAGAAATGTAGTGAAAGGGAGGGTAGCATTTATGCCAATGGTCTCATTTGGTGCCACCTCCTGATTGTGCTGATGCACTAGGAGCCTCTACAGCAGGAACAGAGAATGTGTGGCTTTCTGGATGATATTGAGCTACAACTCCCATCATTGCTTGCTATTAGGGACATACAAAGTCCGCTTCATACAACATCGAATTCATACAACATCACCTAATTCCTTGAAAAAAGTTACCTCATACAAAGTCGTGCGACTTTGTATGAGGCATTGGGGTTTTCCCCAGGTTGCATTGTGCCTGGGCAGTATAAAAGGCAGGACACAGGCATGCATTGCTCTTTTGGGTTTTGCACGAGGCGAAGTGTGTTGAGGAGTGGTTTTGAGCGAGATTTTGGATTTTTTTTCCGAATTTTTTCATCAGAATTTTTAGAAGCATTCCTGGGATTTCTGCAGCATTCTTCAGGTTCTTGGACAATCAGGGTTGTTTGACATGTTTTTGTAATGTTTTTAGCCCTTAAACAATGATTTCTTAAAGTTCTGTCAGTTTTCTGTCTGTTTCCTTGACTTTGCCCTGAAGTCTGTGCTGTTACAGTACAATGTATCTCTGTGGAAACGACGTTGTACGAGGCATCGCGGCAAGGATTTGGACATTGTATGAGGCATCATGGCTAGGATTTTGCATGCCTCATACAAAGTCCAAATCCATATAAAGTCCAAACTTGTGGAACCAAGTTTGGACGTTGTATGAGGTATCACTGTATGTCAGTTAGAGGTGGTCAGTGTTGCAGTGCAATAACACAAGAAGGGACATATGAAAGGATATACAGTACAGTACATTCTTCACCCCTGCTCTATCACAACTAAGTATATTAAGAAAAGGCCGGTGTAATTTGCCCAATGTAGCAAGTGAATGAAAACGGCTACATTTCAGATTGTATTGGGACTCCAGCTCTTATCAGTATTACCAGAATGATTTGTGGACAGGGATGGCGAGGCAGGGGCTGATCCTCCCACGTGTGGACTTTACCATTGATAACCTTCTGAATAGGTAAGTAGAGCACTGAATTCTTATTTTTTTTAGCTTACACTCTAAAATAAGCTACTGTACTGTAACACTCTCTGCATAGGGCTGTCCTTTAGCATAGTATTTCACAACTACTGTAGAATAGACCTGTTAAGTCAATATGCATTTGGCGAGTCAATTCATCCATAAATTCAAATTATTCAAATAGGCAAATGGTGAACCTTTTAGAGATGGCGTGCTTCCCCTCAACGCCGTGCGTGCCAACATAGAGGCCTCTGCATGCTACCTCTGGTTTGGCACCACTGAAATATGCCTATTCTAACGGCGACTTACTTTAGCATAGGAAGTCACAACTAGAATAGACCATTTGTGTAGTGGAATTTATGAAGAAGTTGACTCACTAAATCTCCCTTGATGCTATAGGTCTGCTCTCAAGCTATTTACAATGCCAAGTAAAGCACATAATATTTTTCTTACCAAGCCTCCCCCAATAATAGCTACTTTTTTCTTCTGTGCATCAGGAGGATCCATGACTTGAATGTGTCTTCTTACTCTGGGCAGAGATTGTGTGGCCTTTTCTCTTCTTGCAGCAGAACTTGTTTGTCAGGAAAGAGGAGGAGTGAAGAGGAGGAGGAGGACTCAATCGCTGTGGCCAATGGTTAGAAAAGAACAGTTCTGGACTCTCAGTTTATCTGTGCTTCAATTACTTTACAGTATATTCAGTTATTCATTTACTATGGTAACAGAAATAGCAGACTGTAACTCTAATTTAAAACAAAAATGAAACAGGGTTAGAGATTTAATACTGATCTCCAGCTACCCAGGGCCGTAGGATTCTAGATGTGGGTGGGCAAATATTTTTTCAGGATGGGCAACAATGTCACATATATAAATGTCATATATATATAAGCAGCCAGGAGTTTGAGTGTGGGCAAACTGCTAACTCAGGGTGGGCAACGCCCACTCTGGCCACCCCCTGGCTATGGCCCTGCAGCTACCACATTTCCACAACAGCAAAAACAAACACGCCTCTGATTGGCATTCTCAGTTTTTTAGATGTAGGCAGATTGATTGCACATGGAACCAGCAGGCAGGCCAAACACTTCTTTATTGCAGCATGGTCAATCTGTACATAGCAAAACGATGGAGACGCAGCTCCTTATATATCATACATTGCATTTGAATTTCGCCCCAAGGGCACCCATTGGTTGCGGCAGCAGTGATGTCATTGGGACGTACTGCATACCTTCCTAAGGTTCACCTAAACTGACTAAGGTTCACCTGTGGCGGGGAGGTTTCCCGCTCTAGTTGCTGATTGGGTGATTGGGGTCGCATGGGCTGCGCTATGGCTGGCAGCTGAGTTGCGTGCAGTGGCAGATAATATGCTTGTATACACAACAGTTTTGAAATGTTGGAATCTTTTATTTGTTTTCCTGCATTGAGCAAGAGGCTGAACTCCATGGCTTCAAAGGCCCTTCTCAACTCAGTTATTCTAGTATTCTATTATTTAGCCCACACATTAAGAGATATCGTCAGTGCAATAGTAATATGGAACATGTGCAAGTGCTGTTTTTGCCTCCGGTGCCATTGCGTGAATCTCACTCTGATGTGACCAATAACTATTCAATTTGGCACATGGGACAAGCAGCACCATTTCCCACCCACTTGTCCTGAGGTGTTAGCCATCAGCCTCCCCTTGGAACAGAGGAAAGCTAAGTTGTGTTCCCTCAAAAGAGAGAGGAAATGTATGCTTTAAAAATGGAATTGGATGGGGCTGGAAAGTACTGTCGTTTATTTTCCTAAGCGTATGCTGAGTGGGCGGCATAGAAATTGAATAAATCAAATCAAATCAAGCACTCACCACTAGATTCCCATCTAGATTTCAAGGTCCTCTAAATTGTGGTGACTTGGGGCAAGGCCCAACCTGCTCTACTCCAGTTATATCCTTACCTCCCAGTAGTGCAGTTCTTCAATAAGTGACAGTGCAGCATAGCAGAGCTACTACTTGTGGTGAACAGTTATCTATTAACTCCTAATTTGATTTGTCCAGTTTTTCCCTGGGCTTTTGTGAGCATTCAAGGCACAGGTTATATGCTATGTTAAATACTTAGCTTGCAAATTATCCTCCTTATCTTCTTTGTTTCAAAGTAAGCATGCAGAGGTCTAGTCAATCTTGAGTCCGCTGCACACGTTTAAATTCCTCCTGCTTTTATTTCCCCAATACCCTCCCCTTTAGAGATTATAACAAGAGCAAAAACAACTACAAAAACCCATGTGTGTTAATGAAGGTTTCTTCATGCATTTTTCATATACAGTGGTGGTGGTGGGGAGTTAAGAAAAAAAAGGTAGCATGAAGATGGCTTAGACCAAAGTACGGCCCAAGAGCTGGATCTGGCCCATGGTGTCAAATCACCTGGCCTGCACCACTTCTGGAAGCAGAAGTAAATGTGCATGCGCATAAGACGCCCGCACATGCATGTTTTACTTCCGCTTCTGATAGGAGGAACCACGTGACCGGCCCATGGCCCGAAATGTTTGGGCACCCCTCATTTAGACCTCTCTTAACCACATATAGCTTTTGAAAAACAAGTCTAAAATGGTCTTGTGAGCTTCCAGGAGATACAGAACAGATTAGGAAATTAGGAAATGCTATTGTCTGGAATACAGGGTCTGTGGTGACTTAGCAGTTAAGATGCTGAACTTGACGACTGGAAGGTCAGCAGCAGGTCAGCAGTTTGAGACCCGAGTGCTGCAGGATGGAGTGAGCTCCTGTCTTTGTCCCAGCTCCTGCCAACCTAGCGGTTTGAAAGCAAGAAATTGCAAATAGATAAATAGGTGCCACTTTGGTGGGAAGGTAAACAGCATTCTGTGCACTCCGGTGTCTAATCAAGCCTGCCGCATGTCCACGGAAACATGCAGATGCAGAGAGCACGGGCTCTTTGGCTATAAATGGAGATGGGCACTGAACCCTAAAGTCAGATATGACTGGCTTTCAAACAAGGGTGACCTTTACCTTTATTGTCTGGAAGAAGACTTTCCATATCCTCATTAAATACCAAGGAGAGGAGTTCTTTCGGGCTGAGGGGAGACTGCTGATCAATTTCTAAAATACTAGAGTCCTTCTGGGTATTTTTTTAATAGACAACTTTCAGATTTACTCTCTTTTTCGGTAAAGAAGGGGAATCAGGCAAATGAAATATCCCCTGTCTTGCAACTGGACACAGGCACATGCCATGGAATAAGCACCATTAAACACAGGATGACCTAGTCCCAAGTACATATAAGCAGGGCAAGGTTTTTAGATGCAAGATGCATAGATGAATATTCTGGGCACACAAAGTATGCAGAAGAGAAAACAATAATGATAAAGCAACTTATTCAGCTCATCTGTTCATTTTGGTCAATGAATGCAAAGAGGTCAGTATAGACACAGAGTAAAGCTAGAACTTCATGTCATGGTTTGCATTTATTCCAACCCCTGATTATTACATAATGTAATCCAAAGGAGGGACTGTGGTGGCTCAAGTGGTTGAGACGCTGAACTCACTGACTGGAAGGTCAGAGTTCGATTCCCGGGTACTGCATGACAGAGTGAGCTCCCGTCTCTGTCCCAGCTCCTGCCAACCTAACATTTCAAAAGCAAGAAATTGCAAGTAGATAAATAGGGACCACTTTGGTGGGAAAGTAAACAGCGTTCCTGTCATATGCCCATGGATGTCTGCAGACACAGATGTCTGCAGGCACTGGCTCTTTGGCTATAAACAGAGATGAGCACTGAACCCTAGAGTCGGATACGACTGGCTTTCAAGCAACAGCTACCTTACCTAATCCAAAGGAATATGAAATAATACTATACTAAATGCAAATGAAAGACACAAAAAGAATTTGTGGGTTAAAAAATTACATTTATGACAACTAGGCTTTTAAAAAGCATCCATCACCCGTTATTCACAAGTTGAAAGCATAGCCCATTAAAAAATAAAGGAGCCAGAACCAGAATCAGATAATAAGGATTGGAGTTAAGTCCTCTATTTTAGACAGGTTTGGGAGTGGCTGTTAATATTGGCAGAAGGACCCACATTATACTACTGAAATAGTTATACCACTGGAATTTAAATCGCTCTGGTATATCTCCATTCCCACATATTTGGTCCCCAGGTTTGAGGCTCAAAAAAGGGTAAGCATGGCATGGACAAAACAGAGAGGTGGGGGTGGAAAGCAAACTGAACAGCAGAACATCACCTGCGGGATTAAGTTAAGAGGATGGGCATCGAGGTACCAAGCTGAAGGAGGCAATGGGCTGAGGGTGGTAATTTCTTGATTGAGTGTACTGTACAAACTGAGCAAGTGTGCAAAAAAAATATATTGCAGGAAGGGATTTCAAGCTCCTTTGGTGTTCCACAAATTCTACAGGTTATTTGGCGACTTATTACAAAAGCAAACTTCCACCAACTAACTCCACATATTGTCTTCATGCTTGCAGTCTTCCTCCACCTAGGGATGGGAGGCAGCAACTTAGAGAAATTCACTGATATGATACAGCAGATATGGAGCACTACAACGAACAGGACCCCAGCCAGCCTCAGTCATCTGCAGACCACAAGAGCAAAGCAAAAGCAAAGCAACCACACTTGTATAGTGCTTAGTGCACACTCTGCGTGGTTCACAAGTTAATTACCATTTTGCCCCAACATACCGCGTACTCATTTTACTGACCTTGGAAGGGTGGAAAGGTGAGTCAACCTTAATCCCTAGTTCAGGATCGAAATCACAACCTTTTGGTTGCAAGACAGAAGTTTAAACACTGCACCACCAAGAGAGGCCTACCAACAACTCGCAGCAATGCCAGTTATTCCCTACCTATTGGATCCGGCCCTTATAAGCACTAGTCCAGGACAACGATGTAACAAACAGCAACAGGCTTTATTAACAGTCAAAAAGAGATTAGTTTACAAGGCATTCCCGGATCCTGAGATGGCTATACAATCCCAGTGTATTCAGTCCCTCTGGACTCTTGCCCGTCCTTGGGCAATATACATGCTACCATGAAGCGCAGCAGTGGAGGGACTCAGGGCATAGCGCTACCCGGCTACCCGACTGGTGTGTGGGAAGTATAGATCCCGTCCGGCCCCACCCTGGTGTTCCCATGGGGCTTATATAGTGTCTCTCTGGCAGTAGCTCCTGGATACAAGGTAGTGACCCACCGAATGGACGTAACTAACTAATCATAACTGGAGATATTTATAATTAACCAATGGAGAACAGGATCCAAAAGTGTAACCAATCACAGAGCTTGGTTTGATCTAACAAGCGCGCCCTTTTGTAAGGGTTTTGCGCCATTTTGGGCTTCTTGCTAGAATGGCGGGAAACCGCCATTTTCCTTTTGAAAGAGCGCTCCTGCGCTATTTTGCAATTGTGCTACAACTCTCCCCTAGCTGCAAACAAGGTTAATTTCCTCTCCTATTTCTGCTAATTCCTGTGTGGTTGGCAGAAACAAATTAACCTGGGGAAACTTTACTTCCCAGGTGTGAAACTGCAGTGCATCCATTCATATTTTTACATTCTGAGACTGTCATGGCTTTCACTAGTACTGTATTATTTGTTTCCCATTTAAGTCACCAAGCTACTGAGGGTTACTGCTACCAGAGTCAGGCATGGCTACTATTGCCATGTCTTGGCTCCTCTCTTCCACCATATGTCAAATATTGATTTCCTCTTTCAGTGAAGCTCAAACCTGGGGATCTCCAGTCAAGGGAATTATTTTGGCACAGTGCTATATACTCCCCTTTTTCTGCAGCCTGCATGTATTTGTATGCAAATGGTAAAAAGAAATCAGTACTGTTTGGCACAGGCTGGGTTATTCTTGCCTGCCACTATTGACACTCTTATAGCGACAGCTGCTCTGTTGTCATTATGTCAGAATTATGCCTTGAGACTAATGTGTAGTATGAGATGGTGGACAATACTTGGGTTGTGTCCTGGTCACTGTGGGTGGTTTGGGTTCCTTCCCAGTTGACTGACATGCTGCTGATTGCTGCTTCTTCAGCCCATAACTAGTAGGGGCCTGGTGGCATTGCCAAGAGGACTGGCACAATTGTTCTGTTTGAGGGGTATTTCCCCACTTGTTTGTTTGGCATGAAATAGACCAAAACTACAGCCCACGGGCCGGATCCAGTCCCTAACACCAATTCATCCGGCCCACACTGCCCTAGTCGCTTCCAGAAGCAGAAGTAAAATGCTAATACATAATATTGATGTAACAACAGCATAAGTGTAACTGGTATATAGGATTGCTGTATCTGGTTACAAAACCATGCAAATACAGCACTACGTACATTTCCTTTGAAATGTGTTCCGGTGGATTAATATGGACCTAATTCTGAGTAAGTAAGCAAACTGTCAGGTTGTCAGGCATTGTTGCTATGAAGTAACGGAGGAAGACATTCCAATGATAGTTCAGGTACATGATCTCATGCCCCATTGTAGTCCACCTATAACAGAAAGCAGTTAGTATGTGTAACGTACGAAAACAAAATGATATCTTAGCTTTAAAGTGAGGAAGATGAGAAAAGATACACTACACTTGATCTTAGCCAAAAGGCTGAGTAGTTGTAGCAACATTTATCTTAAATACTAATTTTATCACATTGTTAACTCTGAGCAGATATGCTCCTCTTAAAATATATTTTAAGTACCCTCATCTTAACTTCTATCTTTTGCTGTACTATGCTGGTCTTGGACTGTAATAAAAATTTGATAAGTGAATGAATGAAACAGCTTGCATGTGGTAAAGCTTCCCTCCCCCGCAACACCCCTGCTCCTGTCCTGATGCAAATAACTACTTAACATGGCTTTTTTGACAGAGTATTCCATTGATCAATTAGATTAGTGGCCAACTAGGTCAGGTGAAAAGAACTTGTTATGTATGCATGTACAATGTTACTTTAAATATATGAATGTAACCAGTCCACAATCACAATGTATCTCAGCTGTTAAGGAACGCGAGCAAGCCGCCCATAGAGGGCAGCTACGAGCGTTCAGTCTCACATGGTTCACATTGCCCAAATCACGAACAGCCGCGGGAAATTCCCCACATGATCAGGAGCTACAGAAAACAACTACAAGAAGAGAGGCGTGACCTGGGCGAGGCCACGCCGGAAGCAGCCAATAAGCTACTGTGCAACAACATTCAAATGTATGGTGTTACTGTATATAATGAGGTGTACCTCCGCCATTACCACATGTTCATGCTGACCATCAGTGAATAAACCTGTGTTAGTCCTTCCTGCGACTCCTTCTTTGTCTTCCGTGCAAGACACTAAATTGGCAACGAAGGTGGGATCGATGGCGAATCCCAAGGTCAAGCCGTACCACTTCGATGTCAGCGAGCCCGAGCAATGGGAGCTCTACGAGTGCCAGTTTCGGCACACAATGGAAGCCTCAGGCGTCGACGACGACGCGAAAATGCGCTCCCACTTCCCGGCTCAGGTGGGGTCGGCCACGCTGCGGATCCTGATGACCCTGGTGGCCCCCCGGAAGGTGGACGAGGTGCCCATCGACCGTATCCTGGAGAGGCTGCGTGAGCATTTCCAGCCGCCCGTCTCAATCTTCCCAGCCCGGGTCGCGTTCCACAGGCGAGACCAGCGACCGGGCGAATCCGTGTCCGCCTACGCAGCGGCCCTCAGGCTTGCAGCGGTGCATTGCCAGTGGGATGACCTGGACCAGGCCCTCCGTGACCGCATGCTGTGTGGTTTGAGGGACGAGGAGCTTCAGAGGAGGCTCATGACCCGCGACCATCGCCTCACATTCAACGAGGTACTGCGGGAGGCCCAAGCAGCTGAGGAGGCCAGGAGCAGCGTCCGGCTATTCAAGTCTCGAGGGGCCATGTCCGAGAGGGCCAAGTCACCAGTGCAGGCGGCCCGGCGGACACCGGCGAAGATGGCCTGGCGGGCCCCCAAGCCGCCCGCCGCCACACCAACGTCGTCCGAGGAGTCGTCCACGACAGCGGACCCCTACTCCAGCGAGGACGACGACGTCCAGAGGATCAAGAAGCGAGGTGAGAAGCAGCAGACCCGAGAACGGCAGGGCCGCCGCTGTGACGGTTGTGGGGCGGCCCACGACCGCACGAGGTGCCCGTTCCGGAAGGCCGAGTGCCACAACTGCGGCCGAAAGGGACACATCGCCCGAGTATGCAGGCGCGGGCGAGGCGAGGACAAGGGCAGCTCCAGTCACCCCCAGATGCAACAACGGAAGGCGGCCGGCACCAGGAAGGTCTCTGCCGGCTACAACGAGGAAGGCGTGAACCGCGTCGGCCTGGAGCACCGGCGGTTCTTCGTAGAGGTACTGTTGCAAGGGGTCCCAGTGAGGATGGAGATAGACTCGGGGTCTTATTATTCCATCCTGTCCCAAAAAGAGTTTATGCGCATTCCCCCAGAGAAGCGGCCCAAACTGCGGGCCATGAGATCCAATTTACGGGACGTGCAGGGAAATGGGATCCCAGTGTTGGGGGTGGGGAACTTCAAGGTGAAGTTCAAAAGCTACTCCGAGAAACTGCCCCTAGTGGTCCTTAAGGGGGGGAGGTGCTGCCTTTTGGGAACGCAGTGGTTTGCTCCCCTGGGAATCGAACTGTCCGGCATTAACGCCATCGAGACTGACCCAATGTGGGACGTGTGCAACGCACACCCGGACATTTTCAAGAAGGGGCTCGGGAAATACAAGGGGCCCCCGGTTTCCTTTGAGCTGGACCCAGAAATCCGACCCATCCGCCTCAAGCCAAGGAGGGTGCCCTTCGCCCTCAAGGAAGAAGATCGAGGCGGAACTGGACAAATTGGTGGGGCAGGGGATTTTGGTTCCAGTTGATTCGGCGGAGTGGGAAACGCCGATTGTTACAGCCCTCAAGTCCAATGGGGAGGTCAGGATTTGTGCGGACTATAAATGTACGATAAATAAGGCCATTCGGCCAAATGCATACCCAGTGCCCGTGGTCAGCCACTTGCTGGCCACGTTACATGGGGGGAGGTGTTTCGCCAAGCTAGATCTGGCCCAGGCGTACCAGCAGCTCTCTGTAACCCCGGCTGCTGCCGCCGCGCAAACAATCGTAACGCACAAGGGGGCGTTTAAGGTAACGCGCCTTCAATTCGGCGTGTATTCGGCCCCCGGAATTTTCCAGTCCCTCGTGGAACGCCTTTTAAAGGGGCTTCCAGGCGTGCTCCCATACTTCGACGACGTGTTGATAACAGCGGGGAGCGAACTAGAGTTAGCAAAGAGGCTAGATGGGGTTCTCTCAGTGTTCGAGAGGGCAGGACTTCGATTGAGGAGGGACAAGTGCGTATTCTTCGCGAGGGAGGTAGAGTTCCTAGGGTTTAAGGTAACACCGGACGGAATCAAACCCTCCGAATCCAAGGTAGCGGCCGTGAGAGACGCCCCTCGCCCCACCGCGAAACCAGAGCTGCAGTCATTCCTAGGGCTCCTAAATTTCTATCACTCCTTCCTGCCTCGGAAGGCATCGGTCGCGGAGCCACTGCATGCGTTACTTAAGAAGGATGCAGTTTGGCGGTGGGGGGACAAGCAGGAGAGGGCATTCAAAGAGCTTAAGTCACTACTGTCTTCGGATGCGATCCTGACCCACTTCGATCCAAAAAAACCAGTGGTGCTAGTCTGTGATGCGTCCCCGGTGGGGGTGGGGGCGGTCCTGTGCCACGTGTTGGAGAGCGGGAGGGAAGCCCCAGTGGCGTACTACTCAAGGTCCCTCTCGAAGGCCGAGCGCAATTACGCGCAAACAGATAGGGAGGCCCTAGCAATAATCGCGGGAACAAAGAAGTTCCACGATTTCCTATACGGCCGCGAGTTTACGGTAGTGATGGATCACAAGCCGCTTCTGGGGATCTTCACTACCGGCAAACCCACCCCACAAATTCTATCCCCCAGGATGTTGCGTTGGGCCATCTTCCTCAATGCCTACCAATATGAGCTAGTCTATCGCCCAGGGAAGGAGATCTCCCATGCAGACGCCCTGTCCCGATCCCCTCTTCCTAGTCTAGGGGATCCCACATGCGAGGTGGAGCAGGAACACCAAGTCCTGCTGATTGAGTCTCTCGAATCACCCCCAATTGTGCCGGCCGACCTCGCCAAGGCCACGGCGGCCGACAAGATCCTGGCCCAAGTTAGTTCCTGGGTGAGAAAAGGGTGGCCCGTCTCTCCCCCCGAGGAGCATTTCAAGCCGTTCTTCAGGCGCAGGGTAGAACTTTCTCTGGAAAGGGGCTGCTTGCTCTGGGGCCAGCGGGTGGTTATCCCAGAGAAGCTGAGGGCCAAGGTGCTGAGGCTACTGCACACCAGCCACCCCGGGATCGTGAGCTCCAAGGCTCTGGCCAGGAGCTTCTTTTGGTGGCCCCAGATAGACGGAGACATAGAGCGCTTAGTGGGCACGTGCGAGAGCTGCCAGAGCTCTCGGCCCGAGGAGTCCCGGTTACCCCATAGGGAGTGGGATACGGCCCGCGGCCCATGGTCCCGGATCCATGTGGACTTCGCTGGCCCTTTCCGCGGGTCCTTGTTTCTCCTAGTCGTCGACTCCTACTCCAAGTGGTTGGAGGTAATCCCCATGAACAGCACTTCCTCTGCCGCAACCATTAAACAGTTGTGCAAGCTGTTTGCCTGCTTCGGCCTGCCCGACGTTCTTGTAAGCAACAACGCTAGTACCTTCACGTCGGCAGAGTTCAAGACATTTATGGAGAGGAACGCCGTCAGGCACATAACCGCTGCCCCGTTTCACCCCGCCACAAACGGTCAGGTAGAGCGCCAAGTGCGCACTACGAAAGACGCACTGCGGCGCATGGGTCCTGGTGAGTTGAACCTGCATCTGTGCCAGTTCCTCATCTGCTACAGGACAACCCCCTTTAGCGTCAGGCTTTTCCCCAGCCGAACTCCTCATGAGGAGGCGTCCGGTAACACTTTTTGACCGGATGGATCCGTCCAGGGTGGAGGATGAAGGGAGAAATATAAGCATAGGGGGAGAGAGCTCAAAAAAGTTTTCGGTAGGGGACCCGGTTCACTGCAGGAACTACGCGGCCTCGGGGCCAGTGTGGGTGCCAGGGACAGTTGTTGAGCAAACGGGGCCGGTATCCTACAGGGTCGAGACTAGTTCAGGCCTACTCTGGAGGAGGCATGCCGACCAACTCCGAAGGCGAGTCACCGGCGAGGGGGAATCAGCGCTAGGGTCCTCCCCCACCCGCATTACCCAAGGGGGAGACACAGAGGAGGATACTTTCAAAGAGAGGGATGAGTTTGATGATGATTATGAGTTGCAGTACCTGGGGGATGTAGCGGAGTGGTCCCCCACCCGTCCTAGCGAGAAGAGGGGTTTCAGTTCAGCCCCTGGTACTTCCAGTCCCCCGAGCCCTTTTGTGTTAGAGTATACCATTGCTCCCGCTCCTCGGAGACCAACACCCCCAAGACAGGCAGCAGGGGCGAGTCCGCCCACCACAGTCTCTAGCACGCCCGGACAGGCAGCGGGGGGTGGCGAGGCTATGAGAGCCTCTTCGTCGGTCCCGAGATTCGTACTGGGGGGGTCCCCAAACTCCTCAAACGGTAGGCAGGGATTCACTTCCCAACTATTCATTCCATTCCCGTCCCCCAATGCAAGGTCATCACAGACACCACACCGAGCCACTAACGAGTCCCCCCTCTCCATTGCAGGGCAGGACTCCGCGGAATCAAGAGCCGCCGGCTCCCCGGTGTTAAGTCAAGCGGCCGCACGCCCAAGGCGCACGTGCGGCAAGCCACAATGGTTGAGGGACTTCGTCCCATCCTAGGGGGGAGGGATGTTATGTATGCATGTTCAATGTTACTTTAAATATATGAATGTAACCAGTCCACAATCACAATGTATCTCAGCTGTTAAGGAACATGAGCAAGCCGCCCATAGAGGGCAGCTGCGAGCGTTCAGTCTCACATGGTTCACATTGCCCAAATCACGAACAGCCGCGGGAAATTCCCCACATGATCAGGAGCTACAGAAAACAACTACAAGAAGAGAGGCGTGACCTGGGCGAGGCCACACCGGTAGCAGCCAATAAGCTACCGTGCAACAACATTCAAATGTATGGTGTTACTGTATATAATGAGGTGTACCTCCGCCATTACCACATGTTCATGCTGACCATCAGTGAATAAACCTGTGTTAGTCCTTCCTGCGACTCCTTCTTTGTCTTCCGTGCAAGACACTAAAGAACTGCAGAATGAACTTTGTGTGAAACCCTGGCTTCATTTTGGCAGTTTCTTGTCTGGCCTAGACACGGAAGAAGAAGAACTGTCAAAAATAAATGGTAGCAATAACTGTTAACTAGGCCTGTGTCATAACACCATTAGAAACTACATGTTTCTCTATCAACATGTTTGTATAAAAAATTAGCCCACAAGCAGTAATTCTAAGTCAGCTTGATTTTATTAAGGAAAAACTCTTGGATTCATAGGAACAAACAAAGGTAGAATGATTAACCAGAGGTCAAACAGTACAAGGCATTCAATTTGCCATGAGAACCCTTGATAATCTACTAACAATCACTTGAAAAACAGTAGATCCTGGTCTACTTTTTACTTGCCCCTCCTCTGTTAACACAGTTCTAATAGTTCAGACAACTTCTTAGAAATCTGGAGGCAAAGGGCAGTCAACAGAAATTACATGCCTGGAAGATCCTCGTCACTGGATATGTCTTCGAGTATGGACATTTCTACCATATGGACCTGAAAAGTCCATATGGGGTAGTGCAGATCCTTCAAAGGAGGCTAATTTGAATAGTGATGGTACTGTGCGGCAATGTGTAGCGAGCTCTGCCTGGAGAAAAACCTACACCATTAGTAGGAAGACAGGACTTGGTCTGACATATGCATGCTGGAACCCTGTGCCCAGGTTACCTTTACTTGTCAGATCTTGTAGATGTCTATAAAACTGGTGGTAATCCATGCAGTCCATTGGCTTGTACACTTTGGGAAAAAATGTGCAATTAGACATATACATTTACAGCAATGAATTAATGTAATGTCTGAACTATATTCTTGCTTTTAAAAATAATTTGCTTGGCATTTATATAATCCTAATAACTGCACTATCCAATGCATTAGTTCTCCATGTGATAGAGCAGTGATGGCAAACCTTTTAAAGACCAAATGCACAAAGTTACTCAACAAGCTGCCGTCTGTGCCACAGAGGGGTGGGCCAAACTCTGTGCTGGGGGGAGGGAGGAAGCACTCCCATTGGGCCACTGGGCAGAGGGACAGGGTGAACTGTGTGTTGGGGCAACGGTGCGCATGCCCACAGAGAGGGCTCTGAGTGCCCCCTCTGGCATGTGTGCCATAGGTTCGCCACCACTGTGATAGAGTAACACTAAGATGCTGGGAGTTTAAGTGAAATCTGAACTCTGTCTAGATATTGGAATCAAACTATCCAGAGTGATATATTGATTACCTTTATACCTATCTAGAAATATGAGTTTTGCCATTCATTGTATATGTTGGGGCTAATAGGAAAATGAATAACTGATAGCATAAATAACCACAGAAGTGCATAACCAAATTGCTAGTGTGGCAATCAGTTTACTTACTTGTGTGTTGCTGTAACCGGAAAGGGTACATTATAGACATCAGAAGGGAATCCCCCCAGATGTGGGCTAAGGCCAGGCTGCAGCATTGTAGGCCATGTGGAAAACCCAATCTGAGATGGAGCTGCAATCCCTGAAGGTGTATAGTGATGGTGATGCACTGTTGATGGACGTGACTTCTCTGCTCTTGCCAGAACAGGAGTGCTAAACTGTGAAGAGTTTAGAAAGAAGAACACTTGTTTAAAAATCCTTAGCCATCAGATCAGGCAAGATGAGTTTCTAATACAATCCAGTTTGCCACTTTATGTCTTAATATCCTTTCTTGACTTTCATGGCCATAGGCAACTTTAGTGTCTTGCAATGGAGACAACGGAAACAGCCGCAGCAAGGCTAAACACAACTTTATTGCATGGTAGTCAGGGTGAACATGTGGTAATGGTGGACAAACAGCTCTATTTATATTGCACAGTACATTTGAACATACAGGTATCATCGCTCATTGGCTACCACCTGCGTGACATCATTGCATGCCACGCCCATCTTCTCCAGGTGCTGGTGTGGCGGAAAGGTTTCCTGCCCTTCAGGTATTTGGGGAATCTGTACCATGTGAGCTGGATGCTCGCTACTGCCACCTGTGGTCACTTAGCTCACATCCTCATACAGCCTGTTACAATGAGTTCTTGATGAGATACAATTGGATACATTCCATTAAAGGTGTATTACAGAGTTTCATGGCATTGCATTCGATACATAACATCCCTCCCCCCCTAGGTAAGGACAAACTCCTTCAGCCAATGTGGCTTTCCGCAAGAGTCTTTGGGGCGAGTGGCAGCCGTGCTTGGCCCTGGGGTAGCTGCACGTCCCTGTTTGCTCGGTCCTCGTCCTGCAACAGGAGAGGGTGACTCATTAGCGATCGGCTGCTGACTCTGAGTCTGGGATTGGGGAGGTCGAGGGGTAGGAGTAAACTCCAGGGACGTGAAACCGGGGGTTCTAGGGACTAAAGAAAAACCCCGCTCTTCACTCGGACAGGTAGTGGACCACTCCGACCCCCCACGGTTCTTGAACTCAAAATCTAACTCATCCGAATCCTCCTCTCCTGAACCGTTCCTGTAGTCAGGGGGGTCCAAAGGATACGGGTTTGTCTCATCCCCTTCCCTCCAGTAGTCTGTGTCTCCCCCTTGGGATAAGCGGGTGGGGGAGGACCCTATCATTGAATTCCCTGCTTGGGCTCCTGTGCTCTGCCTGTTTACCACCCTACTCCTGAGTTGATCAGCGTGCCTCCTCCAGAGGACACCTGTGCTGGTCTCGACATTATACGATACTGGCCCCGTTTGCCCGACTACTACTCCAGGGACCCAGGTCGGCCCTGTGACCGCATAATTCCTGCAGTGCACGGCCTCACCGACACCGAAACCCTTGGTACTTCCTAATGCTATATTCCTTCCCGTGTCCTCCACCCTGTTTGGATCTAGGCGTGTGAGGATTGTGGCGGGTCTCCTCCGCATGAGGAGTTCGGCGGGTAATAACCCTGATGCTAGGGGTGTTACTCTGTACCCTAGTAGGAATTGGCACAACTGTAAGTTCAGGTCCCCAGGGCCCATCCGACCCAAGGCATCCTTTGTACTAGGCGTTCCGCCTGGCCATTTGTTGCGGGGTGAAACGGGGCAGAGGTAATGTGGCGAATTCCATTGATGTCTATGAATGATTTGAATTCAGACGTGAAGGTTGAGGCGTTATCGCTCACAATCATGTCTGGTAATCCGAAGCAGTTGAATGCCTTTCACAATTGTCTCACAGTTGCGGCTGACGATGTGCTAGACATCGGAATAACCTCCAACCACTTGGAGTAAGCATCAACTATTACTAGGAACAGGGTGCCTCTGAAAGGCCCTGCAAAATCTACGTGTAGGCGCAAGACAACGGAAACAGCCGCAGCAAGGCTAAACACAACTTTATTGCATGGTAGTCAGGGTGAACATGTGGTAATGGCGGACAAACAGCTCTATTTATATTGCACTATACATTTGAACATACAGGTATCGTAGCTCATTGGCTACCACCCGCGTGACATAATTGCATGTCACACCCATCTTCTCCAGGTGCTGGTGTGGCAGGAAGGTTTCCCGCCCTTCAGGTATTTGGGGAATCTGTACCATGTGAGCTGGATGCTCGCTACTGCCACCTGTGGTCACTTAGCTCGCATCCTCATACAGCCTGTTACAATGAGTTCTTGATGAGATACAATTGGATACATTCCTTTAAAGGTGTATTACAGAGTTTCATGGCATTGCATTTGATACATAACAGCAACATAACCTCATTTCCCACTGCAACAAAGGCTAAAAACTACTCTTCCTTTTTGCAAGGTCATTGGAGACCTTCTCACTGTGATGCTTTTTTACTTTGTTTAAGATAAAAGACCTTAGCAAATGTAGGTATTTTGACACTGCTGCTATCAAGGATGGTTGTGTGTCCTCTTTCAGAGAGCCAAATGTTTTTAAGCCTTGTTTGATGAAGACCTGAGTCTTCCAAAACTGATTTTAAAATAAAGAATCATAGGGAGATACATCAGCAGAGTCTTTTTAACTAAAAATGGCATGCCTACTCCTCCCATTGGGGGCTCAGATTGGATTCTGGTTATGGTGGTGGGTTAAGACATTCTTCAAGACTGACAGCAAGAAGAAGAAAGTATAAGCTCAGAATTGGAAGGAGAGAAGCAACTTCTTGCCAGACCCCAACGCGCACAATGACATTCCCCTCCCCCGAGTGCCACAGGTATGTTCAAAATGGGACTTCCGGCTTCTCAGCAGTTTTCAGATAATAAAAAGTGAATATTATTTTTAAAATATTTTACCTGCTGCCCTTGTTGAAATGTAGGAACACCATATACATTTGATGGTGAAAAAGCAGGTGGTGGCAGAGATTTCAGCATCATGTTCTGCATAATGATTTGGTGCATCTGTGCATTTTGCATTAGCATCATCTCCACCATATCTAGAAAAAAATGGAGAACAATATTAAGAGGTTACTGCTTGCTGATGATATACGGTAGGTCAGAACATTGTTTCCTCAGTAGATTCCACTGAATTTAATGGCTGACATTTAAGGAAACATAGAACAGCAACCACATTGAGCAGGGGTTCACAACCTAAGGCCTGTGGGCTATATCTGGCCCCCAACACCATTTCATGTGCCCCCTACCCTTTCAAGGACATTTGAGAAACAAAATGGCTGCCCCTCTGATGCTGTTGGGACAAAATGGCCACCCCCATTGTGCAGGTGAGGCAAAATGGTGGTCTGGTCCTTGAAACTGACTGAGAGAGTGTGACATAAACAACTATATAAACAACTATAGCTATGAAAATAATGCTACTGCACTTTTAACTAGACACCAATCCCACTGTGTTCGGTCAGGATTACTTCCAGGTAAATACAATCATCAAAGCTCGTCCAAGTGCAGCCAGCGGGCTTAATTCAACCCCACAGCCTCCAAGATCACCACCACCACCACTAACAACAACAACTGCTGCTGCTGCGGTTGCTGTTGTTGTTAAGGAACAAAGAATCATCACAAGGCTTCTCTGTTGCTTATACAGCTCTGTGACAGCTTCCCAGTTACTTTTACAGGCATTGTATGTGTTGTCAGTAGCTGGAACAGTGCAAAAACTGTGTGGAAGTCAAAGCAACTTAAGTTACTTCACGTGATGTAAACTCTAACACAGTTTAAATTGGCACTTAGGTAAAGTAAAAGGTTTCCCTTGCTCGAAAGCCGACTCTAGGCTTCAGTGCTCATCTCCATTTACAGCCAAAGAGGCAGTGCTGTCTGCATCTGCAGACGTATCCATGGTTATGTGGCAGGCATGACTGGAAAATGGAGCACATGGAATGCTGTTACCTTTCCCACTGAAGCAGTACAGTACCTATTTACTTGCAATTACTTGCTTTCAAAGTGCTAGGTTGTAAGGAGGTGGGACAGACAACAGGCATTCACACTGGCATGCAGCACTTGAGTCTCAAATTACTGACCTGGCAACCTTCCAGTTGTCAAGTTCAGCGTCTTGACTAAGCCATGGCACTCCTTAAATTGTCACTTAGCCTACACTATATTAAAGTGCAATAGGGTTTCTTTTGGGGTTAGCAAGGGAACACTTCATCCTCCATAGGGTGTTCTTTTCTGGTTGGGTGGCACCATTGTTGAGTATTTGGGTGCAGCCCCACTATGCAGTGAATATTGGCATAATGGCCATAAAGACAAAAATACTAGACTAACTTAAAAGAAGTTGCTAATATTATTTTGTCCTTAACTAACCAATAATAAACCTTTCTGTCTTCCTGCCTCTAGGGGTCACCTGACCTATTTTTCATGTATTAAGGCTTTGTTGTTCAGGTCTCTCTCTTTTACTATCTTTGTTTGTTTATTCTTATCAAGAATCCAGAACACATGTATATTTCTCTGACCTGCTTATGAGAAAATAATATTTTTGTTCTTTCTAAACATTTAGTGAAGCTTATTTATCGCTGTGCTAAACAGGGAGTAAAGCCCTGGAGAACTTGCATTTCAAAACTAAGATTGCCTAAAACTGCCCTGCTTTACTGCTGCTGCATAAAATTTAACAATAGTGAATAAACATTCCTTTTGACTTTGAACTTTGATGTCTGAGTGATTATTAAGCTGGACATTCTAAGGGAAAGGAGTAGGACACTTGTTGTTTAATTCTAACTCTACATTACAGTCCTTCCACTGTGCAACTCAGATTATTATGTTGTACGCCACCCAGAGTCGGAAAATATCCCAGATGGGCAGGATAGAAATGTAATTAATTAATTAATACACTCCTACTACTAGTAGTAAGCTAAATCTTTGGCTGGGGAGACCCCACCACTGCTGCTACCACTGCTAATGCATTCCCTAGCCACTGTGCTGTCCAGCCACCTTCCAGAGAAGCAAACCCTATGGAAGAAGAAGGGATTTCTTGCATCTACTGACCATAGATGAAGTCCTTTTGCTGCCACCTGAATGTAGAAACAATAAAGTGGGACGGCTGGGGTGTATCAACAAGCACAAGAAATCTAACACTCCCAATAGTGTGTGAAATAAAATCAGGAATGTGTCTTTAATAGGAGAAATTATTCACATACTTGTCCTATGATGAAGTGTCTAAGGCAAAGGTTAAGGTGTGTAAACTCAACACGATAATAACAGGTGTATCTCCTATACCGCGATTCATTACATCACACCTATAAACCCAAAATATAATACTATACAATGTACCTCAATCATACAAAACGTTGCTGAGAACCCGCAATACAATACAATACAATGTACCCGTGGTGCATGGGATGATTGGTTGCTCGCTACCACGGGTACATTGTATTGTATTGCGGGTTCTCAGCAACGTTTTGTATGATTGAGGTACATTGTATAGTATTATATTTTGGGTTTATAGGTGTGATGTAATGAATCGCGGTATAGGAGATACACCTGTTATTATCGTGTTGAGTTTACACACCTTAACCTTTGCCTTAGACACCTCATCATAGGACAAGTATGTGAATAATTTCTCCTATTAAAGACACATTCCTGATTTTATTTCACACACTATTGGGAGTGTTAGATTTCTTGTACCTGAATGTAGAAGCCAGGAGTTTTCTTGCCTTGGTGCCTGAGATGGGATCATCATATGTACATGTCTTCCTTTTCAGTGCAAGGAACCATGTTCAACAAGAGGGCATGTGTTTAAGATGGTTTACTGCTACATATTGCAGTGAAAACATTTGCTGTGGATTAAATATGCTGTGGTGTTTGCTGAGGCCCGTGTTGGACCAGAAACAGGCACAGTTATAAACAGCTGAAAACTGCTTTAATACAGTGGTGGGCTCCAAAGAAAATTACTACCACACTGTGGGCGTGGTATGGTGGGTTTGGCCAGGGGGAAGCCCTGCGTTGCACCTGAATTAGGACTACTTTATTTCAAAACTTGGATGGGTGGGGCCAGCCAGAATTTCTGCTACCTGTTCTGGCGAACTGGTGCGAACCTGCTGATGCCCACCACTGCTTTTATATTCTTTGTAAAAGCACATTACTTTTGCAAAGAGGTATCTGAGACAGTCTTTTTATGCTTGTGAAATTGGATTTCATGGCATCCCATGCTTAAATCCTGGGGATCAACCACCAAGCCAATCTGCATAATACCTTAATGGAATCCTTAACCCAATTCAAAATCTTAACAAGCTTTATTAACACTTTATAACCGAGATATTATTAAAGCTAAAAGTAATAAAATTCAAATAAAGAATTCACCCAAGAAAATGTGTGGATGGAACACCCCGAGTTGCTCAATTGGGAACATAACCAGGCACACAACTGAGAAATATCCCAACTACATGTGGCAAATTAGACATACAGTACTTCACACAAACATCAGTAGGATTCTGATCACTATTCCTCTATTCAGGAAAAAAAGAACATATTGTCCACATCCCTCCAGCATTGGCCCTGTTCCTCAGAAATGTAGCACTCAGGACACCAGTGAATCTGAAATATAGTCTTTGAGTTCTATGTGCTTGCTTAGCAGGGTATACAGAATTTGTATGCCTATCACATTAATGCTCACCTTCTTTAATACTCCCAGAGCGAGTTGCTGGAAAAGGCTGTAGAGATGGAATCTGGGTAATGAGAGGTGGTTGCTGAGGTATCTGTTGAATAATTGTGGCTGGTTGCTGAGGCAACTTGGAAAAGAGAAAATGTAAAAGCAGAATTGCTAGGTTCCAAAATGTAGCAGCCAAATCCAAGAGTTGGGATTATTCAACAGAAAACAAAGATACTGTACATTTATTTTAGATATTATAAACAGAGATACATTTAATACTGTATTCAGCTGAGATGAATGACTGGCCTAATAACTTTAGCTCAGTAATTATTTTCGGTCCAATTGTATTTTAAAATAGGACAAATAATACTGTAATTTATTTTATTTAAAAAATTGGAGCATTGTCCCTACACTTGTAAGTTTCTGTATATGACAATCCTTCGCTCATATAACACTAATTAAGGTAATTAATTAAGCCATATACCATCTAACAGAAAGTCCAAGAAGGGCTTCCAGGTTGTTCTAAAGTTTGTTAAGGTTTTGTCTTTAATTAGGGCTGACAGTTTTGCTATTTCTGATAATTCTAGCACCTTTAGCAACCATTTTTCCAGTGTAGGTACTTTTATGCATATAAAAGTCCTGCTGCTGTTGTCATATATCTAATAATTACTGCATTTAGTTTTCAGTAACTGGACAGATCCCCAGCCAGTTTCAATATATCTCAAACTCTTGCCATTTTAAAATCTGAGAAACCACATGATGATCTAGCAATTTATCACTCCATAATTTTGTTAAACATTTGCTGTAAACTCCTGGAATGATTTGGGGCAATATAATACAATTTTATCATTTAGAACAGTGGTTCCCAACATGGGGCCCATGCCCCACAGGGCAACGTCAATTCCCAGAAGCCTAAGTCAGTACATTGGCTGATCAGTGCTTTGGGGAATTGATTTAGGCTTTTGGGAATTGAAGTCCAAAAACCAAAGGTTGGGAAACACTGATTTAGAGGAAGAATGATGACTAAAATGGATGATCCTAAATAATTATGATAAATTAGATCAGGCTTCCTCAACCTTGGCCCTCCAGCTGTTCTTCAACTTCAATTCCCAGAAGCCCTGATCAGCAGGAGTGCTGACTTGGACTTCTGGGAATTGAAGTCCAAGAACAGCTGGAGGGCCAAAGTTGAGGAAGCCTGGATTAGACAGATCCAACAAAATCAATCCCAGGAGTGCTATTGCCCCCCGAAACATGGAACTGTCTGAACAGAATTAGGACAGGACATGCCAGAACTAAATCATTGCATTTCAAGTAAGGAATGGCCAAAAGCTTGCAATGTGATTGTGGTGCACTGTACGAAATGGTAACACGTATAGTTTGCGAATGTCCTCTAAGGAAATTTCAAGATACTTGGGATGATTTCATCGTAGCCACACCGGAAGCAATTAGATGGTTAGTCTCTTTAGATATTGAATTGTAGCAACTATCCCATTTTAAATCTATGGTGTTATATTACTGTGATTTTAATTCTTTTCATTAGATTTTATCTAATATTAAATCAAATATTACACTTTATTCATTGTACTATTTATATAATTTACATACTAGCACTTCTTGTGGTTTTAATTAATGTATAAATTGCATAACCTCTGTAGATGCCATAAGCTAAATAAATAATAAATTACTGTACAGTATTATTATTTTTCTTATCTGTTTATCCACTAAACTCAACAGAAACAGTTCCAGGTTAGTTTTGAATATTTCCTGCATTGTTAGATGAATTTGCTTCCAGTACTTAAAAGAAATATCAAGACTTAGAACGCACTGTGATCTATCCAGATTTTTTCATGGCCCTGGGTTCCTGGATCAGGTTAGTCTAAAATGGAGGAGTAGCCAGTTTCTCTAGGCCAAGGTTTCTCAACTTTTGGCCTCCAGGTATACTTAGACTTCAATTCCAGAAGCCCAGGCTCCCCTCAAGGCCGCAGGTTCCCCACTCCTCTAGAGCAGGGGTCCCCAACTTTTCCCACACCATGGACCAAATTCATGCCAAACAACCTTTCCATGGACCGGCAAGTTGGGGTATCGGGATGCACAAGTGCATAAAAAAAATATGACAAAGTGCACGCTGCATGCAGGTGGGGGAGGAGCCCTGCTGCAGCTCCAAAACAAGGAGGAGGTGCCCCACCTGCCTGCCAGCCACACCACTTGACTTGGGCAGCGAGGCATCACAAGGCACATAGGTGTGTGTGTGTGTGGGGGGGGGGGCTGAGCCCAACTGTAGTTAAACAATGTAGAGGAGGGGCATGGCCACCTACCCATCCGCTGTGTCCGAAGCCCGCACCCCTGTCCTGCCTGCAGGGAAGTCCTGGTGGAGCACACTGAGGGCAGAAGGCTGCCATCAGGGCTTCCAGCACTGCTGTACCCCCCACCCCCCAAGCCCGATTCGGGTCAGCCCACGGCCCAGCACCAGTCCACGGCCTGGTGGTTGGGGACCCCTGCTCTAGAGGTTCAAGAGCCTTCCTTCAGCTTGCAGAGGGAGGCAACATAGATCAGAAAGGCAACTTGATTTGGAAAAATAAGCTGATACATATTTCCATGCTACAAAAAGAAGCATATTACTTATTAATGGCTGCAGCACAAGCTTTCAACAGTATAGAAGCTGCAGTCATTTTTTAAAAAGGAAATAAATCTAAATTGGTACTTGGGTTACTTTTAAGGGAATTGAACATGCTGTTACAGGATTTGCCAAATAGTTTGTTCTTGCCTATTTGTTTTAAGAGCCTATTAATTTGGATTTCACCACACCATGATATAATATAAAACACTTACTGTCTGCTGAATAATCCTTGGTTGTTCCGATATGGCAGGAGGAGGAGGAGGAATTTGGTAGATATGATCTGGTTTGAAGTGCTTTCTTTGAATTCTTGGCAATCCCTGTGGTAATGAAAGTTCTTCCAAAAGATTTTGCTCCTATAGTACCCCAAACATATATCAGGTGAATATATTTTCTACAGGAACCCTTCTGAAATAAGAGATTCCAAATTATTTAAATAAAGCACACAGCCCTTCGACCCACTAACTGATGCAACATATCAGCTCCAGGACAGAAATGTTATGATGAAATAAAATTTACTTGATAACAGAAAAGCACACAATCCACTCTGAGAATTTCAATGTAGTGTTAGGCCTTAGCAGTCTGCATTGAGGGTGATCAAGAATGGCAAACTAAATGGATTTTTTTTTTTTTAAAAAAAAGCACTATATGACTGGATTTGTTTAACAGTTACATCAGAAATACTACATCAAAAACTATATGATATGTAACATGGGCGGGAGGCATCTCAGCAAAACATAATAAAAGCAGATGGTACAAAAATCACAGACCATATTTAAAGCCAGCATATATAACAAACAGTTCGTAATTTATCATTAATCCCAGGTCTTTTTTTTGTCGATTTGTGTCAATGATGTATTTTGCTGCAGAAGCCACTTTTGAAAACTGATATCACAGTAATAGATTGTCCTGTTAATGCAGTGGTCGGCAACCTTTTTAAGTCGGGGGCCAGGTCACACTCCTTCAGACAGTTGGGGGGGGGGGCAGACTGGTGGTCCTCCCCTAAACAATGTTGTAAATGCATCCACTTATGACAGCATTAAACATGTCCGCAGCCACTGTAAACACGGCTGCAGCTGCTTCCAGTGGCGGTGGTGGCAGCGGTGGTTGGAGTGAGGATGGGGACCTGATGATTTGGCACCAGGGGCCGGACTGAGCCCATGGGCATAGGTTGCCACCTCCTCTACTAATGCATATGGCACTTGTGGAGCATGGCTTGGTGGGAGAATATGTTAATCATCAGTTGACAGTGATTTTGTGTTACTGAGTGGATTTTTACTGACAGTTGTTAACTGGTTGGTTTCTAGTGTCTAACTCTAACACAATATTTTCCAACTGGACTTGAAGGTCCACATGATTTTGTGAAGTATTTTTGTGGGGAAGCAATCTGAGGACTGTACTATGTAATTTTGATGTAGGCAGATTGATTGCACACGAGCCGGCAGATGGGCTAAACACTACTTTATTGTAACATGGTCAATCTGTACATGAGACAATGGCCTTGCCTCCTTATATATGGTACATAATACATTTGAATCTCACCCGGAGGCGCCTATTGGTTGCAGTATCGGTGACGTCTTTCTGACGTACTGCATACCTGACATAGTTCACCTGTGGCGGGAAAGTTTCCCGCGCTAGTTACTCATTGGGTAAATTGGAGCCACGTGAGCTCCATCAGCTGCGCTAATGGCGAGCAGCTGAACTGCATGAATACACAACATCAATATACAATACATGGGAAAGAGAAGATTAAACCTTTCTCTTAAACTGTTTCCCACTTACATTTGCAACCCCCCCAAAAAAAACAAAAAAAACAACAACAACAAAACCAAAAAAAACAGGACTTTGATAGAAAAGGGAAAACAACTTTCCTCTAGTACCAGCAGAATCTCCCCACTTTAGCCTTGTTCATAGCTTACGTTTGTGTTAAGGTTAAAGGAGAAGAATTTAACCTCCCTTCCTCTGTATAGTAGTCCATTAGGATCAAGCCATAATATACATACAATGGAACCTCGTATAACGAACCCCCCCATAGTGAAAAAAATCACATAATGAATACCGTAGGTTTTTTTAAAAAATGGCACCCTGTGGAAAAAATTGTACAATGAATATTCAATAAGGAAAACCATTTAGCGAAAAAAATCATTGTACTTTTTCCATAGGCAAAATTGTTGTACAATTTTTTCCATATGAAAAATTGTACAGCAAAAAAATCGCATAGTGAACAGACCCGTAGAACGAATTAAAATCATTATACGGGGTTTTACTGTATTTAGAATTTTTAAAAAAATGAACCTCAGCTGCATTAAGCATATTTCATAAAGAAAATATTTCATACTTTAGCCCTGCGGTTCACTCTATATGGATCTAATGATGCAGTGGTAACTTTGGAGATCCAGGTACTCATCAAGCAATTGCCCCCCCCAAAAAAAAAACTGCATCACAAGGAGGGTATAAGAAGTCAGGCAGCAAGATAGCTTCATATTAAAACAAATGGGGAACAGATCATTTGTAAACCTAATGGATACAAATTGCCCAAGCCATTGCTTCAAATGCTTTGCACTGAAAGAGTGGTACAATATATACCCGTGATGGTGAACCTTGGCGCTCCAGATGTTATTGGACTTCAATTCCCAGAAGCCCAAGCACCCTGTGAATCCACACAAATGGGTTTACTGCGATCCATCCGGTCCACACTGCCCTTGTCGCTCCCAGAAGCGGAAGTAAAACGCACCCGTACAGGCGTGTTTTACTTCCGCTTCCAGGAGCGACAAGGGCAGCACGGGCCAGATGAATCACAGTAAACCCATTTGTGTGGATTCACAGGGTGCTTGGGCTTCTGGGAATTGAAGTTCAAGAATATCTCGAGTGCGAAGGTTCGCCATCACAGGTATATGCTTTTCCTGGCAAAATCCATTTAGCTTCCCAGCTACTGCAGGACTGCAGGTTAGCTCAATGAGATATGGGAAGCTTAGGAGGAGGAAGATGGTGGATAAATTCATACTCTGCTAATCAGAAGGTTCCAAGGCTTCAACCCCACAAACCTTAGTTCCACTATATTTCTGCTAAACTCATATTGTTGGAGCTCAACCTTGTATCTTGAATGGTACATTTATTTCCACAGTGAGGTCTGACATAAATATCAATAGTTTTTTTTAAAAAATCTGTCAAAAACCTACTGTTCAAATATTTGACACTGCAATCCTACAAATGCCTAGTCAGAAATAATTCCTGCAGTCTTAGGAATTTTCAGTCTTAGAAATATTTGGAAGCCATACCCTGAGTTGCTGGAGAAGATGTTTTTGTCGTCTCAATGCACTCTGCAAAGCGTAATCATGTCCACCGTAATTTCCTATTAAAATATTGGGAAAGATACTTCCATTGATTTATGACTGTGTGTACACACAGAGAAAAAGCAAGTGTGCATGAAAAATAGGAAAAGATGAAAACAAATAAGACAATAAAAATCAGTTTTTTAAAGGTCTTGGCTAGACAGCAATAGCAATAATTTAGTGCACTCTCTGAACAGTACATAAGTTAATTAGCATTTTACCCTCAACAATACTGTAAGAAAAGGACATGAGTGACAGAATTAACCAACAGTCAATTCCTTAGTTCTTCTAATTACATCTATACATGTTTTCACATACCTGCTTCATTTTAAAGGTATGTTCACTGTAATTTTTAAAAATGTTTTGTTCAGAAACTTCTCTTCATGCATTTTCTAGATAAGGACCAACACTGAACCCTATGATAAGAATAAGGTAAAGGTCACCCTTGCTCGAAAGCCTGTCATATCCGACTCTAGGGTTCAGTGCTCATTTCTGTTTCAAGGCCGAAGAGCCAGCACTGTATGCTTCTGCAGACGTTTCCATGGTCATGTGGCAGGCCGCAGGCATGACTAGACACCTGAGTGCACGGAATGCTGTTTCCTTCCCACCGAAGTGGTCCCTATTTATCTACTTGCAATTTCTTGCTTTCGAACTGCTAGGTTGGCAGGAGATGGGACAGAGATGGGCGCTCTTTCCATCCTACAGTACTTGGGAATCAAACTGCTGACCTTCCGCCTCCCAGTCAGCGTCTTAGCCACTTGAGCCACTGCAGTCCTTTTATGATAACCTGAATTTGAAATATTTCAAATTGATCCATAAAAGCTCACATTTAAATACAGTACAGGAATTGGTCTTTAAGGTGCCACAACATTTTTTTGTCTTTTTGTTGTTGTTTTGTTTGCTTTCTGATATGCTTGCATAAACTAATACTGCTACCAATTCAAAAATTTCTAGAATGCATCTTTACAGGAATCAATAGTTGTGCTCTATCAAAAAGAAAGAATTTCAGATACTGTACTCTACGTATGGCACTGACAATTCCACCATGCTTCATAGCAATTACACTTATACCACCCCAAAGTACTTAAGACACTGAACTTGACAACTGGAAGCTCAGCAGGTCGAGACCTGAGTGCTACATGATGGAGTGAACTCCCATCTCTGCCCCAGCTCCTGCCTACCTAGCAATTCGAAAGCAGGAGATTGTAATTAGATAAATAGGTACCACTTCAGTGGGAAAAGTGACAGCATTCCGTTTGCTCCTGTGTCTAGTCATGCCTGCCACATGGCCATGGAAACTTATGCAGACTCAGACAGTGCTGACTCTTTGGCTGTAAACTGGGATGAGTACTACATCCTAGAGTCGGATATGACACGCTTTCAAGCGAGTGAGATCTTTACCTTTAAAGCACTTAAATCACTCAACTATCTTTACTTTCCACCTAAAGTTGCATCAAAAAGCACTGGAAAACATCTCATTAAGAACTGACAAGGGCAATACTGCTTGTATAGTATTTCCAAACATTTGTTGCTTACAAAGAGATGTAACTAACCAGGATCCAGTTGGAAACAATGACAGTTTGTTTCTTGTCAAGATCCGGTTTTTGATAACCATTCATGACTTATTAATTCTGAAACGAATGAAGCTTACTTGTTGCAGAGATGGGAGGTTCAAAGTCATCTGGATTTTCATATTCATTTTCTAGTTTCTGTGGATCACATAAGTGTGACAGGTAGTAGGCAAGTGGGAACATAGACATTGACTTTTGACCAGAACTCAGAATGATACATTTTAAAATAACCCCCTTGTGTTATATCCATTACTGTATTTCTCAGCAAGCCAATTGTTATTATCATTACTCTGGTAGTAGATATAGTGTAAATATTCTTCTATTCCTTTTAGTGACACATTTCATGATCTCTTAGAAATATTTGTAAAAATACAAAACATAAAACCAGAGAAAGTTGAGAATTGATGGGAGAATGACATAAACCCTTTAAAAAATCTTGCCAAGATGCCTTAAAATTGTCTTAAAACTAACATTTGAAAGTACAGTAACTTAGATGTCATTCACCATCCTAAAAGATACCTTTGTGATTAACACATTACCCAAAGCAACTACCTGTACACTGAGTAAACGAGAAAAGAGAAAAGGCTACAATAATTGGGACTACTGTAACAAAGAATTTGACTTTGTTAATTAGCCAATACAGCTTATGTTTGGGCTGCCATTAAGTATTTTACCTTGTACTGTAGTGTTGATGTAGGCAGATTGATTGCACACGGAGCCAGCAGGCAGGCCAAACACTTCTTTATTGCTGCATGGTCAATCTGTACATAGCAAAACGGTGGAGACGCAGCTCCTTATATATCATATGGTACATTTGAATTTCGCCCCAAGGGCACCCATTGGTTGCGGTAGCAGTGACGCCATTGGGACGTACTGCATACCTTACTAAGGTTCACCTGTGGCGGGAAGGTTTCCCGCGCTTGTTACTGATTGGGTGATTTGAGCCATGTGGGCTGAGCTCCTTCAGCTGCGCTATAGCTGGCAGCTGAGCTGCGTGCAGTGGCAGATGCTGCGCTATAGCTGGCAGCTGACTTGCGTGCGGTGTCGGATTAATTCATGCATACACAACAGTAGTTTACTGTCAGTCACTAGGACTGTTTGGTGGACAGGCATAATACACATGTAATTAAAACTCTGGGTGAAAATAATTTCTTGAACCTTGGTGAATTACAATCAATTATAATTGTCAACTGTGAAACCCTAATAAATTTAAATGTTGTTGGGAATTTACATGTTGTTTTAGATCAACGTCTCTATAGTTATAATAAGTACTCTTTACATCTCTATATCTGCTGATCTACAACAGATGGTGCATCCGATAGGTGTGTGTCCAATAGTTTGGGCTTGCATCTTTTTCTAGTGATCAGACAATGTTCATGTCATTGAGGATCAGCCTACCTTCACCTTTTATAGCTGTCAGGGCTACTCTTTTTTTGTGTGCAAGTAGAATTTGTGTGTTTTATTTCAGTTCCAGATTAAGCTTCTGAAGCTTTCACTCTGTTGCCGCAACTCCGAAGCCGTGTTCCCTTGCCGGCCCCTTTGGCCAGTGAGTCCTTATAGATCAGTGACTTGTTATTTTATTGGTGCTTTGTGTACTGTAAGTTAGAAAGGGATATTTATCGATTTTAAACTTCTTCTTCAAGTGCCGTATCTGTTCCACATATTGGCTGTCATCATGGTGATAGTCTTCTTGTTCTTAACTCCTCAGAACAGATCTTCGGGGGACATTCCACACTAATCTCTCAAGTTCTTTAGCCATGAAGTCCGTCTACGTCCAGGGCCTCTCTTCCCAAGGATCTTCCCTTGAATAGCAATTTTAAACTAAGTAAACAAATACTAAAAGACTGGTGGTATTCTGCATTTCCAAATGCAGTCCAAATGAACAGAATTTATTGTGGATAAAAAGCAGATTACAGAAGCATAGGAAAACACAGATGGTTGCCAAGAGGCACAACTTTGTTTGAACACCTCCCTCACCTTTTGTGAATGAAGTCTTATCTAGATTCTCTGTCAGGTTCTTCCCCAAAGTATGTTTATATCATACAGTATAACACTTCTTCTTTGCATCTTTGGTTTCGGTATTTTTTAATTATAAAAACGTGCAAGCTAAGACATGCTTACTATGGAGCATACAGAAAGAGATTTACTGTATAAGAAATGTAGGTAGGACTGTAGCTCATTAATCATGAAAGCATGGGGTTGAGAAAGAATCAGATTGTAGCATTATTCAAACACAAACTTTTTTATATAACAAAGGAAAGATAGGACAACAGTTAGCAGAAAGTACACTGTTGGATCGGGGCCCGATGCAGGCCGAAGGGTCCCGGAGGAGACTGGTCAAGAAAGGCACATGAGGCAAGATGGAGCGAAGACCGGTGTTTATTGATCAGAAGACTCTAATCTTTATACCCTGCCTGGCTCGACCTCGTGCGTTGGTTTCACGCGGCCGTTACAGGAAAACTGTGAGTCTGCACTTCGAGATTACACAAGTTACTCATCAGGGATGACTTCACCGGGGGGAAGTTTCTTATCTATCTAATTTACTACCGGGGGACATGCATTGTCTACTGCTATCGGGAGTAAACATGTGCCTAGGTTGACTCTTGGGCTCAGAGTCTCTATGGATACAAGATTACTCATTACATGCCTATCGAGTTCATCACCCGGTGATCTTTTGCCCTCTATTGTCTGAACTGCCTGCTAGGTCAGCGATCGGTGAATTAAACTATGACTATTAATCTGCTCCCCAATTTCTGTCCCTTCAGAATCAAGGCTCCAAGGAGTGTTCCCCCAAGCCGTGGTTCTGTCAGGGACAGTATGCTAATTGTGTGTGCGGATCCCACAGTACACTGTTAAGACAAGACTAAATATAACTAAGAAGTTTGGTATATTTGGTTAGTCAAGTACAGTACAGTACTAACATTTGAATGGGAGAACAAAGTATAAAATATGTTTAGGTTTTATGATAAAGAATTATATTGATAAAAAGTGGATTTTCTGTATTACCAGAATAAATTACCATATTGCTAGTTATAAATTATTTAAAAACTATCCAATCACAACATAATCTACTAACTCATGTCAGTTCCATTGGTGAACACTCTTTATTCCAAAAGACGTGAAGTGAGGATGGCTATAGAGAAAAGTATAAAGGCTCTGTTCTAATTTTTGTGTCATTCACTACTTATTGTTATTGAAGAACAGATATTGCAAGAAGCTGGCAATTGAATAAGACCTTGGAAAAATTATCTTACCTTCTTAAGAAGTTTGAATTTTAGCCGTGTCATGTTATCAGCTACCTCGGAGTCTGTCATTGTGGCAATATCCAAGGCAACAGGCTAACCAAATGGCAGAGGAAATAGCATTTAATATGTACTGCCTCTTTCTTATTCTAGCAACTTGGCCAATATTTTCTATCCATGAAGCCTCTTTCAAGAGAAAGCAGAATAATCTCAGTCCAAGTTCTTTACATCTTTTTTCCCCTGGTCCTGTTCACCACATGTCTTTTGCATTGTGCATTCAATATGGTTACTAAGACATAGTTTTGCTTGAACAACACCAGTATTTCTTAAGAGTTGCTAGCTTTCACTAAGCCCAGCCCTGCGTGTTCCTTGCATGCATCTCAAAGTAATTTTTGATAATACCTAGCAACACAGTTATGTTTGTACTGTCTGCAATCTAAACAAAACTTCAAGTACTAGCCTGGGTAAAACCCCATTGGTCAAAGAGAGAATTAGAGAAGCAGGATCAAAGTGGGTAAGGCTGTTCCAGTGAAGGTTTCCAGTAATAATAATAATACTTTCGTGTCAGAGATTACTCTGGGTTGAAAGGATTTGTCCTTTAAACTGCATTAAAAATATCTTACTCTCTAAAGTCAGAACACAAATTGGACAAAATATTTGTCAGACCTGTCAAATTGCCAGATTTCTCTATTTCAGCTGTGTGTGCCATACCACTTCACACAGAGTTCACATATATTTCAAAGAAATATTAAACAAATGTTGATTTTAAATATACCGTTGCAGAACAAAAATACTGACAATACAAAAGACCCCAGCAGGCATTCAGTACTGATATTGAAATACTTTACATATCTCTCAACTCAGTAGCAAGATGAATAAAACTCTAGTATCCAACATGTGTTTAATTCAACTCTATGACTAAGAATTCAGAAAATAAATAAAATGTACACTATAGTCTGTATATGTTTTAAATTCATTCATTTCATTTCTATAAATTCTATCTGGGTAATTGTTGTGTATTTAATAAAAATGATTTTGGGTTCTCCTTAGTTTTCAAGTAATGCGAGATTGGGGTTCGCGCCATTTAACTCCGAGAAGCGCGAGTGGTGTCCGGTCCAGGATCACCCCCATTCTCTCCTGAGTTCCATTAACCAATCCTGTTAATTCCTGCCTAAATGTATCTTTCCCTAACTGTATATAAGTCGTTGTGGCGCAGTTGAAAGTGTGTTCTTATCCCTGAATAAAGTTATGTGTTTGGCCCGTTATGCTGGCTGCTGCCCGTTATTTCAAGAACACTAAAGTAATTTAACCAGTTTGGGTGATTTAAAAAATTATGATGGTAATATATAAACGGAACATAATATAAACACAACCCCACCTCAGATGGAAACATATGAGAAAGGGGGGAAAGGGGGATGACTAATTAATCTAAAAAAACTATAGAAAATTTTTACATCTACTAATTGGCCAAATTAGGACAAAGGCTTTGAGCATTGCGAGTAAGAACATTTTTAATTGAATATTTAGCTCACTAGGACTTAGTGGCATTCATTTCAGCTGCAAAATGATCATAGCTCCACAGTTAGAGGTTTACTGACTGAAACGTAATTTATCTTTCCCAAACCAGAAAATGGATGACAGAAGAAATAGTTAAAATCCAGACAGGGTTGCTATACGTTGGAGATGACTTGACAGCACATAACAACAAAGTTAGATCTTAATAGCTCAGGACCTTATTTTAGTTGCTGCCATCGTGCTATGCAGAAAATATATCTATCTCTATCTATCTATCTAGATATAGATATAGATAGATATATTCACTATCTTACCATGGAAAGGATTGTTTCCTCAATCCTTACAGTTGCTCAGTTTTCTAAGATACCAGTTTGTTGAACTTGCTATTTATGTTGGTTTTACAACTCTCAAGCAGATTGCTTATTTTCAGTGGTAAATGTAGAAGACACAATAAAGTGCAATACAGTACAGTATGTGCTTTTATTGCCATTGTGGTACATAGAAAGAGCCTCCTTGAAGATTGAAGTACTTTTGAACCACAATCCGGCGTACCCTGGTAACAGCAACCTTGTGTTGCCTGCTAATCTTTCTCACACTAGGTCAGACGAAAGGAACCACAGAATGAATTCACCAAAGGGTACTTTCATTTTTGCAGTTTCACATCTGGCCTGGACAAGGAAAAAAGAACCATTGATCAATTGTTAAGTTAAAATACCATTCAGTGTTGTGCATTGTGTCCTCAATTCCTAGATATCTCCCCCACAACCACCCTAATCCTTTCATAGGGTCAACATAGGGTAGAGGTGAGTTGATGGCATATGACAAAGAGATGTTCACTCCTTCCTCTTCTTTGCTTCCTCTTTTACCCCATCAGGTGTCGAGAGAATTCCTGCCTCTGCCTACGTTTTTTCCCCAAGTGCTAGGAATTGTATCCATTTCTCCTGTATAATTATCTAGAAGGCTGCAATGTATGGTTGTGAGAGCTAGACTATAAAGAAAGCTGAGCGCAGAAGAACAGATGCCTTTGAAATGTGGTGTTGGAGAACAAATACCTGTAGGTCGATCTTAAAAGAAATCAACCCTGACTGCTCCTTGGAAGGTCCTTGAAGTTGAAGCTAAAGTACTTTGGACATCAAATGAGAAGAGAAGATTCACTTGAGAAAGCCTTGATGCTGGGAAAGGTCAAAAATGAGATGGCTAGATGGTATTGTTGACGCAATGGGCACAGAGCTGAGCGGGTTGAGGATAGGGGTGCCTGGCTTGCGATGGACCATGGGGTCGCAAAGGGTCAGACTCGACTTATGTGACTGAACAACAACAAAATTCCTAGTGATTTTTTTCCCCATTTTATTGAAGATCTTTTATGAGTGTTGAATAGTTTCATCACAGGTGCTAGAATCTATTAAGGTTAGTAAAGGTAAAGGTTTCCCTTGCTCGAAAGCCAGTCGTATCTGACTCTAGGGTTCAGTGCTCTTCTCTGTTTCAAAGCTGAAGTGCCAGCACTGTCTGCTTCTGCAGACGTTTCTGTGGTCATGTGGCAGGCATGACTAGACACCAGAGTGCACGGAATGTTGTTTACCTTCCCACCAAAGTGGTCCCTATTTATCTACTTGCAATGTCTTGCTTTTGAACTGCTAGGTTGGCAGGAGCTGAGACAGAGACGGGAGCTCATTCCGTCCTGCAGTACTCGGGAATCAAACTGCTGCTGACTTCCCTCCTTCCCGTCAGTGACTTAGCCACTTGACCCACTTTTTGTTGTTGTTCAGTTGCACAGTCGATTCCGACCCTTTGCGACCCCATGGACCATTTTCCTCCAGGCACCTCTGTCCTCCACCATTCTCCTCAGCCCGCCAAGCTCTGTGCCCATTGTGTCTACAATACCATCTATCCATCTCATCTTTGGATGCCTCCTTCTTCTCTTGTCCTCCACCTTTCCCAGCATCAAGGCCTTCTCAAGTGAGTACTCCCTTCTCATTTGATGTCCAAAGTACTTTAGCTTCATCTTCATTATTTGTCTCTCCAATGAACAGTCAGGGTTGATTTCTTCCAGTATTGACCTATTTGTTCTCTTTGCTGTCTCAGGACTCTCCTCCAACACCATATCTCAAAGGCGTCTATTCTTCTGCGCTCAGCCTTCCTAATGGTCCAGCTCTCACCCCCATACATTAACACCGGGGAAACCATTGCTTTGACTATGCAAATTTTTGTTTTCAAAGTGATGTCTCTGCTTTTCACTATATTCCCCAGGTTTCTCATAGCTTGTCTCCCCATAATCAGTCGCCTTTTTATTTCATGGCTACAGTCGCCATCTGCAGTGATCTTAGTAAATATAAAGTTTTCCCTTGCTCGAAAGCCAGTCGTATCCAACTCTAGGGTGCAGTGCTCATCTCTGTTTCAAAGCTGAAGAGGCAGCGCTGTCTGCTGCTGCAGACATTTCCGTGGTCATGTGGCAGGCATGACTAGACACCTGAGCGCACGGAACGCTGTTACCTTCTTCCCACCGAAGTGGTCTCTATTTATCTACTTGCAATTTCTTACGTTTGAACTGCTAAGTTGGCAGGAGCTGGGACAAAGACGGGAGCTCATTCCGTCCTGCAGTACTCGGGAATCGAACTGCTGACCTTCCGCATCTCAGTCAGCGTCTTAGCCACTTGAGCCACTGCAGTGATCTTAGATCCTAGAAAAGTAAAATCTGTCACTGCTTCTCCTTCTTCCCCATCTATTTTCCATGTACTGATAGGGCCTGTTGCCATTATCTTGGTTTTCTTGATATTAAGTCTCAAGCCAGCTTTTGCACTCTCCTTCTTCAGTCCAATCAAGAGGTTCTTTAGGTCTTCCTCACTTTCTGCCATTACGGTGGTATCGTCTGCATATCTCAAATTGTCGATGTTTCTCCCAGCAATTTTGATCCCATATTGTGATTCCTCCATCCCTGCATTGCGCATTATGTTTTCTGTGTATAAGTTGAACAAGCAGGGTGACAAAATGCAGAAACCAAAAGTCCGTCCAAAACAACAACAACAACAACAACACTTCTGCGATTCTAACTTAGCTCAGAAAACTCAGTGTCAAAAAATAATAATCTTTGCACCCTCCTCCTATCGTCATTGGTTGCCCTCCTAGCCGGGGCGGGACTTTATTTCAAACTCAGCCTATCCAAACAGCCCCAAAGAAGGCTACCTGGTCTCTCGCCGCGGGAATTTCGGCGGGGAGAGAAACGGGCTTGGAGCATGCGCAGTCCATCCCCTCCGTGCAGAGTTGTTGCAGACAACGTCTTTGGAGCTTTGGATGCCTGCCGCGCCGCCTTCCTTCCCATAGACGGGAAAGAAACAGGAGCTTGGAAGGGGAGGCGTCCCAGTTTTGTTTGAAACGGCGGTTCGGTTCCTGATTCCGCCTGCCGGCACGAAAGCGAGCCCTGCCTGCCCATAGAAAACAGTGGAGAAGTCCCTGCCCTCGCTCGCCATGGTTGCCATTGGGCAGCAGGAGTCCCCCCCAGAAACAAAAGGTAGAAGACCACAATTTCTAACACATGTGTTCATATACTGTACATATTATATTTTAGAAAATGATGTTGTTGTGTGCAATCCTTGTGTGCAATGCTTCGTAGGAGGAGCCTGGTGGCGCACTGGTTCGCCTTTCGTGTCCGGATCAGATCAAACTTTGGAGTGCCAAAAGGAAACCACTTTCTTAGCTTCGTGGTTGTTTGGCTTCATTGCTGCATGGTTCTGGTAGGAATTGGCAGATCAATACATGAGCCGGATTCTGTCTCTCTCGACTATCATAACAGCAGCCCTCCCTTGAGCATGTTGGTCTTGCTTTTAGGCACTCCGATCTAGGTGCAAGGGTTAAATAAAAAAACTGCTGTGCTGCAGCCATAACGTTGTGAGTTCGATCCTGGTTGATTCAAAGCTTTATAACCTTCCGAGGTCGGCAAAATGAGTGCTGTTATGTACTGAGTGTTATGTACTAAGTGCCCAGCATGTTGAGGACAAAATGCTAATTGCCTTAATGAACCTCCAGAGAGTGCACTATGGGGCAGTATATAAGTACACAGTATAATTGTTATCGTATTGAAGGAACTTCCCCCTTTTAAAAGACGGGAAAGGAGAGATTCTAGTTCGGGTTCCCAGCCAAATGTTCCCTCCTCCTTTGCCTGAGCTGCAAATACTGTACAGTATTTAAATCTGTTTTGGAATTTATTTATTTTTTGAAGTAGTCGCCGTGTTAGTCTGTGTTTCAGTCATATTAGAGAGTAAACAGAACGACAAAAAAAGGACAGAAACGTTGTGGCACCTTATAAACTAACTCCTGTATTTCAATGTAAAGCTTTCGTGGACCAACTGCCTCTACACAATTGACAATCTTTGGTCTTTTGGACTTCAATTCCCAGAAGCCTAAGTCAATTCCCCAAAGCACTGATCAGCCAATGTACTGACTGAGGCTTCTGGGAATTGAAGTCCACCAGTGTTCCGTGGAACATAGTTTGGAAAACACATTACATCTCTCTACCTGAGATGCATAAAATAATACCATGAAGTATTTTGTCCATAGTTTGGGAAACGCATTACATATCTGTACCTGAGATGCATAAAATAATACCATTAAGTCTTTTGTCCATAGTTTGGGAAACGCATTACATATCTGTACCTGAGATGCATAAAATAATACTATTAAGTCTTTTGTCCATAATTAGGGAAACACATTACATCTCTGTACCTGAGATGTATAAAATAATATCATGAAGTCTTTTGTCCATAGTTTGGGAAACACATTACATCGCTGTACCTGAGATGCATAAAATAATACTATTAAGTCTTTTGTCCATAGTTTGGGAAACACATTATATCTCTGTACCTGAGATGTATAAAATAATACCATGAAGTCTTTTGTCCATAGTTTGGGAAACGCATTACATATCTGTACCTGAGATGCATAAAATAATACCATTAAGTCTTTTGTCCATAATTTGGGAAACACATTATATCTCTGTACCTGAGATGTATAAAATAATACCATGAAGTCTTTTGTCCATAGTTTGGGAAACACATTACATCGCTGTACCTGAGATGCATAAAATAATACCATGAAGTCTTTTGTCCATATTTTGGGAAACACATTACATCTCTGAACCTGAGATGTATAAAATAATACCATGAAGTCTTTTGTCCATAGTTTGGGAAACACATTACATCTCTGTACCTGAGATGTATAAAATAATACTGTACAGTACCATGGAGTCTTTTATCCATAGTTTGGGAAACACATTACATCTCTACCTGAGATGTATAAAATAATACTATGAAGTCTTATATGTCTGACAAAGTGGACTTGATGCCACGAAATCTTAACATGAAAATACAGAAGTTAGTCTTTAAAGTGCCACAACGTTGTTGTTGTTTTTTTGTCTTTTGTTTACTGTCTGATAGCCTGTATTTTAATGTGAACTTTCTTGGGCTTGTACACCTCTGCACCTGATGTGTATAAATTTATGCCATGAAGTCCCACTCTTCTGTCTGACGAAGTGGACTTGGATCCACAAAAGCTCACATTAAAATACAAAACTTAGTCTTTCAGGTGCCACAACATTTGTTGTTCTTTTTGTTTTGTTTACTCTCTGATTTCTCAATTGGGCAGCCAGTTCCAGCGAAGGCGGCGGCTCTACGAAGGCAATTGGCTGGAAGTTTTGGGCCTCCATGGTGTTGATGGTGGGGGTCGAGGGAGGGCTTCTGCCTCCAGGCATGTCAGGAGTAAGGAGGGCAGCGGACCGCGGAGCCTTCAGAGTTTCTTTCCATTGGCCTGGCTCGAGGTTGTTGAGGGGAATGAGAGAGATTGAGATTGCACATGCACGTAGACTTCCCTCTGCCCATTGGGAGAATGGCGAACCTTAACACTCCTGGTGTTCTTGGACTTCAATTCCCAGCAGCCCAAGTCAGCACTCCCTGCTGATCAGGGCTTCTGGGAATTGAAGTTGAAGAACACCTGGAGAGCCAAGGTTCAGCAGGGCGAAAAGCGCCCCCTTCTGGCTCCCACGTTCTTCCTGGCAATGCTGCTGTGCACAGGTACTTTTAGGAGCACTTTTAGAGGCATCTAGAAATAGAAACAGTGACAGACTTTACTCTCCTGGTATCCAAAATCACTCCAGATGGTGACTGCAGCCATGAAATAAAAAGACGATTAATTCTTGGGGGGCAAGCTATGAGAAACCTAGGCAGTTATATAATAAAAAGTAGAGACATCACCCTGCCAACAAAAGTCCGCATAGTCAAAGCAATGGTATTCCCAGTAGTATAGTGGTACCTCGCTTAAAGAGCATAATGCGTTCCACATGATTGCTCTTTAAGCGAGTTTGCTCTTTAAGTGAAACATCATTGTTTAAGTTACTGATTGTGACTTCTGACAGGTGGTGGTGGTTGTGAACTCCGATTTAGTTGTTAAGTGAGTTTTTGGTTGGTTTTAGTTGTTAAGCGAGGCGACCATTCAGAGGAAATTCTGCTCTTTAAGCAAGTTAGTCTCTAAGTGAGGCGCTCTTTATGCAAGATTTTACTGTAATCTACGGATGTGAGAGCGGGACCATAAGGAAGGCTGAGCACAAAAGAATAGACACCTTTGAACTGATGCTAGAGGAGACCCTGGACTGCAAGATCAAATCAGTCAATCCTGAAGGAAACTCAAGTCCACTTCATCAGATTTATCTGTCAAACAAACAGCTGTAGTTGAAAAAAGTTTGCCACAATAAATCAGTTCATCAGTGCCTAGCAGTTGATTATGATTGTTGCTTCAGAGTAACACGTTATAATAGCTGTACTGCTATTTCATTTAATACTGCTTTCATGGTTGGGAAATGGGAAGGCTGAATCTGAAACTTGGTATTTCTTTTAATATAGGTAAAGGTCACTCTTGCTTGAAAGCTAGTTGTATCTGACTCAGGTTCAGTGCTCATCGCTGTTTATAGCCAAAGAGCCAGAGCAGGGAGACCTGAAGGTTACAGCCCAATATGAGCCAAATCAAAGCTAAATTGTTCTTTGCAGCCCACAAAGAAGATCCTAAGGCATAGTGCAGGGGTGCCCAAACTATGGCCCATGGGCCAAATTGGGCCGGATTGCCGCCACCACTGGAAGTGCTGCACTGCCACCAGAAGTGCCAAAATTGGCAAGTTTTCATGCCAAAACTTGGCAAAAACATGCTGATTTTTTTTAAAAAAGTTTGAAAATGCTCCCTCATCGCTCCCTCCAAAGGAAGTGCTGGAGGAGGGGACAATGGCCAGAAACTGTTAGATGTAATATCACACTGCCCTGAACTACATGTACCACAATGCATTGCCTATGTAACCCTACCCCTCTGACCTCACCTAACCCTATTAAAGGACCCTCGCTTACCCGCTGACCTATTCCTTTCCTGACCCTTGAGACCATCACTGACTGCCATGCGGGCAGTGGGAATAAAAGACTTTAAAGACAAATGATTTAACCTGGAGTTATTGGGCCAAACCATCTGAAACTCTAACAAAATGGTAGCAGAGGCTATGGTTTGCCCATAATTAACTCCAGAACAAACAAAAATGACCAAAAGGAAGACCCGGACAAACAGAGTGGGAGCCAAGACACGGGCCAGACCCACAGGGCCCAAAGGAGGACCTGAAACTCCAGAACCAGCGACCGTACGACCCCAATCAGTAACGGAAGAGGCTAACCCCGACCAGACCATCGCAGAGATGGACCCAGGTGGCCAGATGGAGGCCGGGACCGGAGGGGCACCCACCAAAGGGGACAACCAAGGCGCAATCCCGGTAACCGAAATCTACAAGGCGATAGAGCAAACGGGAAAAAGAATGATTTCCATGGCGGAGCTACTAGCCTTGATGGACAATGGAGGCGAACCTCTCACCAATGGCGCTGGGTAAACTCTACCCCGGGAAACTCCATGGCGGGAATCCCGAGCACCACACCGGTTTTGAATCTAGCCAATCACAAGCGGCGGCCCTAGATTCAAACACACAGGCGGTAAACCCCATTGAGCTAACGATGCCCAAAGATGACTTGCGTGGCCCGGCAACACAAAAAAGAGAAAAAGCCCTGGGACCTCGGTGGGTGGACACGCGGACCCTCGAAATGCGGACCATGCCAACCCTCAGCCCCCAGGAGTCAGAAGGGGAGTGGGAAGCCCCAAGCAGATGACGAGCACCCAAAAGGGATGTCGCCGATGACCTGACCGACCTTCCCCAAGGGGCAGAGGCCCTCTCCACAAACAGAAGCCGAAGGGGACGCAACCTTTCCCCGGAAGCAAGTTACCACAGGCAAAAGGAGCGTGGCAGGTCCCCCAAAGCAAGCCACCACGAACTTTCTCAACGAGAAACCAAAGGGGATGCAACCTCTCCCCAAAGGCAAACTACCGCGACCGAAGGGAATGCGATCACCACACAAAAACAGATCACCGCGAGTGGCCCAACCGCGGACACGAGGGGTACGAAAGCCACAACCCCACATCCATGCGGAAGAACCGGAGATGCGTGCCAAGGAAAAACAGAAACCTACCGTGACCCATCGCTTGTCCAGCCCAGCTGTAGGGGAACCCAGCCTCCATACAATGCCACGGACCGAAGAAGCAGAATCCCGGCAACGTGGGACTCCTTCGGCCCGGCAGAGATGGCAGCCTCCTCACGGCGACATCACAGGATCCTCCGACGAGAAGGGCAGCTCCAGCGATTAAGCTGCCCCCCCAGCGACGCTCCAGCCCGGACAAGCAGGACCTCCAGAGCAGAGGTCTGCTCACCTCAACAGCCGGCGAAGAATGAGGCTCGCACAGGTGTAGACAAGGCAGCAGAGCTCCTCCTCTGGTGAAGAGGAGGAAGAAGGCTTTTGACAAGGTCCCACACCAAAGGCTCTTGAATAAACTTACCAGTCATGGAATAAAGGGACAGGTCTTGTCCTGGATCAGCAACTGGCTAAGGGACAGGAAACAGAGGGTAGCACTAAATGGATACTTCTCCAAGTGGAGGGAAGTAAATAGTGGGGTCCCCCAAGGTTCAGTACTGGGACCCCTGCTTTTCAACCTCTTCATAAATGATCTAGAGGTAGGAGTAAAAAGCAAGGTAGCCAAATTTGCTGACGACACTAAATTATACAGGGTAGTGAAAACTGTGAGAGATTGTGAAGAGCTCCAGAGGGATCTCTTGACACTGGGGGAGTGGGCAAAACAGTGGCAAATGAGCTTCAACATCAGTAAGTGCAGAGTGATGCATGTTGGGGCAAAAAACCCCAATTACATTTATAAACTGATGGGGTCTGAACTCTCTGCGACAAACCAGGAAAGGGACCTTGGTGTCCTGGTGGACAGCTCAATGAAGGTGTCAACCCAGTGTGCCTCAGCAGTGAAAAAAGCAAACTCAATGTTAGGGATCATTAGGAAGGGTATAGAAAATAAGTCAGCAAGTGTCATTTTGCCTCTTTATAAATCTATGGTGAGGCCCCATCTGGAATATTGTGTACAGTTCTGGTCGCCATACCTCCAGAAGGATATTATGGAGTTGGAGAAAGTACAGAGGAGGGCAACCAGAATGATTAGGGGACTGGAACACCTTCCTTACCATCTGAGGCTGCAACGGTTGGGCCTTTTCACTCTTGAACGACGACGTCTAAGAGGTGACCTGATTGAAGTTTATAAAATCATGCACGGTGTGGACAAGGTAGATAAGGAAAAACTGTTTTCCCTATCGCACAACACTAGAACTAGGGGACACTCCATGAAACTTTTGGGTACTAGTTCTCAAACAAATAAGAGAAAGTACTTTTTCACCCAGAGGATTACTGGTCTATGGAACTCCCTGCCAGAAGAAGTGGTGACAGCTGTCAGTCTTCACAGCTTTAAGAAAGGATTAGACAAGTTCATGGAGGACAAGGCTATCAATGGCTATAATTATGGCTACCTAAGGACAACCTCCGGGTTGGAGAGATAGGCAGGATATCTCTCAATGCCATTTCCAGGGAATCCTAAGCAGGTGAAGGCATCTCCTTGGGAATACCCTGAAGGAAATGGTGAGCCACTGTGTGAGACAGAATGCTGGACTGGATGGGCTGTGGCCTGTTCCAGCAAGGCTGTTCTTATGTTCTTATGTTCTTATGTAAGAACGGGTCATGGCAGGTCGCTCAATGAGACAAGCAAGCTCCTCCTGCAGGCAACCAGAAAAAGAACAAGCGGGACTTTCAAATGTGACAGTCTGTGTCCCCATTCCTTATTGCCAATTTGAAGACAGTCCAGGACACCAGAATTACTCAAGCAATGGAAACAACGCCGGCCAGCAGAGCCAACTTTCAAACAACTTCCCAATCTTCTGCATGACTGGAAAGAACCTCATTGACTGGGCTCAGCAATTCCAGGTAATCCTGATGAGGGAGGGGGTTTTGCACCTGATTCAAAACCCACCAAAGAAACCATGGACCCTAAAGGTGGACAGACTGCATCACGGGGTATTCTGTTTACTTTTGGGTTCTATTGACACTGCTATGTATGGGAGTATCTCAAACGGGCTAACTGTTTATGATGTCTGGGGGAAATTATACAATATGTTTTATTGCAGAAACAGGAGTACGACCTGCTTGCTATTAAGAGAGCTGTTCGCATACAAACTCAGGGAGGGAACAACCATGAGTGAACACTTAATGAAACTAAACAATATGAGGTCTGACCTCATAAGAAGGGGCGAATGCGTCACAGAACAGCACCTGATTAGCGTCATTTACAACTCTCTTGATCCAAGCTGGGACTACTTCCTGACTCAATTAGACAATTTGGGCAGTGACAATGCCACATTGGAATATATCACTAGGAAGCTCATAGCTAAGGATAACCTTAGAAGGGATAGAGCAATCATACGCAGAGAAGGCAGGCCACACAAGAAGGTTAGTTTCACTGAACAAGCGAGCTCAACCCCAGAGTGTCACACATGCGGATCTAGAAAACACATTAGAAGGGACTGTCCAAGATACAACAAGGATAAGAGGGCCACAGAGCACAACCCCTCACGTGATAGAACATGCCACGAAGGCATGCTAAGGCCGAGGCATGGGTCACAGGACGAATACCCACACAGGCATAGAGATGACAGGCGGTGGAGGTTGCCCAGCCCAGAGAGAGAGCCTAGGCCGCAGAGAGAACAAGAGAACCACAAGTCAGACTCCATAAATGTAAAACTCACGGAGGACCCAAGCTTACGAATAATCTTTGGAAACAAGAAGGCATCCATTGAAAGATGGGGAGAAGAAATAGGGAGCGTGAAGTTCATAGGCGGCCTACCATACTTCATAGCCAAGGAAGCTGACAATAGGCAAATCACAATAGGACTACTTGACAGCAATGATGACGAGGTAACGCAAGAGTGCACCACGGATGATTCCAGGGAACACGGAAATGAGGACCCAGAAGGGGAGAAGGATACCCCCCACAATTCTATGAAAAATGAAGGGGTCAATGAGACAAAGCAAAGGACGCCAAGGATATCCATAGGAAACCCCACACACGATGAGTGTGCACACCTACTACACAGGAAATTGGGACACATAGGTTTTCCAATAGTCAAGAAAATGCTGGAATGCTCGGAAGGGCTAAAGGTCAACAATTGCAAAAACTACCTGGAATGCTCCGTATGCAAAAGTTCCAAATCAAGGATTGAACCACGGCCAAAGACGTCCACCAGAAGGTCAGACCATCCATTCCAGTTGGTCCACCTTGACTTAGTAGGGCCACTTAAGAAGTCCTTGGGTCAAAAGAGGTTTTTCCTGACAATAGTCGATGACTTCAGCCAGTACGGCTTCGTGTACACCCTTAAGAGCAAGGACGAGACCTTCAGCAAATTCAAGGAATTCTATAAGAGGGTACAAACACAACACGACACAAACATAAAGCAGCTGATGATGGACAGAGGCTCGGAATTTTTGTCCAAAGAGTTTGAGAACTGGATAGTCGAGAAGGGGATGCTGCACTTCAAGACTGCACCATTCTCAGCCTTCCAAAATGGAGTTGCTGAACAAAGGAACGGAGTACTCCAGACCATGATCAGGTGTGCAATAAAAGACGCAGACCTGAGCTTATCATATTGGGGGGAAGCGCTGCTGTACTCCAACTACATGCTGAACAGATTATGGTCTAGCGTCATTGGGAGGACACCCTATGAAGCCATGTACAACCGGAAACCCAAACTGGCCCATCTTCACGTCTTCGGTGTGCTCGCAGACGTGCACATACCAAGACAGCTGAGAAAAAGGGGGGACAGGGTAACAAGAAGACTAAGGTTCCTAGGGTACGAACCAGGTTCGAAGGCGTACCGATTCCTAGACCACAACCTGAAGTTGGTGGTTTCCAGATCGGCCACTTTTCATGAATACGCAAACTGGAGCAAAATACATGCAAATGAAGTATTGACAAGCAATCTAGAACATGAAGAAGCTAGAGCACCGCTACCCGATGCAAGGTCCAGTGGATCAGGAGATGCAAAACATGATGAAAGTGGGGAACAGCAAACACGCCAGAGCACCACAGACATTGGGGATGCTGAATTGCCAAACCCTCTGGAAGTAGCACCTAGAAGGTCAACCAGGTCGACCAAAAACCGAACCCCCAGAGAGCTAGAAGGTTACATACTAGGCATAGACGCCTACCCCGAGGTGCCCACAAGTTATGATGACATAACCAAACTACCACCTGAAGAGCAGGATAAGTGGAGAGCGGCAATAGAAAAGGAGATGGAAAGTCTCAAGGCCCTTAATGTATACACCCCTGCAAAGATCCCCGAGGGGCAGAAGACGGTGGGAACGAAGTGGGTATTCAAGGTCAAACAGCCAGAGGATAAGCAAACACTGTACAAGGCCCGACTAGTGGCCCAAGGTTTCACCCAACAATACCCAGATGATTACGAGGACACATATTCCCCAACGGTGAAACCAGAAAGTGTCAAGGCCGCTCTAGTGATGGCAACCATACTCGGAGAACAAGTGTACCAATTCGACGTACAGACAGCGTACCTACACGCAAAACTAGATAAAGAAATATACGTCAAGGCACCACCCGGCTTTGGACGCAACAGCGGAGAGACATGGCTGCTCAGCAAAAGCCTTTATGGCCTCAAACAGTCCGGCAGGAGATGGTACAAATGTCTGGCTGAGGCAATGGGACAATTGAACTTTTTCCCAGTCAAGGACGACAAGTGTGTATTCTTAAGAAAATCACCGGAGGGGGTAGAAAAGATCCTGGTTTATGTTGATGACTTGTTGTATTTTGGAAAAAGCAAGTCCAGATGTTCGCCCAAGGCCTACAAAGCGAATTCTCCCTGAAGAGTCTGGGAGAAGTGAACAAATACCTAGGGGTACAAGTCTCAAGAATACCAAACGGCTTCGCCATCTCTCAGAAAGAAAAGATAGCTGAATTCCTTGACAAGTGTAAAATGTCTGACGCCCACCCATGTGGGACGCCAATGCAAACAGACTTCATGAAAAATGCCCATGAGGAGGGAGAGCCTTTCGAAGATATCAACCTCTACAGATCCACCATTGGATCACTGCTGCATATCGCCAACTGGACCAGGCCGGACATCACGCTGGAGGTGAACCTTCTCTCACACCACTCCAGCAATCCAAAGACCCACTATTGGGTAGCTATCAAGAGGCTACTGGGTAGCTATCAGGAGGCCCGCGCTCACCCCGTAGCCACTCCACCGCTCGGGGGATTGAGCCCACCTGCGCCCGCCGCCGCCGCCGCCCCCTCCGCCCCCTCCGAGCCACGCCTGGCCGGAGGGGTGAAAAGCCGCCGCCGCCGCCGCAGAGAGGGAGGCCCGCGCTCACCCCGTAGCCACTCCACCGCTCGGGGGATCGAGCCCACCTGCGCCCGCCGCCGCCGCCGCCCCCTCCGAGCCACGCCTGGCTGGAGGGGTGAAAAGCCGCCGCCGCCGCCGCAGAGAGGGAGGCCGCGCTCACCCCGTAGCCACTCCACCGCTCGGGGGATTGAGCCCACCTGCGCCCGCCGCCGCCCCCTCCGAGCCACGCCTGGCCGGAGGGGTGAAAAGCCGCCGCCGCCGCCGCAGAGAGGGAGGCCCGCGCTCACCCCGTAGCCACTCCACCGCTCGGGGGATTGAGCCCACCTGCGCCCGCCGCCGCCCCCTCCGAGCCACGCCTGGCCGGAGGGGTGAAAAGCCGCCGCCGCAGAGAGGGAGGCCCGCGCTCACCCCGTAGCCACTCCACCGCTCGGGGGATCGAGCCCACCTGCGCCCGCCGCCCCCCCCTCCGAGCCACGCCTGGCCGGAGGGGTGAAAAGCCGCCGCCGCAGAGAGGGAGGCCGCGCTCACCCCGTAGCCACTCCACCGCTCGGGGGATTGAGCCCACCTGCGCCCGCCGCCGCCGCCGCCCCCTCCGAGCCACGCCTGGCCGGAGGGGTGAAAAGCCGCCGCCGCCGCCGCCGCAGAGAGGGAGGCCCGCGCTCACCCCGTAGCCACTCCACCGCTCGGGGGACTCGTTCTAGGACTGACAGCAGTGTATTGAGTATATTAATTGTGTATTTGCCTTTTGTATTGTATTGCCTAATTGTGCCTAATTTTGTGTATTGCCTTTTGCTCTGTTTTATTGTATCTATACATGTTGTAAGCCGCTTTGAGTGGCACCTGTGTCAGGAAAGCGGGATATAAAATAAACTTCTAATCTAATCTAATCTAATCTACTGAGGTACCTGAAGGGTACCATGGACACAAAGCTGCTACTCACCCCTCAGGTAGGCGATGGAATCAATCTTTCATGCTATGCGGATGCTGACTGGGCCGGGTGCAAGAAGACCAGAAGGAGCACATCTGACTACATAGTAATGCTAAACGGCAGCCCTATATATTGGCGCACCGAGAAGCAAAAACTGGTCTCCACCTCCACAGCAGAAGCAGAGTACGTTTGTCTGTCCAATGCTGCAAATGATCTAATCTGGATAAGCGAACTGATCTCCCTCATCTGAGAGAGAGACCCAACCTTCCCATCATCATTCACGAACATAATAAGGCAGCCATAGACATAGCAAAGACTGAATCTGTAGGGCGGAAATCCCGACACATAGATATCAAGAACAGGAATGTGAGGGAGCTCATAGGGGAAGGCTTCATAAATCTGACACATTGTGAGACCAAAGAGCAGATAGCGGATATTCTGACCAAGCCACTCCCATTAGCTCAACATGGTTACCTGTTTGATAGCCTATGTCTTAGTGAGTGAGAAAACATCGATCTCATCCATAATGCGTTCAGTTCGTATGATATTAGAAGGGGTTTTGTTAGATGTAATATCACACTGCCCTGAACTACATGTACCACAATGCATTGCCTATGTAACCCTACCCCTCTGACCTCACCTAACCCTATTAAAGGACCCTCACTTACCCGCTGACCTATTCCCTTCCTGACCCTTGAGACCATCACTGACCGCCATGCGGGCAGTGGGAATAAAAGACTTTAAAGACAAATGATTGAACCTGGAGTTATTGGGCTGAACCATCTGAAACTCTCTAACAGAAACACAGTGTGATTTCATGTGCTGCCATCACTACCACCGTGAGGAATCACGTGACCAGCCCGCGCAGCTAACTGAGGGGGCATGGTCAAGCCCCTGGCAGGAAATGTTTGGGCGCCCCTGGCATAGTGTGACAATTTAGTACTCAGAAACTAAAAGCAGAAGTCCATGCACTCTGGGTGTAAATGCAAGAACCATTAGACACATTGACTAAATCCAGTTCATCAAAGCATTCTGTATTGTTACGCCACTGAAAAATTATCCGGCATCTTACCCTAGCAAACAAGAACTGCACAAGGTAGCAGGAAATAAAGGCACAATTGGTTATACAGTATATTTCCCATTTTAACCAATTGCACAATGTGCTGGAGAAGTGCTTTGTGGATAGTCCTTCTAGCTTGATGGGATTGGAGCTATTCTGGGCATACACATAACTACTCAACAGCATTTAAGACATCATCTCCAGTCTGCAGATGCAGACAGCACTGGCTCTTTGGCTACAGAGATGAGCACTGAACCCTAGAGTCGGATACAACTGGCTTTCAATCAAGACTGCAATCTTTATCTTTTACTCCAGTAGCTTGCAGTCTTGATTGAAGGCTTTTTATAGCTGAACTGATAGAGTTCTACTCAGCAGTAGAGGTTTTTGAAACCAAGCTCCAAGAATTCCCTAGACAGAATTCTAGGAGTTTGAATCAGCCTTACTTCTTAAGTATGCTAAGTTTTTTTTAAAAAAAGTTCAATAAATAAAGAAGTTTGTGACATACAATATAATTTTTATTATTCAAAAAGTGAACTCTTATTCACGTGGAGGAAGCCTAAAAGGCCATTAACATGGTCTAACTCATTCTCAAATCACACACACACACCCTGGGCATGTACCCCACATTGGGAACCACGGGTCTAGATAGAAAAGTTGCCCAACAATCTGGAAGAGCATGACATAGTGAATAGATGATGGAATTCATTTACCAAAAAGTGTAAACATTGCATGAATGAATCATGAATCATCCTGCCTAATTAAAAGCGAATCCTTATTTCATCATGAAATAACCCGTGGACTTCATTAATTTTTTTCAAGTCAGAAAAGGATAGAAATGACATAGGACAGGGATATGACACATGTATACAGATCATACCAACCAAGGATTACAATCTTGGTGCTTTTTAAGAAATCTGATATGCAATTTTTAGGTTTTCTGAAAGCATTTAGCAGGCTACTGTTAAGAACAAGATGTTCTAACAGAAGTATCTGTGATCTGATCAAGCAGAGCACTTCTGGTCATTACCGTACTTTTCATTGTTTACCTAAAGCAGGGGGTTCCCAGCCTAAGGCCTGTGGACCGGATCTGGCCCATGGTGCTATTTCATGTGGCCCTCCCACTCCTCCAAGGGCATTTGAGACACAAAATGGCCATCCCCTTTGAAACTGTTTGGACAAAATGACCTCCCCCATTGTGCAGGCAGGGCAAAATGGCTGTCCAGCCCTTGAAGCTGACTGAGAGAGCGTGACCTGGCCCCCGGCTTGTAAAGATTGGGAACCCTTGACCTAAAGAGTGAACTTCTTTTTTGTCCAGATCAAACTTTAAATGGCCAAAATGAAACCCCTTCTTGGTGAATGGAACCCTAGATTTTTACTGTTATGTAAACTTCTGTTAAGCATACAGGTATTTAGATTAATTGAACCTTTTATCTCTGTTTTCAGATTGAAGAACTAAGTACAGAAACCAGGGAAGAAATGGAACAACAGCAGTGGAGTGAAGCAGACAGAAAAGAACAGGTTGGAATAATAAGAAAATGTACTGGAATGAATTGTTTTTCATTAGCCGTATATGTAGATTGGTTTATTTTGATTGGATTCTATACACAAGAATACTGCATGCAGATGCTTTTTTATAATGCACTTACATATCCTCAGTTCCCTGATAGCGGGAAAGCAGCAACTGCATTTTGTTCCATTGATGCCCCTTATTTTCCTGCATTCAAAATGGCTTCTTTACCTTCACGCCTAAATTGAATTTGTACATTGGTAGGTGGCAAGTTGGGGGAAAGATACACTGTACCATCTTCCTTTATCCCAAAGATTAAATTACAGTGATACCTCATACAACGTCCAAACTTGGTTCCACAAGTTTGGACTTTATATGGATTTGGACTTTGTCTGAGGCATGCAAAATCCTAGCCGTGAAGCCTCATACAACGTCCAAATCCTTGCTGCGATGCCTCATACAACGTCGTTTCCATATAGATACATTGTACTGTAACAGCACAGACTTCAGGGCAAAGTCCAGGAGACACACAGGAAACTGACAGAACTTTAAGAAAACATTGTCTAAAGGCTAAATACATTACAAAAACATGTCAAACAACCCTGCTTGTCCAAGAACCTGAAGAATGCTGCAAAAATCCCAGGAATGCTTCTAAAATTCTGACAAAAAATTCAAAAAAATCCAAAACCACGCTCAAAACCACTCCTAAACACTCTTCGCCTCGTGCAAAACCCACAAGAGCAATGCACGCATGTGTCCTGCCTTTTATACTGCCCAGGCACAATGCAACCTGGGGAAAACCCCAATGCCTCATACAAAGTCACAGCGACTTTGTATGAGGTATTACTGTATCCTTTTGTCCTGTGGCACATGATGGAATCAGAGCATTTTATCAGAGTACACTCTGGGCTTAGAACCACTGAAGGTATACATCTTTGTAGCATGTCCATAGGGTCCCACTATTTTCTGGCTCAGCCAGATGATTGTCACCATATCAATAATCTGTCACTTTTTGTTCATTCCATTGTGCAAAATTGCAGGCTGGGAGAAATCCTCAGTCCCTTTTGACAACAGGAAACAGTCATTCATGCTGCTTTTGAAACAAACCAAGGATTTCCTTGATGCCATTGATTGAGTGCATTTTTATACTGCCCATCTGGGAAATTTCCCACTCAGCCATTCCTCAGGCAGGCCATTTCACAGGTGATAATTCAGTCGTTAGACATATATTTGTAGTCCAGTCCACGTACATTTTACCCAGAGTATTCTTGCACGCTGAAAGTAGGACATGATTGACAATAACCCTGACCATATTTTTTTCTAATGTGATATAGGTAAAATGGCTGTCGATTGTACTTGGTAACTTTCTTGCTCTGCTTCAAGAAAGTCAGTTTGCTATAGAAGAGTAAAAAGTTATTTCTTTGAAGCCAGAAAGCCTGTGGATATCTTTAGAAGAAGACAGCCTTTCATTTTCCAGGTATTGTAGATCCTGATGAATGTACCTTTATACATGTGCTAAGGTTTTTTAATTTTTTCCCCTCTGTAGATTTATGAACAAAAAAGTGACTGTGAAATAAGTGAACTAAAAATTCAGCGTGAGGGTGAAGTCAACGACTTGCATGCTGAATTAATGAAAGGGGAACAACATTTGTCAGAGATGTTGCAGCACCAAATGGAAGCTATAGATCAACAAGAGGTGCAGCCTGAAGAGGTACAGTATTAATTGCATGGTACCAAAAATTAAAATAAAATACGAGCTGGGAGAAGGAGAAGTATTGTGGCACCTTAAAGGTTGGCAGCTTGGTTTCTGTGTGAGCTTTTATGGAACAAAATCCATTTTCTCAGATGCATCTGAATGTCTGAAGAAGTGGATTTTGATTCACAAAAGCACATATGGAAACAAATCTTTTAGTCTTTAACATGCCATAATAATCTTCACTTTCTTTCTTTTTTCCAACATCTTGAAACTCAAACACCGCTGCCTGTTTGGGAAGTATTAACTACAATAGTGTTCATGTTGTAAGTGCAAAAAAAGGCCATCTGTAAAAGGAGAACCTTTTTCTGAAACATAGTAATAGGTTTGCATTGTTAGCGTTCTAATAACATTTGGTTTTTGATTCAATGTTATTCGGAAAATCCACATTTTTTTAAGTGAGCAAATGACTGAAAGTGTGCTATGAGAATTATATACAGTGGAACCTCATACAACAATCACCCCATATAGCAACGAAATCGTATAACAATTAGGTTTTTGGGGTAAATGACATCCGGCATAACAATTTTCCCTATGGAAAAAAATCATACAATTTTTCAATGGAAAAAATCACATAGTGAAAACAATCGTTGTACGATGCATCCCATAGGGAAAATCGCTGTACGATGCATGCATCGTATAGGAGTTGTTTCGTACAACAATGAGCCCCGTGGAACAGATTAGAATTGTTGTATGAGGTACCACTTTTATTCTACTATAAATTTTTCTTAAATGTTCTTCTTTGCAATTTTATATCACATGTTTCTTTTTGGTAGTACTGTATCTGTGACTTGTGCAGTCTTGTGAAGCTCTTTTTATAACTTTTCTGTAACTGAGAAAAGCATTTATTCACAGGAGCTTCTGCTCTTGCTTCCACCCATCTTTTTGGCACTTTTAAATAACAGATCAGGTAGGAATCTCATATATTTATCAACGCTAAATATTGGCAACTCTTTAAGATTAACAACTTGGGATTAACAACATTCATTTCAATCCCCCATTCTTCAGACTTAACCGAAGGTTGTAATTGTTTTAAATTCCATTAGTTTGATAATACTACCCAATATCTAGTTCCATCTGCCTCCATACTAGCTCAATCACTGTTTTGTGTTATAGAGCACATTCAGTAGGGAAACAGCACTTAGCTAATAAAGATGGGTCTTAGCACTTACTTAAATGATATCAGAGAGTAAACAAAATAAAAAGACAAAAATGTTGTGGTGCTTTAAATACTAACTGCTGTATTTTATTTAATGTTAGCTTTCATGGATCAGGTCCACTTCATCAGACATGGGAGTGAGACTTCATGGCATAAATGTATACACATCAGGTACAGAGCGAAGTATTTCTGTGAAGGTGGTGTAATATAACAACATATACAGCATATATAGCAGCATATAACAACCTGTTAATGGTGGTGTATCAAATCTGATAATGTCCCAGAAACCCTTGACTAATATTCAAACCTTTGAGATGGGTGTCAAGCATATGGATGAACTTTATTTCTGCTGTCTCTCTCTGGATCCTTGTCTTGGAATGTCTCTGTTCCAAAACAGCAACTTTCAAGTTACCAGGTAGCATGTCCAGGTAGATTGAAATGGGTTTCTGTGAATTGCCATTCTTGATGTCTGATTTATGTCCATTAAAGTTTAAATTTTAAAATTGATTTTCTTTTAGCATTTTAAAAGAGAATGGGTGTTGAATAGTGACCTTTTCTTGAGAAACATGTCTGAAGATTTATCTGAGGGACATCAGATTGAATTAAATGAAATGAAAAAGACCATTCAGGTAGAAGCTGAAGAAGCAAAACAGGAGTTGGAGAGACTATATTTTGAAAAGGATCAGGTTGAAAGTACGTATTTAGGAAGAGCTATCATCATTGCAGTGTTTTTCTCTGAAGATGCAAAATTGTATAAGATGCAAGGTTTAGCCTGTTACTGTTAAAATAAGTGATTTGCCACTGTTTTCAGCAGAATGTGTGTAGTCAGTCGCCTCTAGTGGCCAATTCTGTTTATTTATTTAGCATATGATGAATTTCACTTGTCTACATTAATGTTTATATATACAATGGTACATCATACAACGATTTTAATCCGTTCCACAGGGATCGTTGTTGTACGAAACAATTGTTATACGATGCATGCATCGTATAGCGATTTTCCCTATGGGATGCATCTTACAATGATTGTTTTCACTATGTGATTTTTCCCATTGAAAAATTATTGTATAATTTTTTTTCCATAGGGGAAATTGTTATGCAAGACGCCATTTTCCCCAAAACATAATTGTTAGGCGATTTCGTTGCTATACGAGGTGATTGTTGTATGAGGTTCCACTATACAAGGGGCTCTCAACCTACGGCCCACGGGCTGGACCGAGCCCACAACACCATTTCATGTGGCCTGCATTGCCGCCACAAGCAGAAGCAGACTTTTTACAACACATCCAGGTTTGAAAGCCATTGAAGGGCTTCATCTGTGGCACTGTGCAAGCGTAGACCTGGGCTTGTGGGGGAAGGTATCCGAAATGGGAAAGCGGATGCCTTTGAAATTGTTCCAGGGAAAGAATGGCAAGAGAGCCTGGAATGTGGACAGCCCCTGCAGACAAACAGTCCCTGTGGACAAACAGCTTACCCGCCCACCGCAGGGGCCTGCCCATGTCCCAGGCTCTCTTGCGTTTCTTTCCCCAGAGCGGTTTCAAAGGAAGCCGCTTTTCTGCTTTGGATAGACTTTCCCCCACAAGCCCACATCCCAGCAACAGCCACGCGTGCGGGCCCCGGGCTGGAATCCAGACCCTCCACAAGCCAGGAGAATGAAAAATCAAGGGGAAAAGGCTGCCGTTTTCAAAAATGGCGCCAAAACTCACCCAAAAAAACCGCTGAAACTCCACAACAGACGACCCTAAGTGCCACCCACAGACTCCAAAATGTCTGTGGGTGGTCTTAAATACCCCCCAGGTGCACTGCAGTCTGGGAAATTCCCGGTTGTAATCCGAAGAAACATCATACACAAGGATGCATTTCCTCTGAATTTGCCATCATAAACCACAGCGAACATAAACCACGGCGTTTATAAGCTGGAGTTTTACTATATATACCAGGATTTCTCAACCTTTTAAAGCTAGGTCATGCTCCGTCAGACAGCTTTGGAGGCCGGATGACCATTTTGCCCTTCCTCCACCACATGGCACTTTCTAGTGAAATAGTGCTGTGAGCCACATCCTACCTGCAGGTCACAGGTTGAGAATCCCTGGCATACACCATTTCTATTAATACATCTTGGGAAATGTATTTATTACATCTTTTAGAGATTTTTCATAGAATACTTTCAGACTGTGGATAGGTAAACCGTAGGTACCAAACTCATGGGAGGGGGGGGGGGGGAGAGACCCATATAGCACATTGTCTTCAGATTAATAATGTTACTATAAAGTTTGTAATGACAGCTACAAGAAAATGCAAAACTATAATGTACAGATGGAACAGAACTTCAAATTCATTGCTAATTTTCTATTACTCTTTAGAGGTATGTCTAGTCCTGATGTTGGAAAGGCTTGTTTTAATGGGTTAATTCACTAGAAGAAGAATATTTCAAGGCAGAGTTCCTATGTTTTAGGATGGTTTTGTATTTTATAAGAAAATATTTTTCATGACCGAACATTATTTTTAGTGGAGCTTAAAAACCTGGAAAAGCTATATCATCTGGGCATGAAAAAGTTGCAGACTAAACATGAACAAGAGTTGCTGGATGTGACAGAGCAAAGCAGGAAAAAAGAAGGAATGTTACAGCAAGAGGTAACTGCAGATTTGTTCATACAGGTAGACATTGTATAAAACTTTTTTCAGACTAGAGGATAATTTGACAAAAACACAAATTCTTCAAAGCTTTCCGTTGCCTTTTGCAGTTATACAGTAGTGTGTAAAAGGTTTGCATACCTTTAGATTTGTTGTTTTAGCAATGGTTTAATGGCCATACAAAAATATTTCTTAGCCCCTTCATTGGAATACAACCAGAATATGCAGGAAATGTGTATGCATTATTCAAAAATAGAGAAATCAGAAAAATCTAGCTTCGATAGGCTAAAGTGGCAAATAATTAGTTTGGCCTCCCCTTACACTTGAGCAACAGCAGGTACCTGGCTCCCATAAACCTAATTATATGATTTTTGGTTCTACAAAAGCTTAGTGGATAGAATCCAGAAGACAATAAGATCTTAAAAGTTTATGTATAGAAGTCCCCCAAACCTGGCATACCTCCACATAGTAGAAGATACTAATGGTGAATGTAAGAATTGTCTTTACAAAATATAGAGCAGTGATGACCAACCTTGGCACTCCAGCTGTTCTTGAACTTCAATTCCCAGAAGCCCTGATCAGCAGGAGTGCTGACTTGGGCCTCTGGTAATTGAAGTCCAAGAACACCTGCAGTGCCAAGGTTCACCATCACTGATACAGAGCATTGCAATGTGTTCACATTTGTACATTTATAGTGATCTTGCCAGTGTATCTTACTATTTACTTTCAATACTGATCACTACTACCATAGCTCACTGTTTTTTTCTTAACAGCTATTTTCTTATTGTTATTTTTTCAGAGAGTTATTCTTAGAATAAATGCAGGAGGAAGGCAACAAATTTATTGGAGCAGTAATTTTTTTAAATGATGTAATAAAGATATCGTCTTCATCCTGCATTGGCTTGGTGTAAGGATCACACTGCTGTCTTTGTTTATGGAACCTCCTAGGATAGTCTTCAGATCATGCCATGAGCCTAGAGGCAGTATGGAATAGTAAAACCTCGGATAACGCTAAAACTTGGTTCCACAAGTCTTAGTGCTATCCAATTTCTAATGTTATCCAATGAATGCATCGGATAACGTTAAAATCCTATGGGATGAATTGCATAACGTTAAAACTTCATAGAGATACATTGTAACCGGCACAGGCTTTAGCGAATGTTATCCGATGCAAACGTTATCTGAGATATTACTGTAGTTTTCTTTAATTTCTCTTCCACAGATAGAGGAACTGAAAGATAGCCTAGAAAAACTAAAGACAGAATCAGAAGAAGAAATTAAACATCTTTGGTCTCAAGTGGATGGTGCCCGAGCAAGTCGGCAAGAACTAAGTGGTAGGTTTAAATATCTGAAGTACAGTATATGAATTGCAGTATTGCAGTTTACAATATATTATACAGTGGTACCTTGAGTTACAAATTTAATGCATTCCCTGAGATATTTCGTATTATGAAAAATTCATAACTCAAATTTCCCATAGGGGAATGCATTGAAAGCCAAAATTTGTAACACAAAACATGGTTTTCCATAGGAATACATTGAAAACCAATTAGTCCGTTCAAAAAAAATGAAACTAGAGGTATTATTTTCAATTAATTTTCATTCATATTGCAAAATTTTCGTAACACGAGGCATTTGTAACTCGAGGCACCACAGTATTATAAACTGGATCGTTTTCTATTCAGTTTATTTTAGAACGACATTTTATTATTTATTGAAACTTTTTTTATTTTCCAATATTTAGTTATAATGTTTTAAAATAATAATAAGGGAGTATGTACAAGGTCAGGTTCACTCGCTATTCATCCCCTTTCTCCTCAGAGTTGAAAGAACAACTTCTTGCTCGCACATCGCATATGGAAGAAATGGAATGCTTGAAAAAGGATTTCCAGATGAAATGGGAGAAAAAAAGAAATGAGCATGAAAATGAACTGGAACAGCTCAGGCTTTATTTTGAACAGAAATTAAAGTCTGTGGGAGAAAATTACAGAGAAGAAGTGACAATGTTGCATCAAAGACTGCAAGAAATGAAGGACTCCTCCTTTCTAGAGATGGAGAATAGCCAAGACCAACATGTGGAATTTGGGTAATGGCAGCAATTTTATAATAAAATAACATGCTGTATCAAATTTTACTTAGTATTGATCTGTTTGTTAAATTTCTTGTGCATTTTCTACAGTCGTGATGTTCTTTGAATCTGGCAGTCAGTGTAGGTAGGCTGGTTGGATAGGAGGAGGCCAGGAGGATAGGCTGCAGTGTTTCCCAAACTTCTACAGGTATTCTTGGACTTCAATTCCTAGAAGCCTCAATCGCTACATTGGCTGATCAGGTCTTTGGGGAACTGACTTAGCCTTCTGGGAATTGAAGTTTGAGAAACACTGAGTTAAGGTAATGGTTTTCCAGCCATTACCTTGACTTGACCTCCTGGCTTTTGCTATGATTTTTTGCCTTTCTTATGCTGATAGAAGCTTCTAGTACAGTGATGGCAGACCTTGGCACTCCATATGTTCTTGGACTTCAATTCCCAGAAGCCCAAGCCCCCATGAATCCACACGAATGGTTTACTGCGATTCATCTGTTCTGCGCCGCCCTCATCGCTCCCAGAAGTGTAAGTAAAATGCGCCCGTATGTGAGGGTGGTGCAGACCGAATGAATCGCAGTAAACCCATCGCCATCACGGATTTAGTATCAGTACTTGCACTTGTAATGATAATTAGGATTCATAAGAACATAAGAACAGCCTTGCTGGAACAGGCCACAGCCCATCCAGTCAAGCATTCTGTCTCACACAGTGGCTCACCATTTGCTTCAGGGTATAATTCCTAAGCAGATGCCTTCACCTGCTTAGGATTCCCTGGAAATGGCATTGAGAGATATCCTGCCTATCTCTCCAACCCGGAGGTTGTCCTTAGGTATCCATAATTATAGCCATTGATACCCTTGTCCTCCATGAACTTGTCTAATCCTTTCTTGAAGCTGTCAAGACTGACAGCTGTCACCACTTCTTCTGGCAGGGAGTTCCATAGACCAGTGATCCTCTGGGTGAAAAAGTACTTTCTCTTATTTGTTTGAGAACTAGTACCCAAAAGTTTCATGGAGTGCCCCCTAGTTCTAGTGTTATGCGATAGGGAAAACAGTTTTAATCTGAATGACACCATAGCTGCTTTTGTATAGGGGTTTGTGGCTCCAAGTCAGTCCAAATATCAACACACTGTAGCATCCCAACAATTTTTAATTTTCAAAAAACAACTCTGGGTGGTCATAGAGAGTAAAATACATGGTTGAATTTTCGCATCTGTAAAGGCATACCTAACTCTATGCAGTATTTTATTAAGAAAGTGTTTGTTACAGTTATTTATTTGTCTGAAATGCTTGTTCTCTCCCCCTCCCTCATTCCTCATTATAGCCCATCTATGACACTTTTAGAAGAGATGACTGAAAAAGAGAGATATGGACTTTTTGAACAGCTTGCCCAGCAATTGGAGTACTATAAGGTAAATCACCAGACTTTTGGATAATTGTAATGGAAGACTACTTGACAAGGTAGCAACAAGTCATGTCAAAAGTATGTCAAACATTCAGTATGTTTTCTGAAGCTCAGATTTCAAAGTGGGGGCTGACTCACCAAATCCTCACTGATTCAGTGTGCATACTCTACTTTAGTGGCACTTACTATGCTATGCAACAGGATTGCAGCCACTCAAACAACATTTTTATCATCAATTAGTGAGAAGGAATGGATGATGACCTAGATCAGGGTAGGCCAACCTTGGTGCTCCAGCTGTTCTGGAACTTCAATTCCCAGAAGCTCAGATCAGTAGGTGTGCTGACTTGGGCTTCTGGAAATTGAAGTCCAAGAACAGCTGGAGCGCCAAGGTTGGCCAGCCCTGACTTAGATCTTTTATAGGCACTAATACCGTAAATAAAAAGTTAATGTGTTTTTAATTGAAGAAACATGAATAGCCAAAATTGGAACCATTTTGTGAGATCTAGAAAAACTGATTATTTCTGTTTGCCAGTAACTACCACATGATAAAAAATAACCTCATTTAGATATCAACATCTTCATGCTTCTGCTGTAGCGAAAAATGTTTTAATATTATTGTTTGATATAAGCTGTGGGTTGATACATCAAGACAGTATGTTCTCCGGTCTTCTAAAGACAGAATACAGGTTTTAGCATATCTAAAGTGATAATAAGATTGTTTGTTGCCTCTGTTGTAATATAATTTGTCTTAACCTGTCTCCTTCCCTATTCCTATTTCTGTTGAATAATCTTTGCAGAGTGGTGCAGTTAGCAAGTCCCAAAAGATTAAGCCTGAATATTATGAAATGCAAGCCGACCTTGATTCACATTTTCTTCTTAGTTCCTATTGTACAAATACTCAGGTACAGCTTTAGCTTAAGACAAAAGAATATTTACTTACAAGGCTTATATTCAAAGTTGTCAGGTAGATAGTGAAAAACATAGAATCGTATAATCACTGACTTGGAAGGGACCATCGAGTCCAACCCCTTGCTCAATGCAGGAATTCGAATCAAAGCAGATATGACATAATAACAATACAGTAAAACCCCGTTAAACAAAAATAATTGGTTCCACTAGGCACTTTGTTATACATTTTTTTCATTATACGATGCATACATCGCAAAACAAAAATCTATGGGATGCATAGTACAATGAAAAGTTTTTCGTTGTACGATTCCCATAGGGAAAATTTTCATTGTACAATGAACTGTTTCCCCACCCCCACCCCCCAAAAAATCCTTTGTTGTACAATTTTTGCCCTTTAGAAAGAACTAAAAACCTGGCTGGCAGGCCAAGTTTGGGGTGCAGGTGGAGGGGTGGCCTCCGTTGGGTGGTTAATATAGGGGAGGATGCCTGCCCCACGGTTTCTTCGGTTCCTGCACCCCTCTCTTTTTAGGGGTGGGTTCTTATTGCTGGTTTGTATCTTTTTATTTGTTTTTATCTGTTTTCACCCACTGTGTGAACCGCCTGGAATCGGCTTTGGCTGAGTGGGCGGTATAGAAATTTAACAATAAATAAATAAAAATAAATAAATACGGGGTTCTACTGTATAGCAGTTTACTTTACCTTGTTTGCAAAAAGGAGGAAGAAAATTCTCTCAAGGAAATGATGGTTGTAAAGAGGCTTCTAAATTACCAGATTTTTCAGACTAACATATTTTGAGTCAGAATGTACTAGGTTGAACAGCTGAACACTCAGATGCACATGTAGTTACTTAGGTTCAGTCTAAAATCTACACATAGCGCTAAGCCTATGTACTAAGTCAGGGGTTCTCAACCTACACCCACGAGACAGATTCAGCCAATGGCGCCAAATCATCCGTCCCCCGACCTTGCTCTAGCTGCAGCCACAGCCATGTTTTACAGCAGCATTTACAGTGGGGGAAACCACCAGTCCGGTCCCCTCAACTGTCTGAGGGCGTGTGATTCAGCCCCTGATGTAAAAAGGTTGAGAACTCCTGTACTAAGTGAAAAGCAGTTACTTTTGGAGGGTATAAATATTTAGCCAGCTGATTGGCTGTTTAGATTTAAAACAGGCAATGCCTATGTTTATCAAATGCTGGCCCTTCCCATCTCCATGTTACTATGCAATAGAAACACAAAGCATGATGGGTTCTTCATCATGGTCCTTGTGATTCACACAGAAGGGCGATTTCTGCACATGCACAGAGAATTTGGAATGTTCCAGAGCTTTGCAGGAGCTTCAAGCTCCACCTACCCTCCTCAGCGTGTGCACAAATCCCACCTAAAGTCAGTTCTTTTTCTGTACCACAACGATAAGAAATTCTTACTGTTTAGAAGCACCTTACTCAGCAGTCATTTGTATTATAGTTATTCTTCTTCCTTCTTGTATATAACATCTCACCTTTCTATTTAAAAATGATGAAAAAAGAGCAAAGTTTATAGTTTTATCCTTGTTTGTAATTTATGGCCTCTTTGCCCCTGTTTAAGCATTGTAAGACATGTAGTAACAAAATATTGCTAAAGGACAGTCACTCTAAATGTGTCTGTTGTTTGGGTTAAGTCCATCAAATCCACCTTGACGCAAATGTACAAAGTTTACCTATGCCACCCATGTCACCTTAAAAAATAATTGTATCTGAAGATGCACTTTTGGCAAATTGTCAGGGCAGGCAATTTATATGCTCTCACCAAAGCCAATGCTTTTATCAATACTTTGCACTACAAAGCCAAAGCCTGCAATAATGGAAACTCCTCGCCCTTGTACCAGACCTGACACACCTCCAGATGTGTAGGCCTTGAAATTGGATGCCTTACATCTTCAGAAACAAAAATCCAAAAGTCTGCCCAAACCATCTCAACAAACGTATAAGACAGGTGTTCTTGGCCCACGGCACCATTTCATGTGGCCTACGTTGCCACCACCACTGGAAGCAGACGCTTTTACAACAGCTGTGGACGTGGTTTACAGCGGGAGGAACCACCAGTCTGGCCTACTCAGCTGTCTGAGGGGCCATGGTCCGGCCCGTAGTTTGAAAAGGTTGAGAACTCTTGGTGTAAGACTTTTAAGAAAGAAAAGTCTCACATGGAACCTAAGAAACAAAATTGTAAAGACAAATCCATCTATCTTATCAACATATTTTTTGATAAAGTAGAATGTTTATTGAGTTGGTAGTATTCCTGCATTCCCCTTCCAAATCTATTATTTTGTAATTGTATGTCTGTGCCACAGACCTTCCTAAAAGATAGATTTATAAAAATCATAGATGACCTCTGAATCCATGGATTCATGCTGTGTTTCAAGTTGCCCGGTAGACAAACACTATTGTTACATGACTCTTGCTCAGTTCTCTTTCTCTCTGTGAAGACTAGCATTTCATTTTTCTCTCTCACTGTGGCTATCCTTATGTATAGATTAAATTACTGCATTTCATTACTCTTTTGTAAAAGTGCAGTGTAAGAAATCAGTTCTGGTATAACAAAGTGTTACACACAAGGAAAATTAGAATTAATAAAGGTCCAGTTATTTAATGGGGCATCTCTTCTGCATGTTGGCTTCAGGAAGAGCTCTGTAGTCTACAGCTGCATTTGGATAAAAAACACAGAGAAGAAATGGAGTCATTAAGATCTTCTCTCAAAGACCAGTACCAAGAGAGTCTCACGGAGATGAAGATGGATCTGTCGGAGAAATACATTTCTGAAATTGAGCAGCTGAAAAGAAAACATTGTTTAAATCTTGAAGAGCTCCGTGCCAAAATTTCAGAAGAACACCTCAGAGGTAAGATACGGTATCTTATGTTTAAGCTGTAGTTTTCAATTGCAAAACTTAAGTTTATATGTATAAATAAAAATTGTGCTCCTTTATATATACTAGTGAGCATGGGTGTTTGAAAAATATCATGTCCAAAGCCACAAGTATTTTAATTTTTCACCCCCTTTTAGATTGGGTAATTTGAAATTCATACACCTTAATACCATTATGTACAGAAGGGCTTCAAATGCCTCTGGTTTTATACATGAGAGTTACCAAAATGTCTGCCTCTACTCCTTGTAAATATTACATAGCAGATAGTGGCCTGCCCTGGTAATGCATCATAGAAATAATATATGATAGCCAGAGTTCAAGGGGTGGGTAGCTGGCAAAGTAAAAAAGCACCAATACCCAGGGCAACCAGGTAATACGCTAGACAATAACTGTATCTCAGTCCAGAGTCCAAACCTGAGGTAGACAGGGATACAACGCTAGTCCAGACAACAGGGCATAGTCCAAATAAGCCAGTAGGATGAGAGTCCAACCCTGCAAGCCCTACAGCTAGCTGCCTTCCATGCAGCTAGTTCTATAATCATCAAGTTACTTTTAGAGAACTTACCCTGCAGATTCTGGAGCTGCTTCAGATCCTGACAATTGTTATTTCAGAAATTGTTAATTGGATAGTTTTAGACTCATGGATAACTGAAACCATGGAAATTGAACCTGTGCATATTGGGGGCAACCTGTATTATCTTATTTTACTGATTTATACATACTGTATTTATTTATTCACATTTATACCCCACCCTCACTCAGGGCGGTTTACAATGTATATAAACATTATCTAACATTTAATAGGCTGGGCACTTGCCTTTAGAGCTTTATTGGTCAAAACTAGCACTTTGAATTTTGTCTGGAAATGGATAGGCAGCCAGTGGTACTGTAATGGGGAGGCTATGTAATCTCTCTAACTAGTCCCAGTTAATAATCTGCAGTGTTTTGGATCTGCTAGAGCAGGGGTTCCCAACCTTTCAGCGTCGCAGGCCAAACCACACACACACCCCGGACAGCTGAGCAGGCCAGTGATGTGGTTCCTCCTGCTATAAATGCTGCCATAAAACGTGTTTACGGCAGCCACGGGTGTACTTGAGGCAGCGTTTATAATAGGCATAAAACGTGTCTGTGCATGTATGTGTGTGTGTGTGTGTGTGTGTGTGTGTGTGTGTGTGTGTGTGTGTGTGTGTGTGTGTGTGTGTGTGTGTGTGTATCCCCCACCTATCTTAAGTTCATTGCTTGCTTTCGATTTTATATAGCCCAACAGTGTGACCACTACTCAGGTGGTTTCTAATACAAAAATGTACAAGGGTATCCTGTGAAATAACTGAAAAATTATCAATTTTGAAACCACAAAGATCAGTAATCCTAGTACAGTAGGATTCATAGATGACCTCTGAATCCATGGATTCATGCTGTGTTTCAAGTTGCCCGGTAGACAAACACTATTGTTACATGACTCTTGCTCAGTTCTCTTTCTCTCTATGAAGACTAGCATTTCATTTTTCTCTCTCACTGTGGCTATCCTTATGTAGAGATTAAATTACTGCATTTCATTACTCTTTTGTAAAACTCTGGACTGAGATACAGTTATTGTCTAGCCTATTACCTGGTTGGCCTGGGTATTGGTGCTTTTTACTTTGCCAGCTGCCCACCCCTTGAACTCTGACTATCATATATTATTTCTAAGATGCATTACCAGGGCAGGCCACAAAGATCAGTAATCCTAGTACAAAGATCAGTAATCCTAGTACAGTTCGGCTACCGCCGAACTGGGACTGCCGCCCGAGCCACTCCCGGAGCCCTTGCCACCGGCTCTGGGAGGAGAAACAGCTGCGCCCAGCGCCCCTCCCCTTGGCCGTCGGGCGGGGAGTTTAAAAGGCGCTGGAGGCGCCAGAGCTGCTGCTGCTGCTGTTGCTGCCACTGCCTCAGCAGGTTTGGGCAGGTGGGGCCCGCAGTGAAGACGCCAAACATCGCCACCACTGCACCTTGGGCCCACCTTCCATTGCTCGCCTCCGGCCAGGACTTTAAAAAGGCTGTGTGAGGCACTAGAACTTTCGTTTTTGTATTTTTATCTGCTGGGGGGTAGGGGTAGGATTGAGTGCGTGTGACAGTTGATGTTGTTAGTGTGGCTGTAGTGCAGTCACACTTTATATTGCCTATATTGTGTTTTTGTATTATGTATTTTGTAATTGAGAATTGCCACTTTGTGGAAATTTCTATTCTACCTGTAATTTTTTTTGTGTTTCTGGGTTTACATTGTATCTTTACCATTTGTTTCTTAAATGTTGTAAACCGCTGTGAGTCTCCCATTGGGATGAGAATAGCGGTATAGAAATCTAAATAAATAAATAATCTAGTAGTGGAGGGCCCAATCAAATGTAATAACATTGTCAACTTTCCCTGTTTTAATGACTGATGTTCTGAAAAGCATGTAGTTTCATATGATTATTTTTCATTTGTCCTCTACATGACCTGCTTATGTGCTGATAAATTTGTATGTGTATGAATCTAGGAACACCTTTTTACCACATGGCTCTTTAGTCTTTACATTTGTCTTTTTAAAATACAGAATGGTAATTTCGTATTAGGGAATGTTAATATAAAACTGGTCTTTTGGAGTTATCATAGCAATGTGTGTCTTACATTGACTTTCTTTCATTAGAATATTAAGTTTATGATCCATCAGTCCTCGTTAAAAAAGACAAATCTGGTCAGAGTCTAAGCATTTTTACAGTTAAAGCTAAGATATTTCATAGAACTTTAATTGCCATGAAATCTTTCTTCTGCTGTTAAACTTGATGTTGCAGTCTCACTTAAAAATTGTATTGTTTCCAGAAATTGCTAAACTTCATCTACAAAGTGCTCAAGATGCTGCACGAGAAATAGAAAGCAAAGTAGCTGAACGACTCTTGGTGTTAGAAAAGGAATATCAGGTAAAACACCATAATCTTCAAGTTGAAATGCAATTGGTTTTCATGAAACAAGAAGGAAGAGATGAATTGAGAAGAGAAAATGCTGATTTAAGGGAAATGAATGTATGACAGCAGGAGTTCTCAACCTTTTTTAAGCCGGGGGCCGGGTCATACTCCCTCAGACAGCTTTGGAGGCCAGATGGCCATTTTGCCCTTCCTCCACCACATGGCACTTCCTGGTGGGGTGGAGGTGGTGGTGGGCCACATGAAATGGTGGTGTGGGCCTCAGGTTGATAATCCCTGATGTATGGCCAAGAAATGCGTTTGAATGAGGAGTTTGAGCAGGTAGTTTTACTTACGTAAAAATGGAGGCAAGCTGAAACATTTTTGTATCTAAGAAATGAATGGTCTCATATATGGGGAACAATACCCTTTATTAGTAGAATTGGATTTTCAGAAGAACTAAAAATCATAACTCTACATTTCAGTAACCATGCATAGAATACCCTGCATGGAGTGGGATGAGACTGAGTCTTATATGTTGGAAGATTGCAGGTGCTGATCCCACCGTAGCTGTCAAGACCAGCAGTGACCAGCAGTAGTGAAGTTATTTTCAGACATGTAATATTCCTTTCAACCCAGAGTAATCTCTGATATGAAAACACACACATGTAATATTCCACATCCTGCTCTTCCCCAAAGGTTTCCTCAGAATTAGAGGAAGCTGAGGAACTTTTATGGGAGGTGGATAGGAAACATTTTATTTCCTATTCATTTCCCACAAAATACAGCCATAGCCAATGGCATCCTCACTCTTACATAGCTTAACTTTGTATGTTTCTAAGTGTGAACCACTATATATATGGGGAATTAGGTTTCTGAGCAGTGTTCTGCTACAATCAAGAAATATACCGTATTTTTTGGACCATAAGATGCACTCCCCCCCCCAAAAAAAAAGTGGGGAAATGAGGGTGCATCTTATAGTCCAAATGCTGTCTAGCAAGTCTGTTGTAAAAGGATATTTTACAACAGCCGTGGCTGGCCGAAGACCTCCACCGCCACAGCTTTTCCAGGGCGGGAAAAAGAAAAACATATGTTCAGCGGGCCATTACCACAGGTGACCACAAGAGGGTGCAAATTGCAATTTTCCATTTAAATGAATTGGAAATCAATTTCTTGTACAGTATTCTAAAGCATACCTGTCAACCCGCGGCTCCGGAAAAACGCAGGTCGCTTTCCACGCATGCGTGGAAGGGTAAAACCCTTCCACGCATGCGCGGAAAGCGCTATGCCACTTGCGTAGGGGCTGCGCAAGCGGTGTAGTGCATGCGCGGAAAGCGTTTCCCCCCGCTGCCAAATTATGGGGTTTTGGCAGCGGGGGGCGGGTTATGACGTCAATCGACGTCAAATTACGGGGTTTTCCCGGCCAAATCGGGATGGTTGACAGGTATGTTCTAAAGCTTTTCTGTTTGTATATTCCCAATGCATTTCAGTGGGAAACCAAACCTGTGCATAAAAAGAAAGGGTTTCACTTACCTTTCTTGCATTTGTCCCTGTTCCATGTGGTCAAAATGGAGGGGGAAGCCATGCTTCCTAGTTGCAGGGAGAGCAAGAGGCTAGGCTAGAGCATTGCTTCCTGCCTCAGTGCAGTTGGCTTGCCCGCCCATTTCCCCTGCAGCACCACCACTGATTGGTGGTGCAAATACAGTAATACCTCATACAAAGTCCGCTTCATACAATATCGGATTCATACAACATCACCTAATTCCTTGAAAAAAGTTGCCTCATACAAAGTCGTGCAATTTTGTATAAGGCATTGGGGTTTTTCCCAGGTTGCATTGTGCCTGGGCAGTATAAAATGCAGGACACATGCATGCATTGCTCTTGTGGGTTTTGCATGAGGCGAAGCGTGTTTAGGATTGGTTTTGAGCGCAATTTTGGATTTTTTTGAATTTTTTCGTCAGAATTTTTAGAAGCATTCCTGGGATTTTTGCAGCATTCTTCAAGTTCTTGGACAATCAGGGTTGTTTGACATGTTTTTGTAATGTTTTTAGCCTTTAGACAATTATTTCTTAAAGTTCTGTCAGTTTCCTGTCTATTTCCTTGACTTTGCCCTGAAGTCTGTGCTGTTACAGTACAATGTTTCTCTGTGGAAATGACGTTGTACGAGGCATTGCGGCAAGGATTTGGACGTTGTATGAGGCGTTGCGGCTAGGATTTTGCATGCCTCATACAAAGTCCAAATCCGTATAAAGTCCAAACTTGTGGAACCAAGTTTGGACGTTGTATGAGGTATCACTGTACAGTACTATTTGGTTCAGAATATTTTTTCTTGTTTTCCTGCTTTAAAAACTTGGTGTGTCTTATGGTCAGGTGCATCTTATAGTCTGAAAAATACGGTACTTTCTTGTGGAAAAAGTGATGGCTACAAGATACAGCTTTCTTTTCCTAAGCTCAAAATTGGGACTTTTTCCTTCTGAGTTGGATCATGATTGTTATGTTTGGAGAAAGTTAGACTTGGATGTTTTCTTTAAAAAAATTTTTTATTATTATTTCTGTCAGAATACATATATATGACTAAATGATTGGGAGCAATAGATTTGCACATTTTCCAGAAGCATGTATGTCTTGATTGTTTTGAATTTTTTCAATATGTCAAAGAAAAATCCTTCCATGTTCTTTAGGAATGTTTGACATATGAATTTGTTCTGTGACATTTGACAATTCTGTATATGTTTCATATGTATCTTTAATTTGTGTAGGAAGATTTGACCAAAGCACTAGAAAAACAAAGGGGTTTATTAGAAGAGGAGTCACTTAAGTCCTTGAATATTTTGCATGGAGAAATTCTTCTTATGAAGGAACAACATGAAAACTCAGTACATGAATTGCAAGATCTTCATACTTTGGAAGTTGAGAAAGAGAAAGAGAAATGGCAGCAGCTGCAGAAGGAGTTGCAGAAGCTGAACTCAAGCAACCAACAAGTAAGAACTACCGTACACAGGTTTGACAGGTTTGCTATGAGTGATATCTTTCTTTATTCGTGTCAGAGGCACCACAAGCATATAATAACATACAAAGCTAAAATTATCATAACTAAAACAAAGAGGAATTAAATATGAAAAGCAAAGAGCCATTTGCCACCGGGTTTGCTTCTATAAGTTGTCTTCAATTTGGTCTATTTGAGGAGCAATAAAAAAGGTAATATTTTCCAGTTTTGCTGTATTTGATTATACAGAACTTTCTCAGTGCCAGCCTAATATGTTGAATTCATTTAGCATGTCTCTCTTATGCTTTTGTAGTCAAGGAAACAAAGGGAATCAACTAATGCATGTACGGTAGAAGGGAAATTCATTTCCCAAATCCCAATCCCAGTAAAGCTCTTTGATGCTGGTGTTATTTCACTCCATCTCATTATAAAACATAATTCCCCATAAAAGCAAATCAAAATGATAATGGTGGACACTTTGGTCAGTATCTGAATGAAAAGAGAAGAGTGTGTGCATCAAAATTGACTGCCCAGTGAATCAAGGTCTTCCTCTTTCCTGCTTACTGCTTAAAACGGGTTCCCAAACTTGTTGTGCTGCAGGCCAGTCAGATCCAGCCCACGGGCCATAATTTGACCACCTCTGGCATAAAATAACGATAAAAGCATTCACATTTAATGTATTAATCCTTTTAAGAAGTACTGTCACCATAGCATCTACTAGGACAAATAGGATACAAAATGGCAGTCCTTTTGGACTATTTCCATACCATGGCCAGGCAGGTTGATCTTTAGTGAATGCTGTCCACTCAATCATATCAGGGCAGGATATCTTCATGATATCTTTATTTTTTAGTTGAATCAGTATTATATTTTTCACAGATAGAAGACAAAATCAAATTTATGAGTGGTGAGATGGAAGGTGCTGGTGGTGAATTGAAAAATCTTCAACAATGTGAGGAGAAAGAGAATAGAGGAGATGATACACCAATATCCTTATTGAGATCTGATATTGAGCTTCACAGAAATGAAAGGTTAGTACACTTAAAGATAAGCTATTGCTCATTCCGAATATACCATCCAGTTTTTGGGGAAGGTTGTCGAGAAAGCGGTGGTGCGGCAGCTCCAGGGGGTCCTGGAGGAAGCGGATTATCTGGACCCTTTCCAGTCAGGCTTCAGGCCGGGTCGTGGTATGGAGACTGCATTGATCACGCTGTTCGATGATCTCGAGCGAGAGCGGGATGGAGGGTACCCCTCCATTCTCGCTCTTCTTGACCTCTCAGTGGCTTTCGATACCATTGACCACGGTATCCTTCTGGACCGGCTACAGGTTTTGTAGATTTTATATTTGTTTTTAGATAGTAAATGGCACAGCGGGAGGTAATATTGCTATGTTTTAAGGGTTTTTAATTGTTTTATATTGGTTTTAACTTGTGTACGCCACCCAGAGTCCATTGGATAGGGTGGTATATAAATCTATTAAATTAAAGTAAATTACTTTGTGAGGATGGGAAAATGATAGCAGGTGACAAAGAAAAGGCAGAAGTGCTTAATTCTTACTTCAGCTCATTCCCCCCCCCCCCCCCCCCAAAAAAAAAGGTAGCATATAATCCACCTGGCATGTGTGAAAGGAAAAGGGGCAGCATTCTAGTTTGAGATTGATTTAAAAAAATCAAAGAATACTTTTTTACCTTGAATTTGATTTCATTTTTCGATTGAGTAACTTCTATTGTGGACGGTGAGAATACTGTTGATGTAATATATCTTGTCTTCAGCAAAGCCTTTGACAAAGTGCCTCATGATATTCTGAGATGCGATGGTCCAGAAAAAACTCAGGGGAAATTTTTTTCACCTTTTTTCCTAAAACATTTTTTGATTTTATCTGAAAAATTGGGGGGTGGGATGAAGAAAGGTAGAAAAATTATTATGGAATGTTCTGTTTGAGCATGATGAATAAAATACTGCATTTGCTGGCATATAGGACACATCGGAGTATAAGACGTACCCTGTTAGTAGGCCACTACAGGCAGTACAAGATGCACTCCATTTTCACAATGTATTTTAAGGAGGGAAAGTGGGTCTTAGATGCCAGCAAATACAGTTTTTAAGACAAGGTGTTCATATATTCTCTAAATCATATCTAAACACTATGTACAGTATCATATTAGTTTAATTTCTGTGCAATGAGGACAACAAAGTCCTAGGTGAAAAACTGAACTTGCAAGAGCAAGATGCATTATTTCCTTTAGGGGACATTGCTATTGTCACAAGAGAAGAAAAAATTCAGTTTCATTTTGCTTGTCCATAATAAATATTCTACCTCCATTTTTTTTTCATTTTTCAGAAAGAAAGAAAATGTTTCGGGGGGGATGGGAAAAAATTCCTCCTGAGTTTTTCTGGATTTTTTTCGGGCCCCTCATATCTCTAGTCACTCCATCCTTTTGGAATTCCATCCCCAGGGGCTGCAAATGGCTTCATCACTGCTGGAGTGTAAGAGTACTGAAGATACTCTATATTTAGTTCTTTTGAAGTCTGAAAAATACTTAAAAGCAAGAGGAAGGGGAGATAATAGGGCAGACCTTAGAAGAGAAGCAAAGACAGAGAAGTCGCACTAGGGCATCTTATAGGAAGATTTAATCAAAGAGGTGCTGTGATGTTTGGAGGAAATGAGAGTAGAGTAGGTGTACTTAACTTGTCCAGATTTTTCCCGTTATTGTTGGAAGTTTTCCAAAGTGGGCCAAATATCTTGTGTGTCGAAGATAGCAGTGGATTTAAGTAGGCACCTGCTAGGGATGTACATTTGTGTTTTTGGACTACATATTCCCATAAGTGTCCTTTCTGAGAGTACCACTGTCAGTTCAATACCTAACAGACATCCAGATTACACTACTCTGAAGAGATGGCTCAGCTGGCAACCTTCATGTCTTGCATAGGCCTAACTTCCTGTTTGAAAAGGAAGCTACCAAGAAACCATAACTAGTTGTTAGGCTCATCTAAGTCATGAGGACTGCTAGCTGAGCCTTCCTTCAACTGAGCACAATTTGCATGTCTTGGAGGTATGGATCTGGTAAGTAGAACTACAAGAAAGGATTGTGGGGTTTATAGTCCAAAATAACTGAAGTGCACATCCCTAGTCGTCGACTGCAACTTGTATCCGAGAATGCATTTTCCTAAAGAGGAAAAATGTCTTGGGCGTGAATTTGTTTAAGGTGGATCCCAACTTGCCATGACGTGACCCACACACTGTGATCTCGGAGCCATCTCCTGCGGCACATGTGAAATGAGACGTGCAGGATTTAACACTGGGATTGCAATGAACTGCCGCAGCCTTGAGGATACTATCAAGGTGCACCTTCACAGCCAGTCCATCTGGCATGGCCTCTTCCACCTCCATGTCCATTGGGAATCAGAGTTCCTCCTCCACTCATTTTGCTGTTGGGCGCAATGTGATGGTTTCCAGTGGCATTTCCTCTGCTGAGAGGTAAATCCCTAGTAAATGTATTTAAAGTAATGAAAGGACAATGCTTCAGAGAAAGCCACTGGATCAGTCAACTGTAATTCACAAAAAGAACAGGAAAATAACTAAAGAAAGGGCATAGGAAGATTGTATTGCTGAGGACAGTTTATTGTTTATGAAGGAGAGGCAAATCCATGAAACAGGTGAGAGACAGCAGCTTAATGTCTAATGCTTTTTTTTTTTAGAGAAATGTTTGAAGAGTCTTACCATCATGTGTTGAAATTGCTTCTGAAAATGGTGAAGACCACAAAAGATACCGAAGACCTTATCTATAGGAAGACTGGTCTTTGTATTAATTACAGCCTTTCATCTGGAGATTCAGGAGAGAGTCAGATTATGACTGGAGAACTAATAATTACTGAAAATAGTACAACTGTGGAGACATGGCACATACAGAAAAGTGAGAGAGTTGGTCAAGGTAATTATACACTGGGGGAAATGTGGGGAGAAAATTCAGGTATTTCTCTGGAGTTTGGTAAAAAGAGCATTATCTTAACCTATAAAACCAAGAGTTAACCGTTGGAACTTGCTATAGATTAATATGCCTCGCCCTACTTGCCTGCATTCACCCTTCATGCACACGGCCGATCTGGGTCCGCAGGTCAACAAAGGATTGAGAAAACAGGCAGTGGAGCAACAGCCCCACAAACGCGAAAAAAGGGAAACAACTTTGTTTCCCAACATTCCTTGCGCCATGCCGCGCCAGAGCCAATTAGGCTGAGAGGCTCTCGCACGGCGCGGCACAAGGAACGTTCGGGAACGCGCCGCAGCCAATCAAAAGAAAACCGTTTAAAAAAAACGCAGCACAAACACAAAGCACAAACCCATAACTACAAGCCCCAGCGTCCTGCACGCCATGAGCATGCAGAACGCTGAGGAGAGCAAGTCCGCCATGCCGCGGGAACCAAAGCCCCCCTGAAGCTCCTAATCGGAGTTTCCCCTTTAATATCACTGTGGGGGGTGTTGTGCTCCCCCTCTCTACTGGCTCCCCTAGGGTTGGGAGGGTTGGGGGAACCAAAGGAGTCTGTCTCCCCAACCCTCCTGACCCCAGGGGACCTGGCAGAGAGGGAATTCCCCTCCCCCACACACACACGCCCCATATTAAAGAGAAGAAACCAAGCGGTTACTTCTCTTTAAAAACGGAGTTTGGGGGTGGAATCCCCCTCTCCGATGGCTCTCCTGGGTCCGGAAGGGTTGGAGAGACAGACCCCTTTTTTCCACCCAACCCTCCCAAACCCAAGGAAGCAAGCAGAGAGGGGGATCACAACCTCCCCCCCCCCCTGATATTAAAGGGGAAACCACAATTGAGATTTCCCTTTTAATATCAGAGGGTGGCCTGGATTTGATCCCCTCTCCTGGGTCCCATGAGTCTGGAAGGTTTGGGGAGACAAAAGGGGTCTGTCCCCCCCAAGCCTTCCAGAGCCAGGGGAGACGGCAGAGAGGGGATCCCCCCGTATCACACCAAAAAACACAAAAACAAACAATCAAAAACATTCAAAAATACACAAAAACAAACAAAAATAACACCAAAAAACAACAACAAACATTTCCAAACACACCTAGCACCCAGCCAAACACCACAAAATCCAACCACCACCACCACCCCAAATAAAGAAAAACAGCCAACTCACCACCACACGACCTCACTCCACGACGACTGGAAAAGAAGTGAATAAAGAGACTACTTACCGGAAGAAGCTCCACCCAGAGGCCACAAGAGAAAAAACAGTCAAAATACAAGATAACCCCTACCAATCCCACCTGCTGGCCACAATAGTAAAAACAATTCAAAAAGACACAACAGCCCCACACAAAAGGCCCCAAGAGTAAAAACAAGTCAAAAACATAACACAAAATCACAATTTTACACAAATCAAAAACAGATGTCAATAAAATAAAAACTATTCAAAAATCCTGTGCTGAATTTTAACTCAAATAAAAACCAAAAATATCTAAACACAGTTTAAGAACATTCACATTTTTAAAATTATTACCTCCAGAAGGATATTATTGAGTTGGAGAAAGTGCAGAGAAGGGCAACCAGAATGATTAGGGGACTGGAACACCTTCCTTACCATCTGAGGCTGCAACGGTTAGGCCTTTTCACTCTTGAGCGACGGCGTCTAAGAGGTGACCTGATTGAAGTTTATAAAATCATGCACGGTGTGGACAAAGTAGATAAGGAAAAACTGTTTTTCCCTATCGCACAACACTAGAACTAGGGGACACTCGATGAAACTTTTGGGTACTAGTTCTCAAACAAATAAGAGAAAGTACTTTTTCACCCAGAGGATCACTGGTCTATGGAACTCCCTGCCAGAAGAAGTGGTGACAGCTGTCAGTCCTGACAGCTTTAAGAAAGGATTAGACAAGTTCATGGAGGACAAGGGGATCAATGGCTATAATTATGGATACTTAAGGACAACCTCCGGGTTAGAGAGATAGGCAGGATATCTCTCAACGCCATTTCCAGGGAATCCTAAGCAGGTGAAGGCATCTGCTTGGGAATACCCTGAAGGAAATGGTGAGCCACTGTGTGAGACAGAATGCTGGACTGGATGGGCTGTGGCCTGTTCCAGCAAGGCTGTTCTTATGTAACTGATCACAGTTTATAACAGCCCACCCAAAAAAATGTGTATAGATAAAAAATTAAAAAATTTCAATTATAAACTAATCTCTTCTTTACAAACATTAACAACAACAACAAAAAACCTTCCAACACCATTTAAAACAGCCCGGCAACACCGGGCAACCTCTGCTAGTAAGTTATACTACGTACTTTACAGATCAGAAGAATACAGAAGCACAATATAAAATACAATACAAAAACAATAATAATAATAATAATAATAATAATAATAATAATAATAATAATAATAATAATAATAATAATAATAATAATCACAGACCATCAGAAACATCACACTGCAGAAAATACATTTAAGAAAATTACAAAAAAAAACCTCCAACAATTACAGAATCACATCGTTATAAAGTATTCCTCTGATGGACTTCTGTGTAGCTGCCTGGTTGATGCAAAGGAGTTCTCTTGTTGATTCTCATTCGACATCACCCTCCTCGGATAAGGTAGCTCATTAATCTCATATTTTTGTGAATCATAGAGCCACACAGAAAAATGGTGGCTTGCTGTGGTAATTGCTCTTTGAATGGTTATCTCTCCTCCTCTTGTTGTCTGTTTCTACTTCTCTTCTAATTTTGACAGGTCAAAATTGAGGAGAAACAATTTGTTGCCCAAGGGCCTACATTGTGGGGAGTGGGGCTGCTGCCAATTTCTCCACTCTGGAATGTTCTACACCAGGAGTTCTCAACCTTTTAAAGCCGGGGGCCTGGTCACGCTCCCTCAGACAACTTTTGGGGTTGGATGGCCATTTTGCCCTTCCTCCACCGCATGGCAATTCCTGGTGTGGTGGAGGCGGGGAGGGGCGGCACATGAAATGGTGTTGTGGGTTGCATCCAGCCCATGGGCCGCTGGTTGAGAATCCTAAACAATCTCTGTGAAGGTACAGAAGCCCATTTATATGAATTTACAGATGACCACTTAAAGAACAACAGCGACCACAGCGACTCACCTTTCAGATACAAGATAGCTCCAAGTAATATAATTGTTTACATAGAACAATGGATTACAATGTTTCTGGTTTTGTGTGTGTTTTTAAAACTGTGTGTTTTCCTGGACAGGAAACGTTCTTGAACAGACTTTACTGGAACACAGCTTTCCCTCTCTGATGCCTGATGAAATAAGTGAACATTTATGTGAAAGTGTATTTGAAAATCCAGATTGGGTATTTGAAAATGAAGGGTGGATTCACAAACTCTGCCATGGCTTGCACGCTGCAGTGGAAAAGCTTCTTGGTCAACTTGCTGAGTCAACAAGACAAGTAAAATCATATTAATGTTTAGTTACAGTGAAACCTCGGTTAACAGATGGCTCGGTTAACATAAAAATCACATAACAAAAGGAAAACCATGGAAAATAGTAGCTCGGTTTACAGGGGTTTTTTGGGAACAGATTAATTGGTTTTAAATGCATTCCTATGGGAAACAGCGTTTCGGTTAATGTATTTTGGTTTTAAATGCATTCCTATGGGAAACTGCATTCAATGCATTCCTGTGGTAAATTTGGTTAAAGTAATTTCCCTGTAAGAAACATCCCGGAGAAAGTATTAATTACGTTAACCGAGGTTCCACTGTACTTTAAAATTGTATCCATGTATATGAATATGATGGGAACTTCTAAAATCTAGTGTCTTCAGAGGAAAACTATTCAAGGAACTGTTGCTAGCTAGTACACTTGTCATCCTTCTTCCTCTGCCAAATCCAAATATAGGCAATCATTGTCATCATCAGAGTCATAGTGATCAGCCATGAAGACTGTCCTGAGAATATAATGTCGTGGCCTTCCGCATCACAGCATGACACTTGTACCACTGATCCAGTTCTGCAAGTCACTTTCTGGTCCTGAGCCCTTTTGGCACACAAAGTCCTCCTCAATCCCAGGCCAGTATTGATGAAGCTGTGGCCCTCCATCAAGATGGATTCAAGTGGGATTTAATTCACTTGGGGACCATCACCCTTCTCTGTGGACTTTGACACCCAAGGCCATTAGTCCTCAGGGTGGTCAGATTAATTAACCACCGCCTGACACTTGGCGTTGAGTCGCTGGCAGTAGGGTCTAATCTATTACCATAGCAGGATAATCTGGCCAGACTGGAATACAGTATACTTTTGGCATACAGGATGTTTATATCATAACCATAAAATATTGTATATTATTCCTCCCCTATACAAAAATGGCCTCCATATATGTAATTGATAATCATAGAATAACTGAGTCGGAAGGAGCCTATGAGGCCATCGAGTCCAGGCCCTTGCTCAGTGTAGGAATCCCATTCAAAACAGATAGTTGTCAACTTTTCTCTTGAATGTCTCCAGCATTGGAATGCTTGCCACCTCCCAAAGTCATTGATTCCGTTGTGGTACTGCTCTAGCAGTTAAGATGTTTTCCTGATATTCAGCCTATGCTATAGTTGTCCTCCTGTAACTTGAGTCCATTATTTTATGTCCTGCACTTTGGGATGATCTAAATGTTGAAGTGATACAATGGATCCTGTGTCTAAAATCATGTACCCTGTTGAAGCTGGCAGAAATGGATACAATCAGCATTCCTGCTGAAGAGAATTTCAAGCGTAGGAACTGGGAAACATGTCAGATTGTTAATGGCCATCATGAGCTAATGGACTGCCTTAATGAAGAGAACAAAGGAAACAGCCAGTTGGTTCTGGAGCTTCATAAAACAAGAGGTAGGGAAATGAAATTGGATTGATATAAATGTTTTGAGAATCTAAAAGAGTCCTAAGATCATGTTCTGTGGGTCCCTTCTTTCTTGTGCCCGTGTTACTTGTTCCGGACCACGGACACATACAGAATTGTATAGTGAAAAAGAGATTCATTTAGACACATTGACAGCAGTTTCTATTATGGTGGCTATACTATTTCTAATTGTGTAATAATAGATTCCACTGAGGCTATTTCTCTGCAAAGTCTGGTTTGTCTACTGTTTCTGGGTTGATATACAGATTTCAGAAGTCAAAACAGTACTTTATTAAAGTGCTGATTCATAGACCAGGGCTCATCAGAAGATGGGGGATAGACGACATACTGGGTTGTAAAGGCTGATTGGACATATTTTGGCTATAAAGGTCTGACACCAAGACTGAGCAGACACGGAGTGGCAGGAACCAATCCTATCCTCCTAAATGTGCATGCTCAAAAGGCAGGGTTACTGTTCTTATCACTGGATTCCTTTTTGAGCATAACAGTAGCATGACAACCATTTTTATTAGGGTTTTTTTCTTATTGAGACATGCTACATCTTAAACATCCAACCAACTATTCACCCTTTTTTCCTTTATTTGCTTTTCTTATATTTTTCTTAATATTTCTCTCTACTCCAGGTGCTTTCGTTGTGTTTTGGTTTTTGGCCTCAAAGGCATTTTGGAGAAAGTATTGTAATTTCCCAATTAATGTGGACTCCCAGTATATCCTGTCTTTTGGACTGCAACACTATTTGTGTTCCTGTTTTCAGTGTCATAACATCACTTTGCAATTCTTAATTATTGCCGGACTTCATAGGAATATGTTCTGGTTCTGACAACAATTCTGTACTATTGTTGGGCACGGTGTCTGTAATTTAAAGAACTAATGCACTCACAGGTTCAACATCTTCCCTATGCAGCCTCCATCTAAGTCCATGATGGCGAACCTTAGTGTTCTTGGACCTCATTTACCAGAAGCCCAAGTCAGCACTCTTGCGGATCAGGACTTCTGGGAATTGAAGTTCAAGAACAGCTGGAGTGCCAAGATTCACCATCAAGGATCTAGGTTGTCAGATCCAATTAAGGTGATGTATTAAGCCAGCAGTTAAAATGCTTAAGAAAAAAATAATATCCATAAAATTAAGAAGCGGGCTTCTTGGTATCTTAATTCTGTGCATAATAGGCTTTCAATTTTAAATATTTATATGTTAATATAATTTAATCTAGTTGTGTTCTTTGGAAAATTTTAAAATAGTGCAACTGTTGTGTTGGTTTTGCACTAATGTATTTTGTGCTTCATTGTTGTACCTTCATCCACTGTTCGGGCTTTAGGCCTCATGGAAGGCTGTTTAGCAGAGAGGCAAGTTTTGGAGGAAGCCCTAAAGCTGAAAGAAGAATCGGAGCGCTCTCTTGTTCTAGAACTGGAGTCTTTGAAAGCACAAGTTCAAGACCTACGCCATGAACTTACAAGATCTGCTGAGGAGCAGAAGTTACTAACAAGTCAAAATAAAGCTTTGGCTGCCAATGTAGGAGACCGAGAAGCTGGTAAGCAACAAGATACTGTACTATATTAGTTAAAATGTTAAACAAAATAGCAGTAGCAGTTACACTCATATACTCTCCATAGCACTTAGTGAGACTGCGGTGACTCAGTGGTTGAGAAGCTTACCTTGTTAGCTGGAAGGCTGGCAAGTCGGCAGTTTGAGACCTGGATACTGCATGACGGATTGAGCGCCTGTCTGTCTCATCTCTTGGGGACACAAAAGGAGCCTCATTTGGGCATTCTATTTGTTCTGATATTGTAATGCTGTATTTTGTTTTAGTGTTTATTTTACTGTTGTGAACCGCCTTGAGTTGCCCGTTGGGGAAGAAAGGCAGTATAGAAATAAACCTAATAATAATAATAATAATAATAATAATAATAATAATAATAATAATAATAATAATAATAATAATAATAATAATAATAATAATAATAATAATTCCCTGAGTGGAGTTTCTTCTGCAAAATTCTTTTCAGCCCAGAATAATTTCTGACATGAAGTAATAATAATAATAATAATAGTAGTAGTAGTAGTAGTAGTAGTAGTTGTTGTTGTTGTTATTTATTATAGCACTTAGTGCACTCTCAAGGTACATAGATCTTAGAATGCTGAATGTCTTGAGAAGAAATTATTTGCTTTAAATATTTTAAATCAGATAACTATTTTCAATCTCTGTAAAATAAGGATAGATAGCTTTGTGTTGGTTGAAACACATCTGTGCACCGTATAATATTGTACAAATATAACATTGGGGGAAATGTAAGAGAAAACATTTCCTTAAGGAGCTATTAGTATAGAGCAAAACTGGACGTTATCTGGAAAGCTGTCATTCAAATTTCATGCAACGCCTCAGAGACACAGGAAGTCAAAAAGGCAATTGTGGCCCTGAGAGTTTTTGTCAATGGATTTTGGATTCCCAGCATCTCTGGAAAAGGCATTAATAAATATACACCCCCTCACAATATTAGGAAACAATAAAGTTTTCAAGAGAGAGAAAAATCCTCAACATTTATTTAACATGATTACATGACAGTGCATAATCAAATAACTGCAGAAAGCATAAATATACATAATTACCCCCAGTGACTTTGCTTATCTTTCTGGCATGGCTTCCTGATGGTCTTCGAGTGAGGTTATTAGTAACCTATGCTGGTTTTAACCCATGGGAAAGACTCATATTTACTCTTTGTAAAGGATGACATAATCAATGCTCCCCATTCTTAGCTATTTTGCTCGCTATTCACCTAAGTGAAGCGATTGTCAGGCTAATGTAGCACTCACTGGCCAGTGTGGACTATCTTGTCCTATTCCCCCATCCTTTTAGTCAATTTCTTTTATTTTCCTAATTGCCTGGGTAAACAGCATTTTCTAGCCTTAGATTACAAATGCAGCTATATAGACAAAACTTCACAGATTGCATTTAAAGCATAAATAATTTCATGTCACGATTTTATAAATCACATAATCACTCCCCCAGTACTACATCAGAACAATTTGTTGAGCTCTTGACAGGCTATAAGGACCACAATAGCTACCAATGGATGTTAAGTATATGTACTAGTCCAGATTCTTCTGCCTTTCTTGTGAGGAGAATATAATATGCCTACATTCAGTTATTGTGTACTAGGCTGCTTAGAAGATGGCTCATTCAAATTTTAAAAAGAATGACATCTGTATCTCAAATAACACCTTTCCTTTATATTTTAGATTTAATTAAGGAAATAGAACATCTAGCAAAAGCAAAATTGGAAGTACAATGTCAAGCAGAAAAGGACCATTCCACCTTGAATGCGCACATGAAGATGTTGGAGATAGAACTTGAAGAACAACTGAACAAAAATCACAATCTGGCTGTTACAACTTTGGAAATTACTGATCTTAGACAACAGATGCAAGTTCTTGAAAGACAGCTTAAAAATCAACGAGATTTCATGGATGTAAGGAGGAAATGCCTGTATTGTTTAGAGATGGAACCCTGCTAGAATTAAATTGTCAGACGTTAAAGCATTACCAGTAAATTCTAAAAATATGGGGATTTTTTTTTTCTTGATAGAAACAAGCTGCAGAACGGGAACATGAACGTGATGAATTTCAGGAAGAAATTAAAAAATTAGAAATGGAATTAAAGCTGGCAGCAAAATTTCAATCTTCTGGACTGTCCAAAGCAGATCTGGTAAATAAAATATTACAGATATTACAGAAGGATGGTTTCATCTGAATTGAGGCTGCTTTGAATTTAGGAGTTTAGGTTGCTTTGTAAGATCTTGTTAAGCAGAACAGTCTTAAGATCTGTACAAGTTAGACTGCTAGTTTATGTTTATATTTTCAAGATCCTTTGCCCTTAGAAAAGCTGAGAAGGAAACTACAGCAGGACTAACTACAGGAAATATAACATTTTTAAAATCTGCTTTCATGACATCGATAGTAATTCAATTAATATGGCTGGTATAGGGGAAACTACTTAGAAATTTACTGTTAGGTTATGACATGGTCAAATTAATATTTTCTTAGTAAGTAATAAATGCCAGCTGCATCTGGTGGCTTGAGTGTGTAAGGCTGGAGCCCTTGCCAGGTAGGATGAGGCCTTGGGCAAAGTTTCTTCCAGTTTTGTGGACCTAAGAAAACATCAGCAGGGTGGAGGCAGGTGGTAGTGTCACAAGTACTGTAGAACCTCGGATAAAGTCCAAACTCCGTTCCACAAGTTTGGACTTTATCCGAATCAAATGGGCGATGCATTGGATGACCAAAAAATGGACTATCCGAGGTTCCTATACCAAATACCTTGGATAATGTCCATTTTTAGCGGTTTTGGACTTTAGGTGATGCATCACGTGTGCATGAAAACCGCGACTTTATCCAAATCGGACTTTATCCGAGGTACTACTGTATTCAGTTTCAGTTGATACACAGAAAGAGCCTCCTCAAAGATTGTGGTATTTTTGAACCACAATCAGATATACCCTGGTATGGGCAACCTTGTGTTGCTGGCTAATCTTTCTCACACTAGGTCAGGTGAAACTGCAGAATGAACTCACCAAAAGATGCCTTTATTTTGGCAGTTTCATGTCTGGCCTAGGCACGGAAGAAGAAAAAGAAGTGTCTTTGCCAACATTTTCCTTATTAACAATATCTCTGAGCCCTAGCAGGACCGAAAAGATTGGCGAATAAGAAGGATGGTGCTGTTAAGTGTTTCCTGGCTTAGCACTTTTGTTTGTATTGGTAGGCTGTGTTGCCACATGTGATATCTTTCTTATTCTCATTGCAAAGAGATTTGCTTGGCTATCAGTGATAAACAGCAGCAATAAGACATTTTAAATATGGTGAGGGCAATGTGCGGCCCAGTGGATCTCCAGAACTCATGGGCTCTAGTATTGATCTCACGATAGTTGATGTTGGTGTGCATGAATAAGACAGAGAAACTCAGCTTAATGGAACACTGATGCGGAACGAAAAATTCAACAACCTTTCATAATAGCCTTAATAGATTTGTATTTCCTCTACTTTACCAATTCTTTTTAGATATTTAAAACCCGGTCACACCTAAATCTTCTTTCCTCACGTGAGAAACGGGTCTTGAGCATTGTCTCGGTATACTTCCCATCTGTGCAGTGACATGGTATCATAGAAATATAATTATGATGAATTGAAGCCTCTTGCTAATTATATCTTTTTTTACTATGCTTTATGTTTTTGCAGTGTTTTAAGTTTGTATGTGTTTACTAAAATTATACTTTGGATTTAAATAGCTGACAAGAGCTTTGAAACAAATTGGAATTTTTAAAATAAATATGTTTAGGGGTTCCTTTGGTGTGTAATTAGGTCCCCATACCTCCAATATGAAACCTTGGTGTTTCATCATTCTAACAGGTGGAGTCTCTCCAGAATGAAATAAAAGAGAGAACAGAAGAAAACAACAGGCTTTTCTTAGACCGAGAGTGTATGCAGAAAGAGCTTGTTGTTCGAAATGAGGAAATAGAAAAGCTGCAAGCACAAATCGGAGAACTGGAAGGCAGGATCGAGAAACAAGCAAATAACACCAATAAACTCACTCAAGAGTTGAAAAGAATGAAAGAAGTGGAAGCTGAATTACAACAAGTAACTTCACCTTAGTATTTTAATACTTTTATATTTTTAATGGCGATAGGAATTTAGATGTGATGGAGGTCTGGTTAACAGCCACTTCTCTTTCTGCTGGTTTGAGATATCTCCTAGCCCCATGATGATGAACCTTGGCAGTCCAGATGTTCTTGGACTTCAATTCCCAGAAGCCCAAGCCCCCCATGAATCCACACGAATGGGTTTGCTGCGATTCATCTGGCCCACGCTGCCCCCGTCGCTCCTGGAAGCGGAAGTAAAACACACCCGTACGGGCACGTTTTACTTACGCTTCCAGGAGCAATGGGGGCGGCACGGGCCGGATGAATCACAGCAAACCCATTCGTGTGGATTCATGGGGGGCTTGGGCTTCTGGGAATTGAAGTCCAAGAACATCTGAAGTGCATCATGGTCCTAGCCAGTGTTCAGGATAGTGGGTATTTCTTTTGTCATCCAAAAGGCAGGTATTCTTAGAATAAAGATTTGGCTGAAGTAAAGCCCTTTTCCCCTCTAGAACAAGGTTCCTCATACTCGGCTCTCCTGATGTTCTTGAACTTCAATTCCCATATGCCCTGATCAGCAGGAGTGCTGACTTGGGCTTCTGGTAGCTGAAGTCCAAGAATACTTGGCGTGCCAAGTTTGCTGATCCCTGCTGTAGATGCAGTTCTGTCATTGTTGTTCAGTGATTACCCATATTTGGTCTGATTGGTCTGCTTTCCTACAGTAAACATTAAATTAGACAAGTTCATGGAGGACAAGGGTATCAATGGCTATAATTATGGATACCTAAGGACAACCTCCGGGTTGGAGAGATAGGCAGGATATCTCTCAATGCCATTTCCAGGGAATCCTAAGCAGGTGAAGGCATTTGCATGGGAATAATACCCTGAAGCAAATGGTGAGCCACTATGTGAGACAGAAGGCTGGACTGGATGGGCTTCTGTGGCCTGTTCCAGCAAGGCTGTTCTTAAGTAAACATGAATATCCTCCTGTCCATTACAGAAGTTAGGGCTGAATATTTTACTCGGCTGAGTGCCCTTCTTATAGGAAAGAGTTCACTGTCTCAGTTATCTGTCTTTGTCCCAGAATGCAGCACTTTTCTAAGTGCTAGTTCCATTAAACTTTTCTGTTTGTGGAGCCAGTTATCTGGATGGAGGCACTATCCATCCTTTCATTTTTCATTTTTCCCCTTTTTTTAAATTATTCACTTTTCAAAATCAACAAACAGAATAAAACAGTTTCATTACGGTGATGTCCTTACTCTTCTGCAGGTTTAAGTTGAATACTGTCCTCACCAGTAGTACACATGGCCTAGAAGACTGTGGCTGTTTAGTGGATACGATGCTGTACTTGATGACTGGAAGGTCGGAAGGTCAGCAGTTCGAGAGCCGAGGGCTGCACAACAGATTGAGCTCCCATCTCTGCCCCAGCTCCTGCCAACCTAGCAGTTCAAAAGCAAGAAATTGCATGTAGATAAATAGGTACCACTTTAGTGGGAAGGGCATTTAGTCATACCTCCCACACACCAAGGAAACATTTGCAGATGCAGATAGCGCTGGCTCTTTGGCTATAAATTGAGATGAGCACCGAACCCTAGAGTCAGATACAACTGGCTTTTGAGCAAGGACGGCCTTTACCTATAGATGACCTAAAGTCTTTTTAGTGGCAATCACTTCAGCCAGAAGAGTCAGTGAGCTAGCGGTCTCTCTGCAATGACCCTCCATACCTTCAGTGTTTTAGAGCAGGGGTGCCCAAACTACTGCACGTGGGCCCAATTAGGCCCCTGCATATCATTAATGCTGCCCGCGGTGAGTACTCGGGCTCACCGCGGACCGCCCCTCCACCCGTCCCCACCGCCTGATGTGGCGGTGGTGGCGGCGGCGATTGCGCTTTGTCCTGGCTGCTCCGAGCAGCCTATTGTTTGGTCCCATCTCCTCTGCATCCTTTGCCAAAGCCGATCGCTGTGTTAGGAAAATCTTCAGAGCCTCCTCTGTTTCAAAATCCGTGGCGCTAGGAGAGCCCCCTGACACGCCCGGGATGATGTCAACACAGCGTGCCAGCGCCGTGGATTTTGAAACAGAGGAGGCGCTGAAGATTTTCCTAAAACGGCGATCGGCTTTGGCAAAGGCTGCAGAGGGGATGGGACCGACCAAGAGGCTGCTCAGTGCAGCCAGGACAAAGTGCGATCGCTGCCGCCGCTGCTGATGTCAAAACTGTCAGCAGCGGGAGCAGCCCACCTCCAGCCCCTGCAGCTGTGTGTCGGGGGCGGGATACCTACATTCGTCCCAAAACCATCTTCCTTGGACTGATTATTACACACTCTTGATTTACGTAGGGCTGTAGTTTTTATCTTGAGTGTAATAAGTGTTTTAAACAAACACCTCAATGTTTTGTTGCTTGTGGAAGTAAAAGAAAAGTAGATTACAGGCAATCTCTCAAAGGGTCTCCAAGTGGCTCGTTGGGGCTATTGACCTTGCTTACAGGTTAACTTGACGGCTTACTCTACTAGGGTGGTTTCAACCTCCTCGGCCCTGCTTTGTGGAGTGAACTTGGAGACCATCTGTACCTGTTCAGAGCCATCTACTTTTATTAGGCACTACTGGTTGAGCATCAGGGGAAAAGTGAATCAGTCCTTTGGATGTTGAGTCCTGTAATCTGTCAGCAGTTATGCCCACTAGCCGGTGAGTGAACTTGGCACTCACTCATTTGTGTGCATTCTCCGGGACCACAAAGAAGGACAGCTTGCTTACCTGTAACTGTACTTCATCAAGTGGTAACCTGTGAATTCACACATCCCACCCAACCTCCCCTCGGTTTCATCGTGCATTGCAGTTCTTCATCAGTGGTGGCACTAGAACTGAGAAGGCTCATTGGGCAGGAATCTTGCATGCAGAGATGGAGCGTGTGGCTTCTTTGCAGCCCTGGAACGATCTGACTTGTCTGGAGGATTTAACCCATTTGTGTAAATTCACGACATATATACAAATATATATGTATTCAGATTGCTGTATCAATGTTTTAAACAGGACAAAGAAGCTTTGCAGGAAGAAAAGTACAATAATTTAATTCAGATTTCTGCTCTGCACACCAAATTGGATGAAGCCAGACACAGAGTACTCAAAGAAGATCGTCTGGATCATGTACTCGATGAACAATTACATTTGCAGGAGGAGCTTATAACAAAACAGAGAGAAGTAAGTTAAAATGGAAAATGAATTGAAAAGTTTTCAGTGCAGTTTTAGTGGGGGGGAGAGTCTGACATCTGTATTGATTCTTTCCTCTATGACTAGTCTTAAAGGTAAAGGTTTCCCTTGCTCAAAAGCCAGTCATATCCGACTCTAGGGTTCAGTGTTCATCTCTGTTTCAAAGCCAATGAGCCAGTGCTATCTGCTTCTGCAGATGTTTCCATGGTCATGTGGCAGACATGACTAGACACCGAAGTGCACGGAACGCTGTTTACCTTCCCATCAAAGTGGTCCCTATTTATCTACTTGCAATTACTTGCTTTCGAACTGCTAGGTTGGCAGGAGCTGGGACAGACGGGAGCTCATTCCTCCTGCAGTACTCAGGAATCAAACTGCTGACCTTCCGTCTCCCAGTCAGCGTTTTAGACACTTGAGCCATGACTAGTCTTAGAACAGCTGAAAACACAGTTTTGGAGGCAATCTTGTGAATGGTGATCAAGACTATAAAGTTGTATGTTTTTATCTTTTTTAGAGACTGTAAATAAATTAATATACTGTATTAAGGAATTAGAAGCTGTAATGACTTTTAAGTGGAATCTACAGGATTTCTTGCGCATTTATGTTTTTGGCAAGGTACTTAACATATTTTACCAGTTTGAAATACTGTGCTGAGTGCACAAAATACAGAATAGCAGCATTTCCTCAGGCTGACCTTTTCAGGAAATGGCGGCACAAATGCCGTGGAGTGGACACTTGGCCTTCTTTATCACGCACAAGTCTTACACAGTCTCAGGACAGTGAGAGCAAGAATTGCCCCTGAAGTCTGCAAAAGAATCTGGTTGTAGTTGTAGACCTTTTGCTCTGATTTTGTGGGCATTTGGCTGTGGAATATCTGTAAGTTCACACTAGGATACACTTCTACATTTTCATCATTTTGTAAGAGTATTGCCAACTTCTAAAAAACAGGAAGAACAATTAACCTTCCTCCAAAGTTTAGAGCTACCAAAGAGGACAAGACAATTGTTTGTGGCAGTCTTCGCCCCTTCCCCAGGCTTGGTAGGGCATGTGATTTTAATCAACTAAATGCTTAAAATGAGTGGGGCATTTTGATTTTTTTGGCCAGAGGTGGCCAACTTTTTTCCGCCACGGGCCTGACCACACCCCCCGAAAGCAGAAGTGGGCTCATGTACAACTGTAGTAAATGCAGCCACTTCCACATTTATGACAGTAACACACATGTTTATGCATGCACGGGCACATTTTATGGCTGACATAAGATGTGCATGCACAAACATGTCCGCTTCAAATTCCAGGTGTGGCGGAGGCAGTGATGGGCCAGATGAATCGGCATCGGGGGCCAGGACCGGCCTGTGGGCCGTAGGTTGGGAACCCCTGTTTTTGGTCCATGGTCCTTGGAGGACAGCATGCTGTTCTGTATCCCCCAGAATATTTCTCTTAGTAAAGGTTTCCCTTCCTCGAAAGCCAGTTGTATCCGACTCTAGGGTTCAGTGCTCATCTCTGTTTCAAAGCCGAAGAGCCAGTGCTGTCTGCTTCTGCAGACGTTTCCGTGGTCATGTGGCAGGCACGACTAGACACTGGAGCACACAGAACGCTATTACCTTCCCACCGAAGTGGTCCCTATTTATCTACTTGCAATTTCTTGCTTTCGAACTGCTAGGTTCTTATCTAAGTAAAAATTAATAAGCAAACTGGAAAGGTGTTCTTGTACGCTTTAACAGGAAAATTAGGGAGTGGAGATGCGTTTGGAGAATAGGAGCTACAACTATGGCCACACTTTGCCCACTCTTGATCTAGAGAAATAAATACAGTATGAGCTCCCTGTGTTCTTTAGCTAATTCTTGAAGGCTTTTTGAAAAGCTTTCCTGAGCATCCATCATACCAGAAAGCAGCATGAATAGAGGTTGATAGCCGTCTTGTAGTCACAGGTTTTGGCTTGGTAGCAGAGGACCCACCTCGTGCCACATACACCTTTGTATGTAGAGAGTTGTGCTATATTATGTGTATAGAAAGATTTATCTTCTTGATAAGTAGATTGTTTCTTGTTTCGTTTTGCTTCAGATTGGAAGCTTATCACAGCAACTTGAACAATTAAAAGAGATTTTAGCGAATAAAAACGAAGAGATCTCACAGCTGAGTTCACAGTTGCAGCTGGAAAAAAATATGAACGTCGCCCAAATAATCCAGCTCGAAGAAGAAAATGCACACCTAAAAGTACGTCTTACATTTCATTGTAGTTTGTGATATATCAGTAGAGCTCTAGTTTGCACCCAAATAAATAGAACCTAGAACCACCATTGAAAGGATGGTGGAGTTCTATTTTGTCTTTTCTTCCTTAATGGTATTTTTTCCTGAATGTTTAAATGTTGTTGTTTTTCCCCACTGAAAGATAAAGTGACAAAACTGGTTGTTGTGGAAAACAGAAAGGTAACAAATGGAGATTGGTTATCATCTGTACCTTCCCCTTAAAACAGGGGTGAACAAATTTTGGGGGCTGTGGCCGGTCACGTGGTTCCTCCCACCAGAAGTGGAAGTAAAACGTGCCTTGCAATCTGTTTTGCAGCAGGATGAGATAGATTTTAAGGCTACCATTTTCTTTGCTTAAACTTGGGGTGCCCAAACTATGGCCTGTGGGCTGGATCCGGCCCCTGACACCAATTCATCTGGTCCACGCTGCTCTTGCTGCTCCTGGAAGCGGAAGTAAAACGCACCCATACCGGCGCATTTTACTTCCGCTTCCAGGAGCGGCAAGGTCAGCATGGGCCAGATGAATTGGTGTCAGGGCCGGATCCGGCCCATGGGCCGTAGTTTGGGCACCCCTGCCTTATAACATCTTGGATCAGTTAAGACAACAGCCTTATAAAAGCGTCATCTGGAAGAATTTTAATGTACGTTTCAGTGTAAAAGAATTAAGCACTTAGACAGAAATATGCACTGGGACCTTGGAAGAGGTAGAGGAGACATAATCTGTCCTGATAAGCTTTGCCTCTGTGCAATCCTTGTCAAATTTAGGAGATGGGGTGTTGGAGGGATTCTCTTGGCTTCTAGTCTAACCCCAAAAGTGGTAGTGGTGGTAGAAGAGGAAAACTGGGTGCTCATGTAGCATTTGCAAATGATGACTAAGACTGCTTCCATCTGGAAAAGTGGGAGGAGGAATAAAGGCAGTGCTTTCAGACAGACTTTGCAAGTGTTAGGAGTAAAAGTGCCTAAACATTTCTAGGATTTGTGCAAGTACAGTATTAAAACATTACACAGGTCCTGTTCCTAGCTCTGCAATTTGAAAGGTACAGAACTCAAAGAAGCAACTATGTAAGATGAAAAATAAGTAAAATATAGTGGTACCTTGCTTAAAGAGCATAATGCGTCCCACAGGATTGCTCTTTAAGCGAGTTGCTGTTTAAGTGAAACACTTGGGAAAAGCGCTGACGCTGCCATTGTAAGTGACCAATTGTGACTTCTGGCGGGGGGGGGGGGGGAATTGTGAACCCCAATTTAGTTGTTAAGCAAGTTTTGGGTTGCTTTTAGTTGTTAAGCAAGGGTGATCATTCAGACAAAATGATCTTTAAGCGAGTTAGTCTCTAAGCTAGGCGCTCTTTATGCAAGGTTTTACTGTAAGATATTTTTTTCTGATACCTAATGACTAGTAGGGACTTGAGTGGTTAAGACACTGAACTTGACAACTGGAAGGTCAGCATTTTGAGACCCAAGTGCTGCACAATGGAGTGAGTTCCCGTCTCTGTCTCAGCTCCTGCCAACCTAGCATTTCGAAAGCCAGAAATTGCAAGTAGCTAAATAGGTACCACTATGGTTTGAAGGTAACAGTGTTCTGTGTGCTTTAGCTTCTAGTCATGACTCCCACATGTCCATGGAAACGTCTGCAGACCAAACCCTAGAGTCAGATACGAGTGACTTTTGAGCAAGGGGGTCCTCTTTACCTTTACTAATGACCATTTTTTTAAAAAAAAACAGTTTAAGGGACAAAGAAGACAAATTGCAGTTTTATGATGTTCCTAAAGCTAGTTTTGAATAGAACTTTGTGATCAGGGAAGGAAATGGCTACTGGGGAAATGGCTGCAGTGTTTAATAGAAGAGGATAATTTCTTAAAGAACATTTTGTTACACCTACTCTTTACCACTGATACAAATAGCAACTGCTTCATATCATCAATGTTTCATACTTATTGCTCATACCTGTCAACCATCCCGATTTGGCCGGGATTACCCCGTAATTCGGCACCGATTTGCGCCATTTCCCGACCCACGCTGCCAAAACCCCGTAATTTGGCAGCGGGGGAAAAGAGGCACTGCGCAGCCCATCTGCGCAGGTCGCGTTGCACGCATGCGTGGAAGGGCACTACACTTCCGTAGCTCCCTTCCACGCATGCGCAGAAGGCTATGCTGCCTGCGCAGAAGGCTACGCTGCCTGCGTAGAAGGCTACGCAAGTGGCGTAGCCCTCCATGCGCATGCGTACAATGCGACCTGCGCAGACCAGGTCTGCGCAGGTCCCAGATTCGCCGGAGCCGTGGTTGACAGGTATGTTATTGCTGTGGTCAGTTTGCCCCTAATACAGCATGTGTTCTGTTAGGAAAACATTGAAAAACTTACCGTAGAAAGTCAGAATCCGGGTGATAGTGAGCTGCTCAGTCTACGATTTCTGAAGTCTTTGCTTGAAGAAAAAAACCAAGAAACAGATCATCTGAATGAGCAGATTTTGAGACTGGAATATATGATAGAAAACAGAAAGGAAAATGAGGTAACAAAAGGGGCTTTTATACTTAGTAATGAGACTTTATGTACTGTCATGTTTAATATTAAAAAAGCTTGCTTCAAAATCCAGATTAAGGTTTATTTCAGATATAACAAATGATGGATTGTGATAGTTTTTTAAGTACACTATTAGAAATGTTTGTGTAAAATTTTTACTTTGGTAAATAAAACTTCAGTTACATGGTGACTAGAATTTCTCAGAGCATAAACATAAGCTCCTATTGGTATCAAGATAGTTCTTTCTCTTATATGGTTTCTTTCATATCAGTACTAACTTTTCTGTGTTAATATGAATATTATTTTTAGTTGAATTATGCAAAAAATGATTATACATTTCTTGTCTTTTTCATTAGTTACTTTAATCTTTAAGGAACTGATTGGGCTACCCCAGTTGCTACCATGTAGTTTTTTTAACGACTTCTGAGAGTTGTTAGTAAATTGACAAGAAACACTATTAAAATATTTTTTTCTCTCTCCTTGCACAACATGGGTTTAAATTTTTGTTTTCTAGTGTTTTGGAAAAAAATAAAGAGAAATACAATCTTTTTCCCCATAGGGATCTGTTAATCCACACCCACACACAACCTGAAGTTGATTACTAAATGATTAGGGATTTGATGGGTTGTTCATGTGGCTTTTTTTCTCTTCATTGTTTGTTTGTTTGTTTCCTTGGAGGAAATAAGAAGCTATGGTATTGTTTATGTTTTTCAGATTCCTGAGGTAACATGAATTCAGTTTAGATCAGTGGTTCCCAACGTGGGGCTCAGGCTCGACAGAGGGATTTCAATTCCCAGAAGCTTAAGTCAGTCAGTACATTGGTTGATCAGTGCTTTGGGGGATTGACTTTGGCTTCTGGGAATTGAAGTCCAAAATCCAAAGGTCAGGAAAGACTGTTTTAGAGTAACGAAAGAGAAAAACCCACACTTATTTGTTCTATTCAAAATGAAAACAAGAGGAGTTCCATTAAAGTATGCAAAGTGGATACTTTGCAAGAGCATTTAACCCAGAAGGACTCCCAGGTCAATTCAGAGATATGAATTACTGTATAAGTACTGTATGGTATAGTGAAAAGTAGAGACATCTCACTGCAAACAAAGGTCCGCATAGTCAAAGCAATGGTATTTCCGGTGGTAATGTATGGCTGTGAGAGCTGGACCATTAGAAAGGCTGAGCGAAGAAAAATAGATGCCTTTGAGATGTGGTGCTGGAGGAGAGTTTTGAGAGTCCCCTGGACAGCGAGGATAACAAATAGGTCAATACTAGAAGAGATTAGCCTTGACTGCTCCTTGGAAGGACAAATAACAAAGATGAAGTTGAAGTATTTTGGACATCAAATGAGAAGAGAGGATTCACTTGAGAAGGCCTTGATGCTGGGGAAGGTGGAGGGCAAAAGAAGGGGACAGCCAAAGATGAGATGGCTAGATGGTATTGTAGACACAATGGGCACGGGGCTGTGTGGACTAAGGAGGATGGTGGAGGACAGGGGTGCCTGGAGAGCGATGGTCCATGGGTCGCAAAGAGTCGGAATCGACTGTGCAACTGAACAACAACAACAACAACAACTTTATGACTATAATCTGTTCATTAATATAAAAATAAGAAAATAGTTTCTTATGTCAATGCTAAGGTTTTATGAATATTGGTGTTTCAGATTCTGGAAAAACAAGTACTTGAAATACAGGATATGAAATCAGGTATAGATCATCTTCATGCTGACAAGGAACAGTTGTTAATGGATAAAACTGAAGAAGTGGATCAGCTCCATAAAATAATTGAGAAACTCCAAAATAAGCTAGAGATTCTTGAGCCCATCTGTTGCAAGGCTGATGATAGACAAGACAGTCTTAATAACGGTGCTGTGATGCAGCCAGAAGAGAATATTCTTGGTGGAATTAAAAAAGAATCACTAGTGGACAGAGGTAAAAAAGACTGTGTGTCACTTAATGCCAGTGAGAAACAGCTTCAGGGTCAATTAAAAGTGGTTGTGGCAGACAGAGAAGCTTTGCAACAGCTTCTTGATGAAAAAAATGCTCAGTTTAAAACAGAAGTGAAAATACTGGAGCAAAATCTTAAAAATGTTAGGGAGTCTTCTGCAGAGCACTTCACCAAGCTAACATCTTTACAGTCACAGTATGAAGATTTACAGGAGGAACACACGCTGCTGAAGAGGTGTTTAACACAAACAAAAACCGAACTGAGGATACGCAGTGCTCATATTCAGGAACTGGAAGATAATCTGCAAGACAAGCAGGCAGTGCTTTCAGAGAAAGAATTGCAGCTTCAAAGGGTGTCAGAACAGAAAGCAAAGCAAGCTGAGGAAGCACAGTGGGCAAAAGAAAATATTGTGCGGCTTGAAAATGAGCTCAACAACTTAACGCAAACACTGTATGAGAAAGAGGCCATTTATCAGAGAGAGATCGGTAAACTTCAAGCTGCTGCTGGAGAACTAAAGGCACAAGTTGAGAACAAGGCAGAAGAACTAGAAGCACTGAGGTCTGAAAGAGACCTCTTCCACTCCCAGCTGAAAACTTACATGGAAACAGGTCAAGATAAGAATCAGAAAGAAACTAAACTTCAGGTTGGTCTTGATCTTGACATCTTGGATCATTCTGAAGAAAGAGATGAAGGAAGAGAAGAGAAAGAAACAATTAGCACACCATCAGTATCTGCTGTACCTTCTCATGAAGACAAACTGGTATGTATATTAATGCCTCAATACTGACCAAATATAAAAGAAGACAATCTGCATAATAACAGACAACTATTCAAGAGAAACCAAGGGGTATGGGGAATCATGGTCTGTGAGAGGTCCCCAGAGGTTCAGGTGTATAGATATGCAGTTTAAAGAAAGTGTATTCTCTATTCCAAAGGGGCAAGACTGACAAATATTGCCTCAGCTTCACAAACAATTACAGTAGAACCCTGGATAATGGTAAAACTTGTTTCCACTAGTCTTAGCGTTATCCGATTTTTAACGTTATGTGATACATGCAATGCATAACGTTAAAATACTATGGGATGGATCGCATAACGTTAAAACTCCATAGAGATACATTGTAACCGACGCAGGCTTTAGCGAACGTTATGCAATACATCACACAGGATTTAAACATTATGCGATGCAATTCCCCCCCCCCCCCCCCCCCCCGATTGCTTAACATGCGGTTTTAGCGTTATCTGGTGCAAACGTTATTCAAGGTATCACAGGCAAAGGTAAACTTAAATATTTACCTGGAGTGAATCTTCCATATTTCTAGAATTGTATCTTAAGAAATTCCATCTCCTAGGTCAGTGATGGCAAACCTTGGCACTCCAGATGTTCTTGAACTTCGGTTCCTAGGAGGCCTGATCAGCAGGAGTGCTGACTTGGCTTTCTGGTAACTGAAGTCCAAGAACACCTGAAATGCCAAGGTTAACCATCACTGTCTTAGGTTCTGGCAAAGAAACCTGGGGTGTTAGACTTCAGGATGAATACAGCTTGCTTATCTTAACCTATAAAACCAAGGGTTAACCGTTGGAACTTGCTATAGGTTGCTATGCCTTGCCCTACTTGCCTGCACTCACCCTTCGTGCACACGGCCGATCTGGGTCCGCAGGTCAACAAAGGATTGAGAAAACAGGCAGTGGGGCAACAACCCCAGAAACGCGAAAAAAGGGAAACAACTTCATTTCCCAACATTCCTTGCGCCACGCCGCGCCAGAGCCAATCAGGCTGAGAGGCTCTCGCACGGCGCAGCACAAGGAACGTTCGGAAATGCGCCGCAGCCAATCAAAAGAAAACCGTTTTAAAAAATGCAGCACAAACATAAAGCACAAACCCATAACTACAAGCCCCATTGTCCTGCGCGCCATGAGCGCACAGAACGCTGAGGAAGCCGGCGCGCAAAAATTAAAACAAAACCAAAAAACACCGGGACAGCAAGTCTGCCAAGCCGCAGGAACCAAAGCCCCCCTCCCCAACGGTGCCTGAAGCTCCTAATCAGAGTTTCCCCTTTAATATCACGGTGGGGGGGGTGTTGTGCTCCCCCTCTCTACTGGCTCCCCTGGGGTTGGGAGGGTTGGGGGGACCAAAGGAGTCTGTCTCCCCAACCCTCTTGACCCCAGGGGACCTGGCAGAGAGGGGATTCCCCTCCCCACACACACACACGCCCCATATTAAAGAGAAGAAACAAAGCAGTTACTTCTCTTTAAAAACGGAGTTTTTGGGGGGGAATCCTCCTCTCCAATGGCTCTCCTGAGTCCGGAAGGGTTGGGGAGACAGACCCCTTTTCTCCACCCAACCCTCCCAAACCCAAGGATGCCAGCGGAGAGGGGGGTCACAACCTCCCCCCCCCCACACACACACACACACACACACACTGATATTAAAGGGGAAACCACAATTGAGATTTCCCTTTTAATATCAGAGGGTGGCCTGGATTTGATTCCCTTTTAATATCAGAGGGTGGCCTGGATTTGATCCCCTCTCCTGGGTCCTATGAGTCTGGAAGGTTTGGGGAGACAAAAGGGGTCTGTCCCCCCAAGCCTTCCAGAGCCAGGGGAGACGGCAGAGAGGGGATCCCCCTGTAGGACACTAAAAAACACAAAAACAAACAATCAAAAACATTCAAAAATACACAAAAACAAACAAAAATAACACCAAAAACAATACAAAGTAAACAACAACAAACATTTTCAAACACACCCAGCACCCAGCCAAACACCACAAAATCCAACCACCGCCACCACCCCAAATAAAGAAAAACAGCCAACTCACCACCACACGACCTCACACCACAACGACTGGAAAAGAAATGAATAAAGAAAGAGACTACTTACTGGAAGAAGCTCCACCCAGAGGCCACGAGAGAAAAAACAGTCAAAATACAAGCTAACCCCTACCAGCACCACTTGCTGCCCACAATAATAAAAAAAAGTCAAAAAGACACAACAGCCCCACACAAAAGGCCCCAAGAGAAAAAAAACAAGTAAAACCAAATAACACAAAATCACAATTTTACACAAATCAAAAACAGATGTCAATAAAATAAAATAAAAACTATTCAAAAATCCTGTGCTGAATTTTTACTCAAATAAAAAACAAAAACATCAATACACAGTTTAAAAACATTTATTGTGAAAAACATGTACTTTCACATTTTTTAAATTATTACCTATGGTACAACAATTTAAAAAAATACATACTAAAAATATTGGGTTAAATAAAAAATTTTTGGAAAAAGTATATCATCCTTTATTCCTTTTTTCATCCACAAAACCAAAACACCAAACAAAACTCATCACAGTTTATAACAGGCCACCAAATTTTTTTTGTATAAATAAAAATTTAAAAAATTTCAATTATAGACTAACCTCTTCTTTACAAACATTAACAACAACAACAAAAAATTTCCAACACCATTTAAAACAGCCCGGCAATGCCGGGCAACCTCTGCTAGTATTTACTAAGCCCATATAATATACAGTACAATTGTTATACAATTGTTAAATTATCTTGCTGAAGAGCTATACTGACATGCAAGGTAATTTGTAAAATTTATATCAAGAGAATCTGTGTAGTCACAGAGGTAATTACAGTGATACCTCATACAATGTCCAAACTTGGTTCCACAAGTTTAGACTTTATACGGATTTGGACTTTGTATGAGGCATGCAAAATCCTAGCCGCGATGTCTCGTACAACATCGTTTCCATAGAGATACATTGTACTGTAACAGCACAGACTTCAGGGCAAAGCCAAGGAAACAGACAGGAAACTGACAGAACTTAAGGAAATCATTGTCTATAGGTTAAATACATTACAAAAACATTTCAAACAATCCTGATTGTCCAAGAACCTGAAGAATGCTTCAAAAATCCCAGGAATGCGTCTAAAAATTCTGACGAAAAAAATAAAAATCCAAAATCGTGCCCAAAACCACTCCTAAACACACTTTGCCTCATGCAAAACCCAAAAGAGCAACGCATGCATGCTTCCTGCCTTTTATACTGCCCAGGCACAATGCAACCTGGGAAAATCCCAATGCCTCATACAAAGTCGCAGTGACTTTGTATGAGGCAACCTTTTTCAAGGAATTAGGTAATGTTGTATGAATTCGATGTTGTATGAAGCGGACTTTGTATGAGGTATTACTGTATACCGAATGGCTTGCCACTTGTCAACTGATGTTCCATTTTTCTGTTCCACAGCTGAACCATGGTCCTTATAGCCAAATCAGAGACAGAATCTATTGTAATAGAACAGAGAGTATAAAAAGGAAATCATTATATGTATGTCCCAGATTAATAAGTAAGCAATCCTTTCTATGTTAGATAAATTAGGCATAATAACAAAAGTTCATGTTATCAGGAACAAAAAAAAGATTAGTACTGAAATTATAATTGTATAAATTACAATTAATTAGACCATATAACTTGAATTATAAAAGACTATCTTAACCTATAAAATCAAGGGTTAACCATTGGAACTTTGTAAAACATCTAAACACATTTTAAAAACATTGAATGTAAAAAAGTTTACTTTTACATTATTAAAATTATTACCTACGCTCCAACTAATTTTAAAAAAAATCAAAAAACGAAAACATTATTCGCTTACATAAAACAATTTGAAAACATTATATCATACTTTGTTCTTTTATTAATCCTCAAAAAAAAACCATAAAAAGCAGATCACAGTTAATAACAGCCAAGCCAAAAAAATTTTTTACATAAATAACTATTTTAAAAATTAAAATTACAAACTAAGCAATTTTGGGAAAAAATTAACACAATTTTAACCTTCCAACACAATTTAAAACAGCCCGGGCAACCTCTGCTAGTAAATTATATAGCAACAGCAGTTACACCTATATACCGACCCATAGCATTTAGTGCACTCTTTGGGCAGTTTACAGATACAGTAATTAGAATTTTGCCCCCGACATGCTGGGTACTTATTTACTCAGAAAGATGGGAAGCTGAGTAAACTTTGATCCCTGTCAGGAGCGAACTCTCAATGTTTTGGCTGCAGTAGAGCAGTATAACCACTGTGCCACCAGGGCTATAAGACTGAGAATATTACTCATTAAAACAGTACATTCTGAGGCTGAGTTGTCATGGAATCACCTACTTTTATTTTAGAGGAGAAGTCCGGATAAAAATACCCATGATGAAGGAAAATATTTTTGTTATGTATCACAAATTTGATTGGTTTATGTGGCAGATTAATCAGTCCAACCTATATGGAGTTAAGCACATTCTTATCTGGTCTCCTAATAAGCAGAGACCAAACACAATTAGTCCAGCCATGGTTGCCAGCCATGGCCACTAAGATTTATTTTGTGTGAAGCAAGAAGCAAACTAAGTTCACCAATCTTCTATTTACTTTCTAGGTGAGGAGTTTTATGGGAAGATTTGTGGATTTATGTGTCATTTTCTTCCTTTCAGCAACTGTCACTGAATTGGTATATTAGCAGAAAAAAGCAGGCCACTTTTCTTTGGTTTGGTTAACTTTTATTATCTGGATGGATAAACAATCCCTGCTGCCTATCTCAATTAATTAGTTTTTGTAATGACTAGAGACCTTATTTCTGGAACTCTGGAACACATGGCTCTTAAAAATTAGGAGGTTGTTGTGGTGGTTGCATAAAATTGAGTGGCCTACAAGCAGCTTCATCAGACGGGCCATTCATCTGCTGAAATGAATTGAAACCCACAAACCTTCTGACAAATAATTACCAAAATAATTTTGTAAATGATGGGGTTTCACAGCCCAGTTTGTTGGGCAGATTTGGTTGTAACACTATGGGCTGTCAAAGCTAAGTTAGAAACATATTTTAAAAATAGGTATGGCCTATTGCTGCTATAGGGGACTGCGGTGACTTAGTGGTGACTTAGCAAGAAATTGCAAAATATATGAATAGGTACCACTTCAGTGGGAAGGCAACGTATTCCGTGCATTCCAATGTCTAATTATGGCTGCCACATGTCCACGGAAACGTCTGTGGACACAGACAGCACTGGCTCTTTGGCTGTGAACAGAGATGAGCACTGAATCCTACAGTTGAATGCGACTGGCTTTTGAGCCAGGGCAACCTTTATCTATTGCTGCTGTTATTTGATAGATGTTGGTGAAGAGTGAATCTTGTGTACTGGAAACATTCTGCTTCCCTTCACAAGCTTTTGTTCTCTGTGAACAAAGGTTTTTTGTTGTAATGGTCCGTGGGAGTCGTGGTGCTGAACTCAAGGAAGGCACGCGAGACTGAAGTATGATGGAAAAGGCCAGCCCCGAAGTCCCAGGGTGGTCTGTATTTATTGACTACAATTGGGAGCAATCACGTATACCGCTCGTGCGACCCCCGTGACAAAAAGCTGTTACGTGGCATTCGGCTGGCTGGGTTACATTTGCCAGCCTGTGTGCCCAGGTTAGCCATAAGCATACTAATCAGTGGATTGTGGCGAGACTTATTGTTCCCGTCTTATCAAGGCCCTGGAAGACTTCGTGTACCTATTCATAGCTATTTGGCCTAGCTGCGGTTGGTGTCTGCTCAGCCCTACACGCGGACGTGAGCCAGACACCGTATGCTGTTTATGAGACCTTGGGTCTCTAACCTCCTGACATTTGTCCTAGTGCTGTTAAAGCCCCCAGCCAAGGAAATCATGGAGTCGCTAATGCTCCCTACTACCGTGTTTCCCCAAATATAAGACACTGTCTTATATTTTTTAAAACTCCAAAATTAGCACAAGGTCTTATTTTCAGGGGATGTCTTATTTTTCCATGAAGAAGAATACCAGTCTCGATCGTGCTTCCCCACTCACAACCAAGGGACGCTTCCCTTTGTTGTGAGTGGGGAAGCGCGATCGAGACTGGCCTCAGCTGTGAGGCGGCCGGCGTGGCCCATAAGAAGGCCTGCCGTGTCGGAATCTCGATCCCGCTCTCACCAGGGGAAACTTCTCTTGGTTGTGAGCAGGGAGGCAATCGAGACTCCGATGTGGCAGGCTTTCTTATGGGCCACGCCGGCCGCCTTACAGCCAGGAGGTAAGGAGGTCTTATTTTTGGATGGGGCCTTATATTTCAAAGGCAAGGGAAAAGGGGGGGGATGTCTTATTATGGGAGGTGGTCTTATATTTGGGGAAACAGGGTACTATAAGCCCGTACCCAATTTCCTTTCCGGTAAATTTTGGTTGGTCTTTAAGGCGGTGTTCTCGCCGAATGAACCCGTCGGGAAAGGTTGCTGTCCAATTTAGTGACCCGGGCAAACCACAGTTTTTCCCTCCCTTGTTTGGGGAAATAATGAAAAGGATCCTTGCTCTGTTTTGTCAAATAAGAATTTCTGAAGTTTCTTGTTAAGGCAGGTTACTGGAAGGTTGTACTGTTTTACCGGGGGGGGGGCAGGGGGATACAACAATGACTAATCTGAAGATTTCTCTTAAAAATCTTAATATTCAGGATAAACATCTACAAAGCATGCTTCACATTCAAGAAGAAAACATAGCCACTAAAGAACAGCAAGACCTACAATTAATTTTTCAAGAAAGGCGACAACTTAGTCATCTTCCTGAAGACACACAGTTTATTCCAAAGATGCCAAATAGCTTTCAAAATATAGTCATTGACGGGATTCCATGGGATTCACCTGAGGTTATGAGAAAAGAGAATAGCATGGAACTGTGGTCAAATCTTGCTTTAACACCCTTCTCAGAGGTTGATAGTGTGTACGGCGTAAGCTCTGAAAGCCTGTGTTCTGAGCAGCCCGTTGTTTCAGGAGAGATCCTTGGATTCGCAGGATGGCCTGATGCTTATTGTAATGACACCGAGGAAGCGGCAGCCAGTCTCGTCTTCAAGTCTTCAACGACCCCAAGACCCACTGTCTCGACTTCTGAGTACAGTGATGGGCAAGAAAATATTTCAGTAAGTGATTTATGATTTTGTAACACTTAATGGGTTACTGCTGAGTTGTGTCTTCTGTAGTTCCCATGGAAACTGAATGAGTGAAGAATAGCTACTGTGTCATAGTAGCTAGCTTTTATAACTTCATCATGAACTCCGGTCAGTAAAGTAAAGGTAATTCTAAGATAGTTCGCAATGTCCTTTTAATAATCAGGTGTATGTAAGTGACGAGCTTTCTTGCAAGTACATAGCCTTAAGCTATACAAGGGATTTAGCTAAATTATATTTGGAGGGATTTGGTGTGGGGAATGTTATACTGTCATACTTGAACTATAGGATCACTCTGTTCAAACACTATAACATCTCCATAGGCCCGTCATGGTGAACCGTGGCACTCCAGGTGTTCTTGGACTTCAATTACCAGAAACCCGAGTCAGCACTCCTGACAAGAGTATCAATGGCTATAATTATGGATACCTAAGGACAACCTCTGGGTTGGAGAGATAGGCAGGATATCTCTCAATGCCATTTCCAGGGAATCCTAAGCAGGTGAAGGCATCTGCTTGGGAATAATACCCTGAAGCAAATGGTGAGCCACTGTGTGAGACAGAATGCTGGACTGGATGGGCTTCTGTGGCATGTTCCAGCAAGGCTGTTCTTATGTTCTTAACAGCTGGAGTGCCAAGGTTTGCCATCACTGCCATAGGCAGTCGTGTGTTGTATCTGTGCTTTAAAAATATACCTGCTAGATCAACTTGGAATTAACTAATTGTGCATTTGCTTTCTCAAATTGGCTAAGGTCCTGAAATTTCCATGACCCATTCTTTGACCAAATAATTAATATTACTCTTTCTGTTTGAGACAGGAGGGGTTGTGGACCTGTTCCTTTGTTTACAGAGTGAAAAGGCAGGGAAGTGTGTGGAGAAAACTGTTTCACTACTGTTAAAGTACAACCAGGCGTGGGCTGGGCCACCGGGACAGGGGTGCCTTGGGGCACAAATAATAATTTTATTATTTTATCCACCCGGCATCCTTCAGCTTCGAGCAATGGTTTATTCTAAAGTGCCACACACCGGGCGGAGCAAGTGAGGGGCGGTGACCAAGAGGTTCCCGGGGGCAGCCTTCTCCCCTATCCCTTGGTCGTTGCCCCTGTCCAGCGCCCTGCCATGGTGCCCAGCACACCCCTGAGTACAGCTACTCCCTGAATTCCTCAAAGTATATCTCATAGATAGCTGTCCATAGATACATTTTTAAGGAATCTATTAATTCATTACATTTTATACATTCGTTTCTAAATAGGCAAGAAATGCTGAAGATTTAACTCTGATGCCACCTACCATGCAAGATGATCTGAGAACTACCATGTTGAACCCTGAGGGTGCCAGCATTGACTATGTCAGCAGTGAGTTGATGGGTCCGCATTTTGCTTACTCACATGTTCAAGTAATACAACAGTTGATTTCTGAGATATAGCTGCTATCATTTTGGGAGTATGTTTTGGAGTTACAATAATGATCCTATGTGTATTCTAGTACTCATCAGATTTGTGTAAGGAATATGGGTAGGGGTGATCTGCTTTCCCTGCTCTCAGGCTTAAAATATATAGCTTGTAATGAGGGAGGGCAGAGGGACGGATCTCCACATGCTAGTGAAGGGGTTCCCAAACTTTATGTGCTGTGGGCTGGTCACGTGGTTCCGCCCGCTGTAAACACTGTCGTAAAACACATCCAGATTTATGACAGCCGCAGGTACATTTACGGTGGACATGTTTATGCATGTGCGGGCGTGTTTTACAGCTGTCGTAAATGCTTCTGGTAGGTAGCAAGGGCGGCAGTGGGTCACATGAAATGGTGCTGCAGGGCCACATGAAATGGGGCTGTGGACCACCTGAAATGGGGCCGCATGAAATGGGGCCACAGGCCACATGAAATGGAGCCATGGGCCGTGGCCGGCCCTCGGGCCATAATTTGAGACATCTTTGCTGTACTAGACACTGCAAGGTCTCTCCCACTGCATTGTGGATAGACATGCCTTAAGTCTTACCAGGTAACCTGGGGTTTATAGTCTTAGAATATCAGGTGCAAAAAGTTACTGCTCTAAGACCGGGATATATTCACTTCTGTCTTCCCCTGCCCTGGGTAAATCTCTTGTCCTAGCAGCGAGGGGGTCAGTGTTTTGAATGCAGTGGAATTCCTGCAAAGTTTTTAAAATGTTTGCAAACATTCCATTGAACAAAGATGTGACTACACTAAAGAAAGAAATGGGATATCTGTTAATCTAATTATATCTACTTTTTATGTTTCTCATTCTAATGATGATGACAAAATTGCCTTATTCTACAACTAGTTAATGAATGACAATTTTAACTTCTTTTAAATATCAATTCTCAGAAGATATGGTAAGAAATTTGCATGTAACATTTTTTAAAAAGCAAAGTCCTTCCAGTGAACGGTAAAAAACAACAACCAGGAACTTATACCTCGTCTGTCATTTTTGCCTGTCATAGTGTATTATACTCTAGTCACACAACTCAATGTAAAAGTCAATAACCATAAAACATCAGAATTTCCCAAATGAAACCAGTTTAACTAATTACTCACAGTAGAACTAGCTAGTTCTTCTTAAAAGGAGCCAGTTAAAGCCATCCCAATGTTTCATTTTTTTCCCTTTAGATGCTGGTTCAGATTTGGCACTTCAGCTTAATCAGGAAAATGGGAAAGTTGCGTTGCTGCAAGATGACAGTGTCATGGCTTATCTGCAGTGCCTTGAAATGGTTCCAGAAATCAATGAAACAACAATGAAAGAAACAGAATTGTTTTCACAACAGTTGAAGGTAAGGTGTGATTGAAAAATGACTCAACTTCTTATTGCTCTCCCCCCCCCCCCATCCTGCTTTTGAAACAACCGCAATGTCTAAAACAGAGATTCTCAACCTACGGCTCATGGGGCGGCCCCAGCCCGCGACACCATTTCATGTGGCCCACTGCCCTCACTCCTGCCACCACAGCCTGAATTGGCGGAAGTGCCAAAAACACACCATAAATGCACCCAGAAGCAGCAAAAACAGCCAAAAACGTGCCATAAATGCACTCGCGGCTGTCGTAAATGTGTTTATGGCGGGAGGAACCACCAGTTCTCTCTCAGGCGGCATGGTCCGGCCTGCGGCATGAAAAGGTTGAGAACCCCTTGTCTAAAGTATGAAGTGTTACCTTGTTCCTTTGAGTGAAATAGAGGGAGAGTTACTTGTTCACAGAGATTTTCGATGTGGTTTATATGCTTTTCAGATGCCCTGAAGTGTTAAGAAAAAACACATTTTATTTTTGTAAATAGGCTTAGGTGAGTCATAATATGGTGTTGCATACCAGAGTTGTTACAGCATTTTCACAAAATGCCCAGTTTGTGTATACCAGGGGTTCCCAACCTAAGGCCAGTGGGCCGGATCTGACCCCTGGCTCCTTTTCATGTGCCCCCCCCTTCCAAGGGCATTTGAGAAACAAAATGACCACCCCTTTGAAGCTGTTGGGACAAAATGGCCACCCCCATCGTGCAGGCAGGGCAAAATGTCTGCCCAGCCCTCGAAGCTGACTGAGTGGCTCGGCCCCTGGCTTGGAAAGGTTGGGAGCCCCTGGTATATACGTTTAGTTAGGCCTTTCTCCAAAGAATTCCAGGGATGCAAAGAACACTGAACTTAACTGGGTCACAACAACACCGTCTGCAATTCAACAAGGAGAAGTTTGCTTCTGTCAAAGCCCTTGTGAAGCATTGCTCTTCATGGATTGATAGGGACCAATTTATTATGGTTTATTTGTGGATGTGTATTTATATTGACAACCACTTTACCTTTGTGGAGCTTCTTTTCCACATTGAAGACCTTGCCCATATAATAATTAAGTGGTAACATAATGTGCTTGCGAGGATCTCAATTTTTGTTTGTTCTTATACTTGTGTATTTGACTTTTTAAATATTTTGAATATGCTCCGGGCAGCAAATTTCAAACTAGAGAATATTCAGTGTGATCTATGTTGTAAATGCAAGAACCTGCTCATAATATGTGCATTTACAGTATTGTGGAAAGATTATGATCAGTGGAGATTCTTTTGATGTGTAAGCTATTGTTATACACTAATAAATCCTGTGGCTACTTGATAAGTATGGATTTGAATTGCTCACCTAGTCATTCTGAATGACTAGAATGTTTATAGAATTGATTTTTTGAGGACTGGCTTGAGATATTATTTTGATCCTGACATGCGTAGTTGTTGGCGACAGTGGCTGCAACTCATATCTGAGTACAGTACAGTAATACCCCGGTTAACGTATGCACCTCACAGCATTAAAACCGGAGAACGTTGGGGAATTTGAGGAAAACGTTTGCATCGCACAATGTTGTGCGATGCAAAAAGTTTCCCTCAAATTCCCCAACGTTGATCTCTGCACCAAAGCCCACAGGGCTGGAGACCAGCCCTGCGGGCTTTGGGGCAGAGACCTTCGGAGGACCCCTTGCTGGGGGGGGAGGAGGGCTCCGTAGACCCAAGCGTCAGATTGCCAGTTTCCTTTGGGTGAGAGTGCGCACACATGCTCTCTCACTCCAAGGAAACCTGCGATCGGACGCTCAGAGCGCCGGCTTCCTTGGGGGGAGACCACGCACGTGTGCCCTCATCCCAAGGAAACCGGCGCTCAGACGCTCCGCTTCCAGGAGCAACGAGGGCTTTGTGGGCCGGATGAATTTGCATTGAGGGTCAGATCTGGACCCTGGGCCATAGTGACCGGCTCCCTAAACCACGTGGCCGGCCTGCGGCCCAAAAAGTTTGGGCACCCCTGGACTAGACTATGACATGCATAGATTTATCCTGAAAATTTAATCTACAAATTGTCTTGTAAAGTTAACTAAATGTTGTATTCATTTTCCCCAGAGGTCTCTCAACTCACTTGAGCAGATTTGTTTCAAGGGAGAGGATTAGTAAAAATTGCATCCCCTACTCTGCTGCTACCAGGAACACCCTGTGGATAGGAACATCTGAGAGTATGCTCCCAAGAATTGAGCATTAGTTACTATCCAAGCCGTTGTTTGCAAACTGTGAAAGAGAAAAACCAATCCAGATTCGATATGTTGTGATGAATAGGTTTCTATTGCTATCACTTAATTTTTTACTTTCTTTTAGAATGTGTTGGATATGGTGTATGAAGAGAGCTACAAAATACTGGTTTTGTCAGAAAAAGCACTACCTCTTGATTGTGAAAATATTCAGAAGACTATGTCAATAGAGGGATGGCAAAAAGAGAGACTAATCTTGCTTGATACCGTGCAGTCACTGAAAGATTACCTCAGCAATGCACCACATAAAGAAGACAGGGTATATAGATGATACAATTTTACTACTATGTATTTATTTGTTTGTTTATTTATTATATTTCTGTCCCTCCTTCCTAACAGTTAATCTTAGAAAATGGGGGAGAAGAGAATGATTACTAATACAGTGGAACCTCATACAACAATCGCTCAGTATAGCAATGAAATCGGATAACAATTAGGTTTTGGTGGGAAATGGTGTCCCACATAACAATTTTACCTACGGGAAAAAATCGTACAACAATTTTTCAGTGGAAAAAAACAGTGAAAAAAATTGTTGTACCATACATCCCATAGGGAAAATCACTATACAATGCATGTATCGTATAGCAATTATTTAATATAACAACGAGCCCCGTGGAACAGATTAAAATCATTGTATGAGGTACCACTGTACTTAAATAAAATTTAGAAAATGAAATTAATTGTAAAATATTAAATAAGTACTGTAAACGTAAAACTATTTTAAAAAGAGTGTTAAAGAGGAAAGGTGCAGCATCTCCTGTTAAAACACCTTCCTTTTCAGCCAGTACAGTTGGCTTTTCAGGTGGCAAAACATTCATTTGAAGATAAAGTTTTTAGACTGCTGGCAGAGGGAAAGTCAGGGAGGGGAAGGGGCCACTTGGTCTTCAGGGCTTCCCACAGTATGGGTACAGCCACTGAAAGGGACCTCTGTCATGTCCTTGAGCTCTCACCAAACACACCTATGAAGCAGGGGTGCCCAAACATTTTGGGCTGTGGACCGGTCACATGGTTTCTCCCAGCGGAAGGAAAATGTGCATGCGCATGTGCATTTTACTTCTGCTTTTGGGAGCGGCGAGAGTTGCATGGTCCGGATGAATTGGCATCGGAGGGGGGCAGATAAATTGGTGTTGGGGGCCAGGTCCAGCCCGTGGGCCACAGTTTGGGCACCCCTGCCTTAGAGTTTACCCTGGAGATCAAAATCTAAGGAGGCTCATACGAGGAGATAGCAATCTTTCACATTTGTTGTTGTTCAGTCACACAGTCGAGTCTGACCCTTTTTGACCCCATGGATCCTGCAAGCCAGGCTCCTCATAGCCTGGACTTAAGCTGTATAAGGCTCCATAGGGTTCCAAAGCCAACATTTTGAATTGTGTCTGGAAGGAGACTATTCAATAGTATTAATCCCTATTTCTCTTAATTCCACCTTTAACATTAGAATTTTCAAAATTTGGAATGCTTGCTTCTGGGACAATGATGGATAAGTTTAGCAAATGCTGATGATGTGGGAACAATTGGGGTAATTGAGGCTATTGGTTGCCATACTGTGTGCTAGAGTCCTGGGTGAAAGCAAATAACAGTGATGCAATTTCATGACAATAAGCCAGAGCATGAAGTAGAATTGCTACTGTTTTGAGTGATACCATATTTGCCGGTGTATAAGACACATTGGAGTACAGTAAAACCCCATTTGACGGGAAAAGTCTGTTCCATAGCTTTTCCCATAACTCAGCTTTTTCTATAAAATGAGGCATTCCCATAAGAACACATTGGGGGAAAAGAATTCCCGATCCCCACAAAAATAATTAAAATTTAAAGAACTCTCCTCTCCAGATCACTCTACTGCCACCTGCAGGGCCCAGAATGGCTGCATGTGGTCTTTTATAGCCCACCAAGCGCAATGCGCTCTGGGGAAATCGTGTTCTGTAAAATGGTTTTTTTCTGTAAAACAGGACATGTTTTCAGCAAAAAAAAACCTTCTGTAAAACTGGGTTTCCGTAAAATAAGGCTTCTGTAAAACAGGGTTTTATAGACGCACTCTGGGTTTTCCAGTGTATTTTAAGGGGGGAAAGTGTGTCTTATACGCTGGCAAATACGGTAGTTTTTTTCTAGCAAATGGTTTTTAATCAAGATGCTCCTTAGGTGTATACCTATCATGTGTATTGATGTATGCTGCCACTTTTACTGCTTTGATAGTCACTGTAATGTTAGAAAATGTGTGGGTATAAGTGATACACTGCAGAATGGAATGGAAGGCTTTTATCTGAGAGGGGAAAGCATGAAAACAGGAGTAAAATGACTGCTACCAACAGCAACAAAACCTTAACATTTTGGGGGTAAATATTTTCTTGTAGGATACTGCATCTGCCTTTTTTGACTGGAGAGGAGAATTACTTCAAGCAGTCCAGTGTGTGTTGGAAAAGGAGCGAAATATGTTGCAAAGCTGCTTGCAATCCCAGAGATACAGTCCTGGTTCTGGAGACGAAAGATCACTAGTAGAAAAGCTGCAACACGTAATGCAACAGCAAGTATGAGAATTTTTTAAAAAAAGTTTTCCTTGATACAATCTCCTTTCTTAATTCAGATTTATTTTGAAATACAGTAAAACCCCAATTTATTGCCTCTACTTACGTAAAATTCAATTTACGTAAGGTTTTTTTTGTAAATCACGTCCCGATTTATGCAAAAAATCGAGTTATGTAAGGGATTTCCTGGTGTGTTTAGATTTTCATTCATTCATTCATAGTTTTATTTGTATCCCGCTTCCCTCAGCCCGAAGGAAACTCAAAGTGGCAAACAACAATAGCAAAAAACAATACAATAGGCACAATATACAAAATAAATAAATACACAATAGTACAAAAATACCGCAATACAATATAATCAGCATAATATCAATAACAAGAGCACAAAAAAGACAATATAATATAACAAAGTTCAATTACCCCTCAATGAACCGTCAACAAGACCCGTGGTCCTGATATCCTTGTACAGCAGCTGCCTCCCATCCCGGGGCCGATGGCATGGGCCCCAGGAGAGGCTCGCAACAACCTTGGGATCAAACAGCGAAAGTGGCAATTTCTTAAGTCCACGATGGTGGTGCTTGGCCCCAGCTGTTCTGACTTCCCCGCGGCCAATGCCGGACCTGGGAAGGAACTCTTCAGCCGCCTCAAGGCTCCAAAGTCCCGGCGGCCCTTTTAAGTCCCCCCTTTTAATGGTCACCATTTTAAAAGCTAAAATTCCACCTCGCGCCACCCACCCCACCGCCGATTGTCACAAGATATCACCTACTGTGGAGGAGGAGGAGGCAGTGACGATTTTCTGCAGTCCCCACTTGCTTCTGCTGTGACTGGGAGAGTGTGGGGGTAATATACGCTCCCTTCCTCTGTTCGCATGAGGTTTCTCCGGGGCGTGTGCTTTAGTTGTGAATGTGCCTCGGAGAAGAGCTTAAAAGGTGGGAGGAAATAAAATGCCTGTCATTACCATCTCGGCCACTAGGGGTGCAAAGCGCAATTTTCCATAGGGATGCATTGAAACTCAATTTCAAGCCTGTTTTTAATTTTTCAATGCATCCCTATGGAGTTGCATCAATTTACGTAAAACCCCTATTTACGTAAGAAGCTACAGAACGGACTTTTTATGTAAATCGGGGTTTTACTGTATCTCTAAGAACAAAACAGGTTTGCATATCTTGTACTACTGTCACACTATCTTTCCCTTGTATGAAGACCAGTGATTCAGTACATGAGCTGGACAACTGTGCAGCAGAAATTTGAAATCTTACACTAAGAAAAACTGAAGACAGTTTGATTACATTTCCTCATTTATCACTTATTTGGGTGGATCAAAAGGGACATGAACCGTGTGCCCTAGTGAGTGAAGCAGAACCATACTTTTATTTTTTATTTTACATTTATCTGGGAGAGTGTTCACCCTTTAAACCAGGGGTTCCCAACCTAAGGCCCATGGGCTAAATCCAGCCCCCAGCGCCATTTCATGTGGGGGCTTCACCCCTCCAAAGGCATTCAAGAAACAAAATGGCCACCCCCATTGTGCAGGCAGGGCAAAAGGGCCATCCAGCCCTCAAAGCTGACTGAGAGAGCATGACCCAGCCCCTGGCTTGAAAAGGTTGGAAACCCCTGGTTTAAACTGTGACCTGATATGAAAAAAGCCATTAGCCTGGATGTGAAATTGGTCTGAATTTATTTCAGGAACAGCAACAAAAGGTTGTTCTGGAGCATCTTGTGTCTTCAGACAGAAAGAGCTTGCTTACTGAAATACAGGATCTTGAAGCTCGGTTGCGACTTCTGCATCTTCAAAGCCAAGAGAAACTACAGCAACTCCAAGAAATGCTTATTAATACAGAGAATCGTGGGAGTAAGCAAGAACATCAGCTTCGAAGGCAAGGTAGTATGTCATGCAATTTTGCTAGGCACTCTTGACTTCTCATGATTTTATTTTTGACTTAAAACCAGAAGGTTTTTATTATAAAAACAAGAGTAATACCCTCACCAACAAGATCTAACACTAGTTGTTAAGATAATTGCTGCCTTTCAGGAAAGAACTCAAAACCTGGCTGGCAGGCCAAGTATGGGGTGCAGGTGGAAGGGTAACCTCCATTGGGTGGTTGGTATAGAGGATAATTCCTTCCCCATGGTCCCTTCGGTCCCTGCACCCTTTTTAGGGGGCGGGTAGTTTTAATTAATTTTATTATGGTTTTATCTGTGATTGTGAACCGCCTTGAGTTGGCCTAGGACGAGTGGGCGGTGTAGAAATCGAACAATAAAAAAACAAACAGATTTTTTGTGTGATATATGTTACATGAAATGAACACGCCAGTTAACGAAGTCTGTAAAATTTGATTGCAAGGAATATCCTACTTTTAAGTGTGTTTTGTTTGTTTGTTTGATCAATGCAACTTGAAATGGCAAAGAATGTGAATAGATAAAATCAAGAAAAGATGCCATTTCTGTTCGTAACCACTTAACAATGAATGTGTTATAGATGCAGACCCAGCAACTGTTTTTATAGTACTACAGAGTTCTTCCTGGGCCATGAATAGCTATTTCCCCCCAGCCTTCTAGTCATGTCTTCTTCTGGTCCATTCTCACTCAACAAAATTCTAACATTTGTACTTTATCTACAACAAGAATGTGAGAGGACAAGACTTGGCCCAAGCTAAGCTAAGATCAGGGGTTCCCAACCTTTTCAAGCGGGGGGCCGGGTCATGCTCTCTCAGTCAGCTTCGAGGGCCGGACGGCCATTTTGCCCTGCCTGCACAATGTGGGTTGGCCATTTTGTCCCAACAACTTCAAAGGGACCGCCATTTTGTTTCTCGAATGCCCTTGCGGGGGGGGGGCCTATGAAATGGTGCCGCTGGCCACATCCAGCCTGTGGGCCTTAGGTTAGGAACCCCTGCCATAGACACTTCACATGCATTGATTGAAAAACAAAAACCCTAACATGGAAGGGTTAATAAAGCATATAACTGTTGTATAGACTTGTATGAGCATTTCTTTTAGTCAAATAAGCATTCCTTTGAGGGAGGAGTGGTCAAGAAGGAAGTCAATTAGTCAGTCATTTAGTCAGTAAGCAGGATTATATTTCCCATCCTATCTAGCAAGTAATAGCCAGTGTGGTAAGGAATAGGGCTGTACTTTAGCCACCCTTGCTTTTTGAGAGAAAAACAATAAGAATATATGTATTCAATCTTGTTCATTCAGTTGAATATCTGAACCAAACTAGGATAAATGGAATTTTACAGTAAGTGAAAAATTAAGTTAACTCTTTTTATGGCCTGATTTGAAGATAGTATGAAAACAGTAATGAGGATATACAACAGCGGTGAAAATAATGTATTTTCTGCCTTTTTTTTTTACTTAATTTGTCAATAAATATAGGGTAAAAATTATTCCTTAGTCTAGCTACTGCTTTTTTACACTTACTTTTTGAGGCTAGGATCCTGTTGGGACAAACTGCTTATTGTTGATTATGATGACTGAGAAAGTTAAAAGAACAATAGCGTACAATACATTCTTGCCTTTGTTAGATTATTTATTGTAAATGTTTGCTTCTTCTCAGTTGAGTTACTGGAATACAAACTCCAGCAGGAGAAATCCATTGCAAGTGACTTGCAAACTTCTCTAAAAACCGAGCAAGAAAAAGCTTCTGAGATGCACGAACTACTGAAACAGGAGCATGCTGGAGCATTTAGCTTGAAATCAGATCTCCGTGAAAGCAAAGAAGCAAATGAAAGGCTGGAAAAATCGTTACAAGAACTCCAAAAGGAAATAGTTAAGTATAGGTAAGGATGTTCAACTGGAGGATACATGACTATGTTATGCTTTGAATAACCTACTACATTTTCAAAGATTTTTAGTGGTAAATTTTCCATGTTGCCAGTTTGCATAATAATAATAATTTTGTGTCAGAGATTACTCTGGGTTGAAAGGATTTTTAGGGGACGCCCAAAATGAGGCTCCTTTCATTTCACCAAGTGCAGCTCTTTGGTATCGAAACCTGACCTTGCAGGATCCACTTAACCACTAAGCCACTGGGGGAAGCTGCAGTTTGCATAATGCCCTCTATAGAATACAAAATCAGTTAAGGTTTAGAATGTGTTTGGTCAAAATTCTCCTGTTCTTTCATGGATTTCGATTCTTCTGAGATTACTTGGCTTTGAAGTTCTGTGAAAAGTAAATATCACTGAACCTTTTTGTGATTTTTATCATAAAATCTAACAGCAGACATGTGGATTTAGCTATTCTCTTAGTTAAAGCTTAACTCCTCTGCATTTCCTTTCCATTTCATCTTTATAGATGCTTTCTGAGTTGTAGTCTTAGTTGAGGGTGTGGGGATCTTTTCAGCTGTAGGTATCCAAAGAGAATTCATAGTGAACGTACATTATGACATACATGTACTGATAGTAGTTAATATCAGGGTAATGAAAAACAACAACACAATTTGCTGTGTTGCTCTACCACTAAAGCCTTTCTCTGAAGAAGAAGTAAAAACAAAATGATCTTCATAAAATAAGGACTTGTGTTTTGATTTCAAATGTTTGTAGTTCTGCACTGGAAATTAAGGAAAAGGCTCTGACAGCTGCGCTTCAAGACTTGGAAAAAGATAAATGTAAAGAAAAAGAATTTCAGAGAATGTTGGATGAACAGCAACATCAGCATAAGATAAGAGAAGATGAAAAGTCAAAAGCAATAGAGGTAAAATCTTGCATGAAAGTGATAGCCCTCATAGGTTCCCTAAGTATATATTCTTTTCTTTCTTGTCTCTAAATCATGCTTCAAAGAAATCAACCTTTATGTTATTCAATAAATTATGAATGACCACATGCTAATTAAGTGGGTTCCTTTTTTAAATGATATGTTTGACATGTCTACCTAACCCTCTTAGCCCTGCCATGCCTGGCATCTATATAGAAGGGATCTTGCTAAGCCTCTGTGCTCTCATTGTTCTTGAATGTGGTTTTTCACACAAATAAATATTATTATTCTTTTATTTAATACATTTCTATAAATGGTGTCTTGCACTTTAACAGAGGCATGCTTGGAATGTTCTAGAGCAGAGTAATGTTGGTGGGAACTCTTTGAGTCTTGTTTTTCCTCAAAACTAGGAAAGATTTTTGCCTCTCCACTGAACCCTTGGGTTCAGAACAATCCCACCACTGCATTTACTTTTCTGTTACCAAAAGCCTGTTTTTGCAGCTGCAGGCTGGAGGAAGTTCTCAGAACCGCTATTCTCCCTGAGGAATCTCCAAAGGACTTATAAACTGCTCTGGTTCTTTGGTTGGCAATGATGGGATGGTGCAGGAATGCATGAGCAGACCAAACTTGAGATCTTCCAGAGTGCTCATAAGGGGGTTCTACATTTTAGGACTCTTCGCCTATCCTAGTTCTTTCTTACCTGCCCAAAGAGTTCAGGTTCACCCCCTGAGGGTCCAGTCCAAAGGCTACAGGGCAGTTGCTAACACCCCCAGTCCATTAATGTCCAAGTCCTTTCTTCTGTTGTTTGGTACAGAGGTCCCATTTTAGTTGGCACAGTCTCTTAAATCTTCTTTCTGCCACCAGCAATGTATCTGGTTCATGGCTGAAGTTGATCCTGAGGGGTTGGACTAGGCTCTGCCAGAACAGGTCTGTCACCCCATCAGAGATTCAGTCTCAGGGAAGTCAGAGTCCTTTTGCCCAGCTGCAGCAAACTCCTGGACACTGGATCCTGGACCAAGACCCTCTCTAGCAAGGTTGGTGTAGCCATAGATGGAGAGGACCTCAGGGCCACTACACACTATCCTGGTACTGTACTCTGGAGCTTCACTCCATACATCTTGTATCTTCTCTTCGCTGTTCTCTCTCTCTCTCTCTCTTGTGTGTGCCATCAAATTCAAACTTATTTATAGCGACCTTAATAGAGCTTTCAAGTTAGGTAAACACTCCCTACTGCCCCAGATTCCTCTCTATTTATAGCTTCATCCTCTTTCCTTCTTTAAGGTTCTTTGTCTCTCATCTTTTTGGCTATTCTAGTTCTTGAAGTATTTTCCAGCTCAGCTCTCTATGGGTGAAACCCTGCCAATAGAAGCCAAGTCTAGCCCTCTCCCTCTCATGCCATCCCTGCTAATTAACTGTGGTGAAATTTACTCTGGTAATATCCCAGGAGTTAGTAAGCCCAGTAACTCACTTACTTCCCTTGTAGTCAAACATCAGCTGTGCAGAGTAGAACGCTGAAACGCTTCATTTTAATTGAACAAGGAGTCAACACTGAATTTGGATCAACTCTCTTCACCCACCTTTCTAACAAACACAGCCATGTGTTAGAGAATGTTTTATTTTATTAGAAGGATAGAAAATGCCAGATTTAAAGGGGGAAATGTCTTTTGAAAAAACATAAGCCAAATCAGAAAATAAACAGTAAACCATTTTCTACTTAGCCTGGCTGTCATTTGCAGGGCTGGTTGAGTTCAAATCAGCTAAGCCAGAGGTGCCCAAACCTTTCAGGCCACGGGCTGGTCACGTGGTTCCTCCCACCGGAAGCGGAAGTAAAACGTGCCTTGCAATCTGTTTTGCAACAGAATGAGATAGATTTTAAGCTACCATATTCTCTGCTTAGCTCAGGGGTGCCCATGAGCCGGATCTGGCCCTGATGCCCTCATTGCTCCCGGAAGCGGAAGTAAAACACACCTGTACGGGCACATTTTACTTCTGGTTCCGGGAGCGATGAGGGTGTCGCAGGCCGGATGAATTGGCATCAGGGCTGGATCCAACCCACAGGTCATAGTTTGGGCACCCCTGAGCTAAGTAGTGCAAAGGAACAGTTCAAATTGAACAGAAGTAGTGGCAGGGTAAGGATACACTCTATATTCCCTACTACAAGCAGTGAATCCAGTGTTTCTTAATGTTAGAATTAGCAACCGGTAGTCTTCTGAATCAAAATCTGTTCTTTTATATTGCTAATATACTTGCAGGCATTAATGTCATGCTCAAGTGTAAGTTTTCCTCTTGTACAGGAATTGCAGGCTGCCTTGGAACTACAGTGCATTCAGAACAACCAGTTGTCTGTGGCTTTAGAGCACGAACAGTCAGCAAATAGTAATCTCCGCAAAGAACTTCAAATTGAGCATTCTCGCTGTGAGGCTTTGTTATGCCAAGAGCAGAATAAACTGTTGGAACTGCAGAAAAATATAGAAGTTGAGAAGAACCGCAATTTAGAACTTTTGAGCGCTTTGAATCATGAACGTGTTTTGACAGAGCAGCTGAGCATGAGGATAAATGAATGTGCATCTTGTAAACATAAAGATTCCTTACAGGAACTCCAAGCACAGTTGTATCGAGAGAGATGTCATACTAGGGAACTTTTGAGTACAATAGAGGAGATGCGGCAACAAGTACTTGATTCTAAAAAAGAAATGAGTGGAATACAAATGTACAGTGAAGAACCTCAAAAACCACAAGAGCTGTATGTTACACTGGGTCTGCCAAATAAAGAACAGGAAATTCAACATACTTTGGAGATACAGTGGAAGAAAGAGGCACAAATGAAAAAAGAATGGGAACAGTTGCAGTCAGGTGTCATCTTACTGAGAGACCAAGAGAACAGGATGCAACAAACAAGAAGAGATGGAAAGCTTGAGCGACACACGGCACATGGCAAATTAAAGGAAATGCAGAATGATCGAGAAAGTCAGGTACAGACGTGATTTTCTAACTGTTGTTGTTTCAAATATGACAAAATTTCACAGGACCTGTTGTTTAGTTACATAAAGATTTGTTTTCCACAAGAAAACTAACTGCACAAAAAAATTGTATCACAATTTGAATATCTAATTTAGATACAATTTGAATACTTAATTTGGATTTCCTAGCCTGTTTTTTGGAAGACATTGCATTCTACTGATAAGATAAATTTACAGTAAAACCCTGTCTTATGTATGCCTCAAGTTATGTAAAATTCGACTTACATAAGGATTTTTCAATAAAATGGTGTCCCGATTTACGGAATGCAATTTCCTATGGGTTTGCTTCAATTTATGTAAATATTCATTTTCCTATGGGTTTGCTTCAATTTATGTAAATATTCATTTTCCTATGGGTTTGGTTCAATTTATGTAAATATTCATTTTCCTATGGGTTTGCTTCGATTTACGTAAATTCATTTTTCCTATGGGTTTGCTTTGATTTAAGTAAATATTAATTTTTCCTATGGGTTTGCTTCGATTTACGTAAATTCATTTTTCCTATGGGTTTGCTTTGATTTACGTAAATTCATTTTTCCTATGGGTTTGCTTCGATTTACGTAAATTCATTTTTCCTATGGGTTTGCTTCGATTTACGTAAATATTCATTTTTCCTATGGGTTTGCTTTGATTTATGTAAATTCATTTTTCCTATGGGTTTGCTTCGATTTACATAAATATTCATTTTCCTATGGGTTTGCTTCGATTTACGTAAATTCATTTCTCCTATGGGCGTGCTTCGATTTGCATAAAAACCCGATTTACGTAAAAGGCTATGAAACAGACTTTTTACGTAAGTAGGGGTTTTACTGTGCTCTTATTGTCACCATGTACAAAGATTGGCAAAAGTTGGAGTTCTTCTACCTTTATCAGAATCCTGTTCTTTTTTCCAGTCATTCTATATTTTGAATGTGTATAAGGGAACATGAATTAAGGAATTGCCATCTTACGATTGCTGTTCAGTTAAAAAAATCTATAAAAGTTTGTTTGGAATATTCTTTATCTGCTGGATTTTGTCAGAAGCCATTTTTACGGTGGTCGAATGCTAAGATATCCTTCCAGCATCTAGTAATCTTTTTCCTGTGCGAATTAGTATTGGATATATTTCAATTTATCATATTTTAATAGTGTGGCTTTGAAGTGGAACAATGGCAGAATACTGGAAGACTCACAGCACTGCATCAGAAGCTCAGAGACATGAAAGAACAGAGAAGATACTTCAGTGAGCCTAAAAATCAATATAAATCTCCTCCAAATAATTATGGCAACGTAAACTCTACAGTAGACACTTTAAACTTACATGAAGAACAACAGAAATTAGAAAATATCAGAAAGCAGTTGCTTTCTGCAGCTGCTTATCTTTCTGAGTTTGCAAATAAAACTCTAGACAAGTAAGTATATTACAAATATACTCTTAATTAAAACCATTTTTATTCCTAATATTGGAAATATTCATAAAAAGAGTGAAACACACTTGTGTCATGGTTTTCCTGACACACCAAATTTGTGTTCACTTCTTGTACTTGTTGAACATTGCCTTTAATACAAGGCAGAATCACAGTTAAGTCTGATTAAAGTGTGTTAGATATCATTAGAATGCTGCGATTATAGCACTGATCAGCTATAATGTTGTGTTTATATAGGTAAAAGTCACCCTTGCTTGAAAACCAGTCATATCCGAATCTAGGGTTCAGTGCTCATCTCTGTTTACAGCCAAAGAGCCAGCAACGTCTGCATCTGCAGACGTTTCCATGGACATGTGACAGGCATGTCTAGACACCGGAGTGCACAGAACACTGTTTACCTTCCTACTGTAGTGGTACCTATATATCTACTTGCAATTTCTTGCTTTTGAACTGTTAGGTTGGCAGAAGCTGGGACAGAGATGGGAGCTCACTCCATCGTTCAGTACTTGGGTCTGCCAACCTTCCAGTCCTCAAGTTCAGGATTTTAACCACCTGAGCCACTGCAGTCCCGTCTGTGTTTACATAGGAAGTTATATTTTCAGACAGATCATTTATTTTGCTCAGATCTGTCTCACTCTGACTATTTCTAGTTTCCTGGCTTTCAGGCTGTACCTAAGAAATGGGAGGATTAAAACTGGGAGCTTCTGCATCAACTGCCTAGGCATTCCCTCCTTCCCCCATGTTTAAGACAAGGAGATTTCAAGCATCCAGTTCTCCTTTGTAATGCTTCCCTGATTCATCTGAATACAGGAGACAGTATTTCCCATCTATTTCTGCATTATTAGGAAAGTGGCCATATAAAAATGGCAATATCGACACAACTTTCCTTCAAGACACACAGTGACAACAATTTCTGACACTTTTTTAGCGTTAAGGAATTTGTAAATTAGGAGGTGGCTCTGAATACGTGATGCAGTACAAAGGAGACCTATGAATAGAGATATGCCATTTGGTTTTTTAGACTCCAACTCCAAGAATTCCCTAGGCAGAACACCAAGAGTTCCAGTCCACAGACCCACACCTACAGACATCTAAGGCCATTTCACCATACCTGTCAAACTCAGCTCCGGAGATTACGGGACCTGCGCAGAACGTTTCTGCACAGGTCCGTTCTACGCATGCGCAGAAGGCTTCTACGCATCCCCTTCTGCATAGAAGCCTATGCATGTGTAGAAGGGTTCTACGCATGCATAGAAGAGTTCTACGCATGCGTAGAAAGGACCTGTGCAGAAGGGATGTGCAGTAACTCCTTTCCCCCTGCTGCCAAATTACGGGGTAGCGGCAGCTCCGGGCAGGAAATGACGAAAATCGGCGCGAAAATACGGAAAGTCCCGGCCAATCCGGAATATTTGACAGGTATGCATTTCACTCACCTGGAGCATAGCCTGCTTCACAGGCTGCATTACATACTTCCTGTTGGAAATTTCCCAAAAACAAAGCTGCTCAGATGTTTCTGCCATTGTAGTTCTTCAGGAGGCATCTTTTATAAAGCCTAAAAGGATAACAAGAATAGTTAGCCCAGAAAATGTAACAGCAGCTTTCTTTTTGGGAAAATTCCCAATGGGTAGTATTAAGCAGTTGTGGGATTCAGTTTTTTTTACTACCTACTCTGGGCATGGCATGGTGGCTGTGGCCATGTGACTTGCTCCTCTTTCGGAGTGGTTTTTGAAATGTGGAGGTCTTAGAGGTGGGGAGAGGGAAGACCACTAGGAGACTCAAAAGAGATTCTACCAGGCACAGAAGGGGTAGGGGCGCCAAGTTGATGATTCCTAGAAGGGAAGGAGACCAGATGAGGGTACGGAACAGGAAATTGTCCCTTTTCACAAAACGACCCTTCTGATCTGTCATTTTCTCCCTCTCCTGGAAGACGATGGAGAAGGTTGGTGGGTGGGTAATTGGGGAGGCAGGCACAGGCCTGCGACCCAAGGCTCCAGCAACCGGATGTGTGGGGCCAACCGGAATTTCTACTACCAGTACAGGTGTACTGGGGCATACTGGCTGCATCCCACCACTGGTAGTAAGCCATGGAGCATGTGATTGTGCTTTTCCAGGAAGGTTTCGGAGGCTATACAGAATAAAATAGTTTTTGGTCCACTTTTTTTGTACACAGGTTTATAAATCCTGGACACTACATAGATGAATACAGAATGTGTAACTTCAATATGAAGTTAATATCTTCAGTTTTTTGCTATAAACTGTAAAAATCACGAGTACAAAATAAAGTTTTGAGGTTTTGCAAGGATATATTTATTTTTCATTGCTGGTTATTTACTGTTTTCCCCCAAAAATAGTATAAATAGTATAAAAATAGTTTTGATCCTCTTTTTTAAAAAACAATATTTCATAAAATACACATGTAGAAATAAACACATTATAACAACATAACATTACAAAAACATAATAACATAGCTCACATCAAACAAAAATTATAAAAATGTGCACCCCTCACCCAGAGACTAAAACATTTTTTTCTAATGTTGATAATTTACTTTTCTCCATCGTCTCTTTTTATGCTATGTGGCTGAAAACTTCAGATGTATGGTTTCATAGGTTTGTTACCTAGGATGATCATCTCTATTTCAAGTTCAACCCAACTATATTGTTTTTTCTTGCCCTGTCTTTAGCAAAACTATTAACGGGCCTTCATCAAGTGATGAAACAATCGCTTCTTTGTTGAATATACTTGAACTTAAAGCAGAATTATCAGCATCTTTCAAACCTATGGTAAGAAAGTACATTTAATTTCCAAAACTATTAGTCATAATTCAGTGCTTAGGCATAACTACACTGTGCAAAGCCATCTACTCAGTTTTCAGTGGAATAAAGGAAAGGCTCATCCAGAATATCTATCTTAAATAATATCCTCTTCAGGGTCTTACATGTTCTTAGATTTCAGCCCTTCCCTGCTCAGAGGCAACCCACATAAATGCACCCTCTCTTGGCACCATGAAGAAGCATAAATTTAGTATAATGTTGATGAGCGAGATTATTGACATATTTTATCTCAAATCAATAAGTTGAAATATCTGTTGATGGGTTCTCCAGGTGCAATTTCCATTCTGCAAGACTTATTCTTTAAGACTAAATTATCCCTCTCCTCTTTTTTCATAAAAGCCTACTCACGGTACATAGAGAACCTTTTCAGGAGATAGGATGAGTAAATGCACATGAGTGGAACCTGAACAATCCGATGGCAGGGGGTGGGGAGAGACATGCCAGGGGTGGTGTGACTTTTTCCATTTTAGCGATAGGTTTATGTCTCTTGATGCTGCTGATATTTGAATTCAGCCTGTTCCGAGTGTTACTTGAAACCAGGGGTTCCCAACCTTTTCATGCCGGAGGCTGGGTCACGCTCTCTCAATCAGCTTTGAAAGCCGGCCGGCCATTTTGTCCTGCCTGCACAATGGGGGCAGCCATTTTGTCCCAAAAGCTTCAAAGGGGCAGCCACTTTATTTCTTGAATGCCCTTGGAGGGCGGGTCACATGAAATGGCACCAGGGGCTGGATCCAGCCCACAGGCCTTAGTTTGGGAACCTCTGCTTTAAATCTTCATTGTAGTCTCAGAGTCCTTGGGGCGAGGAGAGGTAGTAGCTTTCACACCACATGAGCCAATCTACCTTTTGAACATTGCTAACAATCCAGTTCTTTGAAAACTCCACCAGAGGACTTCGGATACTAGAACTGTACATGTAGGTCCTTGAGGAGGACAGTTTATTTGATACATGACCCCAATCCAGCAATAATGTACTAGCCCAGTGTACATTGGTGCAACGACCAGATGATTAGAGACTGGACTTTCAAAACATCATGCCTGACATTATATGTTTTTTAAAAAAATCTTCCTGTGTATCTTCTTAGGGGGGAAAACCTGATTTGCAAAACTGTACGAGAGCAACTGAGTATGAAGCAACCAAACTTAACTTCATGTTGGAAAACAAGTCAACTATGACATCTTACAGTTTAAAGGTAAAATTTCTTAAAATATCAACTCTTGTATTGTATTGTATTGTTAGTCATTGTCTTCTTTTCTTTTTTTGTATGTCTTAAAAAATTTAATAAAATTATAAAAAAAATATCAACTCTATATTTCAATATTTTTCACCCATATCAGCAGTAGCAGATGGAGTAAAATTTTGCTAGATATGACTAAACAGGTGAAGAACTAGAATGCAACAAGCAAGGGCACAGCAAATGGAAGGATATCTTGGACTGTTTTCCCTATAGCACAACACTAGAACTGGGGGGCACTCCATGAAACCTTTGGGTACTAGTTCTCAAACAAATAAGAGAAAGTACTTTTTCACCCAGAGGATTACTGGTCTATGGAACTCCCTGCCAGAAGAAGTGGTGACAGCTGTCAGTCTTGACAGCTTCAAGAAAGGATTAAACAAGTTCATGGAGGACAAGGGTATCAATGGCTATAATTATGGATACTTAAGGACAATCTCCGGGTTGGAGAGATAGGCAGGATCTCTCTCAATGCCATTTCCAGGGAATCCTAAGCAGGTGAAGGCATCTGCTTGGGAATAATACCCTGAAGCAAATGGTGAGCCACTGTGTGAGACAGAATGCTGGACTGGATGGGCTGCATCCTGTTCCAACAAGGCTGTTCTTATTGTACCTATTTATCTACTTGCAGTTTCTTTCAAACTGCTAGGTTGGCAGGAGTCAAGTAGAACAATGGTCACTTTCCCTAAGAGTTTCTCTTGCTGTCATTTGTTCCATCAAGTCAGTTCTCTTGGTTAGAATCAATTTAAGGATAGCTGCTCCTCTAGTTTCTTCCTCCACTCAAGGAGAAAATTACTAGCCACATAACCCAGGAATCCTTCCCCCCCCCCTCCCCCAAGCACAGCCTCCTTGCTGTGGCGAGGAGGCTTGTGGCTTGAGGAGGCTATGGGCTATGCCATGTAGGACCACCCAAGACGGATAGGCCATAGCAGAGAACTCAGACTAAATACGATCCACAGAAGAAGGAACTGGCAACCCAGTCCAGTATCAGATGTCAATGTGTCTGACAATGAAAGGGAAGTCCAATACTGTAAACAATATTGCATAGGAACATGGAATGTAAGATCTATGAATTAAGGTAAGCTCGATGGGGTCAAACATGAGATGGCAAGACTGAACATTGACATATTGGGAATCAGTCAACTAAAGTGGACGGGGATGGATGAATTTAACACAGGGGACCATTATATCTACTGCGGACAAGAATCCCTCGGATCTCTTGCCCAGATCACTGTCAAATCTGCTTTGATTTGGGTTTTTGCATTGAGCAGGGGGTTGGATTTGAAGGCCTCATACGCCCCTTCCAACTCAGTGATTGTAGGATTCTATGAAACATTGCAGAAAATATTTTTGAACACCTGGGGTTTTGTAATTACTTTCTTAATCATGCAAAATACTGTTTGTTTGTTTTTAAATTCAGATGCAAAAGTTGTATAGGAAGTATTTGAGAGCGGAGAGTTTTCGGAAAGCTCTAGTTTATCAGAAGAAATACCTTCTGCTGCTCCTAGGTGGATTCCAAGAATGTGAGCAAGCCACACTTTCTCTGATTGCTCGAATGGGCATTTATCCTTCCCCTCCTGATCTAAATGTTTCTGTATCACGGAGCCGCTTCTTTGTCAAGTTCAGATCTGCAGTCAGAGTGATCATTGCAATATCAAGGTGAGAAATGCCTAGTGATTTATTTTTTTGAAGTCTCCAGGTCAGCAAATTATTTCCTGTATTGGTTTTTTAAAACACACTAGCAGAGGACCTACGGCAGGCAGGGTTAGGCGCATGCATGGATTCTCCCCTGGTCATTTCTGCCGGCCAGGGTGGAGGCGTTGCAGCCCCTTTTTGGAGGCAAGAACCCCAAGGCGGGCTGCCAGTTACCCACACCAGCCAGCCCAGACGTTGAAGGTAGCCAGCCCAGACGTTGAACTGCGGGCACGCAGTTTCCAGTGCAATTGGTGCAGGGGTGTTGCTTTGTATGAGGGAGCCCTATGATGTCACAGAGCCCCAAATCTGGTCAGATGGGAATTGGTTGAGCTGTGGCGATGACATCACAATCCCCCTCGTTGGCTTTTTCCCCCTGCTTTTTCTCCTGTTGGTTGGGGTGTCCCCTTTGCGGATTGATTTAGTGGGCATACCCCTCCCCATGGGGCTTGACACCCTCTCATTGACCGTCTCTTTGGCCCAAGGTACGTATGTGCCGAGTTTCAGCGCGGTCCATGCAGGGGTATGGATTTGTATAAAGAACATACAGTGCCTGACTTTGATTTTAGTTATATAGATTGTATTAAAAAGTCTTGAAGCATCCACTGAGAAGGGCCTCTCTGGTGTCATTACCAAATGAGCTTGGGAAGATGATGGATCTGAGAGAAGGGACCTATGAGATGAGATGACCCTATTAATTCTGTATTTGCCAGTGTATAAGACGCATCAGAGTATAAGACTCGCCCCATTATTACCAAAATAGCCCACTGTAAGCCACTACATACAGTATAAATGCACTCCATTTTCAAGTGTGTTTTAAGAGGGAAAAAATGAGCCTTATATGCCAACAAACAGGGTAATAGAAAATTATTCCCCATGGTCTTACAATGGGTCCTGAAAGCCCCTTATCTGGTACAGAATTTCCCCATCATCATTAGAATCAAGAAAATTCTAAGTAACACAAACATATGTATTTTTCTTATTCTAATTCACAACCGAAACTCTGATACTGTACCTACTAGGTTCAGAGGTCTTTGGGGCTACAGCCCCAATATTAATACTGGGCTGCACTTCTTATAGGCCAGTATATGCAGTAATACCTCGCTTAAAGAGCAAAATGCATTCCACAGGATTGCTCCTTAAGCGAGTTGCTCTTTAAGCGAAATGCATTTTCCCATAGGAATACATTGAAAACCAAATATTTTGTTCCAGACAAACATAAAATGGCTGCCTCACTCCATTTTACTACAGTAATCCCCTCAAACTCCATTTTAAAAAACCTCCCTCCCACCCACCCCCACAAACGTTGAATCACATATTCCTTACCTTTGCACTGCTCGAGAAATCCAAAACTACTCCCCAAAAATCCAGGAATGGAACTGGTTGCACATTTTCCCAGGGCTTTTGGACAGTCTCCGCTGCCCGCCAGAGTGGCAGCAGGCTTTGCAGAGCCCGACCAGTCAATTTTTAAAAAATTATGCGGCTTCCCTGCATGCCCTGGACTTGCGCTTCCATTGTCATTGGGGGTGCGTGTGGCGGTGTCCCCCCCCCAGCTGTTTTGGACAGCCACCCCCAGTCCTAAGGTGGTGGGAGTCTTGCCCAACCATGATTGCTTTGGTTTTAAATTTCCCTGCTGCTTTCCCGTTTTGTCCAAGTTGCTAAGCTTTGGCATTTTCACATTGAGAGCTCTGTTGGCATGTGGAGCTTGCGTCATCAACTGGTCGTCCGGCGCTGAAGAGAGCTCATGCATCAGCGCCGGGTGACCAGTTGATGGCACAAGCGCTGTGCGCCAGCAGAGCTCTCAAAGCACTGAAGAGTAGCTCCTCGGACAAAGCGGGGAAATTTAAAAGCAAAGTGATCATGGTTGGACAAGCTTCCCACCACCTTGGGGCATGGGGGCGGTTGTCCAAAACAGCTGGGGAAAGCGGCAAAGCTGCTGCCACCATGGTAAGTGACAGATTGTGACTTTTGATGGGGGGGATTGTAAACGCCGGTTTAGTAGTTAAGCATGTTTTTGGTCGTTCTACAAGACCATCCGTTTGGAGGAATTTCTGCTCGTTAAGCGATTTAGTTGCTCAATGAAGTGCTCATTATGCGAAGTTTTACGATACAGTGATACCTCATACAACGATTTTAATCCATTCCACGGGACTCGTTATTGTACAAAACAATTGCTATACGATGCATGCATTGTACAGTATAGCAATTTTCCCTATGGGATGCACCGTACAACGATTTTTTTTGTGTGAAGTGGTTTTTCCCATTGAAAAATAGTTGTACAATTTTTTCCATAGGGAAATTGTTATGCAGGTCGCCATTTCCCCCAAAAACCTAACTGTTATGTGATTTCATTGCTATACGGGGCGATGGTTGTATGAGGTTCCACTGTATGTCTGTTCAACATCAACTGAAGAACATGAGATAGCTGGTATAATTATGCTAATGTCCTACTGGTAGGTTCCCATGGGCACCTGGTTTACAATGAGGGAACAGACTATTTCATTACATAGACTTTTAATCTGATAGTTTCTTATGTTCTACCTATTAAACCAATTACCTTGTATATTTGTTTCTCCATTTCCCAGGTTAAAGTTTTTGGTGAAAAAGTGGCACAAAGGAAATAGGAAAGGACTACCATCAGAGACAGTTTCTCCCAGTAGTGGACATTGCTCATGTAAGAACTGCTTTTGAAAAATCTTTTAGAATCATATTAATTTCTTATTTTTTTCTTTCTTTATTTGCAATGAAACAAATGGAAACAATAAAGTTATGGGCATACTGTATTTCTATTCTCATAGTTCTATTCTCCACTACACTACATCAGTTATCAAATATAGCTTGCCCTATATTGCCAGATCTCAGAGTGGGTTACAAAGCCACACAAAACTATTTAAAAACATAATTTTTAAGCAACTTAAATTAAAACAGTTCAAGATACATAAAGTTAAACTATTAAAAATATTACATTTAAATCTATGCCAAAATCCTTAAACCCCAAAGACTACAACAAATATGCATGTTTTCATTTTTCAACAGCTAGTAGCTTAACTGATTGTTAAATGGCCGTCTATTTACTTTTACTATATTGATGTCATGGTTTATGCATTATTTACATCTACTATAGCAGGAGTTCTCAACTTTTTAAAGCCAGGTGCCAGGTCATGCTCCCTCAGACAGCTTTGGGGGCCGGACAGCCATTTTGCCCTTCCTCCACCACATGGCACTTCCGGGTGTGGTGGAGGTGGTGAGAAGCCACATGAAATGGTACATTCGGCCCATGGGCCGCAGGTTGAGAATACCTGTGCTATAGTATTTAATTTTTTTTCTGATTTACTCCTTTCTGCATTGCAATACTATTGTTATAATTTGCCGTAGTTCAATGTGTTTTTTCTGTTTTGCAAATATTTGCTACCTTTAGTCTCTTATGGTGTATACATTTATGAATGAAACATAACATTTTGTTCAATTCAGATCCCAGGATGAGAGTAGAACCTATAAAGCAGCCCTTACCAGCTGATGCTATTCTAGAAGCTGGATATTGCAACAAAAACGAACTTAGGAATTGCTCAGCTAAATCACCACGTCATTTCCATGATAGGTTAGTATACATCATCCTTTCATTTGTACGTACAGTCTCTTCCACAGAATTATTTTTCTAACTGGTAGCTTGTTCTAGATCAAGGATAGTACATTACAGGGTGTTGTCAGATATTGCAATGTGTTCTATACATGGAGCTGCCTTTAAAAATAGTTCAGAACGTTCAGCTCATGCCAAATACAGCAAGCCTATCTCATGACTTGGGACTAGATTTGAGTATACAGTAGACCCTCACATAACGACGTTGCTTGGTTCTGCAAGTAGCGTCGCTATAGGGGAAACGTCGTTGTGCAGTTTTTAATGGCAGCTGCGCCATCTAGCAGCAAAAAACTGTCATTATCCGCACAATGACGTTAAAAAACGTTGTTAATCCGCACAACGACGGTTTTTCGTTGTTGTGCGGATAGTCACATGGCGAGTGACGACGCGTCGTTAAGCGGAAATGACGCTATTTGAACGCGTCGTTAATCAAGGGTGCACTGTATAGGAAAAGAAAGAAAAGGCAAAATGCTATAGTACTTTAAAGACTAACAGACTAGTGTATAAAGTGTGCTAAGCAACATTTATTTCTATTTAGACCAGGAGTTCTCAACCTTTTAAAGCCAGGGGCCAGGTCGTAAGAACATAAGAACAGCCTTGCTGGAACAGGCCACAGCCCATCCAGTCCAGCATTCTGTCTCACACAGTGGCTCACCATTTCCTTCAGGGTATTATTCCCAAGGAGATGCCTTCATCTGTTTAGGATTCCCTGGAAATGGCATTGAGAGATATCCTGCTTTCTCAGACAGCTTTGTGGGCCGGATGGCCATTTTGCCCATCCTCCACCACATGGCAATTCCTGGTGTGATGGAGGCAGTGGGAGGGGCACATGAAATGGTGCCGTGGGCTGCAGGTTGAGAATCCCTGACTTAGACCCTTGGAGGTTCGCTAGAGATTATTTATGTAGCCATCTCCCACTTCAGCCTTCCTTTGTAATTCCTCTTTTTTACAACAGTGACATTGGGATTGATCAAGAGGTTCTTATTTATAGTGTCATCTGTTTTTTATTTTTAATGTTCATCAAAGAACTTACACTTACATCCACATACTCAGTTAACTGACTATTTTGGATATTTTGTTGGAAAAGGATAGAGTAATTTGTAAAATGTTTCACAGGGCCAATGTTAGCCTTTAAAGTGCTACAGCATGTTTTATTTTTGTTTATTCTCTGATATGCCTTTTACAGGTCCAGTAGCTCTGTTTTCCAAGTGTCATCTAAAGATCCTGAGCAGTCGTTAACTGAATATGTTACTCGTTTGGAGGGCATTCAACAGAGGCTAGGAATTCTTATGCTAGGTAAGACAGACAAAGATAGAGCAAATGGAAACAAAGTTTGCTAATGCACAAATTCTTATTTTGCGTAGAACTATGTTTGTTATAAGGGGGTTGGTGTGTGTGTGTGTGAGAATTTCTATAATACTGCCTTTATTTATTTATTTGATTTATATGGCTGCCTTTCTAGCCTCGGCGACCCAAGGCGGCTCACAATTGATAAAATCCCATCCCCCTTACAATAAGCCCAAATGCTAAAACTAGAAAACATTTAAAATGTCCCTAAAAACGTCCCAGATCCCTTTTAAAAACCCTTTAAAATCTTTTTTAAAAACCCCGGGCAGGGCTAAATAAGCCAGCAGGGCTGGGTTATGGTGCCAGATGTACCCCACACCTGCTGGCAGAGCCATGTTTTTAGAGCCTTCCTGAAGGGGGGCAACTCTGCCTGGAGGCACAGTTCTGGTGGCAGGCGGTTCCATAGGGCCAGGGTGGATACCGAGAAGGCTGTCCTCCTGGTCCCAGTGAGGCGTGCCTCCCTAGCTGATGGGACCACCAGGGAGCCCCTGTGGTCCGCCCTTGTAGGACAGGTCGATAACCATTGAGGCAATGCAGTCTCTTAAGTATCCTGGTCCACTACTATGAAGGGCTGTTCAGAAATCAAGGTTCTAACTAGCACTGGGATTGGAACAAAAAAGTTTGTGCTTAGCTCAGCCTCAAAGCCCTCCCTCCAGTTGAAGCATTTCTCCTGGGTGAGTCGGATTTTAGTGACTAACAGACACTCAGCTGAGCCTCCAGCTAGCTACGCCAGCTGACACAATCAGAATTACATTTTCTTACCATTGTACTCGCAAGCAAGCATTTGTGGACTTCTACCTTAAACATGCTTAAAACAATGGTGTTTTTTCTCTACCATCTAAGACGGGTGCCCATACTACGGCCCATGGGCCAGATCCAGCCCCCAATGCCAATTCATCCAGCCCATGCCACCCTTGTCACTCCCAGAAGTGGAAGTAAAACGCACCCTTGCGATTTTGCTTCCGGGAGTGATGAGGGCATCATGGGATGGATGAACTGGCATTGGGGGCCAGATCTCGCCCTTGGGCTGTAGTTTGGACACCTCTGGTTTAAGCAGAGAAAATGGCAGCTTAAAATCTATCTCATCCTGTTGCAAAACAGATTGCAAGGCACGTTTTCCTTCCAGTGGGAGGAACCATGTGACTGGCCCACGGCCTGAAAGGTTTGGGCACCCCTGATCTAAGATAACAAAAACCATCTGATATCCTTTATCCCACCTTTTCCTCTTTTTTAGCTAATAAGAATCCAAATTCAATGTCCATCAAAAGTTCCCATGTTCTAATTTTTTTACTATCTTCAGAGGAAAGGAATTCACACCTGGGCCCATGGTCAAATTCAAAACCTCTGATTTTAGGAACGAAAGTAGAAGCTCACAAACTAAGACCCCATTTCAATTCCATTACAATAATACGTCCCCTTAGCCAATTTTTCTAGGTTCTGTGGCTCTTATTTTTAAACAACTCATTCAAAAAGAAAAGAAAAAGTCATGACCTAACACTGAAATTTTTTGGTATTGCTCTCAGATGATTTTAAAGCTTATCTGCAGCTATTGCATACTTAATCCATCTTGTTTGTCATTTACATGTTGTTTTTCACATTTGTTTTACCTAAAACTATAACATTTCCAACTTTTGATTAGCATAACTGATTCAGGAAATCTGTAATCAGATTGAGTACTTTGTGGTTACCACCTGCAAATTAACCAGAAGTACGCAGAAGGACTGCCGTGGCTTAGCAGTTAAAACGCTGAACTTGATGACTGGAAGGTCGGCAGGTCAGCAGTTCGAGACCTGAGTGCTGCACGATGGAGTGAGCTCCCATCTCTGCCCCAGTTCCTGTCAACCTAGCAGTTCGAAAGCAAGGAATTGCAAGTAGATAAATAGGGACCACTTTCGTGGGAAGGTAAACAGCGTTCTGTGCACTACTACGGTGTCTAGTCATGCCTGCCACATGACCACGGAAACGTCTGCAGACACAGACAGCGCTGGCTTTTTGGCTATAAACAGAGATGAGCACTGAACCCTAGAGTCAGATACGACTGGCTTTCAAGCAAGGGCTTTCGAGCATATTAAAGATTTTCTGGAACATTAAGAGCAAGGAATTTTAATATTAATTAAAATTACTCCTGAAAGCCATATTACACCACTAAATAAGTGTAAACAAAATGGGCTAGGTATGAAAAAGCTGAAGATAAGCCAAAGAAGCTAACTGGAAGTTGCACTGACACCTCTTTTGCCAAGCTACTCGCAGTGAAGGTGAAGGTGAGTTTTACAAGTCTTGCCCCTGCCCCTAATGAGTTGATGTGGTGGAGAGCATGGATCTGAACTCAATTCTCCTGGGTCCTTCCTTGTCAGTCACTCTTATCTACAACTACTCTACACTGGGCAATCCCGAACAGTTATTCTTGATCCCTTAAATAGTCTTCTGACATCTAATCTTTCTTTATGTAGACTTTGTGTTGTAATAAAAGTAACGCGTTAATGTTATAAAAGTAAAATGTTAATACAGCAACTACATTTACTTGTCTTTGTATAAATGTAGGACAAGCTCCACAGCACGAAAGCCCTTAACTGTAATGAGAACACATTCTGAATTTGAAATATAGACATCTGCCACCACGTGGGTGACTGCCTTGCCTACACCATAAGCCTGCCTGCCTCCCTGGAGTCTTGTCAGCACTGATGTCCAGTTGAATAAAACAGTCTGTGTCTATAATATTTTTTGCATCAGATTTTTTATACAGTCTTTTTTAAACTATAGTTTGTTTATAATTTTGAGTACTCCATTTGAAAATGTTTCTTCAGTATTTTTATATTAGTTTTATCCAGAAGTGTACAAGAAAAGTGTGCATTGCTGTATAATTAATGTTAAGTGCCAGCATGCTTCTGTCACCACACCTCCATGGATTTCTAATACTGTTATTAAAAATATATTTGACTTCTAAATTCCTATCTAGAGATTCTGTGTTCGTTCCTTATTATTTCCACTGTCCACGTTACAAAAGGATGAAGCTTTAGTAGTTTGAAGAACTTTTATGCCCTCTCACATGTGTTTCTTACACGAAAGAATGTAAAGGGAAATACTCAGCACCTCTGCTGCATTGATTCACTCTAGTGGGATCGGCAGCTTAGTTTAGACTACAGTTTAGTGAGACATGAATAAGCTGAGTATCATTAACATGAATGAACTAGAGCTGAGACCATGAATAAGCTCTGGTTTCATTGACTAAAATCCTGTTACGTGTAGTAAACTGCTAGATTAGATCCACTGAATCAGTAGAGATCAGATGAGTCAGCTCTTCTATAGATTCCATCTGATTCAATGAAGCTACTTTGTCAGTTACAACTAGAGTAAGCCCAGTGAATCAAAAGGAGTTTATGGAGGACTTGTTTCACTCACTCCCCACTGATTCTGTATACCTACTCTAGTGTACTTTACTATGCTAAGCAAGAGGATGTTTGTCTCGTTCAGATCTTTTGAACAGATACAGCTTGCTATTTTATCTGAATCTGAGAAACTGTTTGATATTAACTTGGAACGGCCATTTTAAAATAACTATTTCATGGTGCAGTAATTGAGATTGGTTTATTTAAACTAACCAAAATTGAGAATGACCAGGTTTTTACATTTGCACATTATGGGAACTGGTTGTTAGCTTAAAGCAGAAGTTTAAACAATTTTCCAATCAGAACAAGGTTAGACTCAATGGCTGAAACACTGTTGTGCAGCTCCACACGTACAACATGAAACTGGCAGCGCAGAAGTGCCATTCATAAAGCACTTCCGCAACCATGCCACACAACAGCTGAAACAGAAGACGGGTGCTTTCCATTGAATGCTCCAACAGCGTTGGAATTCAAGAGAAAGCTAGACAACCATCTGTCAAATAGACTTTAACTTGGATTCCTGCATTGAGCAGGGGGATAGCTTGTTAGGCCTCTTCCAACTCAATTCGATGACATAGGGTGAAATTCTGCTGCCATAATTTATGCTGCGTAAGGCTAATGATATTAGCAGTGGCAGTTTTTAAAAAAAATTAAACATTTATAATTTCTGTCCTAAAGCTCCCAAGGTTCCTATGTAATTCCTTTCATCATTGGAAAGCCACAGTGGCTAGAGGAGAGGAGGAGGAGGACTTTAATTTCTAGAAATCATCACCATTTGCAAAATGAAAAAGATCACAGGGAGCTGTAAAACTGTTTATAGCCAAAGAGCCAGCACTGTCGTGTCTGCAGACGTTTCCGTGGCTATAAAGAGAGGACTGAACCCTAGATTCCGATACAACTGGCTTTTGAGCAAGGGCGACCTTTGCCTAAAATGTTTAATGTAAGGAGTGCTATAAATTAGTGCTATAAATAAAAGTAGAATCGTTTATAGTAGAAAAGGTATCTGCATGTGGAGAGAACCTCCATGCTTGTAGATTAGTTGGGGAGGGGGCTCAGAGGACGATGAGAAGGGACTATCAAGATAACCATGGAAGCACTATAACAAACAGGAAAAGTGGGGACAGTGACTCACCTCAAATGTCAGAGGTAAAAAGAACTTCACCAATCACATTGGGGAATAAACAGAGATGACCACTTGAAGAAGGACAACATAAGGTAAGAATCCAGTCTTTCTATTAATTCACAAGATGCTGCCCTTGAGCCCTCCAGTAGCCATGACTAGATAAAGTGTATTGTTACCACTGCCCACATGCCACATGGCTATTATCTCAGCAATGATACTACATAATAATAGTGGTGGTAATAGTGGCAATAATACTAGAGAGTAGTATTAGGGGGAAAATCTGCAGGATGGTATGTTTTATTATTAGTGGCAGGCCACGAAGTCACAAGCTAAACACCCCAGAAATGGGAAGGGAATTACATTTCTTACTGTCTTACTGCAGTGGCTCAAGTCGCTAAGACGCTGACTGGGAAGCGGAAGGTCAGCAGTTCGATTCCCGAGTACTGCAGGGCGGAAATGAGCTCCCGTCTTCATCCCAGCTCCTGCCAACCTAGCAGTTCGAAAGCAAGAAATTGCAAGTAGATAAATAGGGACCACTTCGGTGGGAAGGTAACAGCGTTCCGTGCACTCTGGTGTCTAGTCATGCCTGCCACATGACCACGGAAATGTCTGCAGAAGCAGACAGCGCTGGCTCTTCGGCTTAGAAACAGAGATGAGCACTGCACCCTAGAGTCGGATACGACTGGCTTTCAAGCAAGGGAAACCTTACTGTCTTACTACACATTTTTCACTATACAAGACTCCAGGGGTGCTGAGCTGTGTGTGATTACCTACTAACAGATGCCCACCTCCTTTTCCCAGTCTTAAAGGTGTGAAGTGGCTGTGGTGGCTCCGTGGTTAAGAAACTTGCCTTGTCCGCTGGAAGGCCGGCAATCGGCAGCTCAGGACCCAGGCACTTCATAACAGATTGAACGCCTGTCTCTGTCTCAGCGCTTGGGGACGTGAAAGGAGCCTCATTCAGGCGTCCCCTGAGAGTTTCTCCAGCAAAAATCCTTTCAACCTAGAATAATTTCTGACAACATGTCTTCTAGGTTTACCTGCCAAAAAGATTGCCTTTTAGTTTCTATAAATAATCAGAAAACTGCTATTACAATGTAGGTAAACTGGCAAGTGACATAGGAGTATGTAATCCCCAGGTATCTGGCTGCAGACCCAGTGGCTGGGAGTTGGATTGCCCACGGCATCTCCAGGCAGAAGAGCCAGCTTGTGTTTCCTTGGGCAAGCTTCCCCCAAGAAGGGAATGCTAAACCACTTCTGTCTACTCTCTACCTAGAAAACCCTGAAAAGGGTCATCAAAAACCAGAATTGATGGCACATGATCATTGTTATCACTTTTTCTAGTTTTCTGCATATTTTATCTCCCTACAGTGTACTTGTATCTGGCCTTTTGGCTATTGACAAACATTTAAGAGAGAGGGATGCTTTGCGAGAGGGAAGAGAAGGGATTGGAGGTATATCTGTTTCCTAGAATCCTCTACTGAAGGAAGAAGCTAGGTATTTTCTGAAAATGAAGAGAGGAAGTTTGGGCCCAATCCTGAACACAGCACTTGACTGATGTAAAACACTTTTCATAGGCACATGTTGAGTGGTCTGGGGCAGAGGGTTAATCATCGAAGGGGAATTGCCCCCTTGGTGCCAAATCTGTAAGAATTGATGACATCAGGGGTCCTAGCTCAACCATTGCTTCTGACATCACTTGGCCCCTTGGTTTTTTTTTTATGTGTCGAGAGACATGGGTCCCTTTTGAACTGTGCACAGAGGGATTCAAGTGGTACCAGCTGCTGGCTGAGTTATGGATAGGCTTTGTCTTACACACATCCTGCCTTAGACGAGCAGAGGAATTTCAATAACACTTGAAGCAGCTTTGCATCTCTTTCACTTCATTGTAGAAGGCAAGCAAAGCATTGTTTGCCCTCCTACTCCAGGTCCCTTCTCCATTCTTCATTAATGAAGACAATGCTGGATGGCACCAAACGAGTTTGTTAACATCCCCTTGAGATTAATCTTCCTATGCGGTATCAGATTCTAAATATTGGCAATCATGAGCAATAAAGATTGTTCTGGGAGCAACATAATGCAGTGGCCTTCTGCATCGCAGCGTGACACCCGAACCACTGATCCAGTTCCGTGAATCACTTTCTGGTTCTGAGCCCTTTTGGCACACAAAGTCCTCCTCAGCCCCAGGCTGGTATGGATGAAGCTGCTGCCCTTCATCAACATGGATTCAAGTGGGATTTAATCCAATTGGGGACCATCACCTTTCCTTGTGGACTTCAACAGCCAAGGCCATTAGTCCTCAGGGTTGTCAGGTTAGTTAACCAGCATTGAGTCACTCAATGGTCTACTCTATTATCATAGCAGGATAACCTGACCAGACTTCTTTGAGATTAATAAATACTACAATAGTCTGAACCAGGCCCATCACTAAGGAGATACATCTCAGTCCACAACAAGACACACACTGGTTGATTTCACCAGAGGAAGTCACCTTATGTCAGTCCATGTGTGGGATGTAACTGGCCCACCATGCCGGCCGTGGTAGCAACACAATCCTGATCTTTCTTTTGGTGCTCATGGGCAAAGTCTTTTGGAGTGTCATTGAAAGGAAACCTCCATCTGGCCTGAACTCTGCTCCTCTTCTTGGTAGTGGCATCTCTTGCAGGACTCTTGGGTGTTTCTCAGCCTCTTCCTTGGGGATCCAGAGCTGCATGAGGATTTATTTATTTATTACTAGCATAGATTGCCCGGCGGTGCCGGGCTTTTTAAAATTGTGTTGGATAGTAAGGGTTTAATTTTTTTTCCTTGCACCAATGATTCTGGGCTGTTATGAAGTTATTTTAATTTTTTTATAGAATTTTTTTTTATTAATGTGTGAATTTTTGTTTTTTTGGATTTTTTGAATGTATTTGGAATTGCTTTTCCAAATATTTTGAATTTATTGAATTTTTGGAAATATTGTGTAGTTTGGAAGCAAGAAATTGCAAGTAGATAAATAGGTACCACTTTGGTGGGAAGGTAACAGCGTTCCGTGCGCTACGGGGTCTAGTGATGCCTGCCACATGACCTCGGAAACGTCTGCAGGAGCAGACAGCGCTGGCTCTTTGGCTTTGGAACAGAGATGAGCACTGAACCCTAGAGTTGGATACGACTGGCTTTTGATCAAGGGAATCCTTTACCTTCTTCTCCTTTGGCCATTTGGCCACTGGGTGGTGGTGTTGAGCAAATATTTGTGTTTTGCGTCTTCATTTCAGTTTCGGTTTTCATTGAGTCAAGACAACTAATGGTAAGCTCTCTCCATTTTTTTTAGGGGGGTTTGTTTTGGGTTGGTGGGCGTTCTGTGTCTGTTTAGGGTTTTGGGGGGGGTGTTTCTGTGTGTGTTTTTTTGATTGTTTTTGGTTTTGAGGTGGTGGTTTCTGTTGTGTTTTGGGTATTTTCGTGGGCCAGTCTTGATGGCTGGCCTGCGGAAATACCATTGCCGCTTCATGTGGCTGTTGTGGGGTGGGGGGGTGTTTTACCGTGGCCCGTGCTGGGTTGCGGTGTGTGTGTTTGCTTGGTGGGTGTTTGCCTTGCCCCTTCATGCTGCTGTTTGGGAGGGTATTGCTTTTTCCCTGGCTGTTTTTGGGTTTGTGTGTTTGGGGTGGGGGTGGGGGTTTGCTTGCTGTCCTTCTCGGCGTGGCCGTATTTGTTGGGGGTGGGGGGGTGTTTTTCGTTGGGTTTTTTGTTTGTTTTTTGGAGGTTGTCTGTGTGGCCCATTGAAATAACATGTGGTGTTATGTTTGGTTTTTTTTCGCAAGGCAGACTCGTTGTGATATGTACGCTGCCGGCCCGTGTTGGGGATGGGGGCATGGTCATTGGGGGTTAGGAAGGGTGGGCTACGTGGTGGGGAGGGGAAAAAGGTGTGATTTGCCCCTACACTTCTGTAAACAGAGGAACAGGCAGAGAGGTTCGATTCCCCCCCCCCTCCTTAAAACAGCTCCGTTTTTAAAGAGAAGAAAAGACGGAGTTGTTTTAAGGAGGAGGGGTGGGTGATCGATCCTTTGTGCCTGATCTTTTGTTTCCAGTTGGTTTGGATGTGAAAGGGGAAAGTGCATTCGGGAGCTTCAGGCGCCGCGGGCGGCTGCTGTTTGCTTTCCTGTGAATTGTTTTTCTTTTTAATTTCCCGGGGCGCCGTTTTCCTCAGCGTTCTGCGTTGGCGCGCAGGACGCTGGGGCTTGTAGTAATGGGTTCGTGCTTTGTGTTTGTCCTGCGTTTTTTTATCATGCTTTTTGTTTGATTGGCTGCGGCGCGTCTCCGAACGCTGCGGCGTGCGTGTGCCTCTCAGCCTGATTGGCTGTGGCGCGCCGCGGCGCAAAGACTGTTGGGACGTGAAGTTTTTTTCCTTTATTGCCGTTTGTGGGGCTGATGCCCCCGTGCCGGATTTTTAAATCTTTCGTTGACCTGCGTAGGGAATTCAGCCGTGCTGTCGAAGGGAGGGTGCAGGTCAGTCGGGCGACGCACAGCAGCCAATAGCAAATTCCAACGGTGAACACTTGGTTTTATAGGTTAAGATTTGTTTGTTTGTTCGATTTCTACACCGCCTGAACAGTAGATGAACTCCCACTCTCCTGGGGGAAGAGAAATTCCTCTAGGAGTTCTACATTAGTGAGACTCTGTTGAATTCCACACTGTAGTTAGTACATCTCTCCAGGCACCCTCCTCTCCCACACTTCTGCAGGTAGGTTCTCTGTTTGGATATTCACCCCACCATCTCCCATTTACACACTTGCTCCACCTACAGCACCTGTCTTTCAAGGTTGATGTCCAATATATCCTGTTTGCTCGCTAGGGGTCATGTTGGGGCCTTAGCTTCTGGGATGGGTGTGTCCTGCTATAATCTCTCTTCACCTCATCTAGTGCCTGGGGCCTTCTGGCTCAGGTTCACTGGGGAGGTATTAGGGCTTCATCAATTCCATGAGGTAGCTCACTATACAAAACTCCAGGGGTGCTGAGCTGTGTGTGATGGCTTGCTAACATGCCCACCTCCGGGTCCCTGCCTTACAAATGTGAAGTACCTGTCATCTCAGGTCATCTCTTTCATCATGGAAGAAAGCTCCCAGGCTATGGAGGAAAAGGACACTTGGGTATAGATAGCTAAACGTAGCTTAACCAGTCAAAGTCAACCAAGGTTAAGTTGGGTATACTCTGGTATGCTCCAGTTTTTACAAATCAGACTATAATGTGATTTAAATCATTTACTAAGATCTCTATACAGTACAGTAAAACCTCGCATAAAGAGCACCTCGCTTAGAGACTAACTCACTTAAAGAACAGAATTTTTTCTGAATGGTCACCCTCGCTTAACAACTAAAAAAAACCCAAAAACACGCTTAACAACTAAATTGGGGTTTGCAATCCCCCCCGCCCGCCCGCCAGAAGTCACAATCGGTCACTTGCAATGGCAAGTGTTTCTTTTAAAGAGCAACTCGCTTAAAGAGTAATCTGGAACGCATTGTGCTCTTTAAGCGAGGTACCGCTGTATTTATGTTTCTATTTCCTACAAGAAGCAGATGGCTTATATAACATATTTTCTTGCAGTGGTCTAAATTATTAACACTTTCTTTCTAACACTTGGTTGTTCTACTTTACATTAGCTTTTTGCAGACACATGCATTTCAACTAGTCTTCATACTCACAATGACAATTAACCATTTCACTTCTGTATTTTTCCATTAGCCACTATCCACGTTTGAAAGACATTTGAGAAAACACGATAGAAGAGCATGAGGCTGCAGTAAAGGTAAGAATGTGTTTGATACTCAGTTTTATAGAAAGAGTGAAAGTTACTGAAAAACCAGTCTGTTTCAAAATAATAAAAATCATATTTCTGTCTTCAAGACATGACTCTTTCCATTTGAGTTGATGCAGTTAAACAGTAATTTGAGATAGCTTTAACATGCGTTTTGTCAAAGTGAATGATTAGGAGAAATATTTAGCCATTTTGTGTGCTTGTGCACATTACTACAAATGACAATATATTTTCTCTGAGTTTTACAAATTAGTAATACTTGCTCCCCAAACTTGAAAGTGTCTTATATGTTCTCTATTCCTCAATACAGTTTTACCCTAAAATATGTTTTTTTTTAAAAAACACCTCTTTTTTATTTCTTCATGTTTCTTTCAAAAGTGTTCAGTTCTATCTATTCTTCTTTTCATATAGCTGAGCAATTCTGGATGGTATAGTTCAAAAGGTAAAATTAAAACCTCTACTACGAATCTCATTCCCTGCTACAACATAGCCCGTAGCAATGTAATAAAACTTCTAAAGGGGGCCATATTGGACTGGTTTTCTGTGTATGTGCGAGAAGTTATAAGCTACAATATTTTCTCATTCAAATACTAGTCAGCCTTTATCTCTCTAAAGGAAATGACACTTCAGCTTCTCCAGTTTAATTTAATTCTTATTCATTTATTTATACTTAGATTTCTGTACCGCTTTACTTCCCCTAAGGGAACTCAAAGCGGTTTACAGAATACAAAATACAGAATACAGTGTACAAAATATAAATTCAAACAATAAAGCACATATCAATCATAGCAAAAATAAAATTTGTACATATGATACACAATTTAGCATTGAAATATCAATGACCAACAGTTAACAAAGGTCCAAATCCTAAGCAGAGCCCAGGCTCGACGCTACCATCAGAGCCCCGGGACTCAACGCTACCAAATGGAGACCCAGTTCAACTTTACGGACGGAGTCCAGCTCATGTCCCAAAATAACAGCGGCGTCCGTGACAAGAGTTCTTATAAACCGTAACACCGTACTCAACTGCTCCTACTCCCCCACGGCCAAACACACCGGGGGAGGAAGCCCGAGGTGCCATTGGTCTCCCTCCGGTCAGCCGCCAGACAAACATAGCCACGACAGTGGCACAAACTTTTGGAGGCACCCACTGCCCTCCCGCAGCTGAAGTCAATTTCCCCTCTGGCCCCATGGGCCGAAAGGGAAAGCGGGAGTCCTGAAATGTCCATCGCTGCAGAACTTCTCCACCCAGCATGGAGCCTCAGCATCGGTGGTGGCGGTGGCACTTTTGAGGATGCGAGTCACCCACAGCTGTTCTCACTCCCGTGCTGATGGACCGGGGGGAGGAACACGGAGCCTCAGCGTTGGTGATGGTGGTGGCGCTTTTGAGGGTATGGATTGCCCACAGCTGTTCTCACTCCCCCGCCGACCGGCGGGCTGGGGGGAGGAACACGGAGCCTCCAGTTGCTGGATGTTATCAAAGGATGCCCTGTTTGTTACATCATAGAGCAGTAGCAAAGTGTGGGCATCCGGGTAATACACATATGTGACACTACGAAACCTCTCCTGCCCAGCAGTGTCCCAGATCTGTAACTTTGCTTTCACGCCATCCACATTCAATACTTTATTCCGATCCCCACCGTCGAGATAAAAGTCCCCGCTAGGAAAGCGCCATCCTTGAACCGCACCAGCAGGCAGGTCTTGCCGACGCCAGCGTCACCGACTAGCATCACCTTGAAGGCTATGTCGTAGAACTCACTGCTGGAGGTGACGGAGGGGACGACAGCCCATTGGTGGCGGACCCCTTGGGCCCGCAGCTACCCTGGGACTGAGCCTGGGGGGCAGGGCGAACCCGACTCAGGGTGGTGTACAGCAAAACCATAAAAAAACAGGTTTAAAAACCCTAAGTCACCCACCCAGCAACCCATCCTCTTAACCCCACCCCATTTAGTCCCCAAAAGTCTGTTACGTATGTTAACTGTGTTTTCTGACAGGAGCGGAATGTATCTTTTCTCATGTACCTATTCTTATGCAAATAAGTGGATTGAAAAATGTGCACACTCTGTTAGCCAATGGGCTTGTTGTATTATTGTTACTGTTAATAGTGTATATAAGTCCGAGTTTTGCCCCATCCAAACTGTGTTCAAAACCCACCAAGAAAGAGCTGAATTTCACTACTTCATTCGTCTGCTTCTTCATTCCTTGAACACTAAACTGGCGATGAGGATGGAATGGCGTCCCACATGGCAGCAACATCGGCCCATTTGACCAAGTGCGTCCAGAGAAATGGGCAACATACGAATGCCGATTCTGCCATGCAATGGCCTCGCAGAAGATCACCGACGAAGACCAGAAGCGCTCCTGTTTCCTCGCTCAGTGCAGTTCTGATACGCTTGAGTTGGCAACCCACCTCATTCTCCCAAGGGATGTGGATGTGGTGCCACTCACATAAATCATGTCCACACTGAGGAAACACCTGCAGCCAGAGGTCTCGATCTTCCCGGCCAGGGTGGCCTTCCACAGAAGGGAGCAGCGACCTGGGGAGTCTATTGCAGACTACGCCGCCACTCTGCACATTGCTGTTGCCCCGTGCAAGTGGGACAACATCGAAGAAGCACTCCGGGACCATCTGCTGGCTGGCATGAGGGACGAAGATGATCAATGTCGCCTCATGATCAGGAAGACGCTAGCTTTCAAGGCTGTCCTAGAAGAGGTGGTAGCATCTGAGGCCACATGGTCTGGCATCAAGCTTTTCCAGCATGTCACTCCACCACCATTGCCACCGACTCAGCTATGCAAGCTCAGCAAAATTCATCTTCATCCTCCTCAGCATCGCCTGGTTCCACCTCTTCATCGGAGTCCAGCGACGCAGAGGGAGAAGTCTGAGCGGTCCGCCGAAAGCACCGAGAGCACCGTGACGATCGGGAGAAGAAATTCCTTTGCAAGTGTGATGGCTGCGGAGCCCGGCATGACCGCAGGAAGTGCCCCTTCTGCACCGCAAAATGCCACAACTGCGGGCGACGAGGGCACATTGCTAAAGTATGCCAACAGCGAAAGCAAAGAACTCCAGCACCTGAGTCCAAGAAGAGTCATCACCACAAAACGTCCATCGCCAAAGTGTCACCAGAGCCTGAGCCGTCCCAAGTGGGCATCATCAGCAAGCGTTTCTTCACAGACCTGAGCCTGCAAGACATCCCCTTCAAGATGGAGGTGGATTCAGGTACTACCTTTTCCATAATCCCACAGTTTTTGAGAATTCCCCCTGCCTCTCGGCCCAAGCTCAGATCTTTTAAAACTTTCCTCCAAGATGTGCAAGGTTGCAGGATTCCGGTCCTGGGGGTGGGAAATTTCTTGGTCAAATTCAAAAACATTCGCACCTCCTTGCCATTGGTTGTAGTTAAGCAGGGCACTAACTGTCTTATTGGGACCCAATAGTTTAGGCCCCTGGGAATCCGGCTTTCTGGCATTCATGCAATAGACGCTGACTCAATCCAGGATGTTTGTGCTGCACATCCTGAGGTGTTCAAAAAGGGTTTATGGTTATACAAAGGACCCCCTGTGGACTTTGAGCTTGACCCAACCATATCGCCCATCCGGATGAAGCCACGCCGGGTACCCTTTGCTTTAAAGGAGAAGATAGAAGCCGAGATGGACAAACTGGTGGGGCAGGGCATCCTAGTGCTGGCGGACTCCGCAGAGTGGGGGACACCAATAGTGACTGCTTTGAAAAGTAACGGGGAGGTCAGGATATGCGCTGACTACAAGTGTACCATCAATAAAGCTATTTGCCCGAACGCATATCCTGTGCCTGTGGTAAGCCACCTTCTTGCCTCCTTGCATGGAGGAAATTGCTTCGCAAAACTTGACCTTGCCCAGGCTTACCAACAATTGACTGTGTCTCCTGCTGCTGCCATAGCCCAGACCATAGTAACGCATAGAGGGGCATTTAAGGTAACTCGACTACAATTTGGGGTGAATGCGGCGCCCGGAATATTTCAGTCTCTTGTAGAACGTATTTTAAAAGGTTTGCCCGGTGTCCTGCCATATTTTGATGATGTCCTAAGGACACCATCGAACTAGTGGCCAGGCTCGATTGAGTCCTCTCACGTTTCGAGAGGGCCAGTCTACGTCTCAGAAGAGACAAATGTGTGTTTTTGGCACAGGAAGTGGAGTTCCTGGGGTACCGAATTACACCCCAAGGTATCATGCCCTCTGACTCCAAGGTGGCGGCTATGCAAAATGCACCCAGGCCAAAATGTAAAGCTGAATTGCAATCATTACTAGGATTGTTAAACTTCTATCATTCTTTTCTCCATCGCAAAGCCTCAGTTGCCGAACCATTACATCGGCTTCTTAAGAAAGATACTTTTTGGCACTGGGGCCATTGCCAGGAGAAAGCGTTCCTAGAACTTAAAAGGCTGCTATCTTCGGATGCTGTATTAACTCATTTTGATCACCCCTGTGGGGGTGAGAGCTGTGTTATGCCATGTACTAAATGACGGGAGGGAAGCCCCCATAGCATTCTATTCCCATTTACTCTCAAAGCCTGAGAAAAATTACACTCAGATAGACAGGGAGGCGTTGGCAATCGTGGCTGGCACTAAGAAATTCCACGATTAACTTTACGGAAGACCTTTTACTATCATAACTGACCACAAGCCCCTCCTTGGAATCTTTGTGAACGGGAAGCCCACGCCTCAAATTCTTTCCCCAAGGATGTTGCGTTGGGCAATTTTCCTAAATGCATACGATTTTACTTTGGTGCACAGGCCCGGCAAGAACATCAGCCATGCTGATGCCCTGTCACGTTCTCCACTGCCAGGGGTCAGGGAAGCCGATTGCGAGGACCAGCCACTTGAGCAATAGTTTCTACACAAAAGCGGTTCTGGCTTTGAATGCAGTGCAATGCAGTCTATGAGGGAGCTTCTGTATATAGTTTTTAGAGTTTTAGAGCCTTAGAGTTTTAGAGCTTTTTAGGGGTTAAATGTGTATATGTGGGGTGGGAATATGTTGATAATTTTGTATAGTTGTATTTTGTTTAGGTTTTGTTGAGTTGATAAGTGTTTTTTCCCCCAATCTCGTTGTTCTGTGCAAGACAATGACAATAAAGATTTATTTATCTATCTGAAAGCAACCACCAGGTCCTTGTGATTGAGGATTTTGACTCACCCCCCGTCGTCCCTTCAGATATAGGCAAGACTACGGCCAAGGATGTAATATTGACTAAAGTAATGTCTTGGGTACAAAAAGGCTGGCCTGTCTCTCCTCTAGCCGAGGAATTCAGAACATTCCACCGCAAGCGTTTGGAACTGTCAGTGGAACGAAGTTGCTTTCAATGGGGCCAGCAGGTGGTCATTCCTGTCATTCGCAGGAAAAAGGTTTTACATCTACTTCACACAAGTCTCCCGGGAATTGTCCGTTCCAACGCCCTTGCCCGTAGCTACTTTTGGTGGCCTAGACTGGACCAAAACATAGAACAAATGGTCAGCACTTGTGCCAGTTGTCAATCCTCTTGCCCAGAGCAATCCCACCTTCCTTCTCGGGAATGGGAGTCTGCTCGGGGCCTGTGGTCAGGGTTGCACATAGATTTTGCAGGTCCATTTAGGGGTACCCTATTTTTGTTGGTTGTGGATTCATTCTCTATGTGGCTGGAAGTGATTAGGGTGCCTAATACCACTTCAGCCACCAAGATAATGCACCTAAGAAGGGTGTTTGCAGCATTTGGACTTCTAGATGTGCTGGTGTCCGATAACGCGTCAACGTTCACATCTGCAGAATTCCAATCCTTCGTGGAAAGGAATGCAATTAGGCACATCACTGCCACCCCATTCCACCCAGCCACCAATGGCCAGGTAGAGCGGCAGGTGTGCACAACTAAAGACGCACTTCGGCGTATGGGTGAAAGGAATTTGGAGCTCCAGTTATGCCAGTTTCTTTTCACATATAGGCTCACCCCCCTTGCCTCAGGGCCTCCCCTGCTGAATTGCTCCAGTGAAGGAAACTGTCATCCTTGCTGGGCACATTGGATACCTCTAGGGTAGAGGACAAAGGCATAAATATAGCAATCCAACACCAGAAGGGTTTCTTGTCCGGAGACCCTGTACATTGACACAATTATGCAGCTGGCGGCCCTACGTGGGTACCTGGGTTTGTGATCGATCAAACTGGTTCTGTTTCTTACAGAATCGAAACAGCCACTGGTCTGATCTGGAGGAGGCACGCGGATCAATTGAGACCCAGAGTACTGGACCTAAAAGACGAATACAGACACTCAACGCTAGGGTTGGCCCCCACCCGTTTAAACCCAGGGGGCAGAGGTAATAGTCAGCAGCCAGCCAACATTGACCCAGAAGTGTCTTCTAGGAACCAATTTCAAGGGAAATTTGTAGGAATGCTCCCCTATTCCGGCCAGGTGTACCCCTACACTGTCCCAGCTTAGCACTCTGGAATCCTTTATTGATGACGACCAATTTTGCTTGGAGTCGCCCTCCACTCTTAGTACACACAGGAGGGACCCTGAGTTGTCTTATTCATCCACAGAATTAGATTTTGGTTTTGAGCGATCCCCTGCTCCTCCATCTGACAAACGGGGCTTTAATTTGGGTTTACAATCCTCCCCCTCTAGTCAATCCCTCACTCCAGTCGGGTCGCCCATTCTACGAGCCCCTAAGCCGGCTCAGCCAAGTGTCTGACCCAGAAGGGAAACTAGACCGCCATCCTGATTAAAGGATTTTGTTTTTACCTAGGGGGGAAGAATGTTATGTATGTTAACTGTGTTTTCTGACAGGAGCGGAATGTATCTTTTCTCATGTATCTATTCTTATGCAAATAAGTGGATCAAAAATGTGCACACACTGTTAGCCAATGGGCTTGTTGTATTATTGTTACTGTTACTGTTTATAGTGTATATAAGTCCGAGTTTTGCCCCATCCAAACTGTGTTCAAACCCCACCAATAAAGAGCTGAATTTCACTACTTCATTCGTCTGCTTCTTCATTTCTCGAACACTAAAAAGTCTAAAAGGGAATAGGAGGAATACAGTTTGTTCTCTATTTTCCCTACATTTTTCCTAGAAGCAGACAATACAGTGTTACTTAAGTTTCATGCTTGTGGTCATCTCGTTGGATCTATAAGGTTTTTCTATTGCCATCAATAAAAAGAGATGGTGGCGGTGGGGAAATAACCAGACGTCCATGTGACAAAGTCTTATTGTTTCTTTGTTATATGTACCAAGCTGCTTTCCTTGGTTATTCTCTCCACATTTTGTTCCAAATACAAGCCTGCCTGCTCCAAGAATAGTAAGTAAGCTTTGTGACTATGTAAAGATTTAAAGAGGCCGCAGTGGCTTAGTAGTTAAGACGCTGAGCTTAAGAGGCTGGATCAGCAGGTCAGTAGTTCAAGAACCAAGTTCTGCAAAACAGAGTGAGCTCCCATCGTCTGTGGTCTGTACCAGCTCCTGCCAACCTAACAGTTCAAAAGCAAGAAACTGCAAGTAGATAAATAGGTACCACTTTGGTGTGACAGATAACAGCGTTGCTGCGCTCTATTATCTAGTCATGCCTGCCACATGAAATGTAAACAGACTCAGACAGCACTGGCTCTTTGGCTGTAAATGGAGATGAGCACTGCCCCCTAGAGTTGGACACGTCTGGCTTTCAAGCAAGGGAGACCTTTACCTTCACCTAAAGATTTAAGACTGTTTTTCTTTTTTCTAAGTTAAGCACTCTAACCACTATACTGAAGGGGTTCTCAACCTTTTCAAGCCGTGGGCCGGGTCATGCTCCCTCAGACAGCTGAGTGGGCCAGACTGGTGGTACCCCAAACTGTAAACACTGCCATAAAATGCGTCTGCAGCTGTCATAAATACATTTACAACAGTCACAGGCACATTTATGGCTGCTGCAGGTGTGTTTACGGCTATCGGATTCGCTCTGGGTTTAATCCTGGCGTGGATGGGGAGGGTCCGGAGGGAGTCGGAGCACAGTCTTGCCATGCCATCTGGGACCGGTTTGATCCAGTTGCCCCTGATGAAGTGGACAGGCTCCTTGCAGCTGTGCGCGCCACTACCTGCCCCTTGGACCCCTGTCCCACCTGGTTGGTGAAAACCTCCAAGGCAGTGACAGGTGGCTGGGTTGGGGCTGTGATCAATGCATCATTGCGGGAGGGGGTGTTTCCTGCACCTTTAAAACATGCTTTGGTGCGCCCCCTCCTGAAGAAACCTTCCCTCGACCCAGCTGTCCTAACTAACTATAGGCCTGTCTCAAACCTCCCCTTTTTAGGGAAGGTGTTGGAGAAGGCAGTGGCGTGTCGGCTGCAGGGGGTACTGGATGAAGCGGATTATCTGGACCCTTTTCAGTCAGGATTCAGGCCTGGATATGGTACCGAGACGGCATTGGTCGCACTGATGGATGATCTCTGGCGGGAGCGGGACGGTGGTCATCCATCCGTCCTAGCTCTTCTTGACCTCTCAGCGGCTTTCGATACCGTTGACCACGGTATCCTTCTGGAACGGCTCCGAGGTTTGGGAATCCAGGGTACTGTGTGATCCTGGTTTTCCTCATTTCTGAGGGGTCGGTCCCAGTCGGTGTGGTTGGAGGATGAGAGGTCCAGCCCTAGGCCCCTCAAATGGGGGGTTCCTCAGGGCTCGGTGCTCTCTCCTCTCCTATTTAACATCTACATGAAACCGCTGGGTGAGATCATTCGTTCCCATGGGGTGCGGTACCATCAGTACGCGGATGACACTCAGTTGTACATCTCGGCCCATGGGGACCCCAGTGATGCCGTCAAAGTCCTTTCCAGATGCCTGGTAGCTGTGGGGGTCTGGATGGGGGCTAACGGGCTACAACTGAATCCCAGCAAGACTGAGTGGCTATGGATAGGGGGTCCTGCGTTAATCCGGGAGCTACCATCGTTGGTTCTGGATGGGGCTATTTTGCCCCAGACAGACCCGGTGCGCAACTTGGGGGTCCTCCTGGATTCGCGGCTACTGCTAGAAGAACAGGTGGCGGCTGTGACCAGGAGGGCCTTCGCCCAACTTCGGGTGATCCGCCAGTTGCGCCCACTCCTGGACCGGGACTCCTTGCTCACGGTCACCCATGCTCTGGTTACCTCCAGACTAGACTATTGCAATGCGCTCTACATGGGGCTGCCCTTGACGACCATTCGGAGGCTACAGCTGGTCCAGAATGCGGCTGCTCGGGTGGTGATGGGGTGTGGGCGTTATGCTCATGCTTTGCCACTGCTCCGGGAGCTGCACTGGTTGCCAGTATGTCTCCGGGTGCAATTCAAGGTGCTGGTTTTGACCTTTAAAGCCCTATATGGTAGTGGGCCAGGTTACCTTAGAGACCGCATCGCCCTGAGGACGTCTGTCCATCCAACCAGAGCGGACCGGAGGGGCTCTCTAATTGTTCCATCAGCCAGAGGGGCTCGCCTCTCTGGCACAAGGAGGAGAGCCTTCTCCGTGTCTGCACCGGCCCTCTGGAACCTCCTGCCAACAGAATTACGTCTTCGGACGGAGTTGCTGCCTTTCAGAAGGGATCTTAAAACCTGGCTGGCGGGTCAAGTGTGGGGTGCAGGTGGAAGGGTAACCACCATGGGGTGGTTGGTGTAGAGGAACTCTTCCCCATGGTGCCTTTCGATCCTGCAGCCCCTGCTTTTTAGGGGGTGGGTAGTCTTAATTTGTTTTTACTGTTTTAACTGTTTTTAGGATTGTGATTATATATTTGAAATGTTGTATTTATTATTGTTATTTGTGAATATTGTATTTACATTTGTAAACTCCTTGGGTTGCCCTGGGGTTACGTTTATGTTGTTAGCCGCCCGGAGTCGGCCTTGTGTTGAGTGGGCGGGATATAAATTGAATAAATAAATAATAAATAAATAAAATAAATATCATAAAAGCATTTATGACAGCTGCAGGTGAGTTTATGACTGTCGTAAATTACAGCAGTAAATGCGGATGCGGCTGTTTCTGCCACTTCCGGCAGTAGTGGGCCATGTGAAATGGTGCCATGGGTCGGATCTGGCCCACCAGCCATAGGTTGAGAACTTCTGCTATACTATGTAGCTTTGACAGATCAGTAGTCTATAGATGATGCTAAGATTCAAATATACTGTATTGTAGAAAAAATTGCAACAATTAATCTTAATTTGAATGAAATTATAAAATCCACATTAGTCTGCATAGTGTTTAAATTGAGATATTATGCAAACAAACCTGCTTGATTTGGACAATAGGTAAAACAGGATACAAAGAGCTAGGGAAATGGAATATGGCAAACCTTGTGCAGGTAGAACTTGGTTTATGTTCCTATTGTATGCCATGCATTGTGTACTTTTTTCTAAGCTATTTTTCCTTTGTGTTGTCCAGCAGGAAAAAGAAAATATAAAAGCAGACAGAAGATGTATTTCTATTACACAATCTGGTTTTGGATTCCTTTTTGTGTTAGTGACTCTAAAATGCAATACGCATGTCAAGAGATTTGCTTTTGCAAAGACGGAACAATGTTTGTGAATTGTTCAGGAGTCAATACAAGCTCCAATCTGATTTTTCCCCCTGAGACAGAGCACCTGGATCTGTCAAATAGCACCTTGTATTCTATTCCAACCAAAGCCCTAAAATATTTGAGGAAGCTACTGATCCTTCTCCTGGGTGGCAACTACATCTACAGAATTGAAGAGAAGGCTTTCATCTCCTTGGAGAGACTCCAGAAACTTGATATTTGCAGAAACGAGATCTCATTTCTTGGAAACAGTTTTTCTGTGGGCCTCATTTCACTCCAAGAACTCATTTTAGCCTATAACAGGCTGCAGGAGTTGCGCTATGAAAACTTTCAACACTTGGAAAATCTACAAAAGCTTAATTTGAAAAACAATAACATATCTTCTATTGAAATTGGTGCTTTTTGCAGTCTCACACGTTTGAGACAACTTTACCTTCAGAACAATCGCCTTCACACCTTACACAATGGAGGCTTTTTAATGCTGAAACACTTAGAAATTTTGAACTTGGAGGGCAATGCAATCAAAACCATCGCTCCTGAAAGCTTCACTTCTTTAAGCAGCCTCACAATACTTAACTTGGTCGGCAATAAAATAGAACATATTAGGTTCAAGACATTATTGTCTCTCCAGGCACCTGGAACTCATATCTTGCTCTCAAACAATTCATGGCTCTGTGACTGTGACCTTCAGAGAGTTTTTGCAAAGTTTCACAGTGTCAGGAGGGTGATCTTGGATGACTACCCCAATGTGACATGTACGGAGCCCCATATCCTAAGAAACCTTCCTCTCGCATCAGTGGATACAGAGTTGTGCATTGCTGAAACAGTGACTGTTCTTGTGATCACCTTCACAGTTTTTGTTACTGTGATAGCTGCCATTGTCATGGCTGAAAGGAACAGGAAGAAAAGGACAGGCAAGCATTGGAGTGAGGACAATGAAGCTACCTACGATGCTCACAACTGAACTCTACAAATTTATGTACAGTATTTTCAAAGGCACTGGTCTATTTATTGATACCAGTGATTCCCAAACTTTGGTTTTTGGACTTCAAATCCCAGAAGCCTAAGTCAATTTCCCAAAGCACAAATCAGCCAATGTACTGACTTAGGCTTCTGGGAATTGAAGTCCACCAGTGGGGCATGTGCCCCACATTGGGTACCACTGATTGATACAATATTACGTAATGCGGTTCAGATTTTTTAAAAGTTATTTAATTCTAAACCTTGATTCAACATAAAATTTTAAAAACAGCATACAATGGAACCTCATATAACAAAGGGCTTCTATAACAAAAAAAACTCGCTATAACGAAAGGAAATCGAGAAAAATGGCGCCTTGCATAACAAAAAAATTTGTTATGCAAAAATAGCATCCAAATGGGGGGAAACTCGCATAATGAACATTCCTATGGGAAAATTCGCATAGCAATTTTTTTTGTTGTTGTGCGAGTTTCCCCATAGGAATTTTCGTTGTGCGAGTTTTTCTACAGGTTTTTTTGTTATATAAAAAAATTCGTATAATGAAAAAATCGCATAGCGAACAACGTCATGGAATAGGTTGTTTTCGTTATATGAGGTTTCACTGTACATGAATCATTTGGTAAAAAAGCACTGGGGAGATGATACCCTTTTTAGGTCACTTTAAAAATTCAAAACTTTGCAAGCTTTCGTAACTCAGGGTTACTTCTTCAGGCTTTATAATGGCATGGAGTCCCAGCCAGGTTTTATTCTTAGATGTTATATGGGAAAACAGACAGCAGCTTACATCTTTTTACAATCCAAAGGCAGGAAGGCAGGCATTTGTATATTGCCTTCCCCAAATGGCCCTCTTTGAAGCTGAGAGCTTTCCTTGTGGTGGTGGTGGTGGTGGTGGTGGTGTGTATTCCAAACCCAATCCTCTTTCTTAAGAAATATAAAAGTTAAGACAAAAGTTTTGAATCAAATCTGCAACCTCCAATGAGCTACACAAAAAGGAAAGTACAGTGGTACTCTGCTTAGCGAGTTGTTCTTTAAACGAAACACTTGGGGAAGGTGCCACCACTGCCATAGTAAGTGACCAATCGTGACTTCTGGGGGGGGGAGGGATTGCGAACCCACATTTAGTTGTTAAGCGAGTTTTTAGTTGTTCTATGAGGTGACCATTTAGAGAAAATTCTGCTTTTTAAGCGAGTTAGTCTCTAAATGAGCTGCTCTTTATGCGAGGTTTTACTGTAAATCATTATATTTTGCACCTTCATTCTCAGTAACAGTCTTAGAAGGCACTTAAGAGATAAATTTTAACTATGTGTGATCAGTCTAATATGTGGAGATGCCTTTCACATATACGTGATTATGTATGAGATTTTCAATACCCAGTAGATATTAAAAGGTAAAGGTTTCTCTTGCTCGATAGCCAGTCGTATCTGACTCTAGGGTGCAGTGCTCATCTCTGTTTCAAAGCTGAAGAGGCAGCACTGTCTGCTGCTGCAGACGTTTCTGTGGTCATGTGACAGGCATGACTAGACACCGGAGCGCACGGAACGCTGTTTAACTTCCCACCAAAGTGGTACCTATTTATCTCCTTGCAATTTCTTGCTTTTAACTGCTAGGTTGGAAGGAGAGATATTAAAACAGAGACATATTGGTGCATAATACGTGGGGAAAGTTTTGCTGTGCTGAACTCTTATGGTATGAGTATCTGTGAAATATCCAACAGTTTAATAAACCCAAAGGTTCATCAAATATCTTTTTCTATTTCACTATCTCAAAAAAAATGTTTGTGCTGATTTTTACAAACTTTTGTAATTAGCATATTTGTGCCCGGCCAGCCAGCCAGTTTTTATTTGTGTGGTTTTTTGTTTTTGTTTTTTGGTAAAGGGTGGTTTGGGTGAGGGTGTTTTGCATTTGTGGTTTGTGACTTTTTTGATCTATTTTATTAGATTGATTTGTGATTTTGATTTATTTCTTATTTTTTTACTTGTTTTTACTCTTGTGGCCTCTAGGTGGGGCTGTTAGCAAGAGGGCTGCTTTGTATTTTTTGACTTGTTTTTAATCTTCCGGCCTGCAGGTGGGGCTGTTAGTAATAGTGTTGGATTATTATTTTTTGTTTGACTTGTTTTTTCTCTCCCGGCCTCTAGATGGGGCTTCTTCCACTAAGTAGTCTTTGTTTCTTCATTTCTGTTCCGGAGTTGTGGACGGAGGACGTGCTGGTGAATTCTCTGGGTTTTTTTTAATCCGGGTTTTGTTTTTTGTTTTTTGGTTTTTTTAGTGTTGTGCTGGTAGGTGTTTCTGTTTCTTCTTTTGGTTTTGTTTTGTTTTTTTTGGGGGGTGTAGATGTGTTTAATTGTTTTGTTTATTTCTGGTTTTTTATGTTTCTGATTTCTTTTGTGTTTATTTGTTTAATTTGTGGTATTTTTGTTGTTTGAGTTACCTAGGTATTTTCATGTTGTAGTTAGGTGTTTTTATGTGCTTTCATGGTATTTTTGTTTGTGGATTTTGTTGTTTATTGTTTTGTTGGTTAATGTGTTTTTTAATTATTTATTTATTTGTGTTTTATTAATTTTAGTGGTTGGCGATTTAGGTAAATGTTTGGTTTTGTTGTTGTTGTGTTTTTTTGCTTGAAGAATGGCCTGTCTGTCGGTTCCTCTTCTCCCCATTGCTGCTTCAAAATTTGGTTTCGATGCAGCAATGGGGAAAAGGGGGAGCCGGCAGTCAGCTCACTCTTCCCCCAGTAAGGTTCGTTAGGTAGGTCAGGTGAAAAGGAGGCAGAGAAGAGCTATCTGCCTGACGATGGTTCTCTCCTCTCTGTCTCCTTTTTCTCCTGGCTTACCTAACAGGAGATCGGCAGGCAGTGATCCATAAACAGTGGTGCTCTTCCTTGCAGATTGCAGGGTGCTGCTTTTGTATTACCTCCACTGCTGTTTCATGCTAGTTCTCGAAACAGTGGTGTCAGTAGAACAAATGCAGCAGCCAGTCATTCACCAGGGAGTGTGCTTCCCCTGACGAACTGCTGCCTACTGCTGGTTTTTCCCCCCACGCCAGCTCAACTTACCTTGAGGCCGGCGGTAGTCTCGCTGTGTCTTTGGTGGGGTAGCAGGGAGGAGAGGGAGTCCCTCTTCTCCCTGTTGCTCTGGGAAAGAAGGCTGGTGGGTGTCTTACCGTGGTTTTTTTGTGGGTGTTTGTTTGCGAGGCCGTGAGGCGCTGCATCCACCTGTGGCAGACTTGCGCTCCCATTGCAGGAGGCCAGCGTTTTTTTTATTTTATTTTTCGCGCACTGGCTTTTTCAGAATTCTGCGCGCTCGCACCCTTCAGCCTGATCCCACCCTTCAGCTGGGACTTGGAGTTTTGTTTGTTTTGTTTGCGTTCGTGTGGCGGTTTTTTCCCCTGTGGCTCAATTTCAATTGGGCGCGCCACGTTTCCCAATGTTTTTTGCTCGCGCCTGTCAGCCTGATTGCCTGAGGCGCAGCGCAGAGGACATTGGGAATTGAAGTTGTTTCCCTTTGTTCCCGTTCGTGGGGCTGTTGCCCCACTGCCAGCTTCAGCAACCTTGCGGCGCTCTGCGGTCCAGGTTAAGGCGAGTGCATGAGGCTCGGTACAGGATACGATAGTGAGGTGCGGGTGTGTATGCTGGAGTCCAACGGTTAACACCCCTCTTTATAGGTAAAGATGTGATACACAGTAGGAAAAATTTGATGCTGGAGGAGAGCTTTGCGCATACTCTGGACCACAAAATAAAATAAAAAAGAGAAAGTGGATCTTGCATGAAACCAAGTCTGAACTCTTTCTAAAAGTGAAACTGATAAAACCTTTGTCATTTGGACACATAATGAGGGGACAAAACTAACTGGAAAAGACAATAATTGTTAGGGAGTAAGTCGTCGCCTCCTAACTAGGTTGTATGGCACATTGTACCTTGTTGGATCGGGGCCGCGGAGCAGCCGTTGGGTCCCGGAGGAGACTGGTCAAGCAATGAGACACGAGGCAAGATGGAGCAAAGACCAGTGATTTATTGAGGGAAAATCATCAGTATATATTATGTTCAAGGCTGCATTAGAAAGAGCTGCGATCCACATAACATGTTTACACGGGTTAATTGGGAACCTCTCCCAGGGAAGTTAATTAACTAAATTAAACACTGACAGGGGAACTCCATTGTTCCATGCTTATCCTGGGGTAAACATGGCCGATGTTGGTTTAAGGGCTTGGGGTAATCCGCGGGTGCGATATTACCTATTACATGACTTATTAGTTAGTCATCCAATTTCCTCTTGCTCGAACTGCTTGCCAGGTCAGCTGTGGGTGAATTAAACTATGGCTATTAATCCGCTCCCCAATTTCTGTCCCTTCGGAACCAATGGCTCAAAGGAGCAATCTCCCAAGCGATGGTTCTGTCAGGGACAGTATACCAATTGCATGCGCGTAACCCGCAGTACCTTACTGTAAAAACTGTTACAGCTTTAAGGTTCTGTTACTATGGAACTGTTATGTATGTTAACTGTGTTTTCTGACAGGAGCGGAATGAATACCCTGAAGAAAATGGTGAGACAGAATGCTGGACTGGATTGGCTTCTGTGGCCTGTTCCAGCAAGGCTGTTCTTATGTTCTTATGTTCTTATCTTTTCTCATGTATCTATTCTTATGCAAATAAGTGAGTTGAAAATGTGCACACTCTGTTAGCCAATGGGCTTGTTGTAGGAGTGGAATGTATCTTTTCTCATGTATCTATTCTTATGCAAATAAGTGGATCGAAAATGTGCACATTCTGTTAGCCAATGGGCTTGTTGTATTATTGTTACTGTTATTGTTTATAGTTTATATAAGTCCGAGTTTTGCCCCAGCCAAACTGTGTTCAAACCCCACTAATAAAGAGCTGAATTTCACTACTTCATTCGTCTGCTTCTTCATTCCCGGAACACGAAAGGAACACAGATGTTGGCTGTTCTCTCTGCAATGCTCTAGAGCTCACTGTATAAAGAAAGACACTAGCCAGCCTCCTCCAGCTGTCAAGCTCAGATCTGCTATGCTCACCAAGCTCTTTATGCTCACCAGGCTTTATGCCCACCCACTGCTACACTCAATGGAGACTTTCGTGCTGGCTGAATGCTGTTGATGCTGATTATGGCATCTTGCTGAGGACTACACTGATGACTGCTGCCGAGATACCTTTAGCAACTTTTCCACACAGAACTGACTGTGGTAAGTCTCTGACTGAAGAGGAAAAGCTACAAAGCTTCTTTGCTCATCCATATTCTTTCTACTTTGTCCCTTTTGCTGAGCAATACTACTGCTGTGTAAGAGACTTGTAAATATTGGGCTTATTGCCTTATTGCCACAGTGAAACTAACTGCGTGCTTCACAAGAGACTGTATCTGCCCTGTGTTCCTGTACATACAAGCCTTCCTTCACTTTTGAGTAAACTGCTTTTGTTTAGCACCAAACAAGTTGTTGTGCCTGCGTTGACTGGGGAATAATCAGGCTCCAGGTGCATACCCTCTCTGGGCACCACGTTGACTCGCATCTTTACGTCAACAATAATGCTAGGAAAAGTGGAAAGCAGCAGGAAAGAGGAATATCAAATTTGAGGTAAATTGAATTAGGAAGCCACAGGTTTAAGGTTACAATAGCTGAGCAGGCAGTTGAAGATGAGATGAGTTCACAAAATGGTGATGTTTGGCTCTGGGAAGTACAGTACATCCTATAATAATTAACTAGGCCACAAGAACTTCTATATGTATTCTGGCTTCCCTCCAGAGTCAACAAGGAAAATGCAGAAGGGAGAAACAAGTTGGAGATGCTTAGATTAAGGGGGCAGGCCAGGTAGGAACTGCCTTCTCATTAAATGACATTAAGCATAAGAACATAAGAACAGCCTTGCTGGAACAGGCCACAGGAGCCCATCCAGTCCAGCATTCTGTCTCACACAGTGGCTCACCATTTCCTTCAGGGTATTATTCCCAAGGAGATGCCTTCACCTGCTTAGCATTCCCTGGAAATGGCATTGAGAGATATCCTGCCTATCTCTCCAACCCGGAGGTTGTCCTTAGGTATCCATAATTATAGCCATTGATACCCTTGTCCTCCATGAACTTGTCTAATCCTTCCTTAAAGCTGTCAAGACTGAGAGCTGTCACCACTTCTTCTGGCAGGGAGTACCATAGACCAATGATCCTCTGGGTGAAAAAGTACTTTCTCTTATTTGTTTGAGAACTAGTATCCAAAAGTTTCATGGAGTGTCCCCTAGTTCCAGTGTTATGCGATAGGGAAAACAGTTTTTCCTTATCTACTTTGTCCACACCGTGCATGATTTTATAAACTTCAATCAGGTCACCTCTTAGACGCCGTCGTTCAAGAGTGAAGAGGCCCAACCGTTGCAGCCTCAGATGGTAAGGAAGGTGTTCCAGTCCCCTAATCATTTTGGTTGCCCTCCTCTGCATTTTTTCCAACTCCATAATATCCTTCTGGAGGTATAACGACCAAAACTGTACACAGTATTCCAGATGGGCAAAAAGATGACAGGATATTTGGATGTCAACCACACCTATTTCCCATCCCATCCCTTGCACCAAGCATTATCTTCAGGTCCTCTCTTTAATCCCCATTCATTCTGTGAGAACAAGTGGGAAGCCTGTGACTCCCCAGATGTAGCTATACCTTGAAATGCCTCATTGCCGATCACTGTCCATTCTGAATTGGCTATGATGAAATGGGAGCCTAATAATATCTGTTGGTCTTTACGTTGCACTCCCCTGCCATGTAGGTAAATAAAAAGTGCCTGTATTTGAACTAATGGCACATGCAGGGGGCATACCCAAATGTATCTCCCTCTGGTGCAACCATGCACGCAAATTGTGTGTGCACAATAACAAGTAAGGAAATTTGTGCAGGGAGGAATACAGATCTGTCTGCCAACTCCAGTGCTCTATCCCCTTGATTAATTTCCCCTTGATTAATGTCCAAGCCTTAGCTCTCTGCATACGCAATAAGGAGAGAGAGAGAAATCTCCAGCAATTCTTTACAGTTTTATGTATCTCCCATGCAGCAGGCCGGTTTTTGTTTCCTTCATCCTACTTGTTCTCCATATGGAGATCACACAAGAATCAACTAGAAGCTTTCTTTTCTTCAAATCTTCCCTGTGTATTCATAAGTGAGAAATTATAGGTTCAACCAGAAAACCCAGAGCCTTGTCCACATACAGGAATTTGGAGCAGCCTGATTTGCAGTTAAATGAGTCTTATCTTCAGCATGATCTATTTTGTCTCTCACTTGAGCAATCTTTCTATCCATAAAAACAGCCTTGCTGGAACAGGCCACAGCCCATCCAGTCCGGCATTCTGTCTCACACAGTGGCTCACCATTTGCTTCAGAGTATTCCCAAGGAGATGCCTTCACCTGCTTAGGATTCCCTGGAAATGGCATTGAGAGATATCCTGCCTATCTCTCCAACCCGGAGGTTGTCCTTAGGTATCCATAATTATAGCCATTGATACCCTTGTCCTCCATGAACTTGTCTAATCCTTTCTTAAAGCTGACAAGACTGACAGCTGTCACCACTTCTTCTGGCAGGGAGTTCCATAGACCAGTAATCCTCTGGGTGAAAAAGTACTTTCTCTTATTTGTTTGAGAACTAGTACCCAAAAGTTTCATGGAGTGTCCCCTAGTTCTAGTGTTGTGCGATAGGGAAAACAGTTTTTCCTTATCTACTTTGTCCACACCATGCATGATTTTATAAACTTCAATCAGGTCACCTCTTAGACGCCGTCGTTCAAGAGTGAAAAGGCCCAACCGTTGCAGCCTCAGATGGTAAGGAAGGTGTTCCAGTCCCCTAATCATTCTGGTTGCCCTACTCTGCACTTTTTCCAGCTCCATAATATCCTTCTGGAGGTATGGCGACCAGAACTGTACACAGTATTCCAGATGGGGCCTCACCATAGATTTATAAAGAGGCAAAATGACACTTGCTGACTTATTTTCTATACCCTTCCTAATGATCCCTAGCATTGAGTTTGCTTTTTTCACTGCTGAGGCACACTGTGTTGACACCTTCATTGAGTTGTCCACCAGGACACCAAGGTCCCTTTCCTGGTTTGTCGCAGAGAGTTCAGACCCCATCAGTTTATAAATGTAATTGGGGTTCTTTACCCCAGCATGCATCACTCTGCACTTACTAATGTTGAAGCTCATTTGCCACTGTTTTGCCCACTCCCCCAGTGTCAAGAGATCCCTCTGGAGCTCCTCACAATCTCTCACAGTTTTCACTACCCTGTATAATTTAGTGTCGTCAGCAAATTTGGCTACCTTGCTTTTTACTCCTACCTCTAGATCATTTATGAAGAGGTTGAAAAGCAGGGGTCCCAGTACTGAACCTTGGGGGACCCCACTCTTTACTTCCCTCCACTTGGAGAAGTGTCCATTTAGTGCTACCCTCTGTTTCCTGTCCCTTAGCCAGTTGCTGATCCAGGACAAGACCTGTCCCTTTATCCCATGACTGGTAAGTTTATTCAAGAGCCTTTGGTGTGGGACCTTGTCAAAAGCCATACTGATCTAAAGTTTCTCTCAAGAAGGGTTTACATTGATCTTTTAATTGTTCCAGTCTGTCCCTTCCCCAATGTCTATTTATGTTCCCTTCTCCATCATGATGAATGGAAAGTCAGCAGGTTAGGAGTTTGAGACAAGAGTGCTGCACTGCTGCAAATCCCTCCTCAAACCTCAACATGGCGCAGCAGTGACCCTGGCTGTCCAACAGCTATAGTGGCAAGAGTGTATTCCCCTGGCAGGTTTAACCATGCCACAAAGGTGTCGGCTAGTGGTCTGGAATGGTTCTCCATTCTGGAACTGCAGGTCAGCTAAGTGGGGTTGGGTACTCAGGCAGTGCACCTGGCCAGTGCATTGCTCAAACATGGGCAGCCAACTTCGACATGAGCCCAGCCAGCTGTGTCGTTGTATTTAAAATGGCTATTTAAAAGGAGCATCAAAAACACAGGCCTCAGTCCCCCGTGCACCATCAGACCCTGCTATGGTAGCAGTAGGGCCTCCGGATGGTGAGTGCCAACTAAAATCTCGTGGGAAACGATGCTTTGATCCACCATATCAAATTATATGTGTGAAGTATGGATTAACCAAGTAGTGCTACATGTTGGAGTGAGTGAGCTCCATTCTCTGTCCCAGGTCCTGCCAACCTAGCAGTTTGAAAGCAAGAAATTACAAGGAGATAAATAGGTATCACTTTGGTGGGAAGGTAAACAGCATTCTGTGCGATCCAGTGTCTATACATGACCACGGAAACATCTGCAGATGCAGACATTGCTGGCTCTTTGGCTATAAATGGAGATCTGCACCAAACCCTAGAGTTGGATACGGCTGGCTTTTGACCAAGGGTGACCTTTACTTTCCTATCATAGCCTTGGTCATAATTCATCAGGCAACAGTAACTTTCCCTTTTTTGTTGCATAATGAGTGATAAGGACTGCATTGGCTCAAGTAGCTAAGACACTGACTGGAAGGCGGTGGGTGGTCAGCAGTTCGATACCCAAGTACTGCAGGACAGAATGAGCTCCTGTCTTTGTCCTAGCTCCTGCCAACCTAGCAGTTCGATAGCAAGAAATTGCAAGTAGATAAATAGGAGCCACTTTAGTGGGAAGGTCAACAGCGTTCCGTGCGCTAGTCATGCCTGCCACATGACCATGGAAATGTCTGCAGAAGCAGACAGTGCTGGCTCTTCGGCTATGAAACAGAGATGAGTACTTAACCCTAGAGTCGGATATGACTGGCTTTCGAGCAAGGGTGACCTTTACCTTTACCTAAGTGATATAGTGAAACAGCAATGCATCTACCAAGGATAGTGACATATATCACTAAAATATCATTTATCTAGAATAGCGCTGCATCATTAAAAATTGAAATGGTAGATTAGATGAACATGGGAGGTGGCTGTGGCATTTCTCATCCAACCCAGGTTTGCCAAGAATGATTACAAACTGTGAATCTTGATGTATTTTGCATAATCATTTTTAAATTTACTGAATCCCTGTACCCTTTTGTATGAAGTGGCTCTGTTATTTTTATATTAAGAACTTTTGTTAAAGGTAGTGATGTTAAACGCTGGATGGTACTGTTGGCGCAATGGGCACAGAGCTGGGCGGGTTGAGGAGGATGGTGGAAGACAGAGGTGCCTGGAAGACAATGGTCCATGGGGTCGCAAAAGGTCAGACTTGACTATGCAACTGAATGACAATTAGGAGTGCTCAGAATTGAACCAAAAACCAGCTGTGCCAGAAATGAGTCCAGAGTGCAGTGTTTTAAAGTCAAAACACAGGTGAGTGCAGGTCAAGATTGTGGTTCGAGCCCCCATCATAACCTAATGCTGTAGCGGTGGGCCAGAAATTGCCCGCGGGGTCACGGACTGACTGGACACAAGAAAGGCAATCGAGGCAAAGATGTGGTGAAAGTCCAGCCCCGATTGGCTCGGGCTGCTGGCATTTATTCCCTGCCTCGGGTAATTACGTGCATAGACTGCGCGCGACCCGTCACAGAAGACTTACGTGGCACACGTTAATCCAGTTACTATTGCAGAAGTTACTTGGAGGTGATGTGCAGTCAGGATATTACCGGGAAGTCTGTTATCTACTAATTAACTACTGGCTGGTGAGGCCATTGTCTTGCCCTATCACAGAATCTTTCCGGGACTAACTTCATCAAATATAGACATTGCGGTTTGCTCTCCTACTTAGAGAGTCCGTGGATATTAGAACAGTGTGCGTTTACCTTGAGTTATCACCTTGTGACTTTTGTCCTTACCCATGTCTGAGCTAATGGCCAGAGCGCTATTAATGAATCCTAACTATGATTAATATGAATCTGCACCCAATTTCCCTTCCAACCAAGTTATGAGGGCTCAAGGGCGTGTGCACCCGAACCCCACCTTTCAGGAAAGGTTATGCCAATTATATTTGCAGATAAACCACACTATGCGCCAGTTGTGGGCAACCTGTCCTCCAGGGCCAGGGAGTGGCCAAGTGTGTGTGTGAGTGAGAGGGGTGCGCCAGGAGCAGCCTCCCTTCCAGGATGACTCGGGTGTTGTCGGGGGCAACAGCCTTGTGGGCCTCCCCGGGAGCAGAGCGGACCTCTAGAATAGCTGTCAAGTATCCCTTATTGGCCGGGAAAATCCCTTATTTTACCCTCTTCCCTGCCGTAATCCCTTATTAATTAGACTGCAATGCCCTATTGGCGCCATTGGAGGGCAGCACAGGATAAGCATAGCTGTCAAGTCTCCCTTATTGGCCGGGAAAATCCCTTATTTTACCCTCTTCCCTGCCGTAATCCCTTATTAATTAGACTGCAATGCCCTATTGGCGCCATTGGAGGGCAGCACAGGATAAGCATAGCTGTCAAGTCTCCCTTATTGGCCGGGAAAATCCCTTATTTTACCCTCTTCCCTGCCGTAATCCCTTATTAATTAGACTGCAATGCCCTATTGGCGCCATTGGAGGGCAGCACAGGATAAGCATAGCTGTCAAGTATCCCTTATTGGCCGGGAAAATCCCTTATTTTACCCTCTTCCCTGCCGTAATCCCTTATTAATTAGACTGCAATGCCCTATTGCCACCATTGGAGGGCAGCACAGGATAAGCATAGCTGTCAAGTATCCCTTATTTGCCGGGAAATTTCCCTTATTTCCAAATCCAAAACTTGACAGGTATGACCTCTAGGAAGGCTTCTCCTCCGCTTCCTAAATCCCGAGACGCCAGGGCTCTGTTCTTCCTCCCTTCAACTGCTGCCCTCCATCCATTGCCGGGGGAAGGGAGGCAAGCAAGCTTCGCCTGGTGGAAGGAAGGAAAGCGGGCGCCCCGTCCTTCCTCTTCCTCCCCCCCCCCCTTCCTTCCAGATTTCCTCCTCCTGCAAGGTGTCTCTCTTTCTGTTGTCCTCGGGCGGTGGGAAAAGGCGCGGGGCAGGGCAGGGCAGGGCAGAGGAAAGGGCGGGCAGTTCATGGGGAACGAGAAGAAGGAGGCATGGCTTGATCGAGAGAGAGAGACCCAGCCACCCAGGGCCGCTGCCCGCAGGAGCCCCTCTCCGCCAGCCGGGAGAGGGGCCTCTGCGCCTTCGGCCACCCCCCCCCTACTCTGGCCGGGCTGCTGCGGGCTCTCCACCAACTCCAAGGGCGCTGCGCTTGCCGCGCTTTTCTCCGCCTCTTCCTGTGCGTTCTTCTGTCCCCGGTTCATCATCAGGCCAGCCAGGGCCAGGCCATGGAGGTATAAACAACAGGAGAGGTGGCACTACGGGCTTCATGCTGCAAGTTTTTTTTGAAGCCAGTGGGCGTGGCCTGCCGCCATATTAGGTGGACCAAAACAGCAGACTACTCCCGTTTATGATTGCTTCTTGTGTTGGAAGGGAGGGGTGGATTGATCCTCTCTCCTGGGTCCCCTGGGTTGGGGGGGAGGTTGGGGGGACAAAAGGGGTCTGTCCCCCCAACCCTTCCAGAGCCAGGGGACCCTGCAGAGAGGGGATCCCCCCCCGCAGGACACCCCGTTATTAAAGAGAAGAAACCAAGCGGTTTTTTCTCTGTAACAACGGAGTGTTCGGGTGTGTGTGTGGAATCGATCCCCTGTCCCGGGTCCTGTGGGTCCGTGAGGGTTGGGGGGACAAAAGGGGTCTGCCGCCCCCCCCAACCCTTCTGGCCCCAGGGGAGCCATCGGAGAGGGGGCTCGCAACCCCCCACCCACTGATATTAAAGGGGAAACCCCGATCTACTTTCACGACTCCACACACAATCAAAGCACCCTAAGGCAATGTTTTGGGCCAGCTAACATGGCGGACTGTCAGATGAGTCGGCTTCAAGCTTGTGACGTCATGCCATCTGTCTTTTTTTATACCTCCATGGCCGGTTCATCATCAGGCCAGGGCCAGGCGCGCCGCTCCTTCCCGTGGGCGTGGCTGCTCTCGTGAATTGACCCGCCCGCCCGCGTCTGGATGGGAAAGATCATCCCAAGGCCCAATAATAGCGGGCGATTAATGAGGCCGAGTGAGTGAGAGTCGCCTTTTAGTGATCTGCCTCTCTTGCGCCACTCGGGTAATAAGCCCAGGCAGGCAGGCAGGAGCAGACCTCGCGTAACCCTTGCGCAGCGATGTTTATGAATTGCTCCCGCTCTAGTGCAGCTGTTGTTTGGGTAAGGATTGGGAAGGGGATTTGGGTAGCGTTTCTTCCTATGTGCCCTTCCTTCTGTCTGTTACTAATCCTTCTTTCCCATGGCGGGTTAATGAACAGTGTTTGTTTTTTTCCTGGCAGGAGGATTTGGTGTCATGGCGACAGAGAGAGTGCAGCAGCAGCAGCAGCAGCATGAGGGAAAGTGGCCACTAGCAATCAGGCATGAATGTTTGGGACTCCAGTAAAGGTAAAGGTCACCCTTGCTCGAAAGCCAGTCGTATCCGACTCTAGGGCGCAGTGCTCATCTCCGTTTCATAGCCAAAGAGCGCTTGCAGACGTTTACGTGGTCGTGTGGCAGGCATGACCAGAGTGCACCGAACGCTGTTTACCTTGTCACTGACGTGGTCCTTATTTATCTACTTGCAACGTCTTGCTTTCGAACTGCTAGCTTGGCAGGAGCCTGGGACAAAGACGGGAGCTCGTTCCGTCCTGCAGTACTCAGGAATCGAACTGCTGACCTGTCGCCTTCCAGTCAGCGTCTTAGCCACTCGAGCCACTGCAGTCTTTAATGGACATTAATGGGCAATTTTCCTGCCCTATTCATAAGAATCTAATGCATGCCTGAAGAAGTGATCCTGAAGCACGAAAATTTGCACAATGTTAGATTTTTTTAAAGTGATCCAATAAAGGTATCACCTCCTTCCTGGAGGATAGGGGTGCCTGGCGTGTGATGGTCCTTGGCGTTGCAAAGGGTCAGACTCGACTATGTATCCGCCCGTAGCCCTTGGCCCCATTAGGGAGTCAGGTTAGTTAGTTATATACTGTATATAGTTTCCCGTCTAGCCAGACATCCCACTACAGTAATGGAGTAGACTGTACAGCCAGTGACTCAACACCGAGTGACAGGCAGCGGTTAACTAACCTGACTCCCTAATGGGGCCAAGGGCTATGGGTGGATGAGCCCCTTTAGGTGGGGTGATGGTCACCCTCAGTGGAGGAAATACCACTGGAAACCATCATATTGGTCCCAATGGCAAAACGAGTGGAGGAGGAACTTTGATTCCCAACCATCATGGAGATGAAAGAGGACATGCCAGATGGACTGGCTGTGAAGGCGTACCTTGATAATATCCTGAAGGCTGCAGCAGTCCATTGCAATCCAACACAGTTAAATCCTGCATGTCTCATTTCATATGTGCCACAGGAGCTGGCTCCGAGATCATAGTGTATGGGTCACTTCATGGCAAGCTGGGATCCACCTTAAACAAATTCACGCCAGTGGCATTTTTTCTGCTTCAGGAAAAAAATGCATTCTCATATACAAGTTGCAGTCGACAATATATTATACATACACATATACTGTATATGGATCACACGGCTGTCTTTGTTTATAGCAATTAGCAATTACACTTCTATGCCGTCCCATCACACTTTGTGGTTCATAAGGTAGTTTTGCTCCCAACTTTCTGGGTACTCATTTTACCAATGGAGGGAAGGCTTTGAGTCAACCTGGGTCAAAACTACTGTGTTTGTGGCATTTCACTTCATCTTTAAATGCTTTGTGCCTGATGACTGGAAGGTAGCGAATGTAACACCAATTTTCAAAAAAGGATCCAGGGGTGATCCAGGAAATTACCGGCCTGTCAGTTTGACATGTGTCCCAGGTAAAGTGATGGAAACCATCCTAAAAGATAGAATTAATAGGCACATAGAAGAGAAGGCGCTGCTAAAGGAGAGCCAACATGGCTTTTGCAAGGGCAAATCATGCCTCACTAATCTGTTGGAATTTTTTGAGAGTGTCAACAAGCATGTGGATAAGGGGGATCCAGTTGACATTGTTTATCTGGACTTTCAGAAGGCTTTTGACAAGGTCCCACACCAAAGGCTCTTGAATAAACTTACCAGTCATGGAATAAAGGGACAGGTCTTGTCCTGGATCAGCAACTGGCTAAGGGACAGGAAACAGAGGGTAGCACTAAATGGACACTTCTCCAAGTGGAGGGAAGTAAAGAGTGGGGTCCCCCAAGGTTCAGTACTGGGACCCTTGCTTTTCAACCTCTTCATAAATGATCTAGAGGTAGGAGTAAAAAGCAAGGTAGCCAAATTTGCTGACGACACTAAATTATACAGGGTAGTGAAAACTGTGAGAGATTGTGAAGAGCTCCAGAGGGATCTCTTGACACTGGGGGAGTGGGCAAAACAGTGGCAAATGAGCTTCAACATCAATAAGTGCAGAGTGATGCATGTTGGGGCAAAAAACCCCAATTACATTTATAAACTGATGGGGTCTGAACTCTCTGCGACAAACCAGGAAAGGGACCTTGGTGTCCTGGTGGACAGCTCAATGAAGGTGTCAACCCAGTGTGCCTCAGCAGTGAAAAAAGCAAACTCAATGTTAGGGATCATTAGGAAGGGTATAGAAAATAAGTCAGCAAGTGTCATTTTGCCTCTTTATAAATCTATGGTGAGGCCCCATCTGGAATATTGTGTACAGTTGTGGTCGCCATACCTCCAGAAGGATATTATGGAGTTGGAGAAAGTACAGAGGAGGGCAACCAGAATGATTAGGGGACTGGAACACCTTCCTTACCATCTGAGGCTGCAACGGTTGGGCCTTTTCACTCTTGAACGACGGCGTCTAAGAGGTGACCTGATTGAAGTTTATAAAATCATGCACGGTGTGGACAAAGTAGATAAGGAAAAACTGTTTTCCCTATCGCACAACACTAGAACTAGGGGACACTCCATGAAACTTTTGGGTACTAGTTCTCAAACAAATAAGAGAAAGTACTTTTTCACCCAGAGGATTACTGGTCTATGGAACTCCCTGCCAGAAGAAGTGGTGACAGCTGTCAGTCTTGACAGCTTTAAGAAAGGATTAGACAAGTTCATGGAGGACAAGGCTATCAATGGCTATAATTATGGCTACCTAAGGACAACCTCCGGGTTGGAGAGATAGGCAGGATATCTCTCAATGCCATTTCCAGGGAATCCTAAGCAGGTGAAGGCATCTCCTTGGGAATCCCCTGAAGGAAATGGTGAGCCACTGTGTGAGACAGAATGCTGGACTGGATGGGCTGTGGCCTGTTCCAGCAAGGCTGTTCTTATGTTCTTATGTTCTTATGTTTAAATGATAACATTGACAAGGAAAGGCAGCACACAAAACAAGAGCCTTGTTAGTAGGAATGGAGACAGAAGGAAACCTACATTTGCTTCTTCCTGGCCTTTTCTTAATTAGTCCAAACAACATGCAGATTGGTTTTTCTTCTTTTAGTTGAATAACAAATGCACAACATTGGCAGTATTGGAAGAAACCACACCACAATACTGCCAATGTTGTGCATTTGTTATTGAACTAAAAGAAGAAAAACAATCTGCATGTTGTTTGGACTAATTAAGAAAAGGCATTGAGTTTCAATCTGTAAAAATAACATTTTCTAGTTTTGGATTTAAGGCAACTTTGATTCCAATATAACTTGGCTGTAATGTGTATAATAGCTGATTGGTATTAGTTATATATCTTCTCTTTTTAAATATGTCATTCTCCCCCAGTTTCTTTAAACCTCACCATTATTTCAAAAGCATTTGTATTATACTTTGATTTGTTTATAAAACAGTATGAAATAATTCTAACATTGTAAAATGTTTGTGTGTCTTTAGGTCAGCTATGCAGCATACTTTCTGACTGAAACAGAAGATGCTGGATGTCGGAAAATGGCCCATATTTTCTCTCCGCCCTCTAGAAGAGTTGAAGTTAATCTACCAGGCCTGTGTGTTTGGCAGTGCTGGCAACGAAGCCCTTTACGTAACTAGAAGTAATGAGGTAATTTTGGAAGCATGGCTATTAAATGTTATTTTCCCCTATGCCCTTTATCAAGTGGCTTAGTGGTTAAGATGTTCAACTTGATGACTAGAAAATCTACCAGTTCGAGACCCGAGTGCTGCATGATGGAGTGAGCTCCCGTCTCTGTCCCAGATCCTGCCAAACTAGCAGTTCAGAAGCAAGAAATTGCAAGTAGATAAATAGGGACCACTCCGGTGGGAAGATAAACAGTGTTCCGTGCACTTCAGTATCAAGCCATGCCTGCCATGGAAACAGCACTAGCTCTTTGGCTATAAACGGAGATGAGCACTGAACCCTAGAGTTTGATATGATGGGCTTTCAAGCAAGTGCGAGATTTACCTTTACTAGATATTCCATGATTCTGTAAAAGTGTAGAATCCAGCATCCTGAAGATATTTGCTTGTGTACTCATTCATGTTAAAATTTTCAGGGCGTGAGTCTTTGATGTTTCCTGTTCGTAGCAGAAGGCAGGGGTAGATGATTGTATGAGATTATGCATGATATAGGGGACAAATTACTGAAGATCATTGCCCTTGGGGATGATTCTACCCCATGGTGATTTTCAGTAATTTCAGACTTCCACCAACAGTTCACAACAATTTGCCAACAATACAAAGGAATCCACAGAGACCGCTATACTTTCAAGGGAGAAATTGGAAAGGTTTTATTTGTGAAAAACAAATGTGGCTAATTATATCTTCAACCTTAGGCAACATCAACAAGTTTTCACATGTTATCTGGTAAATCTTCAAGCATGTAATTCATTTAGCGGTAACTATTACATAGTACAGTAAATTAAACAGTACTCTATTTTTTATTTTTCCTTCTGACATTATTGTGTTACAGGTTTTTGCACTTGGTACTAACTGCAGTGGCTGTTTGGGAACCGGTGACCTGCAGAGTACCATTGAACCTAGAAGACTAGATATTTTATGTGGGAAAAAATTAACTTGCCTGAGCTATGGAAGTGGCCCTCATGTTGTTGCAGCTACTTCTGGTATGCTTTTATGTATTCATCTAATCCTTGATGAAAGATATTTAATTCTTAATTGTAAAGAAAAGCAAGATCTACATTTTATACTAAAAAGAAGATTAAATTTTGTTGGAAAATCAAATTATTTTACTCCCTCCTCTCACTGAATCAGTATGCGAATCATACTGATAGAATAATGCCGGTTTGGAGCAAACAGAGGAAAGTGGCTTTGTAGATTGAAAAAGAAGCAGAGAATCATTGGGTTTTTTAGACAACAAAGCTTAGAAGCAGAGTCAGAAAAAAATTTCAATCTAATTTGGAAGACTACATGTGGAGAGATACAAGCTCTTGACAGTAATGGAATATTTGAGTGTTAGATTACACTAACACTAGTCAGCTCTAGCCTATAGTGAGGTAAAGTGTCAGTTGCCTTCATCAACAACAACTTCCCAACAGGTTGATTCTATAGATGTCCTTCTATACGGTATATATATAAAACAGAGGTGTTATCTTGTATGTGATGTATACAAAACTGCACCCCTGTACCAACCGCACTGAAACTTTGCATGCACCTATTTGAGCGTGCGAGAAAACAACTACAGGGGTCCGGTAGTCCAATTTGGGGTTTGTACCACCAGAAATGAGTCGCACAGGAGGCACCCCCACCCGCCAGAACAAACAGCCAGGGAATACGGAAATGCGCATGCACAAACGTCTGCGCATGCAATATGCCCTCACTGGTGAGCCAAGCGTCCAAAATGGCAGCGGCAGAGACGGTGGGGGCCAAAGGGCCGCTAAGAGGCAGCGGCAGTGGCAGCCCAGAGTGGCTTGGAGCAACCGCTCGGCGGCGGCTCCACCACAGCGTAAAACCGCCACAGCCAACTCGGGCGCCTCAAAGCCACCACACACCCTGGTCCAGCGTCGGCCTGGAGGGCGGAGTGGCAAGCGGCAGCAACGGCGCGCCAGCCACACCCATTAACACACCGCCACCACAGACAGATGGCCGAAAATGCTCCGACGTCAACGGAGCAGCACCCGGAACGGGACCAGGACGCCTTGGCAGGGGCCCAGATGGCCGGGCCGGCAGGGGAGCCAGACCCCACCTGGCCGAGTAAGCACAGGCGTGACCCCCGGGCAAGGCTGGGTAATCGGCTAGTGGGGTTATAATACAAGAATTTTGATTAGAGTGAGGTGGATTAGATTTGGAAATAAGAGCAGCAGAATATATTCTGTCCCTCTGCTTAAATGTATATGAGTATCCTGTATTCCTGATGCTTGTTATTAAGAATCCAATTTTTAGGAGACATGTTCACAAATCAGAAATTTAACAAGTCAGAAGTTTGTTAAACTTAAAATTTAAATTTATCTCTTTTTAAAGATCTAAGCAAGTAGTTGTTAAATTACAGAAGCGGAAGATGCCTTAGAAGAAAGTCTTAGGGGAAAACATCTGTTTCCATAATTTTCAGAGATATTTGTTTTAGTTTGATGTTGGATGTTTGTGTTTTGTTTTTCTGTTTTAATTTTTATTGTTCATTTTGAAACTCTTGCAGGACTTTCAAATCTGATAGATTTACAGGTGAAACTCGGAAAATTAGAATATCGTGCACATAATTGGGATGGAATACAGGACACTGATACTCAGCGATAATGGCTTCATAGGAAGCATAAAATATACATACATAAAGGTGAAACTCGGAAAATTAGAATATCATGCAAATGTTCACTCAGTTCAGTAATGCAACTTAAAAGGTGAAACAAATATATGAGATAGACTCATTACATGCAAAGCGAGATAGTTCAAGCCTTAGTTTGTTATAATATTGATGCTTATGGCTTACAGTTTATGAAAACCCTAGCCCCCCAATCTCATGTACCCAATAATCACATAATCTCATGTACGCTGTATGCCATGATCACAATTATAACGAATTAAGGCATGACATCTCTTGCTTTGCATGTAACGAGTCTATCTCATATATTTGTTTCACCTTTTAAGTGAAATGAATGAACATTTACACGATATTCTAATTTTCTGAGTTTCACCTGTATTTCAGTGTGAGGTTCTGTGGATTGTAATCCATTACTTCAGATACACTGTACATGGAATGCAATATTTAGGCCCCAATATTTAAGCCTGTGGCTGAAATCCTGTTGTAGTAATCTTCAGTAGAGAGTAGGCCCATTGCATCAGTCAAAATTGTGTGTTCCATTAATTTATCAAATAAGCCTAATCTTGTGATGTTCTGTGCTAAAGTAAATAAAGTTGGATCAATGGATCTTACAGAGGTGTTGTCTTACCAAATCCCCACTGATTCAATGGACCACTTTATTGTCATTTAATAATAATAATAACAATTTTGTGTTGGAAATTATTCTGGATTAAAAGGATTTTTCCTGGAGAAACTCCACTCAGGGAATGCCCGAATGAGACTCCTTTCATGTACACCAAAGTGGTCCCTATTTATCGACTTGCAATTTCTTGCTTTCGAACTGCTAGGTTGGCAGGAGCTGGGATGGAGACAGGTGCTCAAACCATCTTGCAGTACCCAGGTCTTTAACTGCCGACTTGCTGGCCTTCCAGCTAATAAGGTGAGCTTCTTAACCACTGAGCCAACGCAGCTCCTATTGTGATTTAATATGCTAATGCAGGGATGGCCAACCTATGGCCGGTGAGCCTAATCCAGACTGCATATCATTAATCCGGCCTGCGGTGGCACCCCAGGCACCTCTAGACCCATCCAGTACCACCACTGGAAGTCGCAATACATCACTTACCGTGGCGGCGGAGGGAATCAAAATGTTTTTCTGGGTTCTTGGACAGGCTCTGCCACTTCCCAAGGTGGCAGGAGGCTTTTCAGAGCATGTTCGCTCTGGTTTGGGATTTTTCCGACGTTTCTCTGCTTTACTTTGGCAGCTAGAGCACAGCCATGGGTGACTTCCAGTGCCAGGGGAACTTACATTAGCGCCTAGGATCTCAGCACGGAACCAGGAAGTCACCCACGGTCATGCTCTAGCTGCCAAAGCGCAGCCGAGAAGCATTGGAAAAGTCTCAAACTGGAGCGAACATGCTCTGAAAAGCCTCCCACCACCCTGGGAAGTGGCAGAGTCTCTCCAAGAACCCACTAAATGACGTGATTCCCGCTGCCGCTGACCACGATGATGACAAAAACGTAAATAGTGGGCGCAGCCATGCCTCCAGCCCCCACAGCTGAGTGCAGTGGCAGGAACTGGCCCCTGGCAGGAAAGCGTTGGAAACCCCTGTGCTAAAGAAACAGGATCTCAGCCACTATATCTAAAGAAATGAATCACATCCTGTAAAAACTCACACTGAAATAAATCTGTTAATCTTAAGGTTGTGTGTGTGTTATATCTTAAAATTTAAGATTTATATAATGTCTTTAGGAATAAGCTATTTATTTTGCAGTATGGTTAGCTTCCAATTATTACATTTTAAGAGGGTTTCTTTTTATTTTGTAGAAGGAGATGTATATACCTGGGGTCATAATGCTTACAGTCAGCTGGGAAATGGAACAACCAATCATAGTTTAGTGCCTTGCCAAATCTCCACCAACTTGATAAACAAAAAAGCGATTGAAGTTGCTTGTGGCTCACATCATTCAATGATCTTAACATCTGATGGAGAGGTGAGAAAGTTTCCATACTCTTGTGAGCATTGCTTTTGAAATCTGTATCAAATTCAATGTAAGAAGTGACGAAATCTGTATTAGATGAAACTAGGGCAGGGGTTCTCAACCTACAGCGTGTGGGCTGGATCTGGCCCATGGCACCATTTCATGTGGGCTGCTACCCTTGCTGCCACCGCTGTCAGAAGCAGCAGAAGAGGCAGAAACACGTCCTCATTTACGGCTGTCATAGACACATTTATGACAGCCATAAACACTCCCGCGGCTGTCGTAAATGACAGCCATAAATGCACCCACAGCTGTTGTAAACATGTTTATGACAGCTGTGGATGTGTTTTATGGCAGTGTTTGTGGAGGGGGGGCACTAGTCTGGCCCGCTTAGCTGTCTGAAGGAGTATGACCCAGCCCATGGCTGGAAAAGGTTGAGAACCACTGAACTAGGGTGTAAGTTTTCCATACCTCCAGAAGGATATTGTGGAGCTGGAAAAAGTGCAGAGGAGGGCAACCAGAATGGTTAGGGGACTGGAACACCTTCCTTACCATCTGAGGCTGCAACGGTTGGGCCTCTTCACTCTTGAACGACGGCATCTAAGGTGACCTGATTGAAGTTTATAAAATCATGCACGGTGTGGACAAAGTAGATAAGGAAAAACTGTTTTCCCTATCGCACAACACTAGAACTAGGGGGCACTCCATGAAACTTTTGGGTACTAGTTTTCAAACCAACAAGAGAAAGTACTTTTTCACCCAGAGGGTTACTGGTCTATGGAACTCCCTGCCAGAAGAAGTGGTGACAGCTGTCAGTCTTGACAGCTTTAAGAAAGGATTAGACAAGTTCATGGAGGACAAGGGGATCAATGGCTATAATTATGGATACTTAAGGACAACCTCCGGGTTGGAGAGATAGGCAGGATATCTCTCAATGCCATTTCCAGGGAATCCTAAGCAGGTGAAGGCATCTCCTTGGGAATAATACCCTGAAGGAAATGGTGAGCCACTGTGTGAGACAGAATGCCTGACTGGATGGGCTTCTGTGGCCTGTACTCCAGCAGGACTGTTCTTATGTTCTTATAAATTATATGCTAATAGGAACTTGAAAGTTTATGAGTTAACTCCATTCTTGTCATAATTACATAGCATTAAAATCCTTTTTAGGCTTTTGCGTAAAAAATTGGTCATTGCACACACTTGCATTTATTTTGCACTCCATACCATCTCTGAGTTCCTTTGACATTCAGAGGAATTTTCTGTATAGCTAGTGCGAAAGTCAGGTTTCATGGGCCTGTAGAGAACACCCTCCCCTAGAGTTTTGCCTTAGAGTGAATATATTTAGGCTGTAACATTTCAACAGCTTAATGAGCCGAGGATCAGCTAACTTGCACTACCTGCTTCTGTATCTTCCAAGCTTGTATTGGGATAGTTCACCCGCGTGTTCATCAGTGTGATACTGCTCAATTTTAACTGCTCATTTACCTTCTCATGATGAATATGTTGCAGATGGTTTTGTTCAGAAACAAAGGGCAGTGTATATATGTCACTGATACAAGCTTAGTATGGTAGTTATTTCCAATTAACAGGATCTATTTATGTCACTGATACAAGCTTAGTATGGTAGTTATTTCCAATTAACAGGATCTATTTAGAAAAGTATAGAGAAAAATAATTTAAACCTCTCTAGAACTTCCATGTGCTATGTAATAAACTGATATTTCCCTTAAAGATGGGATTACAATTTGTAATAATACACTTTCTGTCTTCTCTTTACAGGTGTTTGCATGGGGCTATAACAATTCAGGCCAAGTTGGATCAGGCTCAACGGCAAATCAGTCAATTCCTCGAAGAGTGACTAGCTGTTTACAGAATAAGATAGCAATTAACATTGCTTGTGGTCAGATGTGCTCAATGGCAGTAGTAGAAAGTGGGGAGGTAAGGTTATCTTTCAGAATTGCAAGGTCAGTTGTGCAATTCTTCTTATTCTGCTGTGTTTGAATCCGAATATTGGCGATCCTCATGGTGGTCAGACATGAAGATTGTCCTGGGAATAATATATTGTAGTGGCCTTTCATCTGCCTTCCGCATCGCAGCATGAAACCTGTACCACTGATCCAGTTCCATGATTCATTTCTGGTCCTGAGCCCTTTTGACACCCAAAGTCTTCCTCGGCCCCAGGGCAGTATTGATGAAGCTGCTGCCCTCCATCAAGATGGATTTAAGTGGGATTTAATCCACTTGGAGACCATCACTCTTCCCTATGGACTTCAGCATCCAAGCCATTAGTCCTCAGGGTTGTCGGGTTAGTTAATCACCACCTGACAGTCAGCATTGAGTTGCTGGCAGTATGGACTACTCCAGTGGTGGTGAACCTATGGCACGTGTGCCAGAGGTGGCACTTGGAGCCTTCTCTGTGGGCACCCATGCAGTCACCCCAGCACCGAGTTCACACCACCCCTGTGTGCAGCAGGCCAATTGGAGTGCTTCCTCCCTCCCCCAGCACAGAGTTTGCCCCGCCCCTCTGCCCAGCAGCCCAATGGGAGCGTTTACTTCCTCCCCTGTTGCTGTGTTGGCACTTTGCGATTAAGGGGTTTTTTTGGGTTGCAGTTTGGGCACTCCGTCTCTAAAAGGTTCACCATCACTGGTCTACTCTATTACCATAGCAGGATAACCTGGCCAGACACCAGTTGTGCAGTGTTCTGGGTTAAATCATTGTTAACAACTTACTCTTCCAGATATGTAAAACCCATAGTTTTCATCTTCATAGGAGGCCTTGTTTCTTGTTCTCTGAGTACCAGTTAACCACTACTCTTCAGATTAGAACCACTTCCTGTAGCAATGCTATTAGTTTCTCATCTTTGTTTTAAAGGAGCAGTAGGATAAATGTTACTCCACTCAGTGTTCACAATTTCTCACCTATTTCTTTTCCCTAAGTCCCAAGCCCTTGAGAGAAACGAGGAGTTAAACAGCTGGCACTGGCTGATCTTCCATATGGGAGGCTATTCTATAGGTCAGATTTCATTTACAGTATGAATCACTTTCATAAATTAGTATAAAAGACAATAAACGGGATAAAACCTTAACAAACTTTAAAACAACTTGGAAGGCCTTATTGGATTTTCTGTTAAAGAGAGGAAAAACAATCTGATGGTGTATGGTTTTGAACTCTAGGGATATGTATAATATATATGTTCCAGGAGGTTTATAAAATGTTGAGTATGTATTAACTCTATGGAATATTCTGTTTTTAAATTATTTACCTTACATAAGTGTAAGAACGAGCAATAAATGATGGAACACTCCTAAACATCAGCTGATTGAAGCAATTATAAAACAAGTTTGCCCTCACTCTGTTTTGTGTACCTCTAACGTCTTTTGTCTTGTTGTAACCTTTATGCTAAAAATCAACAAAAATTTGAAAAACAGGACAGTAAACATCTCAAAACAATTGTACTATGAAGCTGTTGATTGGTACAGAGCAAATTCAGGAGAAATGGCTTGCTAGAAATTATTGAACATTCCCTTGTTGCATGCGCTTGTTAATAATGGGAAAGTGATTGTCTAGGAATGACCTAAATTATCAATTCCTTCTACTTCATGCAACTGTTTTTATTAATTACATTATTGGTAGGGTGAAATAGCCAAATTAGTGTTGATAACTTTTAATTCTGCTAGTTCTTTACACTAAATCTTCCCTTAACATGGATAGAAATGTAAACTGAAGTGGTACCTGAAACTTGAACAGCAATTTATTGTAAAAATCACTTGAGGGTTCAAGCTTTGTCTGTTCTCTAGTTTTAAGCCCAGAACTAACTGGTCAACAAACATAAGACTTCAACATAATATTTTTCTACCAGCTCAGACTGATCCCAACCCAGTCTTTTCACTGTTCAATTGCTCATTCAATTGTGCATTGCTTCCTTTATTTATTTATTTATTTATTGCTCAAATTTCTATGCCGCCCAATCAGGCGAACCCAACTCAGGGCAGCTCACAACAGGATTAAAACATACATATTAAAAACAATTAAAACCCCAACATACCTACCCACCTATTAAAACTAACCACATTAAAACTGCCCGCTTCATTTTATAAGCCAACAGGCAGGGGCCACTCTTCCATCCGGGCCCCACACGTGCCCCGCCTACCAGGTTTTTAATTCTCTTCTGAAAGGCAGCAGCTCCGTCTGTTCCCGCAACTCTACTGGCAGGAGGTTCCACAAGGCTGGTGTGGACACAGAAAAGACCCTCCTTCGTGTGCTAGAGAGGCGAGCCCCTCTGGCAGATGGAACAATTAGAGAGCCCCTCCGGTCCACTCTGGTTGGACAGACAGACACTCTTGGGACGATGCAGTCTCTTAGGTATCCTGGCCCACTACCATGTCGGGCTTTAAAGGTCAAAAACAGCACCTTGAATTGCACCCGGAGACAAACTGGTAACCAGTGCAGCTCCTGGAGCAATGGTGAGGTGCGAGCATAACGCCCGCACCCCATCACCACCGGGGCTGCTGCTCTCTGCACCAGCTGTAGCCTCCGAATGGTGGTCAAGGGCAGCCCCATGTAGAGCGCATTGCAATAATCTAGCCTGGAGGTCACCAGAGCATGTGTGACCATGAGCAGGGAGTCCTGGTCCAGGAGCGAATGCAACTGACGGATGACGTGAAGCTGTGCAAAAGCCCTCCTGACCATGGCTGCCACCTGATCTATAAGTAGCAGTCCCGAATCCAGGAGGACCCCTAAGTTGTGTACCGGGTCTGTCTGGGGCAAAGCAGCCCCGTCCAAGACCAAAGTTGGCAGCTCTCTGGATAACGCAGGGCCCCCTATCCATAGCCACTCAGTCTTGGAGGGATTCAATTGTAGCCCGTTGTCCCCCATCCAGACCCCGACAGCTTCCAGACATCTGGATAGGACCGCATCACTGGGGTCCCCACGGGCCGAGATGTACAGGGTGTAAATGGGTGTTCAGATTTTCCTTTTACTTAAAAGGGAACTTTTGCCTCCTCCTATTTCCTTTTCACCAACAGTAGGAGGTCCTAAAGGTAGCTGTGTCTGCCTTACTGCATCTAGTTTCATCTCCTGCTGGACTCTCCAAAGCAATTCTATCTATCGTCCCCAAATAAACATCTTTCCAGATCTCTCTTCTTATCTGGTGATTACTTCATTGCTGAGATAACAATTGCAAGCTTTAGAAAGCTGCACCTTTGTCTTGCCTGTCCAGTCCACAAAACTAGACACCTTTCCTGATTGTAAAATGTTTAAGAGATTAGCACTGACCAAGTTATTGGGACAACCAGAATTTTCCCTGACCATTGGGCAACTTCATCATTCTGTGCCTGTCTAGTAGGATCCCAGGTATTTTTGAAAATCTCCATATCACTATAGATCAGTGATGGCTAACCTTGGCACTCCAGCTGTTCTTGAACCTCAATTCCCAGAAGCCCTGATCAGCAGGAGTGCTGACTTGGGCTTCTGGTAATTGAAATCCAAGGACAGCTGGAGTGCCAAGGTTAGCCACCAGGGCTATAGATGGTGTAGTGGATAGAGCAACAGATTGATTAAGCTCAAGTTCAAAACTCCCACTCAGCCATGGAAGATCACTGTGGAGGTGAAACTGGTAAAACCACTCCTTAAATATCTCTTTTATCTTGAAAGCTATATTAGGGTCACTAATAGACTAGTTCCAAATTAACAACACATAACAGCAACAGCCATGGAATACAGAATTAGTATTAGTAACATCTGTTTAATCTTAATGGTGAAAATAATTTACGTGACATTTTTTTGGGGGGGAATGTAAGATTACAGTGAATTATAGAACAATTCAGTGAATTTGTGTAATTTTTTTTGCTTCTTTCACCCTCTCATCCTTCCATTTGAATACTGGGGCTGCCACTGCAGTGGCTCAGTGGCTAAAAAGCTCGCCTTGTTAGCTGGAAAGCTGGCAAGTCGGCAGTTCGAGACCCAGGTACTGCAAGACTGATCGAGCGCCTGTCTCTGTCCCATCTCCTGCCAACCTAGCAGATCAAAAGCAAAAATTGCAAGTAGATGAATAGGGACCACTTCGGTGTGAAAATATCTTGGGAACATTAAAGGAGCCTTATTCGGGCGTCCCCTGAGCAGAGTTTCTCCAGCAAAAATCCTTTCAATCCAGAATAATTTCTGACACAAAATTAATATTATCTGAATACTAATTTGATTTGTTTTCCTTTCTAAGGTTTATGTTTGGGGCTACAATGGTAATGGTCAGCTTGGTCTGGGGAATAGTGGCAACCAACCAACACCTTGTAGAATAGCAGCTTTGCAAGGCATTCGTGTGCGACAGGTATGTTTACATTGTCTTAAATATAAATCCAGTAGGTGGCAATAAGTGCATTCTAATAATGTGGTTATTATATAGTCAAAAATAGCATGCCTAGTAGGGTAGGTAACAGTAGGCTGAAGGAGACCCCAAGGACTTAATAACAACAATTTTAACATTAAATAATATTAAAATAATATTTAATAATCTTATTTAATATATAATTATATTAAATAATTAAATTAAATAATTAATTATTAAATAATAAATTATTTTAAATAATTAAATGTTTAGTGTTTAATAATATCAAGTTATTTTTAATAACTTTTAATAAAGCAATTACAATTAAGGCAGGCAAAATTGTCAAAGGTGATGGATTTGAGTTAGATAATAAAGAATGTATCAAAGTAATAACATCAGAAGAGGAATGCAAGTACAGTACCTGGGACTTCTGGAAGCTTCTGACCTGTTACACAACCAAGTCAAAATAACTATTTCTACAAAATACATCAAATGGGTCTGAAAAATCTTGAGGATATGCCTTGGCATATCATCAAGGCAATTAATACCTGGGCAGTGCCTGTTATACGATATTCAGCTGATATAATTGATTGGGCCCAAATGGAATTAGACAACCTTGGCTGAAAAACAAGGAAGCTAATGACTATGCATCATGTCCTCCACCCAAAGAGTGATGTCAATCGTTTGTACTTACCAAGAGCTGAGGGTGGCAGAGGAGTCCTACAGGTTGAAGAGACAGAAGAGGAGGAAAAGCATAGCTTGAATGACTACATTAAGAAAAGTGAAGAGCCTTTGCTTCAGGAAGTGAACAAAGGAGGACTTTTGAAAATGGTGAAGAAGAAAGCTTAATATGGAAAGGAAAGGATAGAAAATTGAGCTGCAGATTGGAAAAACAAGCCAATGCACGGTCAATACTTGAAAAAGATAGAATGCAAGGCTGACCCAAAGCTGACATGGGGATGGCTAAGAGCAGGAGTTTTGAAGAAGGAAACGGAAGGATTTATCTTGGCAGCTTAGGAACAACTTTCGCCAACACTGAATTTGATGACTGGAAGGTTGGCAGGTCAGCAGTGCAAGACCCGAGTGCTGCATGGCAGAGTGAGCACCCGTCTCTGTCCCAACTCCTACCAACCTAGCAGTTCAAAAGCAAGAAATTGCAAGTAGGTAAATAGGTGCTGCTTTGGTTGGAAGGTATTTTTTTATTTATTTATTCTTCCAATTTCTATTGCCGCCCAACGTGGCAATGACTCTGGGTCTCAGTGTTCCATGCGCTTCAGAGTCTAGACTGGTTTTCGAGCAAGGAAGACCCTTGCCTTTACCCTTTTCTTTGTATTGCTGCCTTAGAGGCTGCTGGGAAATGCCGCTAACTCTTTGCCTTTGTCCCTTTTCTTTTGTCTCTTCCTCCAGTGGACTGCCTCCTCACTGCCTTTTCCTTATCAGACTCTTGTTTACTGTCCCTGTTCACTCACCCATGTTGGGGTCTGTTGGCAGCTTTAGCCCTCTGCTGCGCTCTATCTGGAATCAGCAAGCAGAAAGTCTCCCAACATATTTCTCCTTGAGTTACCTGGGAAATAATAGGACCATTCATATTTTTATACTGAACAATACGGTGGAAGGTTTGATTGACACTGATTATTATAGGCTGTACATTTGCTTTCCCCCCTTTCTAGGTTGCCTGTGGCTATGCACACACATTAGTGCTAACAGATGATGGACTGTTGTATGCTTGGGGAGCTAATTCATATGGCCAGTTAGGCATTGGCAATAGAAGCAACCAGTCCTATCCTGTGCCTGTCGCTGTGGATAAAGACAGGTAATAGGTTTTATTTATAATCATTATTTTTCTTCAACATTTATACAGAAGGTCCTAAGAAAAAGTGATATTGTTAGATTATTAGCAGACATAATAATCTAAATAATCTAAACATACAGGGGCTCAAGTGACTAAGACGTTGACTGGAAGGCAGCAGGTCAGCAGTTTGATACCAGGGTACTGCACAACGAAATGAGCGCTCGTCTCTGACCCAGCTCCTGCCAACCTAGCGGTTCGAAAGCCAGAAATTGCAAGTACAGTAGATAAATACAGTGCTGGTTCTTCGGCTAGGAAACAGAGATGAGCACTGAACCCTAGAGTCGGTTAGGGCTGGCTTTCAAGCAAGGAAAACCTTTACCTTTACTATAAATTATAAGCCCACATGAAAGTGCTTTAGAAAGTCAGAAAGGGCAATTTTGCACTAGGAATAGGGGTAGTTATATCCTTTCCTTGTTTTTCTCTGAAATTGTGCTTTTTTGGTTTGCCTCGTCATCCAGTGTTTTTAGGCATCTGACTGCTCTTTTCCCAGTGCATTTCTACAGTGGGTCAAAGTTACGAAGATTGTCTGGAGGAGAAAAATGGCAGAAAAGCTGTTTAACTTTCTCTGTCAAAGTTCCCCTAACACAGGGATTCTCAACCTGCGGTTCGTGGGCTGGATGCAGCCCACGACACCATTTCATGTGGCCCACCACTACCTCCACCACCTCCGGAAGTGCCATGTGGTGGAGGAAGGGCAAAATGGCCATCTGGCTCCCGAAGCTGTCTGAGGGAGCATGACCTGGCCCCCGGCTTTAAAAGGTTGAGAACTCCTGCCTTAGCATTTGCTTTCCATATCTCTCCTGTAGACTGCCTTTTCCAGTACTGCTCTGTAGTAAAGGTAAAGGTTTCGCTTGCTCGAAAGCCAGTCGTATCCGACTCTAGGGTTCAGTGCTCAACTGTTTCATAGCCAAAGAGCCAGACGTTTCTGTGGTCATGTGGCAGGCATGACTAGACACCGGAGCACACGGAGCGCTGTTTACCTTCCCATCGAAGTGGTTTATCTACTTGCAATTTCTTGCTTTTGAACTGCTAGGTTGGCATGAGCTGGGACAAAGACAGGAGCTCATTCCATCCTGAAGTATTTGGGTATCGAACTGCTCACCTCTCGCCTTCCAGTCAGCGTCTTAGCCACTTGAGCCACTGCGGTAACCTACAAGAAATGTGAGCTAATTGGTAAATTATATTCACGAAAGTGCATCCTAATTCTTTGTCTCATAAAAAGATCTTTAGGGTGGCCAACAATCCTGACAAAAGCAAGATAAGATGGTATAGTACTAAATTAAATAACAAACATTATAAATGACTTTGACTTGTAATTATCATTTGTAATGTTTGTTATTTAATTTAGTACTATACCACCTTATATTTTACTTGTAAATGTGAGGTACACAGAAAGTGCCTCCTTGAAGTTCTTGGTATTTTTGAAGCACAATTAGGCATACCCCGGACAACGGCAATCTTGTGTTGCCAGCTAATCTTTCTCACACTAGATCAGGCAAAAGGAACTGCAGAATGAATTCACAAAAAGGTGCCTTCGTTTTGGCAGTTTCATGTCTGGCCTAGAAATGGAAGAAGAATTGTAAATGTTAATGTTTATAAAACGTTGATATTTATAAAACTAGGCGTCAACTTTGTTAACAAGATTCATAGTACCGAGATGTGTTTTCAGTACCTCCTATCTCTTAATAATTCAAAGAGGTATGTGTCCTTTTAAAAAACAATTTAGTCTCATGATTTATAGCCAGAATGAATTGTGAACACATTTATGGCCCTGAGCAAATATTAATATGATCAGATAGAACTATCCAGCACTTACAGAAGCAGGAAAGCCACCTTCCACATCCGCATCACACCTATTTCCATAGAGAGCTAAGCGAACAAGCATTACAGCTGTTCATTTTGATTTGTATAAGCATTAAGTGGTGTAAGACGGATAATTAGCTAGAAGGATCTGTTGAATAATTAGCTAGAAGGATCTGTTGGATCTTTGATATTTAGAAAAAATATATAAACCACTCAGTGATTTAATTTGCTCGGCTTGGTATATTTTCTTAAGATCATAGAGGTATAGAATTTAAACAAAAAGTATTCTAAAAGAAAATTGAGTCTAAGTCACGTTTTGGGGGAGCATAAATATACAGTGGAACCTCATACAACAATCGCCCCGTGTAGCAACGAAATCACATAACAATTAGGTTTTTTTTTTGGGAAATGGCATCCCACATAACAATTTTTCCTATGGAAAAAATCGTACAACAATTTTTCAATGGGAAAAACCACTTAGCAAAAAAAAATATCATTGTACGATGCATCCCATAGGGAAAATCGCTATACGATGCATGTATCGTATAGCATTTGTTTCGTACAACAACGAGCCCTGTGGAACTGATTAAAATTGTTGTATGAGGTACCACTATAATGGGATTTGTATCATGTTGTGCGGTATTTAATTTTTGCAGTTTAGCCACGTTACAATTTTTTTACCCAGCTTAAGTATGAGAGAGCTCCACAGTATACAGAAAAATTGAGTGTGAGAAAAGACATTATAGCTAGGCAGGGAATTCTTGAATTTCCTTTCTTGCCCTCTAAAATCATCAGGAGGAAAACACAGAATATAAAATGTAGGTCATGCATAAGGAGCATTTTGAACATTTGTTTTCCTTGTGTCTGTGTAGAGTGTCCTATAATGCTTGTGAGACTTCATTTGCTTCAGTTTGATCAGTAATAAGAGGGGTGGGGGGACCCCAAGCAATATTCTGAATAGTGGGTTTGTAGCCCAGGCCTTTGTAAACAAGTAAGAGAGAGTTGTAAACAGTAAGAGAGAGTTTTATAATGTTCAATTGAATTAACCTTCAATGCCCAACTCCCCCTGAATGTAAGAAATGCCATCAGGAATTAATAAAACTCTGGGACCTCTGGTTCTAAAAAGAACATGAAATGCATCTCTCTCTCTCTCTCAAACTGCATTTACCAAAAATAATTGTCTCACATAAATCAAAATTTAAATTACCGGTAACTATTGTTCGTTGAGATCAGATATAACACTGAACTGTGATTAATCAAAATCAGAAACAAATATTTCCAGCGCTGTCTTGTGCTGGAACAGAATACGGGGTGGGGGTGAGAGTAAGCTGTTGGTTCATTGTCGTGCCTGGATGCAGCCATTGTCTGCATTCAAACTGGCTCACAATGATTTGTTGGGTCTTGACAGTATCTTTGTAAATTATGTAGATTGTGGTAGCTGGGTTCCCTAGTCATGTCTAACATACAGTAAGGCACTTGTTTTAGAAACAGGAGTGAATTTATGAATTTACAAAGCTCAATCCAGAGTCACTGAGAGATTAAAGCAGCCAAACTGCTCTAAATAATTATTTGCCTGATGTATTTCTGGGAGCTCAAATTTCAAAATAGCGGTTAAGATGCTGAACTTGACGACTAGAAGGTTGACAGGTCAGCAGTTTGAGACCCAGCTCTTGTCAAACTAGCAGTTTGAAAGCAAAAAAATTGAAAGTAGATAAATAGGTACCGCTTTGGTGGGAATGTAACAACGTTCCATGTGCTCCAGTGTCTAGTTGTGCCTGCAACATGACCATGGAAACATCTGTGGATACAGAGAGCATTGGCTGTAAACGGATATGAGCCTTAGAGTTGAATATGACTGGCTTTCGAACAAGGGCGGCCTTTTACTATCTAGTATAAGCTATTATTTTTGGGAAATGCAGTTTGAGAGAGATGCATTTCATGCTATTTTTAGAACCAGAGGTCCCAGAGTTTTATTAATTCCTGATGGCATTTCTTACATTCAGGGGGAGTTGGGCATTGAAGGTTAATTCAAGAGGAAGAACCTATGCTGCTGAGAGAAATTACAAGTCCTAGAATATATGCAAGTAACTGTCACGGACCTCTGGGTTTCCAGGGTGTGACAGCGCTGGAGATGAAGTGTCAAAAGGTGGCACAGAGTTGTAATGATGCCATAAAGGCATCCATCAGTTGTATGGTAGACACACACAAAACATGTCATACAGCTGCGCTGGAAATGCAAATCAGGAAAACAGAAGTACAAGGTGATAAAACAAAGGGAACAAAATATTCTCTAATTTTCCAAAACGAACAAAACTTTGCATAACGAGAGGACAGGCAAGGAAACTAGTTAGGCCAGTTATATTTAGGACTCCTGAGGTTTGCCACTGCATTTTGTTCTCAGGACTATATTTTTCTTTATGTTTGCTTTTAAATTTAGAATCATAGAGATTGCTGCATGTCACTCTGCTCACACCTCTGCTGCTAAAACCCAGAGTAGTCAAGTCTATATGTGGGGCCAGTGCCGAGGGCAGTCTGTCCCTCTTCCATTCCTCACCCACTTCACCTGCACGGATGATGTGTTTGCCTGTTTTGCCACGCCTCCAGTGACATGGCGTCTTCTATCAGTAGGTGAGCTCCAGATGAATTTTCTTTGTTTCTACCTTTTTTTTTTTGTTCTTGAACTGTTAAAACAATATTATCTTTGGTTTTCTGAGATTTAAAAATAAAATAAATCCAAAACAAAAGCGTAGGAGAACACTTAAGACAGACAGATTTATTTCATTGTGAGCTTTTGTGCCCAACAATTCACTTCTTCAGACACATAAAAGAGCATCAATGGTTTTGGGATGGGAGTAGGACCGAATGAAATGATAAACAGAAAATGGTGATTACATATTAACACCTAGTAATGAGCTTCCAAGGCGACAATTGCCATTGCAGTCCAGGCTCTTACTGCGTCAAAGAAGAGACTGCTCAGAACTGATGCAGCAAAAATATGTGACAACTAGAAGGTCAGCAGTTCGAGACCCAAGTGCTGCATGGCGGAGTGAGCTCCCAGCTCCGTCCCAGCTCCTACCAACCTGCCAGTTCAAATGCAAGACATTGCAAGTAGATAATTAGGTACTGCTTTGGTGAGAAGGTAACAGTGTTCCATGCACTCCAGTGTCTAGGCATGTCTGCCACATCACTACATAAATGTCTGCAGATGCAGACAGCACTGGGTTTTTGGCTGTAAATGGTGATGAACACCGAACCCTAGAGTTGGATATGACTGCCTTTCAAGCAAGGGAGACCTTCACCTTCAATCTTGAGAAGATAATCTAGCTTTCTGTAAGCACTATCCAAATACAGAGAAAGGCACAGGGATCATTGTGTCAGAGTAAATCCAGAAAGAGTATAAGGAGAGGTTTCCCTTTATTGGACTTGACTGAGTGGAGTGTGGTTCAAATGAATGGAGTGGAAACACAGATGGGAGTATCAGAAGTGAGTTGGGTTAATGTCTGTCTGTGGATCTGCTTCCAGAATCAGACTACAGTAAAACCCTGGCTTATGAACACCTTGGTTTACGTTTGATGTAGTTTATGATGGCAAATTCAGAGGAAATGATGTATGACTCTTTTTTTGTATTACAAATGGGAATTCCCCAGAATGCATCTCACCTGGGGGGTATTTAAGACCACTCGCAGCCATATTGCAGTCTGTGGGTGACACGTAGAGTCGTTTGATGCGGAGTTTCAGCAGATTTTTTTTTTGTGAGTTTTGGTGCCATTTTTGAAAATGGCAGCCTTTTTTTCTTGATTTTTCGTTCTCCTAGCTTGAGGAGGAAGGTCTTTCAGAAGACTGGATCCCAGTCTGAGGTCTGCGGCATGGCCGTTGCTGGGATCCAGGCTTTGACCATCTCTCTCTCACTCTAGCCACCTGCATTGGCTCTTTGTAGGCTTCTGTTCCAGATTCAAACATCCAGCAACGGCCGCCCGCATGGACCCCGGGCTTGTGGGGGAAGGTCTATCCGAAGCGGGAAAGCGGCTGCCTTTGAAACCACTCCGGGGAAAGAAAAGCAAGAGAGCGCAGGACATGGGCAGGCCCTGCCGTGGGCAGGTAATCTGTTTGCCCGCAGGGGCTGTTTGTCTGCAGGGTCTGCCCACATCCCATGCTCTCTTGCCTTTCTTTCCCCGGCCGGAGCGGTTTCAAAGGCAGCCACTTTCCCACTTCGGATAGACCTTCCCCTACAAGCAGGGTCCATGCAGGTGGCCGTTGCTGGACATTTGAATCTGGAACAGGAGCCTACTGGCTAGAGTGAGAGAGAGATGGTCAAATCTCACTCCTGACACCAGCCATGCTGCTACTGTAGCTTTTTCTCTGTCTTCAAAAACATCCCCATTTAGAGAGCATTACAATAATTGATTCTCAAGATTACCAGTGCATGAATTAATGTCATCATGGTGGTCTTATCCAGGAAATGAGTACAGCCGGGCTATTTGCCTGAGAGGGTAATAGGAAGATCTAGCCATGGCAAGTTGTTGCCCTTTAAGAAAGAACTAAAAACCTGGCTGGTGGGCCAAGTTTGGGGTGCAGGTGGAGGGGTGGCTTCCGTTGGGTGGTTGGTATAGAGGAGTATGCCTTCCCCCACGGTTCCTTGGTACCTTCACCCCTTTTTTAGGGGTGGGTTTTTTCTCTGTTTTTACTGTTTTATTTATGTGAACCGCCCTGAGTCAGCCATGGTCGAGTGGGCAGTATAGAAATCTAACAATAAATAAAAAATAAATAATATAAATATAAATAAATGGCAGGCATTTGGTTCTCCATTGTGAGAACCAGGTCTGTGACCCTTTTCACAATAAGATCTTTATCAATTTGAATAGCTGAATGAAATAATTCTGCTTGCCTAACTTTTATTATCCTTTCAGAAGCTGATGACAATTTAACAGTGGCTCAGGTAATAAAGAACGAATTCGACAACCCAGAAAGTGCAGATTTGAGGTTTATGGTGGATGGAAAATACATTCATGTTCACAAAGTCCTTCTCAAAATTAGGTATGGAATTAATTCTCCCTCCCAGCCTTTTCTTTGTCTTGCTTTATTTCTCCCTTAGTATTAAAATAATTATTGTTCTATTAAATTTCTTTTATATTCTGTAGCAATGATGGCGAACCTTTTAGAGACCGAGTACCCAAACTCAACAGGCTGCTGTCCGCACCGCAGCAGGGGGGGGGGGTTGAACTCTGTGTTGGGGGAAGGGAGGAAGCACTCCCATTGGGCTGCTGGGCAGAGCGGTGGGCGAACTCTGTGTTGGGGCTCGGAGTGCCCCATCTAGCACACGTGCCATAGGTTCGCCACCACTGTTCTATAGCTTTCACCTCTTTTGACAATATTAGTTTCTACCTCATATCCCAAAACTCAACCACATGGGCAGCATTACACTAATTATATATGGGTTGGAAATGTGTAACAGCCTTGTCTCATTTAAATTAACTAGTTTAAGAGTACTGTGCACTAAAGTAGCATATGCATAAAAAGAGCTCTGTAAAAGCTATATTGCCTCTTTTGTTTATTATCTGCTCAGTGTCTCAAAAGGCCCAATATTCTCAATAAAGCCTAGAGATGTGGGAGTCTATCCATTTATTTTATGTACGTCACCCTGCATAAGTAAACTCATAAGTCTGTACCATCTGTTATATGTATTGTCTTCTTTGTTTGTCTGCTTAATAATTTAAACAATATTTAAACAATATTTCCGAATGTATTTTGACACTTTATTAAAAACCAAGATCTGTGCCAAAACATTCAAGATATATTAAATTGGGTGGATAGCTAAGTTTGAATATGTGCACTAGTCCAAATATTGTGTACTGGATCCACTGATATTAATATAGACACAATAGACTCTTCTGATATCTCCACTAAAACTGTGATGGAACTTGCTGGTTTTACTTCCTTTGGAGTTTGTATCTTTCAACCCAATCCCATGAAAAGGAGCTGATGTTGATTTATGATCTTTAGTGTTGGTCTTATGTTGACCATTGCTCCTAGAACTGGTGTAGAATTCAATACATGTTTGGCTTCACTCCTCCCTCTTCTGTTTTTTTAAATTTTCCTTAGTTACATAACCAAAAGTCAAATTGCTAGCCACTATCAATTTTTTTTTGTATGTGATTCTTCAGGTGTGAACATTTCCGATCAGCGCTAAATAACAATAACGATGAAATTATAGAAATAAGTGAGTTTTCGTATCCTGTTTACCGAGCTTTTCTGGAGTATCTCTACACAGACAGCATAAATCTTCCTCCTGAGGATGCCGTAGGTAATTAATTGGAAGCAACGTAATCATTGAGAAGAACTGGTGTTGAATTTTAGCAGGCTGGAATTGTGCTGCATTTGATAGATATGTAATCCTAATAATTAATATTCATTTGTGTGTTGATAAGCCCTTCTATGTGGGACACAGACTTTTTTGGACTTGATCACTCACTTTTTGCATAGATGCATTTTGAGAATGGTATCTGCTTCTTCTTTCGTGTCCCAATCAAATTCTGGACTGCCAAAAGAAAGCCACTTTCTTGGCTTTGTCAAACTTAAGTCCTCATTGGTGCATGTAGTACTGTAATTGGCAAACCAGTACATAAGCCAGATTCTGTATCTCTCCACATTCACACTGTGTGTTGTTGTCCACCAGCAGTCCCCTAGATTTAGGGACTCTGACTCTCAGCCTATTCAGGGTCCTCCAAGTGACGTAGGGGAGGTTGAGTTCTCCTTCGTATAGTTTGTGAATCCCCACTATTGGGGTTATGCGCCTGCGCAGAACATTGATCGGAGGCTTTAAAGCTGATTGGTTAAAAGTTTTGGGGTAAGACCGCCCATCGTACCGCCACCCTTAGGCGCCAGTTCACCATTTTACCTCAGTTCTCTTCTTTCCACTTCAGCAGCAGGACGATCGTTGAGAGCTTCCTCATTTTTTTTTTTTTTGTCAATTCTACGGAAAAGACTATTTTTTCAAACAATTTTTCTGGCGATCTTGTCCCTAGGGCAGGATTGCCACCCCAGTGCTGTTTCTTCTCGTAGGACTCAGTCACTTTTTTCGCTCAGGTCGCCGGTTCCCCCTCAAGGGGGTGGCGGTAGGCCGGCCCTTTGGTGCATCTTCTCGAACGTTCTTCGTTCTCTTACCTTCTCTGGAGGAATTTTTCATGGCCTCAGCGTCTGTTTTCTTTGGGCAAGTCGCACCAGAGTCAGTCTTGTGTGCACTGTAAAAACTTTACCCGCCTTGCAGTCCAAAACCGGAGCAACAGACTCAAGGCAAACCTAATGGAGCTCACCCTGGCTCCCACCTCCGCCTCTACAAGTGGCCTGCCGCCCAAACGGGCTCTGAAGTCTTCTTCTTCCACTCTCATCCATAAGAAGAAGAAGAAAGACAAAAATGGGGAGAAGAAGAAAAAACACAGGAGTGAGGTTTGGCGCTCTTTGCCTCCTACGCCTTGTCCTCCAATTTCGCCCCGGCCTTCTCCACCGTTCTCCATGGCGAGGTGTCCTTCTCTTGGTTCCTCCGCCTGGGGCGGCCGTTCCTCTTTGGATTCTCCAAACAAGGGATGCCGGGCTGGTGCACCCGCACGCCCCGTGCTTCTTTCTTCTTCACTGCCTCTGGGTGAGAGGGGCCATTCCACGACGTGGCAAGCTTCTGTGTCTCCTAGGCCGCGCACTCCAACGGTAGATGCCTTGGCAGCCTCCATTTCGGCCACCATTTCGTCTACCATCCTTGCTCCCACCTTTTCGCCTCCCACCGTTTCGGCGCCCACAGCTACCGTCACTGCTGGCCAGATGGACCTCTTCAAAACGATGTTTGAGGTCATGGCAAAATCCTTTGCCGAACAGTTTAAGGCCACCATTCCTGTGGCGTCTGCGGCTCCGGGACCGACCACCGCATGCCCCAGGGATTCTGACCCTGCTGTCGCTCAGCCACCCTCCTGAGGGTCGAGCAGTCACTCCGCTGGCCCGGCCATAACGGATTGGCACGGTCCAGACACCGAGGCGATGAGCGCCCAGCCCATCGACCCGCCCAGGCCGTACTGGCGTGGTCCCGATGTGGCTTCCAGAGTCCCCCCTCATCCTCCGATGATTCCAGTTCGTCTTCGGAGGAGGAGGAGGGGGATGTGGATGCAGAGAAGATGCCCGACTAAGTGATTGGTGCGGTCGATCGGCCCAGAGGAGAGGACCAAAAATCCCTCACGGCAATGCTCACCCGTTTAGGAACTGCCCTTAACATATGGGTCGACCAGCCACCGTTAGAAGGTGAGGATCAGATGATGGCCAAGTTGGACAAGAAATCCATCCGACCCGTCCACATCACAATGCTCCCTTCCATGCTAACATCTGCTAAGGCCACCTGGAAGAAGCCTGTTTCGGCGCATTCCATTTCGTCCAGGCTCGATGGGATGTACCGAATCCTGGACGAAGACGTTGAATTTCTTCAGGCGCATCCACTACCAAACTCCCTGGTAGTGAAAGCCTTTCAGCATAAAACTGCAGTCAGCGGCTTCCCGGTGCCATCCACGCCTGAGGGGAAGATGCTCGATGCGGTGGGCCAGAAGTTCTATGCAAATGGGTCGCTGTTCCTCCAGGCCGCGAACTATTCGGCAGCTATGGGCCTCTATCAGTCCTATCTTTGGGAGCACGCCAAGATGCTCGCTGCGAAGTTGCCATCCGATCTCCAAAAGGAACTCGACAGTCTGTGTGGTGAGGGCGATTTCCTGGTGGAGCAGCAAATGAGGACGGCGCGTCATATCAATTACTATGTGGCCAAAGACATGTCTTCGGCAATCCTCCTGCAACGACATGCCTGGTTACGGGGAACTACCTTGGATGACTCAATGAAGAAGCTCATTGAGGAGTTCCCATTTGATGGCCAGGGTCTGTTTGGCCAAGACACAGACAAGGTATTAAACGAGCTGAGGCAGACCAACTTGACAGCCAAGTTCTTGGGCCTCACGACCTCGTCCCAGCCTTCAAAACCCAGGTATCAACCGTTTACCTTGCCGCTACCGTGGTAATCTGCAGCAGCACCAACAACAGAGTGGGCCTGCCGATCACCCCAAGCCTGTTTTTTATCGTCCGCGGAGACAACAAGGGAGACAACGATTCCAGCCTTACGGCCAAGGAAAACGCAATGAGGGCAAGTCAAAGTCTCGTGTTTGACTTCCCTCTGGCCAAGACTCTCTCGCTCCATCTCCCATACCTCCCCCTCTGGAACTTCCTCGAGGTGTGGTCTGACATCACGAACAACCGGTGGGTCTTGAAGATCTTGTCCGCTGGTTATGCCATCGAGTTCGACCGGATGCCTCGGGTAGTTAAAACACTGTTTCACCACCCCGTCTCTTCATCTGGAGGAAGAAGTTACAACCCTTTTCTCCAAGGGGGCCATCAAACTGGTACCACCAACCGATTGGAACAACGGTTTCTACTCAAGGTACTTCGTTGTCCAGAAGAAAGACAGAGGCCTCCGCCCGATTCTGGACTTGTGTCGCCTCAACAAGTTCATCCACACCAGGAAGATCCAGATGGTGACCCTCCAGACTGTCCTTCCCCTCATCAACAAACGGGACTGGTTTACGGTGATAGACCTCAAGGACGCTTACTTCCACGTCAGCATCCTCAGGGAGTACAGACGGTTCCTCCGCTTCCGGATAGGGGACTCCGTGTACCAGTACTGTTGCCTACCGTTCGGTCCGGCCACAGCACCACGAGTCTTCACCAAGTGCATGGCTCCAGTTGCTGCCTTCCTCCGCCAGAAGGGGATTAGGGTCTTCCCGTACATCGACGACTGGCTGATAGTTTCCCCCACCAGATCGTCGGCCATTTGGGACACGGAGTACACCGTTCATCTCATGGAGAGTCTTGGCCTCAGGATCAACTTCACCAAGTAGTTGCATATACTATCGGCCTCCGACCCAAACTCTTGAGGGAGACTGGCAGTTGGAGAATGTTGTAAAGGAGGCATCCAAGAAGAGAAGCCTGGTTATAATGGGGGACTTCAATTACCCTCACATAGACTGGGTGAACTGTTGTTCAGCACATACATGATAAAGAGATAAAGTTCCTAGATATGCTAAATGATTGTTCCCTGGGACAGATGGTTGAAGACCCAACAAGAGGTACAAGAATCCTTGACTTGATCCTGAGTAATACTCAGGATCTGGTGCAAGATGTTAATGTGACTGATCCAATAGGGAACAGTGACCACAACTCAATTATGTTTAACTTGATCATAGACCGCAAGTCACTGATAAAATCTAACACAGAGACCTTAAATTTTCAAAAAGGAAATTTCCCAAAGTTGAGGAAACTAGTAAAAAAGAAGCTGAAAGGGAAAATTGAGAGAGTCCAAACACTCCAAGAGGCATGGAGGCTGTTTACAAAAACAATAACAGAGGCTCAATTGGAATGCATACCCAAAAGGAAAAAGGGCACTGCCAAGTCCAAGAGGACTCCAATGTGGCTTACAGGAGCTGTTCGGGAAGTGATCAAGAGCAAGAGAAGCACATTTAGAAGATGGAAGGCTTGTCCGAATGAGGACAGCAGGCAAAAACATAAATTCTGGCAGAACAAATGCAAGGCAACAATCAGGAAAGCAAAGCAAGACTTTGAGGAGCGTATAGCTAAAAATGCTCAGAGAAATAACAAAGACTTCTTTAAGTACATTAGAAGTAAGAACCCAACTAGGAAGGCCATTGGACCATTAGATGACAATGGAAGGCAAGGGGTTATTAAAGAGGAAACAGAGATTGCAGAGAGACTCAATGAATTCTTTGCTTCAGTATTCACTGAAGAAGACAGAGGCCACATGCCCAAAACAGAGCCTATCTTTGTAGGGAGGGAAACTGAAGAATTAAACCAGATATAAATAACCAGGGAGGAGGTCCTTGCATGTCTTGTTAAACTAAACACTAACAAATCACCAGGACCAGATGGCATCCATCCACGAGTTCTCAGGGAACTTAAAGATGAAATTGCTGATCTCCTAGCCAAAATATATAATTTTCCCTCAAATCAGGCTTTGTGCCTGATGACTGGAAGGTAGCGAATGTAACACCAATTTTCAAAAAAGGATCCAGGGGTGATCCAGGGAATTACCGACCTGTCAGTTTGACATGTGTCCCAGGTAAAGTGATGGAAACCATCCTAAAAGATAGAATTAATAGGCACATAGAAGAGAAGGCGCTGCTAAAGGAGAGCCAGCATGGCTTTTGCAAGGGCAAATCATGCCTCACTAATCTGTTGGAATTTTTTGAGAGTGTCAACAAGCATGTGGATAAGGGGGATCCAGTTGACATTGTTTATCTGGACTTTCAGAAGGCTTTTGACAAGGTCCCACACCAAAGGCTCTTGAATAAACTTACCAGTCATGGAATAAAGGGACAGTTCTTGTCCTGGATCAGCAACTGGCTAAGGGACAGGAAACAGAGGGTAGCACTAAATGGACACTTCTCCAAGTGGAGGGAAGTAAAGAGTGGGGTCCCCCAAGGTTCAGTACTGGGACCCCTGCTTTTCAACCTCTTCATAAATGATCTAGAGGTAGGAGTAAAAAGCAAGGTAGCCAAATTTGCTGACGACACTAAATTATACAGGGTAGTGAAAACTGTGAGAGATTGTGAGGAGCTCCAGAGGGATCTCTCGACACTGGGGGAGTGGGCAAAACAGTGGCAAATGAGTTTCAACATTAGTAAGTGCAGAGTGATGCATGTTGGGGCAAAGAACCCCAATTACATTTATAAACTGATGGGGTCTGAACTCTCTGCGACAAACCAGGAAAGGGACCTTGGTGTCCTGGTGGACAACTCAATGAAGGTGTCAACCCAGTGTGCCTCAGCAGTGAAAAAAGCAAACTCAATGCTAGGGATCATTAGGAAGGGTATAGAAAATAAGTCAGCAAGTGTCATTTTGCCTCTTTATAAATCTATGGTGAGGCCCCATCTGGAATACTGTGTACAGTTCTGGTCGCCATACCTCCAGAAGGATATTATGGAGTTGGAGAAAGTGCAGAGGAGGGCAACCAGAATTATTAGGGGACTGGAACACCTTCCTTACCATCTGAGGCTGGAACGGTTGGGCCTTTTCACTCTTGAACGACGGCGTCTAAGAGGTGACCTGATTGAAGTTTATAAAATCATGCACGGTGTGGACAAAGTAGATAAGGAAAAACTGTTTTCCCTATCGCACAACACTAGAACTAGGGGACACTCGATGAAACCTTTGGGTACTAGTTCTCAAACAAATAAGAGAAAGTACTTTTTCACCCAGAGGATTACTGGTCTATGGAACTCCCTGCCAGAAGAAGTGGTGACAGCTGTCAGTCTTGACAGCTTTAAGAAAGGATTAGACAAGTTCATGGAGGACAAGAGTATCAATGGCTATAATTATGGATACTTAAGGACAACCTCCGGGTTGGAGAGATAGGCAGGATATCTCTCAATATCATTTCCAGGGAATCCTAAGCAGGCATCTGCTTGGGAATACCCTGAAGGAAATGGTGAGCCACTGTGTGAGACAGAATGCTGGACTGGATGGGCTGTGGCCTGTTCCAGCAAGGCTGTTCTTATGTAAGTCGAAGTTGGATCCTTCACAGCGAGTAGAGTACATTGGAGTGGTTCTGGACTCGCTGGCAGTCGGCATTTGACCCACAAAAACGCTTACTGGACATTGCACAGGTAGTAAGCGACTTCCGTACCAAATCCTTCGTCAGAGCGAAGAAGGCTCAACGACTCCTGGGCTTGATGGCTTCCACCACGGCAGTGATCCCTCACGCCAAACTGAAGTTCCGGTCTCTGCAATCGTGGCTTCTCCACGAGTTCGATCCTCTCACGGAGAGTCAGTCCAAATGGTTGTTTCCGTCTCTGGAACTGGTGGACCAGCTGGTGTGGTGGACCACACCTCTCAATGTGGCTACGGGCAAGAACTTTTACCCTCCGCAGCCGTCTCTTCAAATTTTGACCGACGCAAGCAACCTCGTCTGGGGAGCTGCTTGCGGTACGGTCAACAACATCTGGTCTCAGAATGAGATCATCCACCACATCAACTACCTGGAGTTGCTTGCCATATGGAAGGCCATGAGGTCCTTCGAGACATTGTTGTGCGGCAAGGCGATCCAGATCGCTTCAGACAATACCACCGCGATTGCGTATCTGAACAAGCATGGAGGGACGAGGTCCACTACGTTGCTTTATCTGGCAGTGCAACTTTTGGGAATGGTGTCTTTCCAATTGGAGTCCACATCCAGGGCAAGCTGAATGTGCTGGCCGACCACCTGAGCCGCCTCACCTCAACAACTCACGAGTGGGAACTGGACAATGTGGTCTTTCAGTCCCTTTGCCAGTCGTGGAGGACCCCGAGCATCGACCTCTTTGCATCAGAGTCCAACCGCAAATGTCCCAGATACTGCTCCAGGGCGGGCATCAGACAGAACTCCGAGGTCGACACCTTCATGAAACAGTGGGATCAGGACTACCTCTACGCCTTTCCCCCGTTTCCTCTGGTTCAGAAGGTCCTCACCAGAATGTACCAGCAATGGGTGCACACGATTCTCATCGCTCCAGCGTGGCTGCGTCAACCCTGGTATCCACTTCTCTTGCAACTGTCGTCGCAGTCTCACACTGCCAGACTCTCCGACTCTTCTACAAATGGAGCACGGACAACTTCACCACTTGGACTTGCCCAGTCTCCACCTCACCGTGTGGAGGATAATCCCAGACTGTCCAGGATCTTGGATCTAGCAAGACACCCCTCTACGAGGAAGTCCTATGCCTCCAAGTACAGGTGATTTTGTGCCTTCCTGGATACTCAACAGGTGCCTCCACTCAACATTGGTCTGCAACACGTCATGGCATACCTCCTCCATTTGGTGGAGTCAGGTCTCAGCATTGCTTCCATCAGGGTCCATCTGGCAGCAGTAGTAGCCCACTCTCCAGTTGGGTCACCTGCCTCTGGTTCTTTCCACGACCAAATGGCAAAGCGTTTCCTCAAAGGTCTACGAAACGCTTTCCCTCCTGTTAAGACTCCGACCGCGCAATGGTCTTTATCTACCGTCTTGAATGCCCTCACTAAGACTCCCTTTGAGCTGATGGCTACTACGGACGTTTGTCTCCTCACCTGGAAGACTGCATTTCTTGTGGCTATCACATCTGCTAGACGAGCTGGTGAGCTGGTTGCTTTACGGGCGGATGCCCAGTTTATCAAATTCTACAATGACCGTGTGGTGCTCCACGCCGACATCACCTTCTTACCAAAGATAGTCTCCCCGTTTCACATGGCTCAGACTATATATTTACCAACTATCTTTCCAAACCCCAGCAACGCTCAAGAAAGGACTTGGCACACGCTTGATGTGAAACGAGCTTTATTGTTTTACATCAGCAGGACCCATGAGTTCCGTAAGTCACAGCGTCTTTTTGTTGCCTATGGGGGAAAGTCTAAAGGTGAACCCATCTCTTCTCAGAGGTTCTCCAAATGGATTACATCAACCATCTACCTGGCCTACGAGACTGCTTCTTTGCCACCTCCACCACACGTCAGGGCGCATTCTACCAGAGCGGTTGCTACCTCCACTGCCTTTTTGGAGGGCATCCCGCTGGAGGACATATGTAAGGCTGCTACCTGGTCCAGGCCTTCCACATTTGTCCAGCACTACAGGATGGACATCTGAGCCACTGCAGACGCCAGACTTGGTTGTGTTGTCCTTGCCAGAGGCTCCAGGCCCCTCACCCATGAGGGTCCATCCTGACTGACTGACTTACTTCATCCTGGAATCATCTCATCCGGCTGCCCACCTACCAAGTAAGTGTGAGGTTGCTAATCTCCCAATAGTGGGGATTCACAAACTATACAAAGGAGAAAGTTAGGTTTCACTTACCAGTGATAACTTTCATTCTTCAAGTATATAGTTTATGAATACACACTACCCACCCTACCTCCCCTCTTGAGCAGCACAGATGAGATCAATTGGTTTATCCTGTGGTTTGCTTAAGTATGGAACTGAGGTAAAATGGCGAACTGGCGCCTAAGGGTGGGCGGTACGGTGGGCGGTCTTACCGCCAAAACCTTTAACCAATCAGCTTTAAAGCCTCCGATCGATGTTCTGCGCAGGCGCATAATATTTACAAAGTATATACTCAAAGAACGAAAGTTATCACTGGTAAGTGAAACTCAACTTTCCTCAGCCATATCCTACTTTAATATTGTACCTTGTCCAGTGAGCTCCTTCCTCCATCTTCTGATTTGGTTTTGTTCTTGCATATCCTCAAGAATGTTTGTTCTTGCGTGGAATCTACTGCAACATCCTTACTATTGATCCCTAATAATTTGTGAATAGTCAGTGCATTGTATCAGTTTGCATGTGTTTGTTAATGCTCAGTGATGTAAAAAAAAAATTTGGGTGGTAAAGCAGGTAAGTAAAAAACATGAACGGCTAAACCAGGGCTGGCCAAACTTTTCATGCCATGGGCCAGATCATGCCCCCTAGACAGCTGCTCGGGCCGGAGGCATGGTTTCTTCTGCCACTTCCACCACTTCTGGTGGTGGTGGCAGCAGGTGCAGGCACGGCGCATTTTTGCTGCCTCCACCGCTTCCCGTGGCGGCGGGAGCAAGGGCAGCATGTTTTTGCCACATTTTCGGGTGTTTGTGGTGGTTTTGTGGTGTTTTTATGTAGGTTTTTGCTGCTTCTGATGCGTTTTTGGTGCTTCCAGTGGTGGCTCTAGTATCCTCACCGTGGGCCGGATTAATTGGTGCCGTGGACTGGGGCCCTCCCGTGGGCCGTAGTTTGGCCACTCCTGTGCTAAACCTTTATGTACTAGTAGAAGGGCAGCCTGGTAAGTGTCAGAGAGCAGGTTGAGCAGTAAGAATATTGGCTTGCTACACCCCACCTTATGTTGATCACTCTTGTCAGGGTTAAATCTGATATAATGATGCACACACCCTCCCAAATTGGCTCATTAATTGTGAAATCTCTATTGTAATTCTAGGTTCATGTCTTCTTTCACAATAAAATAAACATTCAAAGATTGTCCCTTGCCAGGTCTTTGTTAAGCCATTCTGCATGCCATTCAACAGGTTTCCTGTGTAACAGACCACCATGAACAACTCAGGTTGTGGATGGTGCTCTTGGATCTCTCAGTAGCCTTTGATGCTGTTGACCACGGGTATCCTCTTGGACAGGCTCTCTGGGTTGGGGATTAGTGTTCAGGCTTTGGTTTGCCTCTAGTCCTTTCTCAGGGTTGGATCCAGAGAGTACAGCTTGGGGAGGAACTGTCAGAGCCTTAGGTACAACAATATGGTGTGCATTGAGCCCCAGGGGGGTGGACTCGATGGCCTAAATGGCTTCTTCCGACAGTGATTCTATGGTGTGCCCTATGGTTAAGCTATCATCCTGATGCTGTTTAACATCCATATCAGTCCATTAGGAGATTTGGAGTGTGTTTTCATCAGTATGCTGAAGTTACGCAACTCTATCTCTCCTTTTCACCACAGCAGATGATGCTGTCCAGACCTTGGAGGTTTGCCTGGAGTTAGTTATGGAGTGGATGGAGGAGAATAAGATGAAGCTAAATCCAGACAAGACAGAGGTCATGCTGGTAGGGAGTCATCTGCCTCAAGTTGAGAGAGTTTCCCTCAAACTGAGGGACACTTTCCTCCCATTGAGAGAGGGAGTGTGTAATCTGGGAGTGCAACTTGACCTAAAGCTTTCTATGGATTCGCAGGTGGCCTCGGTAGTCAAGTCTGCATTTTACCAGCTACAGTTTCACCCATTCCTGGGCAGGAATTCTCTGCTAGCATTGACCTATGCACACTGGTGATTTCCAAGATCGATTATGGTAATGCGTTCTAGGTGGGGCTGCCTTTAAACCTGGTACAGAAGCTTCATTGGGTACAAAATGCAGCAGCCAAACTGGTTTTGGGTATTGGTCACTTTGATCATATTACCCTGTTTTGGACTGATTTGCCATCGGTTGCCCATGGCATTCTGTTGTAGGAGTTGGCCCCACCTCCTACCAGCCTAGCAGTTGGAAAGCAAGAAATGGCAAGTAGATAAATAGGTACCACTTTTTGCGGGAAAGGTAACAGCATTCCGTGTGCTCCAGTCATGCCTGCCACATGATCAATTTAGCAATAATGATAGAAGATGAAAGATTTATTATTTATTTTGTCCGTTAAATATGCAGATGCCAACAGCAAGGTTCACAGTGACCCATCTGACAATTACGAGCCTTACGTAGGAGCAAATGTTTTCACGATCATCCTTGGGTTAGTGCTCAAGGTGGTTTGATCCGATCCTTGGCAGAGGGAACTGAATGGGGAAGTGGTGGCTGCTTCCAGGAAAGGCACTGGAGCTTGCAAATTCTTCCCCTCTCCACTCAAGGCTTTATCTTTATCATGCACTTGATGTGTGCTCCCTCTGATGAGTTTCCTAGCAGGAAGCCCAAAAGCAAGGCATGGAGGAAACAGATTTATCCAATTGTTGTTTCACATGTTGTGTAGTATCCTTCCTCTCTTGCTGAAGAACCCTGTCTCCATGAATTGATATCGCCCTCTTTTAAAACCTGCGTAGTTGCTGGCATAATAAATACAGCAGTGAAATCAGTACATTTCTCAGTTGTGAAGTACTTTCTTCTGTCTGCTTCAGATAATACTTAGTATTATGAAAGGGGACACTGATTTGTCTGCACTGGTATGATTTTGTAAAGCTTAATCCCTACCTTCTGCATTTCTTTTTCCTTTTCAGTAATCCCTAGATCCGTGATGGCGAACCTTGGCACTCCAGATGTTCTTGGACTGCAATTTCCAGAACCTCAAGCCCCCATGAATCCGCATGAATGGGCTTACTGTGATTCATCCAGCCCACGCCACCCTTGTTGCTCCTGGAAGCGAAAGTAAAACACGCCCGTATGGAAAATCTGGAGTGCCAAGGTTCGCCATCACGGCCCTAGATGTTTTAGCCTTATGAGGAAGACACTGGACAACTCTAACAATTGTGGTAGCAGTTTTCTGTTTATTTTTCGTCCTTATGATAGATAGCCTTCAGAAATGGCAGCCAGAACTGTATACAGTATAATAAAATGGTCGTAACATAGACTGTATGTGAAAGTAGTATAATACTGGTTGCTCTGCTTATTATTTTTCTAAAAAATAAGCCTTGTCATAAATTTTGTCTCTTTTTATTGTTAATATACCATGCACTGGTTTTTTTTTCCTAATTGAGGTATCCCAAGCTCCTGTTTTGTCTTATCTCCCATTGAAGGAAAGGCGAATATAATAAACAAAACATACGAATAAATATAATTTCCATAACAGCATACAGACTTGAAGTTAGAGGAGTTTTGTCTTTGCTGTGGAGAGTCGGGTTTCCCCAAGTAGGCGGCATAAAAAATCTAAGAATAAAATAAAATAAATAAAATTTTTACCTCATAGTTAAAATATAACTGCCATTTTATCCGTTCTTCCAATTTGGACATATCCTTTGCAAGTGCAGTGTTTACGGTGAGGGGAACCACCAGTCCGGCCCGCTCAGCTATCTGAGGGAGCGTGACCCAGCCCGCAGCTTGAAAAGGTTGAGAACCCCTGCTTTAGAAGGTTTGTGAGGCAGGATGCCATTTTGTGGCTGACGCCACTGCTTAGTGACGTGTCTCTTAATGACTTTTCTATGTGATTAGGTGTTATTCTTTTTTTTTTCAAATAACGATTTCCATTCATCTATCAACTTAATTTGCATTTTATTTTTGGTGGACAGGTCTTCTAGATTTGGCAGCCTTCTATCAAGAAGAACGGTTGAAAAAGCTTTGCCAACAAACAATCAAGCAAGGTATTTCTGAGGAAAATGCAATTGCTCTTCTTTCAGCAGCAGTCAAATATGAAGCTAAGGTATGGAGGAGGGTCCTGATTTACCAGTCATACTTAGTCATTCCCTGTTGAGACGTCTTTGAGATTCTTGGAGTGGAAATAGTGAACCAGCGAGTAAGAAACAGAGCAGGCGGTTGGGAAATATCTAGTTCGCATTCTATCTCCCCAAAGAACTGACCTGTGGATCTTCAACAGTCACCATTTTTGCCACTATCTGGCGGTCAATCTATTCTGTTCTAACCTTGGCACTCCAGCTGTTCTGGAACTTCATTTCCCAGAAGCCCTGAGGTGCTGACTTGGGCTTCTGGGAATTGAAGTCCAAGAACAACTGGAGTGCCAAGTTTAGCTGCCAGGGTATTATATCATCCTCCCAATCTAAATAAATATGTGGGCTTCCTGGAAAGGAGCAAACCTTTGCCAGGTGTCTAGATCAGGGGGTTGCAACCTACGCCCCAGACTTGACCCACGGCACCATTTCATGTGGCCTACCACCCTCGCTCCTGACACCCCCTCTGGAAGCGGCAAAAACGTGCTGTAAATGTACCCATGGCTGCCATAAACATGTTCACAACAGAAGCATTTTACGGCAGCATTTATGGTGGGAACATGTCCGGCCTGCTCAGCTGTCTGAGGAGGCGTGGTCCGGCCCACAGCAGGAAAACGTTGAGAACCCCTGGTCTAGATTATCCAGGTTATTCTAGACCAGTGTTTCCCAAACTGGTTCTTGGACTCCATTTCCCAGAAGCCTAAGTCAATTCCTCAAAGTACTAATCAGCCAATATACTGACTTAAGCTTCTGGGAATTGAAGTCCCCTGTGGGCGTAGGGCCCACTTTGGGAACCACTGTTCTAGATGACGACACGCTGGTTTGTCCTGCCTTCTGTTAAGTCAGCACAATACACTTTATGCCAGGGAAAGGATAGACTGCTTAACTGTACTTGAGGTTCCCTCTGCTTTGGAGATGCGTGCCAGCACAGACCCTTCAAGGGCTGGATAGATTTAGACCAGAGGATCGAGCCACTCTATTGCAGCCAGGTGGCAAAAGGTTTGCTCATCTCAGTGATGGCCTGTGTTATAGATGATAAGGGAGCCACTGCAGCAAATGCACAACCTTTTTACTGTCCACTTTGAACTGACTGTTTAGTCCTGACCCCAGTCTTCCTGTGCACTCTCCATACTCATGAAATGGCAGGCTCATGCTCAGGTGGTCACAGCAGGAGAGATAAGAGAATTGCTCTGCTGTAGCCCTTGCCTAAGCAGTACCTGTGCAGTAATGTTCAGAAAGATCCTTGGCTTGGACAGGTCTGAATGTGGAGCAACTCTGGAGGATGCCAAAGACAATGCCATGGAATGGGGCCAACCAGTCTTCATTGAGAGGAAAGGAGGGGCATCTATTTGTGCAGGAGGAGTAAGTGGGTTTTCCAGTTTAAACCTCTCAAGGTTAGAAGGTTCCTGTGTGGAATTCTGCACTGGCTCTCCATGCATGGATATAAAACACTAATGGAGGAGAGTGAAGGGAATTAAAACAACAGAGATAGGGACCAGTAAATTAACTCCATGCTAGAGCCTACTGGCTGAGGTGAACTTAACATTTCTTCGGCATTTATACATTCACAAAAACATCAGCTCCTGGCACCTCAGTATTGCACACTACTGGTAATTTCAAATCCTGATTTGTTGTTCAGTCGCACAGTCGATTCCGACTCTTTGCGACCCTATCGACCATTGCCCGCCAGGCACCCCATCCTCCACCATCTTCCTCAACCTGCCCAGCTCTGCGCCCATTGTGTCCACAATACCATCCAGCCATCTCATCTTAGGCCACCCCGCCCCCTGCTTCTTTTGCCCTCTACCTTTCCCAGCATCAAGGCTTTCTCAAGTGAATCCTCTCTTCTCATTTGATGTCCAAAGTACTTCATCTTCATCTTTACTATTTGACCTTCCAAGGAGCAGTATGACTGATTTCTTCTAAGATTGACCTGTTTGTTCTCCTTGCTGTCCAGGGGACTCTCAAAACTCTTCCAACACCACATCTCAAAGGCATCTATTCTTCTGCACTCAGCTTTCCTTATGGTCCAGCTCTCACACCCATATGTTACCACCAGGAATACCATTGCTTTGACTATACGAATTTTTGTTTGCAAGGTGATGTCTGTACTTTTCACTATGTTCCCCAGGTTTCACATAGCTTGTCTCCCAAGAATCAGTCACCTTTTTATTTCATGACTGCAATCCCCATCTGCAGTGATTCTTAATCCCCATCTATTCTCCATGTACTGATAGGGCCTGTTGCCATTATCTTGGTTTTCTTGATGTTGGGTCTCAAGCCAGCTTTTGCACTCTCTTCTTTCAACCTAAGCAGGAGCTTCTTTAGGTCTTCCTCACTTTCTGCCATTAGGGTGGTATCATCTGCATATCTCAAATTGTTGATGTTTCTCCAAGCAATTTTGATCCCATATTGTGATTCCTCTATCCTTGCATTGTGCATTATGTGCTCTGTGTATAAGTTGAATAAGCAGGGTGATAAAATGCACTTCTTTTCAAAGTTCAGAGTGTAAATAAAATTATTTCAGCCATCTTGAGAGTCAGCTCTTCTGTTTTGAAGTTAATTGCAATGAAGGCCAGAAGTTGAGAACTGAGCAAAAGATGTTAAGCCACCTGTTACTCTTATCCTATCTTCTTGCAGGAAGCTGCATGATCTGATCATATAAAATAGAGGCCAAAATAATGTTGCTTAACGTAGCAAATCACACCTAGAGCAGGCCCATTGAGTTCATGGGGATTTGGTGATTCAGAATGATTAGGGGACTGGAACACCTTCCTTACCATCTAAGGCTGCAACGGTTGGGCCTCTTCACTCTTAAACGACGGCGTCTAAGAGGTGACCTGATTGAAGTTTATAATATCACTAGCATATTTGTGCCCGGCCAGCCAGGCAGTTTTAATTTGTGGGTTTTTAAAGGGTGGTTTGGGTGGGGGTGTTTTGCATTTGTGGTTTGTGACTTTTTGATCTATTTTATTAGATTTATTTGTGATTTTGATTTATTTCTTATTTTTTGACTTGTTTTTACTCTTGTGGCCTCTAGGTGGGGCTGTTAGCAAGAGGGCTGCTTTGCATTTTTTGACTTGTTTTTAATCTTCTGGCCTGCAGGTGGGGCTGTTAGTAATAGTGTTGGATTATATTTTTGTTTGATTTGTTTTTTCTCTCCCGGCCTCTAGGTGGGGCTTCTTCCAGTAAGTAGCCTTTGTTTCTTCATTTCTGTTCTGGAGTAGTGGAGGGAGGACATGCTGGTGAGTTCTCTGGATTTTTTTGATCTTTTTTTTGTTGTTGTTGAGTTGGTAGGTGTTTCTGTTTCTTTTTTGTGGTTTTTTGGGGTTTTAGATGTGTTTAATTGTTTTGTTTATTTCTGGTTGTTTTTTATATTTCTGATTTCTTTTGTGTTTATTTGTTTAATTTGTGGTATTTTTGTTGTTTGAGTTAGGTATTTTCGTGTTGCAGTTAGGTTTTTTTTTGTGCTTTTATGGTATTTTGGGGGTTTATTTTTGTGGATTTTGTTGTTTATTGTTTTGATGGTTAATGTGTTTTTATTTATTTATTTATTTGTGTTTTATTAATTTTGGTGGTTGGCGTTTTGGGTAAATGTTTGGTTTTGTTGTTCTGTTTTTTTTTGCGTGAAGAACGACCTGTCTGTTGGTTCCTCTTTTCCCCATTTCTGCTTCAAAATTTGGTTTCGATGCAGCAATGGGGAAAAGGAGGAGCCGGCAGTCAGTCCGCTCTTCGTCCGGTAAGTTTTCTTAGGTAGGGCAGGTGAAAAGGAGGCAGAGAAGAGCTATCTGCCTGATGATGGTTCTCTCCTCTCTGTCTCCTTTTTCTCCTGGCTTACCTAACCGGAGATCAGCAGGCAGCGATCCGTAAGGAGTGGTGCTCTTCCTTGCCGATTGCTGGTTGCTGCTTTTGTATTACCTCCAACGCTGTTTCGTGCTAGTTCTTGAAACAGTGGTGTCAGAAGTACAAAGGCAGCAGCCAGTCATTCACCAGGGAGTGTGCTTCCCCTGACGAACTGCTGCCTGCTGCTGGTTTTTCCCCCCACCCCGGCTCAAGTTACCTTGAGGCCAGCGGTGGTCTTGCCGTGTCTTCAGCGGGATGGTGGGGGGGAGAGGGAGTCCCTCTTCTTCCCGTTGCTCCAGTAAAGAAGGCCGGCGGGTGTCTCACCGTGTTTTTTTGTGGTTGTTTGTTTGCGAGGCCGTGAACCGCTGTGTCTGCCTGCGGTGGCCTTGCGCTCCCGTTGCGGGAAGCCGGCGTGTTTTTATTTTTCGCGTGCTGGCTTTTTCAGCGTTCTGCGCGCTCGTGCCCTTCAACCTGATTGGCTGAACTGCCCACGGCACATAGGACGCTGGGACTTGGAGTTTTGTTTGTTTTGTTTGCGTTCATGCAGCGTTTTTTTTTAATGCGGCTTGATTTCAATTGGGCGTGCCGTGTTTCCTAATGTTCTTTTTGGTCGCACCTCTCAGCCTGATTGGGAATTGAAGTTGTTTCTCTTTGTTCCAGTTCGTGGGGCTGTTGCCCCACTGCCAGCTTTGGCAACCTTGCGGTGCTCTGCGGTCCGGGTTCAAGCGAGTGCAGGCGGCTTGCTACAGAATACGATAGTCAGGTGCGGGCGTGTATGCCGGAGTCCAATGGTTAACGTCCCTCTTTATAGGTAAAGATACATGGTGTGGACAAAGTAGATAAGGAAAAACTGTTTTCCCTATTGCACAACACTAGAACTAGGGGGGCACTCCATGAAACCTTTGGGTACTAGTTCTCAAACAAATAAGAGAAAGTACTTTTTCAGCCAGAAGATCACTGGTCTATGGAACTCCCTGCCAGAAGAAATGGTGATGGCAGTCAGTCTTGACAGCTTTAAGAAAGGATTAGACAAGTTCATAGCAGACAAGGGTATCAATGGCTATAATTATGGATACCTAAGGACAACCTCCGGGTTGGAGAGATAGGCAGGATATATCTCAATGCCATTTCCAGGGAATCCTAAACAGATGAAGGCATCTGCTTGGGAATGCCCTGAAGCAAATGGTGAGCCACTGTGTGAGACAGAATGCTGGACTGGATGGGCTGTGGCCTGTTCCAGCAAGGCTGTCCTTACGTTCTTAATGGCGCCTTCTCAAGCCGGGAGGGGGTAACAAATGGAGTACCACAAGGCTCAACTCCTCAACTTTTTCATTAATGACTTGGATGAGGGAGTGTAGGGAATACTTATTAAATTTGTGGATGACACAAAATTGGGTAGAATTACTAATACACTGGAACCCCAACATACAAACGGTTCGACTTACAAAAAATTCGACATACAAATAGAAATCCTGGCTAAAAACAATTCGACATACACATTTTAATAGGAAACATTCAACATACAAAAAAATATACAGTGACTTCTAGTGGCCTCTTCTGGTAATGCACTGTGTTTTCGACATACACATTTTTCAATGTACAAATAACCTCGTGGAATTGAAAAAAATCGTATGTAGAGGTTTTACTGTATCTTGGTAAACAGGAACATAATTAAAAAATATCTTCATAGGCATGAGCACTGGGCTGAAAACAAATAATGAAATTTAAACGGGATAAGTGCAAACTTCTACACCTAGGGGGAAAAACTCCAAATGCACAGTTACCGGATGGGGGATATTTGTCTCAGTAATACCACAAGTGAGAAGGATCTTAGAATTGTTGTAGATGACAAGCTGAGTATGAGTCAACAGTGGGAAGTGGCTGCAAAAAAAGGCAAATGCTATTTTAGGCTGCAATAACAGAAGTATAGTCTCAAAAAGATAGTCTGGCCAGGTTATGCTCCTATGACTCAACGCCGAGTCAGGTGGTTGTTAACTAACAACCCTGAGGACTAACAGCCTTGGGTAGCAAAGTCCACAGGGGAGGGTGATGGTCCCCAAGTGGATTAGATCCCACTTGAAGCCACCTTGATGGAGGGCAGCAGTTTATTCAATCCTGGCCTGGGACTGAGGAGGACTTTGCGTGCCAAAAGGGCTCAGGACCAAAAAGTGACTAGCTGAACTGGATCAGTGGTATGGGGGTCATGCTGTGATGCAGACGCCAGAAGACTGTCTCAGGACAGTTTTCATGGCTGATCACCATGAGGATTGCCTATATTCTGATTTGAATTCGGCAGAAGAAGTCTCCCAAACCCATGAGGCACTAACCCCCCTCTATTTGGCACTAGTTAGACCACATCTAGAGTATTGTGTCCAGTTGTAGACACTACACATTAAGAAAGGTGCCAACAAACTGGAACAAGTTCTGAGAAAGGCAACGAGGATGATCAAGGCACTTGGAGACCAAACCTTAGGAGGAAAGATTGAAATAACTGGGCATGTTCAGCCTTGAGAAAAGGAGGTGGAGAGGGTGAAATGATGATAGCACTTTTCAAATACTGGATAGTTATAAAGAGGAGGCACAGGATCTCTTCTCAGTCATTCTAGAGTGCAGGATGGATAATCTATACCTATAAGAATGGGTTGGGCCGTGCGTGTCTGGAATGCATGTCCTCACATGTCCAGCCTATCCCGTAATGAGCCGGCCACACTTACTTTGCCAAACTGGGACCATCGCCATGAGGGTCTGGGGTCCAAAATGGGGAAAAGAACGGAAACTAAAATTCTCATGGTGCCATGGGAGAAAAACGGCAGTTTAACAGCCAGGCTTCGAAACAGAATGTTGGAGAGAGCTGATTTGCATGTTGGACTGTGATTGGTTGGGAGAAAATCTAGCCAGGCCTGGAAACAGAATGTTGGAGAGAACTGATTTGCATGTTGAACTGCAATTGGTTGAACTTGAGAGTGAATAACTGATGGAGCAAGGTCCTGATGCGGATGGAACAAAACCATTTCATTTAAGTCTCTACAGCCCTGGAACAAGACACTTTCAATGTACATCAATGCTGCGTGAGAGAGAGACAGAGAGTGTGTGTCTGTGTGTGTGTGCAAGACAATGCACAAGACAGTGGGTTCTGGATCAGTCACTTGTGTGTGTGTGTGTGTGTGTGTGTGTGTGTGTGTGTGTGTGTGTGTGTGTGTACCTGAATGAGAGAGAGAGAAGAGAGAGAGAGACTGTGTGTTGGGGGTGTATCAGGGTCCGAAAAACCTAAACATACAATTAACTCTCATCCTTCCTTCCCTACCTCCAGCCGTTCTTCGCCCCTTCTTTATTTCCCTCCCTCATTCTTACCCTCCCGTCTTCCTTTCCTCCTAAATTTCGCCCTCAATACCTACCATCCCTCCCTCATCATCACGCAGGGTTGAGTCTGCCCAGTTTCCTTTATTGAGGGCCAGGGGGCATCACAAACAGTGTGGGGGAAGTCAAAAAGGAAAAAACCCTCACCAAGCCACCCCACCCCATGGGTTGAGACCCCCCCCCAAAAAAAAACAACAACCCGTAAGTAATAGCCACATCTCAGTAAGCCTCCATCAACACACAAATCAGTCTGCGTCTGCAGACGTTTCCGTGGTCATGTGGCAGGCATGACTAGACGCCAGAGCCCACGTAACGCTTTTTACCTTCCCAACAACGTGGTGCCTCTTTATCAACTTACAATTCCTTGCTTTAGAACAAAAAGGTTGACAGGAGCTGGGAGAAAGACGGGAGCTCACTCCATTCTGCAATACTCAAGAATCGAACAGCTCACCTTCCACATCCCAGTAAGCCTCCATCATAAGAACATAAGAACAGCCTTGCTGGAACAGGCCACAGCCCATCCAGTCCAGCATTCTGTCTCACACAGTGGCTCACCATTTACTTCAGGGTATTCCCAAGGAGATGCCTTCACCTGCTTAGGATTCCCTGGAAATGGCATTGAGAGATATCCTGCCTATCTCTCCAACCCGGAGGTTGTCCTTAGGTAGCCATAATTATAGCCATTGATACCCTTGTCCTCCATGAACTTGTCTAATCCTTTCTTAAAGCTATCAAGTCTGACAGCTGTCACCACTTCTTCTGGCAGGGAGTTCCATAGACCAGTAATCCTCTGGGTGAAAAAGTACTTTCTCTTATTTGTTTGAGAACTAGTACCCAAAAGTTTCATGGAGTGTCCCCTAGTTCTAGTGTTGTGCGATAGGGAAAACAGTTTTTCCTTATCTACTTTGTCCACACCGTGCATGATTTTATAAACTTCAATCAGGTCACCTCTTAGACGCCGTCGTTCAAGAGTGAAAAGGCCCAACCGTTGCAGCCTCAGATGGTAAGGAAGGTGTTCCAGTCCCCTAATCATTCTGGTTGCCCTCCTCTGTACTTTCTCCAACTCCATAATATCCTTCTGGAGGTATGGCGACCAGAACTGTACACAATATTCCAGATGGGGCCTCACCATAGATTTATAAAGAGGCAAAATGACGCTGACTTATTTTCTATACCCTTCCTAATGATCCCTAACATTGAGTTTGCTTTTTTCACTGCTGAGGCACACTGGGTTGACATCTTCATTGAGCTGTCCACCAGGACACCAAGGTCCCTTTCCTGGTTTGTCGCAGAGAGTTCAGACCCCATCAGTTTATAAATGTAATTGGGGTTTTTTGCCCCAACATGCATCACTCTGCACTTACTGATGTTGAAGCTCATTTGCCACTGTTTTGCCCACTCCCCCAGTGTCAAGAGATCCCTCTGGAGCTCTTCACAATCTCTCACAGTTTTCACTACCCTGTATAATTTAGTGTCGTCAGCAAATTTGGCTACCTTGCTTTTTACTCCTACCTCTAGATCATTTATGAAGAGGTTGAAAAGCAAGGGTCCCAGTACTGAACCTTGGGGGACCCCACTCTTTACTTCCCTCCACTTGGAGAAGTGTCCATTTAGTGCTACCCTCTGTTTCCTGTCCCTTGGCCAGTTGCTGATCCAGGACAAGACCTGTCCCTTTATTCCATGACTGGTAAGTTTATTCAAGAGCCTTTGGTGTGGGACCTTGTCAAAAGCCTTCTGAAAGTCCAGATAAACAATGTCAACTGGATCCCCCTTATCCACATGCTTGTTGACACTCTCAAAAAATTCCAACAGATTAGTGAGGCATGATTTGCCCTTGTAAAAGCCATGTTGGCTCTCCTTTAGTAGCGCCTTCTCTTCAATGTACCTATTAATTCTATCTTTTAGGATGGTTTCCATCACTTTACCTGGGACACATGTCAAACTGACAGGTCGGTAATTTCCTGGATCACCCCTGGATCCTTTTTTGAAAATTGGTGTTACATTCGCTACCTTCCAGTCATCAGGCACAAAGCCTGATTTGAGGGAAATATTATATATTTTGGCTAGGAGATCAGCAATTTCGTCTTTAAGTTCCCTGAGAACTCGTGGATGGATGCCATCTGGTCCTGGTGATTTGTTAGTGTTTAGCTTAACAAGACATGCAAGGACCTCCTCCCTGGTTATTTCTATCTTGCTTAATTCTTCGGTTTCCCTCCCTACGAAGATAGGCTCTGTTTTGGGCATGTGGTCTCTGTCTTCTTCAGTGAATACTGAAGCAAAGAATTCATTGAGTCTCTCTGCAATCTCTGTTTCCTCTTTAATAACCCCTTGCCTTCCATTGTCATCTAATGGTCCAATGGCCTTCCTAGTTGAGTTCTTACTTCTAATGTACTTAAAGAAGTCTTTGTTATTTCTCTGAGTATTTTTAGCTATACGCTCCTCAAAGTCTTGCTTTGCTTTCCTGATTGTTGCCTTGCATTTGTTCTGCCAGAATTTATGTTTCTGCCTGCTGTCCTCATTCGGACAAGCCTTCCACCTTCTAAATGAGCTTTTCTTGCTCTTGATCACTTCCCGAACAGCTCCTGTAAGCCACATCGGAGTCCTCTTGGACCTGGCAGTGCCCTTTTTCCTTTTGGGTATGCATTCCAATTGGGCCTCTGTTATTGTTTTTGTAAACAACCTCCATGCCTCTTGGAGTGTTTGGACTCTCTCAATTTTCCCTTTCAGTTTCTTTTTTACTAGTTTCCTCATCTTTGGGAAATTTCCTTTTTGAAAATTTAAGGTCTCTGTTTTAGATTTTATCAGTGACTTGCAGTCTATGATCAAGTTAAACATAATTGAGCTGTGGTCACTGTTCCCTATTGGATCAGTCACATTAACATCTTGCACCAGATCCTGAGTATTACTCAGGATCAAGTCAAGGATTCTTGTACCTCTAGTTGGGTCTTCAACCATCTGTCCCAGGGAACAATCATTTAGCATATCTAGGAACTTTATCTCTTTATCATGTGCTGAACAACAGTTTACCCAGTCTATGTGAGGGTAATTGAAGTCCCCCATTATAACCAGGCTTCCCTTCCTGGATGCCTCCTTTACAACATTCTCCAACTGCCAGTCTCCCTCAAGAGTTTGGGTCGGAGGCCGATAGTATATGCCTACTGTTAGACCATCCTTGTGGCCTGGTACTCTTACCCACAGAGCTTCTAATGGTGACTCTAAATCACCTAGATATTCCAATTCATACGATTTTATCACTTCTTTGACATACAAGGCTACACCACCTCCTGTTTGCCCCTTCCTATCCTTCCTGTACAGTTTGTAGCCTGGGATAACTGTATCCCATTGGTTATCATCCGTCCACCAGGTTTCAGTGATACCAATAATATCAATATTCTTATCTATTGCTAAGTATTCCAGCTCCCCTATTTTGTTCCGGAGGCTTCTGGCATTTGTATACAAGCATTTATATATGCTTTCCTGATACAGTCTTTTGAATCCAGTTGCATTGTTAGACTGCCTCTTGCATCCTTCTGCTAGAGTGTTGGTGACTAGCTCCTTGCTCTGCTCAGTAATTTTTGCATCCTCCTCACTACTCAAGTACACACTTTCCCGAACCGGATGCTGCCCAGCTCCTGTCGGCTTTCCCCCAGTTATCAGTTTAAAAGCTGCTCTGCAGCCTTTTTGATGTTGAGTGCCAGCAATCTGGTCCCATCATGGTTTAAATGCAACCCATCCCTCCTGAACAGATTTGGCTTGTCCCAAAATGTTCTCCAGTTCCTGACAAATCTGAAGCCCTCCTCTCGACACCACCGCCTCATCCACGCATTGAGGCTTCTGAGCTCTGCCTGCCTGGTAGGTCCTGCGCGAAGGACAGGCAGCACTTCTGAAAATGCTACCTTGGAAGTCCGGGACTTCAATCTTCTTCCTAACAACCTAAATTTGGCTTCCAGGACAGACCGCTTGGCCTTCCCAACATCATTGGTACCAACGTGTACCATGACAACTGGCTCGTTCCCAGTTCTCTCTAACAATCTATCTAGATTTCTTGTGATGTCTGCAACTTTTGCACCTGGCAGGCAAGTCACCATACGGTTATCATGTGCATCACAAATCCATTTCTCTGTATTTCTAATTATTGAATCGCCTAGTACAAGGAGCCTCTCTCCTGCAATCTGTTCATCTACATGCACCTCGTCAACCATATTATGGGAGAGAACCTCAGTTTGTTCCTGTTGTTCATCTTCCTGGAGCTCATCAAGTATGATGAAGGAGAGATCATCAGGTGGAACCAGTTGTTCCTCTGTGTGTTCCTCATCAGGTGTGATAAGGGAAAGAGCCTCAAATTTATTCTGTAATTTCAGACTCTCAGAGTGATCCCATACTCTCCTCCTCCAGTCTGCTTCTGCAGATGTTTCCGTGGTCATGCGGCAGGCATGTCAAACCATCTATGACAAAACAAAACTCTGCTTCTGCATCCCAAATACACACAGACACAATAACCAGATAAACATATCATAAGAAGGGACATACCTTCCCACAATTTAAAAAAAAACCCTCCCGGCAAGGCCAGGCAATCTGCTAGCAGTGGACTGAAATTACAGGAAACAAGATGGAGGCTGAATATCAGGAAAAACATCTTAACTATTAGAGCAGTATAACAGTTGCCTCAGGAGGGTGGTGAGTGCTTCAACACTGAAGACGTTCAAGAGAAAGTTGGACAACTATCTGTCAGATCTGATTTGATTCGGATTTCTGTATTGCTCAGGCAGATTGTACTCAATAGTCTCACAGCCCCCTTCCAGCTCATTTTTGCATCTGGGTTGTTCCTTCTCTGGTACTTCCCATGCCTAGCTATATATTGTAATTAAGAAATGTAATAATTCCTTAGTCATGGCTTTGCCAAAAACATGAACTGTATGGTTTTGGGTTAATGAATCTATCGTATATACTCAAGTATAACCCGAGTTTTTTAGCCTCAAAAATGAGCCCCCAAAAGGGGGCGTGGCTTATGCGTGGGTCAATGACCACGAGGGTCCCAAGACCAAGCCAGATTGAGACACGCCAACAATTTACCGTATTTATTCGAGTATAACGCGCACTCGTGTATAACGCGCACCCCTAATTTTCCATGAAACCTCGGTATAAAATTTTGTTTCACACCACGCATTGAGGGAGGGGGGGATAATCAGACCCACCTGTTGCAGAAAATGCAATCCGAAACAAGCACTTCCGACCCCCAGGAGCCTCGCTCGAACTGCGAGCTACCTCCGGGCCACGCCTCGTCTCCCGCGCCACCCAATCAGATCCCGCCAGCCGGAGGGAAGCGCGCCCCTGGGCCCGTGGGTGGGGCAGATGGCGCATCTCAGCAGGGCGCTAGACGACAAGCGGGAGGAGGGCCGTGCCGTGCTCCGTGCCTACCCTTGCCGGCTCTTGAGTCGCGCGGCGCGGGAGCGCGGGTGGCTGGCGTTAGCGCCTCCCCCTTACCGTTCCGGCGGGTGCGTGCGGGTGAGTGGCGGCAGCGGGACCTGGGCGCCTGCCGCCGCCCGGGGAGGAGGGCCGTGCCGTGCTCCGTGCCTACCCTTGCCGGCTCTTGAGTTGCGCGGCGCGGGAGCGCGGGTGGCTGGCGTTAGCGCCTCCCCCTTACCGTTCCGGCGGGTGCGTGCGGGTGAATGGCGGCAGCGGGACCTGGGCGCCTGCTGCCGCCCGGGGAGGAGGGCCGTGGCGTGCTCCGTGCCTACCCGGCGCCGGCTCTTGAGTCGCGCGGCCCGGGAGCGCGGGTGGCTGGCGGTAGCGCCTCCCCCGGAAGGTTCCCGTCTCGTCCCTGCGGGTGCGTGCAGGTGAGCGGTGGCGGCAGCAGGACCTGGGCGCCTGCTGCCGCCTGGGAGGAGGGCCGTGGCGTGCTCCGTGCCTACCCGGCGCCGGCTCTTGAGTCGCGCGGCCCGGGAGCTCGGGTGGCTGGCGGTAGCGCCTCCCCCGGAGGGTTCCCTTCTCGTTCCGGCGGGTGCGTGCGGGTGAGTAAAAGAGGCTCGTTTATAATGCGCACCCAGTCCTCGTGTATAACGCGCACCCAAACTTTGATTTCTTTTTTTGGTATAAAATTTTGCGCGTTATACACGAATAAATACGGTAATTAATTTTACCATATTTTCATGTATTTTGATTATTGAAACTTACTAGCAGCTGCTGCATTTCTCACCCTCGGCTTATACTTGGGTGAATCTATTTTCCTGAGTTTTCAGGTCAAAATTAGGTACTTTGGCTTATAGTCGGATCGGCTTATAGTTGAGTATATATGGTATCTGTGTTTTCCATTTTGAATTTGTGTGTGTGTGTGGGAGGGTAATTCCAAAACATGAAACAATTCCTGAAATATTTCAGCTTCCAGTTTTGTTGAGTACACTTAACATTTTTAGTAACACACATTAATTTGACACTTATTTCATTCTCAGGCGTTAGAGGAGTTTTGTTTCCGCTTTTGCATAAACCACCTGACTGTAGTGACTCAGTCTCCAGGCTTTGAAGAAATGGACCATGACCTCTTGAAGAACTTCATTAGCAAAGCCAGCCGAGTGGGCGCATTTAAAAACTGAAGAAAGTACCGCTGCATAGAAGTTGAGAGACACTTTCAGCGTGGACGCTCCGTTCTCTGAAGTGTCAAGACAACTGCCTGGATGTAGGCTGGACTTCTCGGTTGAGCTCCTCCTAAGGGGATTTGGTTTGTAGACATATCCACCAACTTTGAAGAGTTGAGCGGGCAAGCAACTGAACTCAAAAACCATTCACCTATTAACCTCCCCCTTGATAGTAAGACTGGATATGAAGTATCTTTTCCTTTGATGTTATTTCTCCTCCTCTAAAAATAATTGGAAACTGTCCTTTGGTAGCTTTAGTTTACAAGCACTCAAGTCAGCCATGACTAGCTCCAGCTTCATTCGCAGTATACAGTGATAAAGCAGAAGTGATGCCAGGATGGACCTGATAAGAGAACACGTCTCATTGTGATGGGAAGGGGAAAAAACGCAGAAAATGAAATGGAATCTTCCTAACTTCCTTTCTGGTGCTCTGCTTGTGGAATTTCCCTATTGTCATCCCACCTCCAAGTCTCGGCTTAAACATGCAGAACACTGTGTGATCTTCAGTCTGAGCAGCTGAGTCTTATTCGTTAACAGAACTATGTAGCACTTTTCTGACCATTTATATAAGGTAGTTATATCTGTACAGTACCACTAAAACACAGAAAGGAGATACACAGTATTCCAAATTAGACAGTGGTTGTTTCACCCTTTGTATTTTTGCACTATGTGTTCTAGCGCTGACTAGAACATATGTGGTAAAGCAGGGGTGCCCAAACTTTGTGAGCCGGTCACATGGTTCAGGGGGCTGGTCACTATGGCTTGGGGGCCGGATTCAGCCCCCGACGCCAATTCATCCGGCCCACAAAGCCCTCGTTGCTCCCGGAAGCGGAAGTAAAACGCGCCCGGACGGGCGCGTTTTACTTTGCTACCGGGAGTGATCAGGGCTTTGTGGGCCGGATGAATTGGCATCAGGGGGTGGATCTGGGCCCCAGGCTGTAGTTTGGGCACCCCTGTGGTAAAGAAACACCTGCTGGAACTGGGATTTGCAGAACACAAAGTCCCCCTGGCAGCAAAGCTAGTGTTAAACAACTAACCTGACATAGAGACCTGTGAGAGACAATTGTTTCTGTCTTCACTTCCCTGCCTTTCATTAGGTGGGGGTAGAGGGTGCACCCATTTTGTATGCTCTGAGGCATTTTCCCTATATTCCCACTGACTGATGGAAGTACGTTTTGGTTGCCTCTGTGCAACAGTTTCTCCTTTTTCAGCTTTTCCTTGACATTCTCACTGGATCAATGACTGTCATCAGAGCTTTCCCTTATTATCATCATTATTATTTTGCTTCTTTGGCTTGTTAACTATGCCTGTCACTTACATCCAGCTGACAATTTATACCTGCACTTTATGTTTGAAATAATGGATGAGAAGGAGCCATAGTGGCTGCTGGAAAGTGGTTCCTCTATTAATAAAGTTGGGGCCGAGGCCTCTTCTGTCAATCCATGTTGGTCCGACTCCGTTTACCTTCCTACCATGTATGGAACACAGTCCTGTATGTTCTGCAATTATGGAAGAAATATTTTGCATCAATAAAAGTTGGTTTCTGCCACCCTTGAATATTTAGGAGTAATTTATTCTCCTAAACACAGAAAGGGCTGATTGCTATGAAGGGAACGAAGTGCCTGAGCCTTCCCTATGGCTGGTCTTTAGCAGCGCCTCACTTCCCTCCTGCGCTTCTGAGACTGTCATGGGACGGGAGAATCGAGCGTCTCCCGTTGGGGCTTGTGGGAACCAAAAAGCTATAGGTTCTCTAGTCCTGTTCTGTCAGGCATTTGTTTACATGTACATGTCTCATATGTTCCTGGACAATGTCCTGCCTATTTCTTAAATAGCATGTTTTTTTTAAAAAATAAAGGAAATGTGTTGTCAGGGCATCTGCTGCTCTTTCTACAGCTTCCTTTAAATATTGGTTTTAGGTGGCTCAATAATTAAGAAGTTCACATTGTTAGCTGGAAGGCTAGCAAGTCGGCAGTTTGAGACCTGGGTACTGTGTGACAGATTGAGTGCCCGTCTGTCTCAGCTCTTGGAGACATGAAAGGAGCCTCATTTGGGCGTTCCTTGAGTGGAGTTTCTTCCTCAAAAATCCTTTCAAGCCAGAATAATTTCTGTCACGAAATTATTATTATAGTGGCAGTCAGGATGTTGTCGGGAGAGAGAGCAGGGAGTATTTTGGGCTGCCAATTCTGAAAATGATTTAACAGAGACCCTAACAGAGGTTTCAAGGCAAGTGAGGTGCATTTTTTAGCAGTTTCTACACGTGAAACTCGGAAAATTAGAATATCATGCAAATGTTCATTTCACTCAAAAGGTGAAACAAATGAGATAGACTCACTACATGCAAAGCGAGAGATGATCATGGCGTACAGCGTACATGAGATTCTGTGATGATTATGGGGTACATGGACTGCAGTGGCTCAAGTGGCTAAGACGCTGACTGGGAGGCGGAAGGTCAGCAGTTCGATTCCTGAGTACTGCAGGACAGAATGAGCTCCCGTCTTTGTCCCAGCTCCTGCCAACCTAGCAGTTTGAAAGCAAGAAATTGCAAGTAGATAAATAAGGACCACTTTGGTGGGAAAGGTAAACAGCATTCCATGCACTCCGGTGTCTTGTCATGCCTGCCACATGACCATGGAAACGTCTGTAGAAGCAGACAGTGCTGGCTCTTCGGCTTTGAAACAGAGATGAGCACTGCACCCTAGAGTCAGATATGACTGGCTTTCGAACAAGGGAAACCTTTACCTTATGGGGTACATGAGATTGGGGGGAGGGGTTGGCGTTTTCATAAGCTGTAAGCCATATTATAACAAAGTAAGGCTTGAACTATCTCTCTTTGTGTGTAATGAGTCTATCTCATATAGTTGTTTCACTTTTTAAGTTGCATAACTGGACTGAATGAACATTTGCATGATATTCTAATTTTCCAAGTTTCACCTGTATGGCCACGCAAGAATGCAAATCCAGGCCCAAAGCACTCCAAGTCTACCACACTATTTACTATACCACATGGGATAAAGATGTAGTCCCTGCCTGCACTTGTTTATAAATACCTGTCAATGTTTGTGTACTTCTGGCCCGTAGCTACATGGCCATTAAACATTCTGAATTCACATGGGCATGCGTAACAGTAGTAAATCCACCCAGCCCCCTTTCCAAACTGACAGATGATGCCTTTTGGTGGTTAAGAGTACAGGTTTCATGGCAGCCCTCCAAAATACACTGGTGCTGGGAAACGGAGGTCCAATTTTCAGCGCACTGCGTTAGTGAACTCTGGATCACTTTAAATGGCCAGGACTAGTATCAGATACAGATACCAATAAGTCAAATAAATTGTGAAAGCATTGGACATCTTTTGAGAACGAGTCTCCCAAGCAGAATGCAATGTAAATAAAATAATTGTTAAATCTGTAATCTATTCCAAGCGTTTCAGATCAAATACTTTTATGTATTCTTATAGATATAAGCCTAATACATGTAATGAGATTTAAAACAAAACTTTTGTGCTTCAGGCTGCAAATTGCTAAACGTGAGGTGTTTAATATTTGTAGGATTCCACTTATGTATATTTTATGCTTCCTATGAAGCCATTATCACTGAGCATCAGCGCCGTGTATTCCATCCCAATTATGTGGTGGAGTGTTTGTGCCATAATAACTACTTCCTCAATACTTTGTACGATTAAAAAGTCACCTGAACAACTGTGACATATATCTGGTTTTAAAATTGCCCAGCCATTATTCTGTGATAGAAGTCTGTCAGCATTAAGTTCACTGATGAAATTACATTTTGAGAAAAGATCCTTACTGTAATAACATATATAAAAAAAGTAGTTATCCTTATCTACAAATCAGGTTGCACCAAACATGAATAGGGACCGTAATCTGTTGCACTACAGCAGCACATCAGACTCTGCAAGCATTCTGTGCAATGTGTAGATTGGTTTGTTGAGTCAACTAGGCTTAAGTTTATGCAAAAGAGCAACGTGGAAGCGGTTGTGTCAAACATGATTCTTTCTACAGGTAGGGGAAAAGGAGCAGCACAGATTTACTAGCTGCAAACTACAAGGACCAAGTTTGGGAATGTAGTACTGTACTGTTAATGTTCTATGTCATTTCCACATCTGAATTAAAGCTCTCACATTGTCAAATGTTGCCTGTGCTTGTTTTTAAAAAATCTTTTATTGGCAGTATACATACCAATATTTTCCTACTGAACAATACTGGGTAACTATCTCTTTTCCAGAATACATAGTTATAAAAAGATAATTGCTATTTTTTAGCCAATGTCTTAAATATCCTTACTGCTAACAAGGATCTATGTTTCCTTTTAATAATCAAACTGCGTATTTGCATGAAAACCAAATGCATTTAGACCAGCCAACAATTTTACTTTGTTCATGATAAAGACAGAAAAATATGGATATCGAGTATTTTGTACTTCAGCCATTCCAGATTTCTGAATAATGCTATAGTGAAATTCAAGCAAAAAGCAGCATATGTGCATGTTTTAACAAAGAAAAAAATGAGGAAATATTGATATTGTAGAGAGGATCTATTTCAGTAGCACAGCAATACAGTGGATTGGCTCTAGCCTCTTACTTGAGCAGAGCTGCACTAAAATCCACTTGCTGTGGATCAAATCCACTGAGTTTCAACTCATTGGTCAAGATCTTCAGTGTATATTTAGACTTAGCGCTGCAAGGCGGTTCTGATATGTGCAGTTGTGAGCTTGCAACCTGCTTGATGAGTCGGAAGCCTAATGCATATGCAATATAAGCAGACAGTGCATCACATCTAATATTAATTTTTTTTAAACAAAACTAGTGCAGTTTCACTATTTCTGCTTAATTTTTTGATCTCTTTGTCTCAAACGAAGAGATCAACATCGACTAGAATGAAGCAAAAAAAATGCTGCAATGGAAAGGAAAGCAACATTGACATTAAGAATTAATACATATAAGTTAACAGTTAACTATCTAACATAATATACATGTTGCATCCTATAACATAAAACACTGAAAACACCAAGTCCAAATTTGTTACAGGACAAGCTGAAGATACAGTAGAAATCAATAAAGCATGCAGTGCACTTAATGGGGTCTGAATGGCCATTCACTTCTGGTCATTTGCAGAGGTATCTGTTCCATCACTTAATTTCTGATTTTGTATTCGAGTTCGAGTAGAAGCTATAGAAATAAGTAAAACATCTTTTTAAAAAGTGGACCTGGTCCATTAAAGCTCACATTTAAATACAGGAGTTAGTCTTTAAGGTGCCACAACAGTTTTTGTCTATTTTTGTTTTTTTTTTTGTTTTGTTTGCTCTCAGATATGCTTGCACAGACTAACACGGTGCTACCACTTCAAACTTTTAAAAAATGTTTGTCTAAAATTTAGAGTCTATGTTGTGAAGAATGGAGCATTTAAATTTGAAGCAGCAGAACAAAACAAACTAATTTGTCATTAGTTCTAAGAAACTAGGGGCTGATAACCCCATTCTAGTCATGGAAAATGATGTTGGAAATGTTGGCAGAAAAACACTGGACATTTATTATTGGGCATATTTTCTTTAGCAGCTAAAATAATAGATAATTAAAAGAAGTACTATGATAGAGGTTTATTGCTATGAATCAGCAAGTTGTGTACAGTATTAGTATTTTACCTATAATACAATATAGTGTAAGTGTAAGAGCGACTGCAGCAGCTGAGTGGTTAAGACACTGAACTTGATTGATAACTGGAAGGTCAGCAGCTTGAGACCCGAGTGCTGCAGGGCGGAATGAGCTCCCATCTTTGTCCTAGCTCCTGCCAAACTAACAGTTCGAAGCAAGAAATTGTAAGTAGATTAAAAAGGTACCACTTCAGTGGGAAGGTAACAGGTGTCTAGTCATGCCTGCCACATGTCCATAATAACGTCCGCAGAGGCAGACAGCGCTGGCACTTTGGCCATAAACAGAGGTGAGCACTGCACGCTAGCATCGGATATGACTAGTTTTCGAGCAGGGGCAATCTTTACCTTTACCTATAGGTAGTTGTTACTGGATGAATTTCCATCCAACATTTTAGAAATTATTTAAAAATATTTTTCTTCAGATAATACACTTGATCTTAGCCAAAAGTTCGAGAAGTTATTGTGGGCATAACGCATCATAATTGCCTCTATAGCCAGCAGGCCCCATTGCCTTATGAAAAGCTGTCTTTAAAACTTTCTTTAGTTCATACTGTAAGCTAAGTCTAAGTACCCACTAATTCGTCCAGGCTAATGAATGAAAGGAGTGGCATATGGTAAACCATGAAACATGCTACAGCATAATTTGCTATCTCTCATTGCTATTATTAGCCTAGAACAGGGGTTCCCAACATATGGCCCGTGGAGCTCATTAATACAGCCCACGGTGGCTACCCTGGCACCTGCAGAAGCTTCCTACCACCATTGGAAGTCCCAAAACATCACTTACTGTGGCCATTTTTGTGGGTTCTTGCACAGCCTCCGCCACTTCCCAGGGCAGCAGGAGGTTTTTTGGAGCATTTCTGCCCCATTTTGGAATTTTTTTTGCTGCTTTTCCATTGCATTTCGGCAGCTAAATTGTGGCAGTTGGGGAATTCCAGATCCGGGCAGAGTTTCCGGAAGCGCCTGGGTTCCCTGTGCAAAACCAGGAAGTCCCCACCTGCTGTGTTCTAACTGCCAAAATGCAGCGAAAAATTCCCAAAATGGAGCGAAAATTCTCTGCAAAGCGTCCCGCTGCCCTAGGAAGCAGTGGAGACTGTGCAAGCAGCCACAAAAGCAGCATGATTGCCGCCACTGCCGAAAATGTAAGCCCCCACAGCTGAGTATCGGGAACAGCCCATGGCAGGAAAACGTAGGGAACCCATGGCCTAGAAGGACTACTGAGTATTTAGATCTAGTTGGTATGTTCTGTGGATCCTGACAATTGTTTCAATGATCAAACTAATTTCTCTAACCAGGGATAGGAAATGTTGTATGAACAAATACTTACTCATTTCTGCAAGCTTTTGTTGGAACTTTGACTCTCCAGAGAGATGCTCCCTGGAAATGTCAAGAGAAAATTAATGTCAGTATGACATGATTGCTGTACAAGGCGTGTGGCTCAGGATCGCAAAGAGGGAGCCACCAGCCACTTGACAAAGTTAAACTGGCTGGAAATTTTTGGGGGGCAGAATAGAGATGGGATTGACTGGATTTCTTTTTAAGGTACACTTGCATCTCTGTATAGGATATCTAGCCGTTCGTTATTTGGAGAACCCAAGCACGGTGCTTTGAATTTTCAATTATGTAACTCCCAAGTCAACATTAGTTTAACCCTTTAAAGATGCAAATCACCCCAGAGTTCAGCTTTCTTGCTCACTGGGGACATTTCACCTCTGTGCTATACCCACTTACTTTTGTAACTGAGCAAAACATGAATTACCACTCACTTTGGTTTTTAACTGACAATAGAATATTTAAACAGTTCTGTATATCTCAGAATCTGCAAACCCAGTAAACACTATATATAATCATGAAAAAAACAGTTCAACAGAGATTGCTTTCTCTTATCAGATATTGACACCTTGTCTCTTTAGTTACTTTTATTTTGTTCAATTATGGTAACTGTATGAACAAAATATATGCATTAATTAATATTTTGATCCTGTTTCTTAAAAAACAAAGTAATAGAAGAAAAGATGGCAATATAATTCACAGAGTGGAAAATTAAAAATAAACACACCTTCCATCTGCCTCATCCTGTCCTTCTATATCAAAGCGCAGTCTCTTTAGAGGTTTGGGAGCTGTGGTTATTTCAGTTCCTCGTTTCAAATGACGATCACTATTACACACCATCTGGTTTATCTTCTGAAACTTCTCAGATGTCTAGAAATGCCCATGATAAAACACAACTCATATTTAATATTTCATCTTAAACATGCAGTATCTAGTACAGTGGAACCCCGGACAATGACAAAATTTGGTTCCACAACAGCTGAGAAAAGTTGTGGCCACCATCTTATTTTTATTTTTCAAAAACAAGATGGCGGCCGCAACTTTTCTCAGCTGTTGGGTGGGCCAGGAAAGTGCTAGGAAGGCGGAAACAGCGTGGGATAGGTCGTCCCAGACACTCCTGGGTAAGCAGAGAGCCAGACACAGGTACCCGAAGATGGTGATTTTTTCGTCTCCAACCAGCGTGAACAGGTAGGAGACCAAACACGATCTCCCAGATAACGACTTAACATCGTTTTCCGGGAGATGACTTTTCAGGAAAAAATGTGTCGTTGTCTGAAAATGACGTCCGAACGTGTTGTCTAGGGTTCCACTGTACAGTAAAACCCCGATTTACATAAAAAGTCAGTTCCCTAGCTTCTTACATAAATAGGGGTTTTGCGTAAATCGATGAATCTCCATAGAGATACACTGGGGGAAAAACAGGCTTGAAATTGGTTTTCAATTAATCCCTATGGAGAATCGTGCTTTGCGCCCCCAGTGGCGGAGATGGTAATGACAGGCATTTCTCCCCCACCCCTTTACGTCGACAAACAGCTGGTCACTCACCTAGTCCCCGTAGAAGCAGCGAGGGGAGGGGGGGGGTCCTCCCGAAAACACAGCAAAAGTGCCTCTGCTGCTGCTTCCACCACCGCCACCAAGGTAAGTGATTTCTTGAGACTTCTGGTGGGGGGCAGGTGGCATAGGGTGCAATTTGTAATTCTAAGATGGCACCACCGCCATCTTAGAATTACAAGACAGTGAAACCCCTTACATAAGTCGATTTTTTGCATAAACCGGGATGCCGATTTACACAAAGAAACTTACATAAGTCGATTTTGACATAAGTAGAGACATACGTAAATGGGTTTTTTACTGTACAGTAAAATCTCTACATACGATTTCCCCCCACTCCACAAGGTTATCTGTATATCGAAAATACATTGCATTACCAAAAGAGGCCTCTAGATGTCACCATGTCAAATTTTTCCTATTAAAATGTGTATGTCAGAAAAAATAATTAGCCACGATTTCTATTTGTATGTCGATTTTTTTGTAAGTAGAACTATTTGTATGTCGGGTTCCACTGTACAGTGGAGGCGAACCCATGGCATGTGTGTCAGAGGGGGAACTCAGAGCACTCTCTGGGGGCACGCACACCCCAGCACAGTGTTCCCCCGCCCCTCTGCCTAGTAGTCCAATGGGAGTGCTTCCTCCCTCCCCAGTACAGAGATCGCCCCGCTCCTCTGCCCAACAGCCCAATTATGCATAATTTGTCCCTAGTGCTGTTTGGGTATCATCCAAATGGGCAGTATCTAAATGAAAAGAATAAATAAAATAAATATATCTGTTTTAAACAATTATTTTTTTCAAAATAGTTAACTCACCCCAAAGGATTCGCCTATGGAAACCAATATTCTGTAGAAACAAGAACAAAGAGAAATACTTATAACAGGAGTTCTCAACCTTTTAAAGCTGGGGCCAGGTCATGCTCCCTCAGACAGCTTCGGGGGCAGACAGCCATTTTACCCTTCCTCTACCACATGACACTTGCTGGTGTAGTGGAGGTAGTGATGGGCCACATGAAATGGTGCACGGGGTGCAGGTTGAGAATCCCTGACTTATAATTTGAATCTGCTGTTTAAAAGTTATAAATAAAACATGACATGTAAAAACTAGGAAAACCAGATCAAGAAACCTGCATGATGTTCTTCATGAAATCTACATATTATCTTTTCAGATTCTTGAATAGTGAAGTCTACTGACAAAATATATGGTGTTGAAAAGTTGCTTAACTGGGGAGAATCGATGCCACTTCATTATCTCTACAGCTATACTCTATTCTGGAGGAAAACATCCCAAGAAAAACAGGCCTATGATGTGGTGGGCTGTACACAAGAGGAAGAAAGGCACCTTCATTAAAGTAACAATGGATTTAATCCCAAATTAGGTTTCTGTTTGTCTATTTTATTCCTCAATCGAATTATAGCTTCATTCTGTCAGGGTTAAATTGGATTCCTAGTCCTAACTAGAGTAGGCTCAGTGAGTAAGTTATTTGAATAATAAGTAACAGCGCAAATATTACTGATTGTTTCTATATTGCTGTTCTTGTTTAGTAAATAACTTTGACTAACCTGTGTGGAAGAGTGATTACCCATATATACTCGAGTATAAGCTGACCCGAATATAAGCCGAGGTACTTAATTTTGACCTGAAAACCCAGGAAAGTAGATTGACCTGAGTATAAGCTGAGGGTAGGAAATGCAGCAGCTGCTAGTGAGTTTCAATAATCAAAATACATGAAATTATGGTTAAATTAATTAAATTTTTGGCGCATCTCAATCTGGCATGGTCTTGGGACCCTTGTGCTCAGTGACTCAAATATAAGCCATGTCCCATTTTGGGGGCTCATTTTTGGGGCTAAAAAAAATCAGCTTATATTTGAGTATATACGATATACATAAATTAAACAGAAAAGGAGAAAATCAACCCCTAATACAAATCCCTTTGATTTATAATCTATTCTAGTTGAGAACAGCAACTGGGCTTAGACGTTAATGTTATGAACAGTCTAGTTTTAGTTCACATTACCCTGAGAATATTTACACAAAAATGATATAATAGAAAGAATATGATAGCATTCCTTACAGAAACCTGTAACTGATCAGATATGAGCAAATTAAAGCAGTATCAGATACCAACCTTGTTCTTGGTGTCATTTTGGTAGGAGATGATAATCCTTCAGAAAATTTGTAGGGACTCTTCAAAGGTGAGATATAAATGTTATTTCCACCAGAGATGCGCAAAGGAGAATTAGAAAACTTGTAAGGGCTCTTAGGAATATATGGAATGGGTGATAATGTTGGAGGCTGTAATATAACAATTTCAAATCAATGATGAGGAGTTCTGTTAATTTTAGTTGACTTATATTAAACAAAGAACAGAAATACATACTTACCCTATTGGAAGCATATTGCAAAATATTAGTTTTCAGTTTCTGCATGAACACCAAATTGTAGAAGACTATAATGGAATCATATTGTCCTTCCCTGATCAAAACCCATTTGAAAGTCTAGACAGGAAGAAAACATTATTGACTAACTGTAATATTAGCATTTCTCCATACTCTATTTCTACAGTACTCTCCCATCTGTGTATAGCAGTGGTTCCCAACCTTTTTTTAGCCATGCCCCACCAAAGCATCTCTAAAATCCTGACACACACACACACCCCAGGTGACATATAATTCTTATTATTCAAAAAAGCAAATTCCTATTCACAAGGCCATTCGTTAATAACTATTTCTCAAATTGCCCGTCTTTAAAAATCAAATTATTTATTTAGAAATCTATAATTTATTTAGAAAAATGTACTGATTTTTTAAAATTTTGTGCTGTGTTGTTTTGCTGATTGTAAGCCGCCCTGAGTTGCCATGGTGAGTGGGCGGCGATACAAATCTAAATAAACAGCCTCCCTGTGGAGTGCATGTCCCACATTGGGAACCACGGGTGTAACATCTAGCATGTGGTTAGCCCACAGGACTAGATAAAATATGACACCTCTGAATCGGTTTAAGAAATATAGCTTCCCTTACAAGAAACATGAAAACGAGGAGGCATAAACAGCAGTGTGGTTGCCATAACATCCTGAAGTCCTAGGCAAACAAACCTAAATGCACAAAAGAATCTTCTTCTTTACTTCCCCTTTTACCGCATCCAAATATGTCTATCTGTGAGCTGTATGCTATGTGTTTTGGAGGGAAAATCTGTCTCCCCAGCAGGTTTGATCTTATTAAGCTATGAAACAGCCACACCTTGAAAACTTGCCAATACTTGCATGGATTTCTTGAAGACAGATTAGCAACACGAACTCATGTCAGTGCTAGTCTGAGGGAGTGTCTTCAAGAGTGATCGTGGAACACAAACAATTCAATTAAACACCCAAAAAAGGGAGCTGAATGCCCAGTTTAAATATTGCCAATATTGCCAACATTCAACATCCTGCTTAATTAAAGTGATTGCTATACCTATAATTGTTCCGACCACAGTACTATTTTCTAATAACCATATTAAAATCTTCAATGCTACTTTTTAATGAAAAGACAGATATAAATGTAATAAAAAATTATGACGCTGGGCTGGAGAGAATATGAGAACTCTTATTTTAAATTATTTTATTTGAATTTAATTTCCAATCTGTATAACTGGCCAACTCAGAACGACTCTGGGCGGCTTACATTAAAATCAGTACTACAATCTAAAAACTTAAAACCGGTAAAAATCCCAATTAAAAATACAATAAGAAATTACCCCGACAGCTAAAAAGAGTGAAGGAGCGATATTACTATATCAGCCAGCAAGCGGGGGTCACTGCATCCCCAGTGCCCCACACCTGCTTTGCCCGCCAGGTTTTTAGTTCATTCCTGAAGGGCAGCAACTCCGTCTGGAGACGCAGCTCAATTGGCAGGAGGTTCCATAGGGCCAGAGCAGACACAGAGAAGGCCCTCTTTCAGCTGGCACAATATTAGAGCCTCTCCGGTCCGCTCTGGTGGGACAGACAGGTGTTCTCAGGATGTTGCGGTCTCTTAAGTATCCTGGCCCACTACCATGTAGGGCTTTAAAGGTCATTACCAGCACCTTGAATTGCACCCAGAGGCACACCAGTAACCAGTGCAGCTCCTGAAGCAGTAGCGAGGCACGAGCGTAACGTCCGCACCCCACCACCACCTGAGCAGAGCCCCTCTAACAGATGGAAAAATTAGAGAGCCCCTCCGGTCCACTCTTGTTGGATGGGCAGAAATTCTTGGGGCAATGTGGTCTCTTAGGTATCCTGGCCACTACCATATAGGGCATTAAAGGTCATCACCAGCACCTTGAATTGCACCCGGAGGCAAACTGCTAACCAGTGCAGCTCCCGTAGCAGAGGCGAGGCACGGACATAACGCCCGTGCCCCATCACTACCCGGGCAGCTGCATTCTGTACCAGCTGCAGCCTCGAATGGTCGTCAAGGGCAGCCCCATGTAGAGCGTGTTGCAGTAGTCTAGTCTGGAGGTGACTAGGGCATGAGTGACCATGAGCAAGGAGTCCCAAATCTGTCTGGGGTAAGATAGCCCCATCTAGAACCAAAGATGGTAGCTCCCGGGATAGCACAGGACCCCCCATCCACAGCCACTCGGTCTTGCTGGGATTCAGCTGCAACCAGTTGGCCCCCATCCAGACCCCAACAGCCTCCAGGCACCTGGAAAGGACTTTGAGAGCATCACTTGGATCACCATGGGCCGAGATGAACAACTGAGTGTCTTCCACGTACTGATGGTACCGCACCCCATGGGAACGGATGATCTCCTCCAACGGCTTCATGTAGATGTTAAATAGGAGAGGAGAGAGCACCTAGCCCTGAGGCACCCCATATTGGAGAGGCCTAGAGCTGGACATCCCATCCTCCAACCACACCAACTGGGCCCGCCCCTCAGAAATGAGGCAAACCAGGACAAAACAGTGCCCTGGATCCCCAATCCTCAGAGCTGTTCCAGAAGGATACCGTGGTTGATGGTATCGAAGGCCGCTGAGAGGTCAAGAACAGCAAGGATGGAGGAATGACCTCCATCCCGCTCCCACCAGAGATCATCCAACAGCGTGACCAATGCAGTCTCGGTACCATATCCGGGCCTGAATCCTGACTGAAAGGAGTCCAGATAATCCACTTCATCCAGAACCCCCTGTAACTGCTGCACCACTGCCTTCTCCAAAACCTTCCCTAAAAAAGGGAGGTTGGATATCGGTCGATAGTTGACCATTATTGTTGGGTTGAGTGCTGGCTTCTTAAGGAGGGGGCGCATCAAAGCATGTTTTAATGGTGCAGGAAACATCCCCTCCCGCAAAAATGTGTTAACTATTACTCCAACCCAACTGCCTGTCATCACCTTGAAGACCTTGACCAACCAGGCGGGACATGGATCTAATGGGCAAGCAGTGGTGCAAACAGATCCAAGAAGCCTGTCCACTTCCTCAGGGACAACTGGATCAAACCGATCCCAGATAACATGGCAAGACTGCGAACCAGTCAACTCTGGACCCATTGTATCCATGCCACAGTGAAACCGAGTTAATCCGAGCAAATTTCTCCACAAGATAATCAGCAATGTCTTCAGCTGACCCCTGCCAACCAGGGCCAGGCCCCCCTCTACCGAGGAGGAACCTAGTCACCCAGAACAGAGTCGCTGGGCGATTATCTGCAGAAGGAATAAGGGTGGTGAAATATTGCTGTTTCACCACCTCTATCACCACCAGGTAGGCTCTGATAGTGGCTCTAGCCAGTGTCCAGTCAGAATCACTCTGAATTTTCACCCAGCGGTGCTCTCAGCGTCTCTTTGCCCATTTAAGCTCCCTCAAATCCTCCGTAAACCACGGGGACGAGCGGGGCCCACATGTGTGGAGAGGCTGTAGTGGCACGATCTCGTCCAAGGCCGCTGTCGCATTCCCCTTGCCAGAGGTTGACGAGAGCCTCGGGAGAATCGTGTAGCCAATCCAGAGGGAAATACCCGTTCCCTTTGGAATCATTCAGAATCCATCAGGCGGCGGAGGCGGGCGAACTTAACTGGCCCTGCCTCCCTACGATGAAACATCACCTCCAGAAAGTCCAGAGTCACCATGATCTGACCATGGCGCAGGTGTTATGTCTAGTCACTGTAATTTCAGATTACTCTGCCACCGCTCCAACAAGAAAACTAGACCCGGTGTGTGGCCACTGCTCCTGGTCAGGTCCTGAATTACCTGAGTCAGGCCCACGGCTGCCATGGAAGCCATGAACTCCCATGCTACCTCGGACCCAGCCCCAAATGAAGGCAAATTGAAGTTCCCCAGAAGCATAAGTCCAGAGAACTCCAACGCCAGCATTGTGATGGCCTCAAGGAGCTCAGGCAAAAAATCTGCTACACTGCAAGAGGGCAGGTACAGGAGCAAGATTCCCAACTGACCCTTAAAGCCCAATCGAAGGAGCAGGGCCTCACAACCCGGAACTTGCGGAGCTGTGGCTCTTGTGACTCCCAATGACACTCTGGCTACAATGGTGATGCCACCGCCCCTCCCCTTACCCCTAGGCTGGTGCCAGATACCGAACCCGGCTGGACACATATCTGATAGAGGAACCCCACCCTCTGGTGTCAGCCAGGTTTCAGTAATGCATGCCAGGCCAGCCCGCTCCCCCAAGATTGAATCTAAGAGCAGGGGGGCCTTATTACAAACCGACCTGGCATTCACTAGCAACAGCCTAAGGGAGGGGTCACTCTGGATCTGCTGCTCAGGAACCAGAGATGTAGCCGGGGGGTATGGAATGGGGGACAGATACTAAACATCGGTCCTATATTCCCTGAATGCGGACAGCCCCTTGGCTCCTGCAGTATCACCCCATCACTATACCAATTTGGGCCCCATGAATCCCACTGCCCGCTCCAGACAGAGTGCTGTCCCCTCTACCCCTCTATCTTAGGACTAGAAAACAGTGGGCCAGCAACTTCTTTGCTCTGTTCAAATGAACCACTGTTGCAGTGGTGGAAAAACTCTTCTTGTGTGGGATTAAGTTGGCTCCAAGCAAGGCTATCACATGCTTCACATGCCAATAGCTGGTGGGATCATAGTCCAGAGGGACCAGGACCACCCAGCTGATGTCATGGAGTCCCTGATGTAATTGCCCGAGATCTCATTGCAGGCGCACCCCCCCAATAACGGACACAGACAACATTGAAAGTGGATAACAGCAAAGGGCCACATTTATTGATTCAATGCCCTAGTCCGAATTATAAATTTGTATTGGTAAAACGACCAATCATAATTCCTAAGGCAAGCAGGCCGAAGTAACACTGGTAAGGTACCACCCCAAAATTGCCAACGGCAATTGGTTACAATGTATCAATTTGTATCAATTTGTTTGTTAACAACAAACAAATTGTTGACCGTAGTCAATAACTAACTCATGACCCCACCCTCTGACGCGTATCCGTGAAATCACAGGGGTGATGCATGCTGGTTAGCAATCGTCATCACCCCATCGCCTGATTCGTCGTTGACCGGACAACGTTTAACTAATTTATTCCTGTCTAGTGTTGTCCAGTCAATTGCGAACCTGCCGGATACTTGTGGGTCATACTGTTTACCTTACCAGTGCTACCCGCCCATGTGACCAAAGTCAACAGTAGGAACGCAGAAAGACCCCTGTATCAAACCATAGCAACAGTGTGGGATGGGCAAAAAAGCCAGGACCCGGAGCCAATATGGGTCCCAACCAAAAATTCCCACCCGGCCCCGAAGCGACCATAATATCACACTGTTAACTAGGGAGGGGGTGGAGGGGAAAAAACTTCTCCGCTCCGTCGCTGAGGCAAAATGGCAGCTCGGCTGCCTCGTGGCCACCCCTTTTATAAGGGAGCTGGCCACGCCCCTAACTACCCGGATTCTCTGTCCTGTGGGGGGGGGCCGCAAAGGGCGCGGCGGCCATTTTGGCGCCGCGCTTGCATTGCAGGCGCACCCCCCCAATAACGGACACAGACAACATTGAAAGTGGATAACAGCAAAGGGCCACATTTATTGATTCAATGCCCTAGTCCGAATTATAAATTTGTATTGGTAAAACGACCAATCATAATTCCTAAGGCAAGCAGGCCGAAGTAACACTGGTAAGGTACCACCCCAAAATTGCCAACGGCAATTGGTTACAATGTATCAATTTGTATCAATTTGTTTGTTAACAACAAACAAATTGTTGACCGTAGTCAATAACTAACTCATGACCCCACCCTCTGACGCGTATCCGTGAAATCACAGGGGTGATGCATGCTGGTTAGCAATCGTCATCACCCCATCGCCTGATTCGTCGTTGACCGGACAACGTTTAACTAATTTATTCCTGTCTAGTGTTGTCCAGTCAATTGCGAACCTGCCGGATACTTGTGGGTCATACTGTTTACCTTACCAGTGCTACCCGCCACACGGAGGGGCTTCACAGAAGACCTGACGCCCCCCCCCCAGACCGTCAGCTCGGTCAACAGGCCTGCTCGCCAGTCACCCAACAGGAGGTCCATACCTCCTCGCGACAGATGGACCCCATCCCCTGCATACAGGTCATAATTTTGTAGACTAATATCGGGGTGATGACTAACCCGCCCCCAAGCCCTGGTGGCAAGAAACCGCGCCACTGCCTTATTGACCGCGCGCCTAGCGCGGTCAAGAGCCAGGAGGTTAACGCCCCCTCTGTAAGAATGGCGCGGAACAATGTCCGACCAAACCAGGGTTGTGGCAGGCCAGACATAATGCAAGTAGGCGAGTTCCTCGCAAATCGCATGCTTGAGCGATAAGCCGGTGACCTGGCCCAAATCATTGCCCCCCAGGTGGATGATTAGAATGTCAGGCGGGTCAGCCCCCAGGCCAGAAAAAAGGAAAGGCCGCAGCTCCTGCCATAACATCCCAGGCTTACCATGCCATGCGAGACTGGCGTGGTCACCCAGTCCCAGTCGGGGTCCCCACTCTGTCGCCGCAGCGTAACGCGCTGCCCTGTGCACATAGCTGTGGCCCACCAGCCATACTGTCACCGGTGTAATACGACACCCAGGGTCTGTAAGAAAATTGAGAAAAAGGGAGGGAAGGTGACTGGATTGGTACTCATGGCGGGAGTGGGCGCACATAAAACTGAAAACATTGTGAGCCCCACCTCCCCATGCTGCGTATGTCAGCCCCAGAGTACCCAAAAGCAGCTGCTGTAGAGGCTGCACCAATACGGAACGAATGTGTGCCATAACGGGCACCTGGTAGGCCCACCCTGGTGAGGGCTCTGGCTGTCACCTTCCAAAACTGAAATTTAGTAAGGGGAGACCCATCTTGGTGACAGAAAAACGGGCCGTGGTGCATGCCACGCAGTGCCAGGTAGTCCTGTAGGGCACCAACCGGACAGATGTCTGCCAAAGAACAACGTAGCAGTCTCACTCCACTGCCTACGCCATGCTGATCTGTTTTAGAGGAGCGGATCCTCAACTGGGCCCAGTCTTTGGCAACATAGACATCTTCGAGTTCCAGTGCCCTACCACTTGCATCCGCCTTAGACAGCATCACGAGTTCGCTGACGCGGAGCGCTCCAAAAAATGCCACCGTTGTGGCTGCATGAAAAAGGGCTGCCTCATAATGATCAAAACAGAGGCCTGGCCAGCCCCGGGCCAACTGGGTAAGAACCCCTGGGGAAATAGGGTGCCGGTCGTCCAGGCAACGCCCGCGCTCGCGCACCCACCCCTCCAAAACGTGTCTCACACGGAAGTCAGAGGTGGTATCCACATGACCCCCTACTTTGGCCATAAAAGCCAACGCCGAGAGCTTGGATGCTATGGTGCGAGGTGCGAGGCCCTGTGCATGCAGGTGAACCATGAACCGCAGAACATGGTCCACCGGGATAGGCCAGGTCTCTGGCAAGTGAAATCGAGTAGCAAAAACCCTGTACGAATTGAATGCTTGTTGATACGCCTTACGCGTGCGTGGCGCTAGTGACAGGCCAATCGCCCGGTTCACCTCTCCTTGCCAATAGTCCACATCTCGTCCGGGAGTGGCGAGGGAAATTCCTCCGCATCCGGGGCCAAGGCGCGGAACCGGGAGATCTGCAGGCGGGACAAAGCGTCAGCAATATCGTTATTAACCCCTGGGACATGCCTGGCCCTGAACAAGACGTTGAGGCGCAGGCAGCGCAGCACAAAATGGCGCACTAGATCCATAACCCTGGGCGATTTAGAAGTCTGTGCATTGACAATGTGTACAACGGCAGCATTGTCGCACCAGAAATGCACCACTGAATTAGCCCACTGTTCGCCCCATAGCATCAAAGCCCCCAGAATGGGGAAAAATTCCAGGTATGTGAGATCCCGCAGGCGACCTGTGCCTGCCCATGCCGGTGGCCACCCACCATAGGCCCACTTCCCATTGAAGTACATCCCATAACCCAGGGATCCTGAGGCATCAGACTGGATCTGGAAATTGGGGGATGCCAGGAGGTCAGACCTCCAAAATGAGACCCCGTTAAACTCCCTCAGGAATTGCAACCAGACGAACATGTCTGCCCTGATACCCCGGGTAAGCCTGACTCTGTGGTGGGGCCTGGATAACCCTGCCATGGCGTCGCATAAGCGCCGGGCAAAAGCCCTGCCCGGTGCGACCACCCTGCAAGCAAAATTAAGGTGCCCATGTAGCACCTGCAGTTCCCTCAGGGATGCCTTACGCTTGGGCAGCAATTCGGAGATAAGGGTCACTATCCTGGACACCTTATCACCCGGCAACCTAGAAGCCTGCGCTACTGTGTCAATCTCAACCCCCAGGAATACTAACTTGGTCGATGGGCCCTCGGTCTTTTCGGGCGCTAAAGGGACACCAAGTTCCTGCATTAGCGTCTGAAATGTATTGAGGAGACGTGCGCACGTGTCCCAGCCCCGTTCACCCCCGAATAGAAAATCATCCAGGTAATGGGCTACAGACCGGGACCCTGACCTGCGGACGAAAGCCCACTCTAGGAAGGTACTAAAACGCTCGAAAGCCGAGCATGATATGGAGCAGCCAAAAGGCATGGCCTTATCAAAATAATATTCCCCTTTAAATTTAAAACCCAGCAATTCAAAGTCGCCCGGGTGCACCGGCAAGAGGCGAAAAGCTGACTTAATGTCGCACTTGGCCAGCAGGGCACCCGGGCCACACGAGCGCACCATGCGCAGCGCATGGTCAAACGATGTATACCTGACCGAACAAAGGTCATCAGGTATAGCATCGTTGACCGATCGGCCTGCTGGGTAGGACAAATGATGAATAAGGCGAAACTCCCCTAGGGACTTTTTGGGAACCAAACCCAATGGCGAGACCTTAAGATTGGGAAACGGGGGTGCGGGGAAAGGTCCAGCGACCCTGCCCGCGTCTAACTCCTTTTTAATGCTGGCCGCAGCCACCTCCTCCCTTCCTCTGAGGGATAAAAGGTTGGGAGCATCCTGAGGGGACCTGTCACCCATAAAAGGGATACGAAATCCCTGCTTAAAACCTTGAAGGAGATACTCCCTGTCCACCCCCTTCGGGTACGATGCGAGCCAGCGCTCCAGCATGTACACCTTAATTGGGGAGGGGGCCTTTTGGAGAACTAGCTCCATCCGTGGCAGCCTTGCCAGCCCACTGTCCACCCCTCCCTCTGCCTCGCGCCCCCCCAGGCTTGGGACAAGCAGAGGCTGCGTGGGGACCAGAACATGTGGGACACTCATGCTTATACCTGCAGTTCTTTCGATTGCAGGAACCATTTGACGAGAAAGTCCAGCACAGCAGGCGGGCTGGAACCCCCTGCCCCGCCGGTTGGCGGGTAACCTGCGCTGGAGCCGCTCGCTGGACCGCATGTCCACAATGGTATCTATCCCCCGGGGCAGGGCGTGTGGGTGTCATATACAATAGCCACAGTCTCTGGCACGGCTCGTCCCATCTCATCTCAGGGTGGAGGGGAATCCTCATACGGAATTCCTCATCATAGGCTAGCCATGAGGGGCCCGGGAAATCAACCATTGCCCTATATATGTTGTCCAAATATTGGACCATGGGAATAGCTAAATCCGGCCGCGCCCTCAAGTACACCGCCATGTATATTAAATAAGCAGGGAGCCAGTTGGCCCAGGTACGCGGCGGCTTACGGCGGCGTGCCTGCTCCTTATCCTTCTCGTCCTGACCCTCCCTTTCCTCCTTGGTGGGCTCTCTGTTCAGGAGTGAGAAGATATCTACGTACTCCCCTCGCCATATCTTTTCTCTGGTAGCCTGTGCCAAGTGATCACCCAATGGCAAGGAATACCCTGCCGTTGGCAAAGCCGAAAAGGGGACAGCCGGCCTATTAAAAGGGGCCTGAGCTAACCCTGCCACCCCCAGGACATTCCCAGCAGTATAAGAACCGAGGCCCACCCCAGTGGGCATGGTGGCAGTCGTTGTCGCCGGGTGGGTCGCCAACAGCGTGGCCCCCGCACCACCCGCGCGAGGCCAAGGCCACTGAAAGGCCCCCCCTATGTTGGGAATGTGTGTAGATGTACTTGCTTGCACCGTATACTCACATGCTGCACCCCCGCAGGCCGCCCCCACTGGGGGTTCCGGCCCACTGGGGGCGTCGGAGCTCACGACCGAAGTAGAGCTCATCACCGGGGCTTGACCCGCACCAGGTTGCTGGCTGGGGAGCTGCGAGGCAGTGGCCGGAGCCGCGCCACCCGCCTGCAGCAGCTCAACCCTCCCCGCCGGCTGTTGTCCTGCTGCCGACAGCGCCTCCAAAGGTACCCCGAAGGGGGCGCCTGCCTGACTGGCTCGGGCCAAAGACGCCTCCAGGGCCGCAATGCGGGCCAGTAAGGTGTCCACGTTGACCATGGGCAAAGGGCCGGCCGGCCCGCCTGATCCTGGCATGGGGACAGGTCCCTGTGCCCCAGGGCCCATATATGGCCATTGGCCAGCGCCAAAGCCCGGTAGGGCTGGTGAAGAAACCTGCCAAGGCAGGGAGCCGGGCCACCCCCCAAGGCTAGAGGGCCCCGGGAGAGGCTGCGGCCCAAAAGAAATAGGCCCGACGGAGTGGACAGGAGGAGGAGCGGTGTCCACCGCTCGCGGGCCGCGGGCCGGAGCGCCCTCCGCGCCCGCACTCTGATCGGGCCAAGGGGCAATAGACCCCATTCCACCAGCCCCGGCCGGGGGTGGCAAAGGTGGCTGCTGAGGAGGCGGCACCACGGTCCTCCGACCTGGGTTGCGCCTCCTAACAGCCCGAGCTGAACTCGAAGCTGCCTTCTTTTTCGAAGGCATCTCTCCTGAAGCAAAAAAGGGAAGCCAGCCAGGCAGAATCGCCACCAAAAGGCTTCCCGGTAAGCTAACGAGCGACGGAGACGCAGGGGAAAAAACTTCTCCGCTCCGTCGCTGAGGCAAAATGGCAGCTCGGCTGCCTCGTGGCCACCCCTTTTATAAGGGAGCTGGCCACGCCCCTAACTACCCGGATTCTCTGTCCTGTGGGGGGGGGGCCCGCAAAGGGCGCGGCGGCCATTTTGGCGCCGCGCTTGCATTCTCTCCGTCCTTCTCTTCATATGGAGCACATGAATCTCTTACACTTCCACCTCTGGAAAAAACCTCCAGTGATGCCTTTCTAAAAGGCAGACTCTAGTGGCAGAGAATTAAACATTTCTTTTGAGGGACCAAGCATTTCTAAATAACAGCAGGGTGGGGTGGAGGAGACTGTTGTAAGAGACGAAAGATGCTGCAGGCCGAGGAGACAAGATGTGGTCTATGGACGAACTAGCAAGATTAGTTTTTCTGATATTCCTGTTAGAGCAAAATTTTAATTCATGTGATTATAAAGAAAAATATGTCTTTCCATACCTCCTGATTAGCACTAGTCAGCTCCTTGTAGGCTGTCACAATTGTTTTAAACCGGAGATCAATGTTCTTCACCTTACATATCCCATACATGGCACACATCATAATCTGTTTGGAAAGCAGAGAGCAGTCATCCGAAGGGCAGGTTACTTACCTGTAACAGTAGTTCTTTGAGTGGTCACCTGCGAATTCACACAAATGGATTAATTCCTGCGCATGTGCAGAGCAGACAACTTGGAATGTTCCAAAGCTTCCAAGGAGCCCCAAACTCCTCCCAATCCTCTACACTCACACACTTACAAATTGTCTGCATATGCGCAAGAATTAACCCATTTGTGTGCATTTACAGGGACTACAAAGAAGAACTGGTCATCAAGAAAACGACTCACCTTCATTATGCTCCATTTCAGACATTGTAAAACAGCAGTTGGTCACTGAACATCTCTTCAATAAATTAATAACGTTCTTGATTATTTTCTGCTCACCACAGAAAATTAAATTATTGGTTTGGGTTTTCTAATATTTAACTTTATATTCTAGAACTCATGAAAGTTTTTCCAGAAAAAAATAGCTAGTTTATTATGATATGTTATATCTGGTGGTTTTCTTGAGGAAGATATGATTCAGCTAGTATAGAATACAGCAGCCAGAACTATAACTAGTGTAATCAAGTGGGCTCGTACTTGATCAATGTACTTGATGTTCATTGATGTCCAAAACTAATGGAAGGTGAATTACACTTTAATTTTTAAACTGAATAAATAATTTTCAGTTAAGGGATTTTATTAATCAGAAACCAGAATCTTACTTATGGGGTTTTTTTTTAAAAAAAGTATTGTATAACTTGCCAAAGGTAAATTACAGCTAATTAATGAGATCCGAGGCGCATTTGAGTTATTCAGCTGAACACATAAACAGGCATGTGACCAAGATTCATTCCAGCACCTCATCAATTAACTCCAATTACCACAAGTTACTCAAATCCTATATCAACAGAATTCTAGCAAATGTGGTTAGCGAAGCAGGTCTGGGTGCCGGGATTGTCAACAAGCTCCCCTTTTTGGCTCGTCTGAGGTTCCCCCCTCTTGTAATTGGTTTTTAATGATTTAATGATTATATCATTTTTAATGTCATGCTGTTTTTATACCTGTTTTAAGAGATCAATAAGGCACAGCATTATTATGTTGGAAGGGCTTTTAACTGTTATTTATATTGGTTTTTAATTGTTGCTGAGCAGCCAGTGAGGTGTTCACTGGACTGTATACACCTCCCAGAGTCTATTGATTGGGGCAGTATATAAATCTACTGTAAATAAATAAATAGTCTAAAACCAGAATAAATTGCTTTGGAATTATCACAGTTTGAACGACTATTATACAAAAAGTAATAAAATGACTTGTCACAAATTTAGATGGAAGAGATGTTCAACTGTTTCTGTTTCATTGGAATTTTGGTTCTGCATGGTCACCATAAACTTTATTCTAACCAATAAGAATGACTTAGTGGCTGAAATCGATGTAAGGCGAACTCTGGGGAAAAGTGATCATGTTCTTCTTGATTTCTTGAGTCTCAAGAAATTTTTTAAAAGCTGATATTTGATATTAGCTGATATTAAAAGCTGATATTAGATTTTTTAAAAAGTTGATATTAATAAACTCAGAGCAATGATAAGTACACTCCCATAGCAAGATGTCCTAACAAAAAAGTCACAAATGGTGAGTTTCTAAAGAAGGAAATTCTAAAGAAACTATAAACAATCTCAACAAGAAAAAAAGATGGTGAAATAACAAAGGGGGGGGGGGGATTTCAAATGGACCCCTGCAGAGAAACACTAATTATATATTCTACTAAGTCCACCTGTATCCCTCCCTCCTATAGCCAAATACAGATCATATATACTGTGTGTGTGTGTGTGTGTGTGTGTGTGTGTGTGTGTGTGTGTGTGTGTGTGTGTGTGTGTGTGTGTGTGTGGAGAGAGAGATATATCCGAAAAATATGGACAGCTGCATCCTCAGCAGTGCTTGATTTTAAAGACTCCTATACTTGCAAAGCTGTAATGTGAGAATGGGATGCTTCCACCACGAACAAGCCATTTTCACCATTAACGTGGTTGCTGTGGGTTCTCTCTGATCTCCTCGTGCTGTGAAGTCAATTCTGACTTAGGTGACCCTTTCAAGAATTTTCCAGCTAGAGAAATGGTTTACCATTCCCTTCTGGGGATTTCCCGGACTACGCAGCTTGCTGTACACACAGGAGAGAAAATGGGGAATCAAACTCCCGACCTCTGGCTCCACAACCAGAAACCTAAGCCACTGAGCTGTCCAGCCAGCCCTGAAAGGTAAACTTGTGGTAACTAGCCCGTGATTTGCTTAGGATATCTCAAATGAACAATCCTGTGCTAACAGAAAGGTAGGATGTCCTTTGTCATTCTTACTCTTCTATAGAGGACTAGAAGACTTTAAGTCTGAGTTTGCTGGGAGAGGGCTGACATTTTTCTTCACTTCTTCACTGCTACTCCTTGCAAAGACCAAGATGTGTTGTGCCCTCTAGACCAGTACAAAAGGGTTCTTAAAACAATAGATGCATGTGTCACCCAGGTCATTTGTGGAAGTCACTCATTAATCAGTGTGTCAACAGGGAAGTCTCTCATATCCTTAGAAAACCTCTGGAAAACCATCAGAAAATCATCTAAACCCAGGGGTCTCTAATAAACCCTTCACAAATTTCAAATATACTTGAGGAACAGAAAAAAGGTGACCGCTAGCAAGATTACCTGATCTAAGTGCCTGTCTTTCATAAGTTCATATTCATTTTGCAGTGTATGATGAAAGAGAGTCCATATCAACTGTCTGAGATCCAGGTGGTCCGGCAGAAGACGCAAACATAAATTGTTCAATCGTGTATAAGCCAGCCAATACACTAGAGAAGAGCAATAGCAATATTTAGAGATTAGACTCCTCTCAAATAATTGCTTAACTTATGTTACTACTAGTCAGTGGTTTACTGCCAACACGTTACAGGAATGTACCACAAAGTGCTTGATTTTAAATACTGCAAAATCAAGGGCTTTGGTATTGTTTGGTATTACAGAGCAGCAGTAATCACTTGTGGCTACAGCAGCAGGCCTTAATGTATAGCCTTAATGTATAGCTGCTTTTTCTCCCCCTGCTGTTAAAGATGCTTTAATTAAGTATTTTTTTTCTGAACTGAGTAAAGTTTTACTTCAGAAAGATAAGTCAGAATATCTAAAAAGCAAATTGATTAGAACCAACAATGTGGTTTCAAGCTGTTATTCCAACCTAGCAAATAGGGCAGGAAAAGGAATGCTTTTGTCTCAATAAAGAACAGTGCTTTGCAGATGCCAGGTAGGTAATGGTTGGCCTTGTTTGAAAGCCAGTCCTATCTGACTCTAGGGTTCAGTGCTGTTTATAGCCAAAGAGCCAGCACCGTCTACAGACATTTTCATGGACAGCATGGAGAGTCGCCTGTGGCGAGTGGGGTGGTGCTAGAAATCTAAATAAATAAATAATAAACGATATTTCCTTCCCACCAAAGCAATACCTATTTGTCTACTTGCAATTTCTTGCTTTCAAACTGCTAGGTTTGCAGGAGCTGGGACAGAGATGGGGAGCTCACTCTGTTGTGCTGCTCTCGGGTGTTGAACTGCTAACCTGCCGACCTTCCAATCCTCAAGTTTAGCATCTTAAACCACTAAAGCCACTACAGTTTATAGATTACAGGTATAGGAGCTTAAATGCAAAATGTGCCTTGTAGACACAGGAAGGAATTCTGCTCACCCATTCCCTTTCCACGCAGAGGATGCTTTAGTCTGAGACCAAGGTGCTGTTCTTGTTGCTTTCAGGGTTATCTTTACTATATTGGAGGGAGGGGGAATTCTCTGAAACAAAAATCTATTTGAAAAAGATTTACTCACCCTTTTTGTAGAACAATGACAAGGAGGTAGATTTATATATTTTCTGAGACTGGTTTACCACTGCAGGCTGAGACTCTGGAGAGGAATGTACTGAAGTGGAAGATTTTGTTGGGGAGAGATACCTAGGAAAACAAGGGTTATAAAATAAATGAGAATGGCTGCCAGCAACCAGGGGTTTCACTCCCACAATTCAGCCTGGGTGGTTTCTCGCCAAGTTAAAGAGTAAATGGCATTTAATTCTAAAAGTCTCATCCCTAGTGGTTGGCTATCTAAGAACTCACACGCGTGTCTTCTGCCTCCACAACCATTTCAGAAATTTCTAGCACTGAGATTGGACAGGAACACTCCCTCTTTTGTATACCCTAACTTTCTATGGTCTGAGCAAGGCAGAAGCCTGAACTAACTTTTAGAAGAAAGGAGGTGTTATGATGTCTTTGTGATATACACTGAATACTTCTGGAATGCACAGAAGGAAGGCTGATTTTAAGAATCTGATGCCCAATGATGGATTTTCCCAACAATGGGGGTGACTATAGAAATAGATCATGGTGGCTGGAGGTTACTATCAGTGCCTATGATATGTGGGCCTATGAGAAAAGATTCAACTATAGGAAAGTGCTATAATTGATTCTAAACAGACCTCTGATAGGAGTGAACACTGCTAAAAAATACAGAGGATGCAAAAAATATAAACACATTAAGAAAAAACTGTATTAAAATTGTAGAACTCAATATATACCGATAACAAAAAAACGAATAGTGCTTCAAGATAGAATAGACATTCCCTGGCCAAACAGCCCACTGATCTGACTTAATAATCATGTTCTCAGAATTTCTTTACAGATTTACATTACTTACAGGTCTGCAGCAGTGTGATTATGTTGAGGAGGCTGAGCAAAACAGTTGGTAGATTCAGGCTCGTCAACTTGTCCCTCTCGCTCCTTTGACAGTTTTATAAGCTCAAATAATGGTGAGTCCTTCACAAAACACCACAAAATACAGGATTAAATTCTTTAGGGAAATACCTTTTTAGACGTTTTGAACAACTGAATATAACTTCATATACAAAACAAGAACTGCCTATATAACAGAACTAAGACGTTGCACATATTTAGAAAGATGTATACATTTAAGTACTCTACCCAACCCAGAGTGGTAGCAACAATTTACTCTGAAAAGTGTTATAGGGTGGAGTGCAGTGGGAATGGAAACTCCATTGGTTCTGGGCATGGGCAAAGATGATGTAGCAGGGCAAGCACCAATGGAAAAGTCCACAAGAATCAGACCCCCAGCTTGAAATAATTTTCTCTTGTTAAGTGTCAAATGGAAGTCTGGCCAGGTTATCTTGCTATGGTAATAGAGTTGACCATGCTGCCAACAACTCAATGGCGAGCATCAGGCTACGGTTAACGAACCTGACAACCTTGAGGACTAGCAGCCTTGGCCAAGTCCACAGGGAAGGGTGATGGTCCTCAAATGGATTAAATCCCACTTGAATCCATCTTGATGGAGGGCAGCAGCTTCATTAATACTGGCCTGGGGCTGATTATTCATTCATTCATTCATTGTATATCTATACTGCCCATTTGATGAGGATTTTGTGTGCCAAAAGGGCTCAGGTCCAGAAAGTGATTCGCAGAGCTAGATCAATGGTAAGGGTGTCATGCTGCAATGCAGAAAGGAGATGAAGGGCCACAGCATTATATTTGCAGGACAGTCTTCATGGGTGATCACCATGATGATTGCCTATATATGTATTCAGATACGGCAGAAGAAGAAGTGTTAAATAAGAGAGAGATCATCTTGAGATATGGAATTAAACAAGATTAAACTAAGCATTTTAGAGGCAACATATTCACAACTAAAAAGTATTGACTACAAGCAAAAGCAAAGTTTCCTCAGCACCAACACAAAACATATGCTAGATACAGAAACATAAGAGTTTAGTTTGGGGAGGAGTTGTCCGACTCCTGGGTTCAACAGTACGGGGTACCTCAGGGATTGGCAATCTCCCCGATGCTGTTTAACATATATATGAGGCGGCTAAAAAAGACCATCAGGAGATTCAGAGTCTGCTTTCATCGGTACGCTGATGATACATAGCTCTATCTCTCCTTCTCCACTTCAGTAGTGGAGGTCGTTCAGAACCTGGAGAAGCACTGGGAGGCCAGTCATGGTATGGATGAGGGGTAATAGATTGAATCTGAATCTGGATAACACGGAGGTGACACTGGTAGGGGGTAACTATACTCAGGTTGAAAGGACTCCTCTTAAATTGGGGAATGTATATACCCGTGACGGTGAACCTTGGCACTCCAGATGTTCTTGAACTTCAATTCCCAGAAGCCCAAGCCCCTATGAATCCACATGAATGGGTTTACTGCGATTCATCTGGCCCATGACGCCCCCGTCACTCCTGGAAGCGGAAGTAAAACATGCCCGTGCGGGTGCATTTTATTTCCGCTTCCAGGAGTGACGAGGGCAGCACGGGCCAGATGAATCGTAGTAAACCCATTCGTGTGGATTCATGGGGGCTTGGGCTTCTGGGAATTGAAGTCCAAGAACATCAGGAGTGCCAAGGTTCACCATCATGGGTATATAATCTGGACATGCATCTTGGCCAGTCACTGAAACTAGAAAATCAAGGCTGCATGTTTTTCATCTGCGGTGCATAGTCCAGCTCTGCTCACTCCTGGACAGGGGATCCCTGATAGCATTAACTATTAAGTAATCATTGACATAAGGGACTGTGGTGACTTAGTGGTTAAGATGATGCACTTGACAACTAGAAGGCAGGCAGGTCAAGAGTTTGAGACTCAAGTGCTGTGCTCTTGTCTCTGTCCCAGATCCTGCCAACCTAGCAGTTTGAAAGCAAGAAATTGCAAGTAGATAAATAGGCGCCACTTTGTTAGGAAAGGTAGCAGCATTCCAAGCACTCCAGTTTTTAATCATGCCTGCCACATGACCATGGAAACGTCTGCAAACACAACATTGCTGGCTCTTTGGCTATAAACAGAGATAAGCACCGAACCCTAGAGTCGTGATTCGACTGGCTTTCGAGCAAGGGCATCCTTTACCTTTACCTAATCATTGATATGCAATTTAACCAGGAAGAGTAAATTGCATATGTTATTATAGGAAGAAAAAAAGGAAAAGAAAGAAGTTTTCTATAATTGTTCAAAGTTCTCAAGTTTCCTGCAACAGCTAAAAGAATCTATAAAGATCTTTAATTACAGAAATACAATAAGACTATTTCTTCTAGCTTTCAGAATTGTTAGCAAGGTTTTAATGACCACAGTGAATTAACGTATAATTGCATGCTTCGTGGAAACAAAGTCTTGCTTATTTTAAACTCATAAAAAAACGAAGTGAAAGTAGAAAGCCTCTCCCTCTTCCTGTGATGTCAGCTGGCAAGCTAAGTAAGCATGGGTGGAGTATCCTTTTCTCTGCTGAAGAAAGAAAGCTCAGGTTCAGCAAGAAGAGACACGCTTTCAAATTTTCTCTCCATGCTTTCCACCCTGGGGTACATCGGCGTTTCAACAAGTCTGTAAGCTTACCCAACAGGACAAAAGCAAGAAGACAGGAAAAGTCCAGGGCGGCGTGGAATGAAGGAAATCTGTTCGTGAAGAATTTTTTACCTGCTTGGAAATTTGGGGATGTTCTGTTCTACTTCTCCAGCACAACAGTGGCACCATGCTAAGCAATTGATGTGTGATCTTTATTGTTAAATATTATTAGGTTTGGCTACATGAGTTATGCTACTTGAGGGGTGGGATTCTTGGACCACCAGAATGCTGCCCTCCACTGATCATTGGACTTCTAAAGTAAAGCCAAACACCAACGAAAGCATTCAAGAACTAGACTTATGAGCCATCCAAGGATTCTACAACAACCGCAACACTCAATTAAAAGAAGGTACAGTTTCATTCGTTTAAGAAACATATTTGTGAAAACCGATGGCAATGTTAACCTCCAACTGTTCTACAGACGATTCCTTTAAGTATACCTTATACGGATGTATGTTTAGTTTGGTATTTGTCCTTGGTTTACTATCCAACTGTGTTGCTATCTACATTTTCACCTGCGCATTAAAAGTGCACAACGAGACTACAACCTACATGCTTAATTTAGCAATATCGGATCTCCTTTTCGTGATAACATTACCCTTCAGGGTTTACTATTTTGCATCAAAGGATTGGCCTTTTGGAGACGCACTCTGCAAGATTTCTGTCGTACTGTTTTATATAAATATGTATGGAAGCATTTTCTTTTTGACCAGCATAAGTATTGATCGTTTCCTGGCAATTGTATATCCATTCCGGTCAAGGACTTTCCGAACAAAAAGAAACGCAAAGATAATTTGCATTGCAATCTGGACAACTGTGATCACTGGAAGTATACCGGCAAGTTTCTTTCAATCGACTAATGCTCGTGTCAGCGTTGAAGGACTACCGCAGAACTCATGCTTTGAACATTTTTCTGAAGCAACCTGGAAAACCTATATTTCAAGGATAGTTATTTTCATTGAAATTGTAGGGTTTTTTATTCCACTGATACTGAATGTGACTTGTTCCACGATGGTTTTAAGGACTTTAAATAAGCCGCTGACATTAAGTCGAAATAAGTTGAGCAAAAGAAAAGTTCTTAGAATGATTTTTGTTCACTTGCTGATATTCTGTTTCTGTTTTGTGCCCTATAATATTACTTTAATACTTTATTCACTCATGAGGACACAAATGTGGGTTAGCTGTTCATTGGTTACTGCTGTCAGGACTTTATATCCAATCACACTGTGTATTGCAGTTTCAAACTGTTGTTTCGACCCTATAGTTTATTATTTTACTTCTGAAACTATTCAGAATTCAATCAAAATGAAGACCTGGTCAACTAGAAAACATGATTACAATTCCTCTAAAACACAAGTATCTGGTAAATATATTCAACATGGACTCCAAAATTTAACAGCAAGAACATTTGAAAATGAATCTACAATATAAACCAGGGGTGCCCAAACGTTTTGGGCCACGGGCTGTTCACGTGGTTCAGGGGCCGGTCACTATGGGTGCATTTTACTTCTGCTCCCAGGAGCGATGAGGGCTTCATGGGCCGGATGAAATGCTGTTGGGGCTGCATGCGGACCCCAGGCCATAGTTTGGGCAACCCTGAGGTGAAAGAACTATAAAATGAAAACTAAATGTTTACAGTGTGTTTTTTGCATAAGAATTGTCTCATATACATAACAATTATATTGATTGAAACCTTTTTTAAAAACCCCAAATGCCTTAATCTGTATATACCAAATGTAACTTATTTTCATGAAATACAGTCTTTTAAAAGTTTCACTTATCCCTGTGTCGAGTAAAGAAATGTGGTATTGACTTTTTAAAGAAACAAAGAACTCAGTGTATAGAAAAGGTCAAAGTAATACTATTTTAACACTGTTTTAAAATGTTAAAATTAATTACAAACTAAGCTATGAATCTCGGTTTTGAACAGATAAAATAATATTGGGTCAATTTATTTTCCTTGAACTCTCAGTCCAGTAAATCTCAATGTTCAGCATTTCTGCCTTCAGTTGGTTTTAACACAGCATGTCACTTGCACTTGTGACATTTCAACCCAAATAGACTTCCGTTCCGTGCTCCGGTGTCTAGTCATGCCTGCCACATGACCACGGAAATGTCTGCAAAGCTGGCTCTTTGGTTTTGAAACAGAGATGAGCACTGAACCCTAGAATCGGATACGACTGGCTTTCAAGCAAGGGAAACCTTTACCTTACCTCTGGTGTTATAAAACCTTGATTGACCATTTCTGTTTATCAGTTCAAAGTCCAAATATGAACAGCAAAGGCTTGCCTTGGGGTTTCCCACTTCTACAATGCGTGGCAGCAAGGCTACTAGCTCATATTAGATACTGCTTCTTCCGTGTCTAGGCTAAACATGAAACTGCCAAAATGAAGCCACCTTTTGGTGAATTCATTCTGCAGTTCCTTTCACCTGACCTAGTCTGAGAAAAATTAGCCAGTACAAGGTGGCCGTTGACCGAGGTACGCCCAATTGTGGTTTAAAAATACCACAATCTTCAATGAGGCTCTTTCTGTGTACCTCTACTTTAATCAGGGGTCATCAACCTTTTAAAGCTGTGGGCCGGTTCACACACCCTCACAGTTGGGGGGCCGGATTAGTGTCCCCCCTCTTGCTGATACAGGTGGCAGCAGCAGTGAGTGGGGGGGGGCCCTCTGGGTGGTCCCACCACCAGTAGCTTACCGCTTACTGGAGGAGCTGCATGGTGTGGATGAAGGAGGGATCCAGGCTGTCCTTCTCACCCACACTTTGCCAGAGCAGCCCCCAGGAAAGACGTAGGCAGCCATATGCAACCACCACTTCCGCCGCTTCCTCAATCCTTGTTCCCTCCGCTTGGCTTGGTGTGTCGCTAACCGCGCTCAGCAGCAGGGCGGATGTTGTAAGGCTTATGACAGGGGTGCCCAAACTTTTCAGGCCATGGGCCAGTCACATGGTTCAGGGAGCTGGTCACTATGCCTATGGGCTGGATCCGGCCCACGATGCCAATTCATCCGGACCACGAAGCCCTCATCACTCTTATACTTTTTACTCCTGGAAGCATTTTACTTCCGCTTCCGGGAGCAACAAGGGCTTTGCAGGCCAGATGAATTGGTGTCGGGGGCCGGATCCGGCCATAGTTTGGGCACCCCTGGCTTATAACATCTGCCCTGCTATAGAGCACCATTAGGAACACACCAAGCCAAGCTGAGGGGACAAGGATTGAGATAGTGGCGGCAGCAGAAGCGGCGACTGAAGTGGACCAGATGAGATAGTGCCATGGGCCGGATCCAGCCCACGGGCCGGACGTTGAGAACCCCTCAATGTACAGAAAAAGCCTATTTCATTAAGATGCTCTCCAGATATTGTGATCTTGTAAAGTAGGCCTCTTCACACATGGATACTGTCTGACAGGCATGCAAGAGAAGGTTTCTTCTTGTGCTGATTCCAGATTGGGGAAAGTACTTTTGTTGGAGTTCCTTTCATTCCCATTGCTTTTAGGGAAAGCAGGAAGACGCATATGGTGTGTTAAACTTTTTTTTTTAATTATTGTGATGGTTCTCTGTTTAAGTTGTTTTTAATTAGCTGCTTTAATGGGATTAAATGGAATTAATAAAATGTAGTAATTAGAAAAGCAGCTGCAAGACAAATTTACTGCAGAGTATAAACGTCCGTATGTTTCCAGCTTATGCTGGTATTGGTACAAGTTGAAGGTCATTATATCCCAAAGCCTCACTGTGACAATTAAAATCTCCAATAACAAATTTTATTTGGTCATAGATAAAACTGCCTGGTTTTATAGGGTTTCAATTTTATTTGTTTCTGTCACTGCAGTTGATATTATACTGAGACCAGGTCTAACAGAAATTGCACTCCCATAGTGATTGCTGTCTCTCAACTGCTAATTCCATTCCAGCCACTTTGGGTCTGAAACTTGCTGTCCCATGATGTGTTTCTTAGAATATGTCACATTTATGTTTACCACACACATATCTGCTAGTAGAATACTCTTATTATTAGAAAGACCCTCACTATTTATTGAGATCATTGTTAAGGTGGTTTAATTAACCTAAAAGCTTATTTAATTTCTTTATCCTGTAACTAAACCAGTATTTTTTCTGAGCCTTTTGTGAATAGTACCATAGGGTTTTAACTGTTAAGTTCTGGTTTCACTGATGTTTTTATTATTGGTTTATTATATGGTATTTTGCTATAACTCACCCTGGGAGGATTCATACTAAAAGATTGTTTATAGGGCTTACTTAAAACTGAATGAAATGAGAAAACAATAATCTAGAATAATCTAAGCATTAGATAATCCTATCCAAGCAATAGAAATTCTTGTAAAAGGAAAGTGCAACCAACAGAAGGATCTTAAGTCTACATTAGCTTAAAGTCAATATCCATTTCCCTTAAACTAAGCACAGACAAAGTAATGTTCCTAAAAATGCATGGCTTTGCTATTCATCCCCTTCTTGAATCTGTACACTGAACTAATAGTAAGAAAGTCATACATGAAGGAGGAGTGAAAGAATTGGTGGAAGAAACACCAATAATGTGATTATTAATCAAATTAATAATTTGGCGTAGTGGTTAAACTGCTGTATTGCAGCCAAAACTCTGCTCACAATCTGAGTTTGATCCTGAAGGGACTCAGCCTTCCATCCTTCTGAGGTCAGCAAAATTAATACTCAGCATGTTCAGAACATACCTGTCAAGTTTTGGGAAATTTCTGTCAAATAACGGAAATTTCCCGGCCAAAATGGGAAACTGGACAGCTATGCTTATCCTGTGCTGGCCTCCAGTCTAACTCCAGTCTAATTGCAGTATAACTAATACAGGATCACAGCGGGAAAGAGTTTAAAATATGGGGGTTTGACAAAAATTTCCCGAAACTTGACAGGTATGGTTCAGGACAAAATGCTAATTAGCTTGTGAACTAGTCAAAGAATGTACTAAGTGCTATGGGGTGGTATATAACTGTAATTGCTAATTAAGTCAAATGCATATAACACCATCTTACTGGCAGAAAGCTGCAATGATCTAAAAACAACTTTTAGTAGAAGTGAAAGAAGAAAGTGCCAAATCTGGATTGCAGATGAACATTATGATGACAACAATAATGACTACAGAAGAACAATACAACTTTAATGTGGACAATGGAGAAATTGAAAGAGTAAAAGATTTTGCAAAATTGGTGTGGTAGGAGATGCTATTGGGAAAAGAAGTCCAGAGTGGGTGGAGATTTCTAAAAAAAGGTACTGTAATTCTAAAGACAAAACTCCAACAGTTCTAACAAGAAAGGAAAGTGAAAGATAGCAAAAAAAAAAACCAACAACCCAAAAACAACCCAATGTGAGCTCAGAGAACAGCTAAAAAAAAGACACATATAGGAAGGGAAAGGGAAGTCAGGCTACAAAAGGAAGTAGCAAACAATTGCAAGTATGGTGTTACCAAGGCAAAAGATGAGAATGAGCTAAGATTAGCAAGAGATACTAAAAGCAACAAAAAAGCATTCTTCAGATATGTGCGTAGCAAAAGACAAAGAGAAGCAGTGGTTCGGATCCTCAGGAGGAGGGATGGGAAAATGATGGCACATGGCAAAGAAAAGGCAGAAGTGATCAATTCCTACTTCAGCTCTGTCTTTTTCCTAAAAGACAGTTTATGATGCTCCAGGTACAAAGAATGGCAGCTTGAGACTGATAAACAAAGTCAAGGAACATCTTATACCCATACCTGTCAAGTTTTGGATTTGGAAATAAGGGAAATTTCCCAGCAAATAAGGGATACTTGACAGCTATGCTTATCCTGTGCTGCCCTCCAATGGTGGCAATAGGCCATTGCAATCTAATTAATAAGGGATGATGGCGGGAAAGAGGGTAAAATAAGGGGTTTTCCTGACCAATAAGGGATACTTTACAGATATGTATACCTTTGGATGAGTTCAAATCACCAAGGCTGGATTAACAGTATCAATGGATATTGAAGGAACTGTCTGAAGAAATCTCAGAATTGCTATCATTTTCCTGAAATCATGGAGGATGGGTAAAGTGCCAGATGATTGGAGGAGGGCTAACATTGTCCCTATCTTCAAAAACACAAAAAAAGAAGGAACCAGGGAATCACAGACTAGTCAGCCTGACAGCAATTCCAGGGAAAATTCTGGAGCAGATTATAAAGTGGTAAAAAAATAAATAAATTTTGTGTCAGAAATTACTTTGGGTTGAAAGGATTATTGCTGGAGAAATTCTGTTCTCTGCATACCTGTCAACCGCGGCTCCGGAAAATACGGGACCTGCGTAGAACGGTTCTGCGCAGATCGCCTTCTACGCATGTGTAGAAGGCTTTTACGCTTGTGTAGAACCCTTCTACGCTTCTACGATCCCCTTCTGTGCAGATCACCTTCTACACATGCGTAGAAGGGTTCTACGCAAGCGTAAAAGCCTTCTACGCATGCGTAGAAGGCGATCTGCGCAAAAGGGATGTGCAGTACCTCTTAACCCCCCCCCCCCCCCGCTGCCAATTCCAGGGTTTGGGCAGCTGCGGGCGGGAAATGGCGCAAATCTGCGCCGAAAATTGGGAAATCCTGGCCAATCCGGGAAGGTTGACAGGTATGGTTCTCTGTAAGCACCTTGAAAACAATGCAGTAGAAACCTGAAGCCAAATTGATTTGTCAAGAACAAATCCTGTTAGACTATTTTTTTTATCTCATACTGTATTTTGTTTGAGTAACTTTCTTGGTAGATGGAGGGAATGCTGTAGATGTGATACACCTTGATTTCAGAGAAAAGCCTTTGACAAAGTGCCCCATGATATTCTGCCTACCAAACTAACTAGGTGTGGCCTGAATAGAACAAGTGTCATTAGAATATATAGAATCTAAACTAAACACTAACAAATCACCAGGACCAGATGGCATCCATCCATGAGTTCTCAGGGAACTTAAAGATGAAATTGCTGATCTCCTAGCCAAAATATATAATCTTTTCCTCAAATCAGGCTTTGTGCCTGATGACTGGAAGGTAGCGAATGTAACACCAATTTTCAAAAAAGGATCCAGCGGTGATCCAGGAAATTACCGACCTGTCAGTTTGACATGTGTCCCAGGTAAAGTGATGGAAACCATCCTAAAAGATAGAATTAATAGCCACATAGAAGAGAAGGCGCTGCTAAAGGAGAGCCAACATGGCTTTTGCAAGGGCAAATCATGCCTCACTAATCTGTTGGAATTTTTTGAGAGTGTCAACAAGCATGTGGATAAGGGGGGTCCAGTGGACATTGTTTATTTGGACTTTCAGAAGGCTTTTGACAAGCTCCCACACCAAAGGCTCTTGAATAAACTTACCAGTCATGGAATAAAGGGACAGGTCTTGTCCTGGATCAGCAACTGGCTAAGGGACAGGAAACAGAGGGTAGCACTAAATGGACACTTCTCCAAGTGGAGGGAAGTAAAGAATGGGGTCTCCCAAGGTTCAGTACTGGGACCCCTGCTTTTCAACCTCTTCATAAATGATCTAGAGGTAGGAGTAAAAAGCAAGGTAGCCAAATTTGCTGACGACACTAAATTATACAGGGTAGTGAAAACTGTGATTGTGAGGAGCTCCAGAGGGATCTCTTGACACTGGGAGAGTGGGCAAAACAGTGGCAAATGAGCTTCAACACTAGTAAGTGCAGAGTGATGCATGTTGGGGCAAAAAAACCCAATTACATTTATAAGCTGATGGGGTCTGAACTCTCTGCGACAAACCAGGAAAGGGACCTTGGTGTCCTGGTGGACAGCTCAGTGATGGTGTCAACCCAGTGTGCCTCAGCAGTGAAAAAAGCAAACTCAATGCTAGGGATCATTAGGAAGGGTTTAGAAAATAAGTCAGCAAGTGTCATTTTGCCTCTTTATAAATCTATGGTGAGGCCCCATCTGGAATACTGTGTACAGTTCTGGTTGCCATACCTCCAGAAGGATATTATGGAGTTGGAAAAAGTGCAGAGGAGGGCAACCAGAATGATTAGGGGACTGGAACACCTTCCTTACCATCTGAGGCTGCAACGGTTGGGCCTCTTCACTCTTGAACAACGGCGTCTAAGAGGTGACCTGATTGAAGTTTATAAAATCATGCACGGTGTGGACAAAGTAGATAAGGAAAAACTGTTTTCCCTATCGCACAACACTAGAACTAGGGGACACTCGATGAAACCTTTGGGTACTAGTTCTCAAACAAATAAGAGAAAGTACTTTTTCACCCAGAGGATTCTGGTCTATGGAACTCCCTGCCAGAAGAAGTGGTGACAGCTGTCAATCTTGACAGCTTTAAGAAAGGATTAGACAAGTTCATGGAGGACAAGGGTATCAATGGCTATAATTATGGATACTTAAGGACAACCTCTGGGTTGGAGAGATAGGCAGGATATCTCTCAATGCCATTTCCAGGGAATGCTAAGCAGGTGAAGGCATCTCCTTGGGAATAATACCCTGAAGGAAATGGTGAGCCACTGTGTGAGACAGAATGCTGGACTGGATGGGTTCCTGTGGCCTGTTCCAGCAAGGCTGTTCTTATGTTCTTAATCATACTCAGAAATTGCAAATAAATGGATCCTTCTCAAACTGGTATGGGATACCAAGTGGAGTACCACAAGGCTCAGTCCTGAACCTGGTGCTCTTCAACATTTTCATTATTAACTTGGATGAGGAAGTAAAGTGAATACTCCTCCAATTTGCAGATGACACAAAATTGGGTAGAATAGCTAAAACCTTGGAAGACAGGAACAGAATTCAAAAAGATCTTGATAGGCTTGAACGCTGGGCTGAAACCAACAGAATGCAATTAGGCAGGGATAAGTGCAAAGTTTTACAGCGGGGGGTGATGGCTAAATGCAGTTACAAGATGGGGGATACTTGGCTCAGTAATACCACAGCAAGAAAGGTATTAGAATTATTATAGTTCACAAGCAGAATATGAGTCAACATTGCAATGTGGCCAATGTGGCTGCAAAAAAGGAAAATGCTATTTTAAGCTGAAAATCCCACTGTTTCAGGGAAGGAAAGTCTTGCATCAAATTTCATGGGCATGTTATAGATAAGCCTATGCTGCCCAGCATGACTGCACACATGTTAATCATTGGGGTAAAACAATAAACCATACAGGTTTTTAAGGCAACTCTGCTTTTTCCTAGGGGAATACAGAGAAAACATCAATAATTTAGTACTACTCCTATAATTTAGTATATTTGTTAAAGTAATGTTTTCTTATTACATATATGTTATATATACAGACACCAAGGAAAAATACATTTGCATTTGTATAAAACTTACCGATCGCCATGCAAGGGATTCCATAATTTGGTGTTCACAGCATTCTAAGTGTTTTCTCATTTCTCTTGTCAGGCTTGGTTCTGCTTTAATGAAGCTCTCAATAACTTTGTATAAGTCAAAGGCTTTTAGGTTAAGTACATTGATGATCCATGGGAAAGACAAGACTGTTTCCATATTTGTATTATCATTTTGTGAAGAGCTCCCTGGGGCTAAAGAGAACACAACTTGTTAATTTAATATTTAGTTACATAAAGTCTTGTTTAAATTAATTTATTCATATGTTGTAATATGCATCAATATTAGGAATTCAAATTTACCTTAACAGATTTACTATTCACAACCTACTATTATCACTGAACACAACATTCTGCTCAAGGATTAAAATCTGAAAAAGACACTGTTTAATATATATATGGAAGCTACGTTTTACTTACTACCATATGTAGCCATGATAACTTCAAGAGCACAGGCCAGCAGAGATATATGAAAGATCTTGTTATTCAGAAGTTTGCTGTAAGAAAATAGTGTTAACAATGGGTTTTAATATTCTTAAATTCTATAGGAATTAGAGTATGTATTGCACACATACCTAAAATTATGAATTGATAGACGTTTTTCTTCCTAGAGAAAATGCACAAAGACTTTAGTAAATTCAAAAAAAGAAGTGTCCTTATCAAATGTTGCAAATTTTGAAAACCTACCCAAATTTTGAAAACCTACCAATTTTAAGATGGATTCCATCACTCTGTAGTACAAACGTACACCAAATCTATACCTCTGGGTGGGGAAAAGAACGTTAAGAGACTTTTGTAATACAATGCCATTTCATTACATGAAAATATTATCTAACACAGTGGTGGCGAACCTTAGAGATCGATGGCCCAAACAGAGGGGTGGGGCAAACTCTGTGCTGGGGGAAAGGAGGAAGCACTCCCATTGGGCTGCTGGGCAGAGGGACGAGGTGAACTTTGCTGGGAGGAGGGAGGAAGCAACAGCGTGCATGCCAACAGAGAAGACTGGGAGTGCCCTCTCTGACACGCGTGCCATAGGTTCACACCACTGACCTAACAGATATTCCGCTATTTGTGATGAAAGGGTTTTAAAAGTAATTCTACTAGAAAAGGGGTGCCCAAACTACGGCCCGTGGGCTGGATCCACCCCAATGCCAATTCATCCAGCCCATGCAGCTCCCAGAAGTGGAAGTAAAATGCACCTGTGCATGTAAGAGAATACTGCCATAAATGCACCCACGGCTGTCGTAAACGCATTTACAACAGCCACGGGTGCATTTATGGCAGTGTTCTGCACGTGTACGGGCATGTTTTACTTCCGCTTTTGGTGGGAAGAACCACGTGACCAGCCAGCAGCCCAAAATAATTGGGCACCCCTGTACTAGAAAAATACATCCTAACTAGAGCATGCACTCCAATGGAGAGAGGGGGGAGGAATACAAAGAAAAGAAGACCAAGACATTTTTAGAAATCTGCAAATTTATGCTTATTCAATATCTGCATCCATTAACGTGCCTTTGGAAACACACTACGTGAAAATTAAAACAAAATGGCTGAAATTCTGTTACATAACATAAGCCTAGTCATGAGTTTTATGCCATTCCTCACCAGTAAATAAAGTACACTGGCCATGATTCTCGGGGGCATGCCTATACCAAGCCATGCACACCCCTGCGAATTGTAATGAAGGTTCTTCGTTTACTGGTGAGGAAAGCAAGACGGAAACTTTGCTTACATTACACAACAGACTACAGTAAATATTTGTGAACAGGATAGTTCATTTTTACTTATCCATTAACAAGTAGTTGATCCAGGAAATAACCCATAACACTCAACAAATACAGCATATTATTTTGGCATTTCCCTCCCAAAATACCATATTTTCCGGTGTATAAGACGCATCCTATTGTTACCAAAATAGCCCACTATAGCCCACTATCTACAGTACAAGACACACTCCATTTTTCCAGTGTATTTTAAGGGGGGGAGTGGGTCTTACACACCAGCAAATATGGTAATATAACTGAAGTCACAGATTTATTTATTATTATTTATTTGTTAGTTTAAATTTATATTGCTGCCCACTCACCGTAGCGACTCAGGGCAGTTTACAAACAATATACAGATGTAAAAGTAAGTTTTATTTATTTATTATTTTTATGCCACAATTAGTGAAAATGCATTACACTGAGTGACTCAAAACATTACAAAAACCAGCAAAAGTGTAAAAATTCCCCAATATACATTAAATAAAAAATAATAAATACAACCACACAATAAATACAAAAAATAAAATATAGCAAATACAAGTAATTAAATAAGTATGGCCACCCAGATGGCTATTGTAAGTTCAAAGTAATTCAATTTCTTAAAAAATTATAAATAGAGCCATTTGGGGAGAGCAAAAAGCAGAGGACTGGTTTCTTGTGTTTGAAAAATGGGGGTGGAGCATCAAACCCAGGGCCACCATCAGGGCAGTACTACCAGTACTGCCTTATAGGACCCGGAGCAGACAGGGGCACTGCTGCCGGCAGCCATAACTGTGACATTACTATGAGTGTGGGGCCCAATAGGATTGCTCAGTATGGGGCCCAGAAATTTCTGACAGCGGCCCTGATCAAACCAACTCTTGCTTTTAAGAAGAGAGCCTAGCAGACCATCATGCCAAAAACATTTGAATGTGTGCCTGAAAAAGTGATCATGAATCACGAAAGCTCGCAATGATTTTGTTATTTAGTGATCCAGAAAAGGTATCACCTTCTATTTCTGCATAAGATTATGTAATTTATTTATAAATTAGAGTTATCAGGTGAAACTGCTTGATGAAAAAGATTATGTGTTTAGTTATTTCCTAAAGGTAATTAAAGATGAAGCTGATCTTATTTCATACTAGCGGATTACCCGGCTTCGCTCAGGTTTTTCTTTTCTTTAACGTAGGCCAGGCTTTCCCACTTGGAAACCTTGTAGGGTGTATGTGGGTCACTCCTGCCTCCCTTCCTCCGTCTCTCTCTTCCCTCACCTGTCCTGCTTCTGGGTCACTCCTGCCTCCCTTCCTCCGTCTCTCTCTTCCCTCACCTGTCCTGCTTCTCCATCGACGGTCACTTACCGCCCTTCCCATACATGTATCCAGCCACCTGGTGAGAGAGCAGCACGCAGCTGTTGAGGAGCCCTCGGACCATCTCTCCCTCCTCGGCTTCGCCTACTGTGGCCACCGCCTCTGCGGCTCCAGAGCTCGGAGGGACTCCCACAAGGGGCTTGTTACCCCCACAGTGTTGATCTCGCATGCCCATTTGCCTTCCACCTACTGTGAAAACTACAGCTGAGCTAGTCAGATGATGTCACACTCTCAACCTACCTGGGACTATGACACTCAACCTACCTGGGGCTATGACATCAGCCAATTACATCACTAGGAAGCATAGATCAATTGGGATGCAATTTGGGGGGCGTACACCCCCCATAGGGCTTGTGACCCCTGCAGTGCTGATCTCGCCAGTCCAAGATACGTATGTGCCAAATTTCAGCGGGATCAGTCAAGGGGTGTGGGAGCCTTTCAAGCATATACAAACCCACAGCTCTGTTTTATAGATATAGATGGTAAACTATTCCAAAATATGAGGGCTACAGCAGAAAATGCTCTTCCATTAGTCACAGCTTTCTTTACTTTTTAGGAGTGACTATTTGTAACTGAAGGAGATGAGTGCTCAGGTAGCATTGTCTTAAGGAGAGACACTCCTGAAGATAGGAGAAACCCATGGTTCTCAACCATGCGTTTTCAACCATGGGAGAAACCCATGATTCTCAACATGGCGCACACACCCTGGGGGTGCACCATGTAGGAGAACTATGGTTCTCAACCATGGGAGAAACTCATAGTTCTCAATGTGGCGCACACACCCTGGGGTTGTTGATTTTAAGGGGACCAATTTGAGAACATTTAGAGCAGGGGTTCCCAATCTATGGCTCATAGGCCAGGGCCGGCCCATGCACCAGTTAATTCTGTCCTTTCACAGAATAGGAAGCTTTGATTTACACTTTTTGTGTCCAAAACAGGAATATGAATATAACAAAGAATTACTGAAATACATTTTTAAAATCTGTTTTGATTCCATAGCTATATGAGAATAGTCATCCATGGGATTAACACACACACCTGCCAGTGATGTCATCAGGTGTTATGCATAGCTTTAAACCTACAGAAGAGTGATGATACTACCAGCAGCAGTCAACTTTTGGTAATGAGTCTTTAATTACCCAAAATCACCATCACCAAATGGCAAGGGAGATGTTTTGTAATATACATTTCCTCCTTCCACTCCTTAGCTCCCATATCTTTAATCCAATGAAAAGAATTATAAAGGTCAGAGAAGCTGCAGGACAGAAGTAGGAAGTTTTTAACTATCAAAAATTGCTTCCTCATTATTTTTCCATATTTAAGCTATGCAGCAGAATTTCAGCCATTATAACAATATATCAGAAAACAGCTTCTCAAAAGGCTCATTCAATACATCCCAAGAATTTGATACATTTTGTGTTTGAAAATCCAGAGATCTACTGCTTGAATAAGAAAATATATCCTTCCATCTCACCCTCCATTATCTTATGTGCTCTGGTGGTGCAGTGGTCAAAACATTGTGAGTTCTATTCTGATGGGGATCAAGCCTTCCATCTTTCCGAGGTCGGCAAAATACGTACCTGGCGTGTTGTTGGCAAAATGCTAATTAACTTGTAAACCGCCCAGAGAGTGTACTAAATGCTATGGTGTAATTCTATAAGTGTAATTGCTATTGTTAAGTAGTAATAGGTAATTATACCTGTGATCCAATTTCAGCACATCCCTGTCCAACTGCTTCAGCAAATTTTTCTTTGAAGACACAAGCCAGCTTTTCTATTCTTTTTAATATTTCTTGCATTGGATTTACTGTGCAATTCTGTAAAGGTTAGGAAAAGTTGTCTCTTAATGAATACTTTACACCAGAGAATCAAAAACTTAGTATAATAAGAGATTACAATATAACTACTGTAAATTTTGAACAACTTTATATCTTGGAAATCCTCAGAAGATTATGCAGTGAAAGATGTCATCTACCAACTTCATGCAGTATACCAGATATGATTCTATCAGGACCGGGTAGTTAGGATTCAATCATTTGTGCTGTGGGATATCCTAACATGTATTAAAGCATCCTACTGTATGGAATTTTAAAGACCTTCCAGACAATTTAATATTTCTAGGCAGACTTATTGTCTCTTCTCTTGACAGTTGGACACTTTTTGGTATGTGTTAAATTTCCAGTGTTCACTATTATTGCACTGGCTTTTGTAATTGTTTAGAATTTTAATATAAATTTTACTCCATTGTGTACTACTCTATTTTAACTTGTCAATTTTTCACATATGTTGCTTAGCGAATTTAGTATCTGAAGCAAGACATTATTGTACCATCTGCTAGAGGGGCTCACCTCTCTAGCACAAGGAGGAGGGCCTTCTCCATGTCCACTCCGGCATTCTGGAACCTCCTACCAACAGAGCTACGTCTCCAGACGGAATTGCTGCCTTTCAGAAAAGAACTTAAAACCTGGCTGGCAGGCCAAGTATGGGGTGCAGGTGGAAGGGTGACTTCCGTTGGGTGGCTGGTATAGTGCAACTCCGGCCCTCTCGGTCCCTGCACCCGTTTTTAGGGGGATGGTAGTTTTTAAACAGTTTTTAATTGTTTTTATTATGATTGTGAACCGCCCTGAGTTGGCCTTGGCCAAGTGGGCAGTATAGAAATCGAAATAATAAATAAATAAATCCTCAATACAAAAGAAGAATTTCAGAAAGAAGTTTCTTCATCTCATTACAATCAGTAATGTTAACATACTACCAGTATTGAGGAAAACCCAACTCAATAGTAGCAGTCTAGCAGTTAAATGATATGTCCCCTTTCTTTGCTACCACATTTAGTTTACTCCAAGGGGTAGCCACGAACCTTCTAGAGGAGAATATTGTGGGTCACTTAGGGCAGGGGAAGAATTTGTTACAACAGTGAAATCCTTCACTTGGTGGACAAATTCCATTTATTTTTACCCTATTGTTTTAAAAACTGATTTAAAACACCTTTTAATAAGCTTTTTGCCTCTTCTTAGGAGGAAAAAGTCTGACAAAAATATCCAGCTTTATCTCTGAGTACCCTTATCAGGAAATAAGAAGACAACTAAAAGCAAAAGAAAAGTGCTGGGAAACATAACAAATCAGTACAGGTACAGTATATGCAATTTTTAAAAAGAGGCATTCATACCTGTCAACCCGCGGCTCCGGAAAAACGGGTCCTGCGCACATCGCTTGTGCGCAGGTCGCTTTCCACGCATGCGTGGAAGGGTTTTACCCCTTCCACGCATGCGCGGAAGCGCTACGCCGCTTGCGCAGCCCCTACGCAAGCGGCGTAGCGCTTCCGCGCATGCGTGGAAGTGGTAAAACCCTTCCACGCATGTGCGGAAAGCGTTTCCCCGTGCTGCCAAATTACGGGGTTATGACGTCAATCGACGTCAAATTACGGGGTTTTCCCGGCCAAATCAGGATGGTTGACAGGTATGGCCATTTCAGCTATAGCTTGAGAATATTATCAGTTAGAAAAGCTCGTAAGAGTGGGATAATAACTGAGATACATTATCTCAAAATAGTGAAAAGGGTAATGTAAAAGGGAAGTTCAGTTATAGAATATCTATGAGTCAAAATGCCATAAAATTATTTCTCTCTTGCTTGCACTCTAACGCTCCCTTACGCAAATATGTTACTTACATTAAAATAGGATATAAGAGTCTCTGATGGTTTATCACTTGCAGAGTTTAAAATCATCATTAACTGCTGAATATTATTCATTGCAGCCCTATATGGGGAGAAAGTGTTTTTATTATCATTTCCCAAAATATACAGTCTAGTTCTGAACAGAGGATGGAAAATTATCCAAAAAAACCTGATATTAGAAATACATTATTCTCTTTCATTAATATCTTCAGTATCTCAGAAGCATTTCAGACGATTTATCCTGGTATAAACCAATTTAGGTTTGAGAGAGAACATCAAAGAAATATTACATAAACACCAAATAACACCAGTGGAAGCCGCTACAAGTCCCAGAACAAGAACCTTGCATCTCCCTCAACACCCAATGGAGTAAAAGAGGAAGCCAAGAAGAAGACAAACCAATTTAGGGCAGCAGTGGTATTCTACTATTTCCAAAGTAGCTTATCATCATGAAATATGTAGAAGCGAGACATTCATTTTGTTTAAAAAGTTATCAAAACAATGCTTCATGGCCTTTAGTTTTGTTCAATGAATTAGAAGGCCATTTGACCATACTAACAACATATGATCAGAATCCTGTTGATGCAAACTTATGTTAGCAAAAGCCAATGACATCATCAGTCGGCACCAGCCAATTTAAATTTAAATTAATTGAAAGCTTCCTAGCCCCCACATTTCAGGTTCCGAGGCTTCCTAAAGCTCCTTTTTACCCTGGGGAGCTTCAGGACAATGAAAGAGGAGGCTTTAATCACCAAAAATTGCCACCAGAGCCATCACTGGTTCTGATCCCCATAGCAGCCATGTGGCAGCAAATTTTGGTGATTAAAAGGTGCCCCTCCCCCCCCACAATACCAAGGTTTCCAAAAGCTTCCCTAGAGCAAAAGGTGGCCTTAGAGAGCAGAAAGCTTCGAAAACTAAAACAAAGGGATATTGTTGTTCAGTAGCACAATAGTCTGACTCTTCACGACCCCATGGACCACAGCACCCCAGGATCCTTTGTCATCTGCCATCCTCTGGAGTCTGCCCAGAAACAAAGGGATAGAAAGCTTTTAATTAACTGAAATGGGTACATAGAAAGAACATCTTCAAAGACTGTGGTATTTTTTAACCACAATCAGGCGTACCCTGATAATGGCAACCTTGTGTTTCCAGCTAATCTTTCTCAAACTAGGTCAGACGAAAGAACTGCAGAATCAACTCACTAAAAGGTGCCTTCATTTTGGCAGTTTTACGTCTGGCCTAGACACGGAAGAATTAACAGAAATTAAATGTTATCTGCACCAGCTGATGACATCATCAGCTTCCACTGTACAAATTTATGCAATAGGATTACAACCAAGAAAGCTCAAGGAGTTAGGCGTTTGGCTGCAAGTCAGAGGTTGGGAGTTCAATTCCCCACTGTTCATCCCAGAGGAGTCAGTCTGTGTAGCCAAGGGCAAGCGTTAGAATTCCAAGATACCCCCCAAAAGAAGGGAATGGTAAATGACTTCTGGGTATTCTCCTGACTTGATGTTACATGATTACAGTAAAACCTCAGATAACTAAATTAATGCATTTCATGGGACCTTTCGTTCTACAAAATTTTCATACTGCGAAATGCATTTTCCCATAGGAATGCATTGAAAACCAAAACTTCCATTCCAGACCTAAAAAAAAGGGGGGGGGGTAAATCCCCAAACCACTAGAACACACATTAAAAAGTGAAGATCATCTACCTACCTTTCCACCAAAACGCGGAGTGCTGAAACGTGGCAGGGCACAATCATGCTGTTTTTTTCAGCTGCATTTGCAGCCTCCATGGTGGCGGGGGGGGGGGGGGCATTTTCGCCTTGCTCCCAGTGCTTACTTGGTGGTAATGATGTAATCACACTTCCCACGGTGGCGGGGTGTGGGAGCATTTTTGCCACCTTTTTTAAATTTCCCAAGCCTTTTCCATGCTGAAATAGGCCAAAAATGTGTCCATTTAGGCACTTCCGGTTTCTCTGATTCACTTCCAGTTTTTGCTTTTGCTCTTCCAATGCTTCCCTTGGATGGGGAAGACTTTGGGGGAGCATTTTTGCACCATTTTTTAATTTTTAGGTGCGTTTTTGTGGCTGAAAATTGCCAAAAACAGAAGTACTGTGACATCAAAAATGCGCCTATTTTTTTAATGCTCCCCAATGCCCCCCCCCCCCCCCACCATCCAAGGGAAGCCTTGGAAAAGCAAAAAAGAAGAAATAGTAGTGAATCAGAGAAACAGCAAGTGTCGAAATTGACGCATTTTCGGCCTGTTTCAGCCAAAAAAATCTTTTAAAATGTGTTGAAAATGCTCCCCCACCCCTGCCACCATAGGAAGCGGTGGTGGCTGGCCAGGCAGTCAAAAAATGGCCGCACCTAGGGGAAGTTTTCAGTAAGCGGGAAAAAAACATTATCCGAGGGTGCAATTTCCATTCAATTTCCCATCATTATGCGATTTTTTCATTATCAGAACCCTTTGTTATCTGAAGTTTTACTGCATTATTACTCATTTGTTGAACACTATGAATACTCTTTTTGTGCAATAATGTCACAACTAAATATTAAGAACTGAAAGCTCACAGTATTTGCAAGACTGAAGTACAATTGCTATACATGTAGAAATATTTTAAAATTCAAAACAAATTTCTGCCAAATAAAAATTATTCTTACCGAACAGGAGTCTGCGGAAGTACAGTAGAAAAATCTTCACCTGAACTTTTTGTTGGTGTTCTCTCTAACTGTAAACTTAAAATGAGAAAAAATAATAATTTGTATGCACACATGGGCCTCTGCCAGCATTATGAAAAGCGCCATAAGTAGATTGTCATTCCCCACTGCTCTTCATCTACCCATCAGATACTTGACATGTTCACCCTGTTATTTTGTACTTTTTTCATGTAGGCAGAGCTTTTTCAAAGAAATTTTTTCTTCTCTTTGGTACTCCTTTACATTGTTGTTTTAGATGCCAGCCCCCTGAGGGGGCTGCCTGTTCTCTTGGGCTTCTGGTAATTGAAGTCCAAGAACACCTGGAGTGCCAAGGTTCGCCATTACGGGTCTATACCATATTCCTAATATTTAGCTTTTAGCTAATTTGCACACAGTCATTTTGCCAGAGCTATTGCTTTGAACATAAGAACAGTCTTGCTGGAACAGGCCACAGGAGCCCATCCAGTCCAGCATTCTGTCTCACACAGTGGCTCACCATTTCCTTCAGGGTATTATTCCCAAGCAGATGCCTTCACCTGCTTAGGATTCCCTGGAAATGGCATTGAGAGATATCCTGCCTATCTCTCCAACCCAGAGCTTGTTCTTAGGTATCCATAATTATGGCCATTGAACCATTTAGGTGTGAGTAGCGATAATTGCAAAACACAATACAGATCAGGCAGAGTAGTGGTTGTAAGCAGCAGCGGTAGAAATAGTTACCATTCTATGTGATTACTTTGTAAAGTTTCATCTTCTTCCAGAAATAATCGGGCATCAATATCCTTATTGTGCAAATACATTTCTTCATATTTGCAAGACAAATTCTCAACCTTACATTTCAAAAGATTAAAAGATTAGAAAACCCACATTGGCAAAGTACAAGTTACAGTCAAACCTCGAGATAACTTAAGAAAAACTTGAGATACTGTACATTCGGAAATCTCTGAAAAAATCAGGTTTGAGATACAAATTTTAATAGGATTTTTGAGATAGAAAATTCAATGCATTCTTATGGGAATTGCATTCGATGCATTCCTATGTGATACTCAAGATAAGAATTTTTCGAGATACAACCAACGAACTAAATTCATACGTAGAGGTTTAACTGTATTTGTATGAACATATTTAGCTCCTAAAAATAATTAATTATACTTTGGTTATTTGTTTTATATGGACTCCACCAAAAGTAGTGTTCAATCAGCTAACATACATAAACAATAGTTTTAAAAGCCCTAATTGAAAATAGTTTAATCCATACCCTTATTAAAGGCAATATGAGATTGGGTACTAACTGCAACTGCAATGTTGTGTGCATTTCAACAAGAAGCAACACAGAAAAAAACTTTTACATCACTAATGATGGTACAGTACTGTATTCTCAAAAATACCTCTCCTGGTAATCTTACTAAAATCTTGAGAAAAACATTCAAGCAAGTTGCCAAGCTCAGACCTTTTTACATTACACTCAAACCTGCTTATACTCTCAAGTGTCTCAATTAGATATCCTATTAATGTGCTGTTAAGCAGCAATTCATTACTTGTAAATAAAATATTTATGAAGAATTAAAGACAATAGAGCCTGCTTTTAATCAAGCAGAAAAGAACTAGGCACCTTGTGACTGTTTATAAATTAAAAAATTTTAATATTCAAATGTTACCTCTGGAAGTCCACTGGAAGGTGTAATGCCCATTGAACTCAAGAATGGAATAAAACTAGTGAAGTAAACATTTTTCACCTAGAAAGAGAGAAAATAACAACACTGTCAACTACAGAGAAGTCTTTTTCCACACAGAAAGCAACTTGATTGCAGTTGTTTTCCTGAAAGACTGTAGCCTACTATCATCACAACAAAAAACGACTCTACTATGGGTCCTCAGTCCAAAACATTAGGTTTAGTTTAAAATGGATACAAAGTTTTTAAAACCAAATTCTTGTTTGCAAAGCACAAACGGTGAAAACAAAATTATGTGTGAAGTTGTCTTCCCTTGTTTTACCTTCAGATAGCTAAAGTCAATTCAACAGCCATCTCACAGAGATGAATGAGGAAAGGGTTTTATTCTTAAAAGAGCAAATTTAGTGACTTTGCACACTTGCTTTACTGGCTGCAATTTAGTAGTATGTCACAACTAGACCAGGCTTACTGGTGATTTGGTAAAACAACCCCCATGTAAATTTCACTGTATAAATGGGCCTACTCTAGCAGTAACTTACTACAGATTTTCAGTCACTAACACAAGGACAAAATAGATCAAATAAAGTTTGTTATTTTTTAATTATTTTAAAGTTTATAATAACACAAACAAAAAAGATACATAGCTAAAAAACGTATAACTAAAATAAACTGAATGACTCACACAAAACAGTTAATAATCAAAACCACAAAAAATCTACACAGAAAATAACTACAATACAATAAATCAAAATGGGGCACACACACACCCAGAATCATTTGGGAATAGGACTACATTTTCCCTCCAACTATGGGGCCCCATTACCCTTCCAAAATTGCATTGTCTTTTGCAAAAATGCACAACCCTTTATTTATTGTTAACTTTTATTTTATTTATTTATTGTTAAATTTCTATACCGCCCACTCAGCCAAAGCCAACTCCGGACAGTTCACACAGTGGGTAAAAACAGATAAAAACAAATAAAAACAGATAAAAACCAGCAATAGGAACTCACCCCTAAAAAGAGAGGGGTGCAGGAACCGAAGAAACCGTGGGGAAGGCATCCTCCCCTATATTAACCACCCAACGGAAGCCACCCCTCCACCTGCACCCCAAACTTGGCCCGCCAGCCAGGTTTTTAGTTCTTTTCTAAAGGGCAACAACTCTGTCTGGAGACGCAGTCCTACTGGCAGGAGGTTCCAAAGGGCCGGTGCGGACACAGAGAAGGCTCTCCTCCTTGTGCCAGAGAGGCGAGCCCCCCTGGCCGATGGCACTATTAGAGAGCCCCTCCGGTCCGCTCTGGTTGGACGGACAGATGTCCTTAGGGCGATGCGGTCTCTTAGGTAACCTGGCCCACTACCATATAGGGCTTTAAAGGTCAAAACCAGCACCTTGAATTGCACCCGGAGGCAAACGGGTAACCAGTGCAGCTCCTGAAGCAGTGGTGAGGCATGGGCATAACGTCCACACCCCATCACCACCCGGGCCGCCGCATTCTGGACCAGCTGCAGCCTCCGAATGGTCATCAAGGGCAGCCCCATGTAGAGCGCATTACAATAATCTAGTCTGGAGGTCACCAGAGCACGAGTGACCATGAGCAAAGAGTCCCGGTCCAGGAGAGTGTGCAACTGGCGAATCACCCGAAGTTGGGCGAAGGCCCTCCTGGCCACAGCCGCCACCTGTTCTTCTAGCAGCAGCCGCGAATCCAGGAGGACCCCCAAGTTGTGCACCGGGTCAGTCTGGGGCAAAATAGCCCCATCCAAAATCAAAGATGGTAGCTCCTGGGATAGCACAGAACCCCTTATCCACAGCCACTCAGTCTTACTAGGATTCAGCTGTAACCCATTCGCCCCATCCAGACCCCAACCTCCTCCAGACAACTGGAAAGGACTTTGACTGCATCACTGGGGTCCCCACGGGCCGAGATGTACAACTGTGTATCATCTGCGTACTGGTGGTACGGCACCCCATGGGAACGGATGATTTCACCCAGTGGCTTCATGTAGATGTTAAATAGGAGAGGAGAGAGTACAGAGCCCTGAGGCACCCCATATTTTAGGGACCTAGGACTGGACTTCTCGCTCTCCAACCACACCAACTGGATCCGGCCCCTTAGAAATGAGGAAAACCAGGACCATACCATGCCCTGGATCCCCAGTCCTCGGAGCCGTTCCAGAAGGATACTGTGGTTGACGGTATCGAAAGCCACTGAGAGGTCAAGAAGAGCAAGGACGGACGGATGACCGCCATCCCGCTCTCGCCAGAGATCATCCATCAGCGCGACAAATGCAGTCTCAGTACCATATCCAGGTCTGAATCCTGACTGGAAGGGGTCCAGATATTCCGCTTCATCCAGTACCCCCTGCAACTGACACACCACTGCCTTTTCCAATACTTTCCACAAAAAGGGGAGGTTGGAAACAGGTCTGTAGTTGGTTAGGACTGCTGGATTGAGGGATGGCTTCTTCAGGAGGGGGCGCACCAAAGCATGTTTCAACGGTGCAGGAAATATCCCCTCCCAAAAAGACGCATTAATTATAGCCCCGACCCAGCCACCTGTCACCGTCTTAGAGGCTTTTACCAGCCAGGCGGGACAGGGATCCAATGGACAATTAGTGGCGCGGACTGCCACAAGGAGCCTGTCCACTTCATCTGGGGCAACTGGATCAAACCGATCCCAGATAACACAGCAAGACTGTGCACTGGCTCCCCCGACCCTCCCCATCCACGCCAAGATTAAACCCTGAGTGAATCTGATCGATTTTCTCCACCAGATGGTCAGCAAAGTCCTCAGCCGATCCCTGCCAACCAGGCACAGCCCCCCGCCCCCCTACCAAGGAGGGACCTGGTCACCCGAAACAGGGTGGCTGGGCGATTATCAGCGGAGGCAATAAGGGAGGTGAAGTATTGCCTCCTCACCGCCACTAGGTAGGCCCTAATAGCGGCTCTAGCTAGTGTCCAATCGGAATCGTTCTGGGTCGTCACCCAGCGGCACAACCCTTTCCCTTTATTAATTAAAAAAAACCAATACACTCTCCTCAAGCATCATTTAAAATATTCTTACTTACCAAACCCTTCTTTACTTTAAGATTATATATTAACTTGTCATTAATAACTATATTCCAAAGTTCATTATACCATTCCCTTAACTGAAAATTATTCTTTACTTTCTAATTCCATGCTACTGTTAATCATGCCACTGTTATTCTTTTATTGTCCAATTCCATTTTTTCTTTATCAAATATTGATAAAAGTACAATTAAAGCCAACTGTTAACATTTCTGTATATTCTCAGATTCCTAATACAGTGATACCTCGCTTAAAGAGGATAATGCGTTCCACGGGATTGCTCTTTAAGCGAGTTTGCTCTTTAAGCGAAACACCATTGTAAGCGACCAATTGTGACTTTTGGCGGGGGGGGGGGAATTGTGAACTCCGATGTAGTTGTTAAGCGAGTTTTTGGTTAGTTTTAGTTGTTAAGCGAGGTGACCATTCAGAGACAATTCTGCTCTTTAAGTGAGTTAGTCTCTAAACGAGGTGCTCTTTATGCAAGGTTTTAATGTACATATGAAAATAAGTACAGGTACTTAATTTCTGACAAATTCTTCAACACATCTTGGAATAATTAAGGTCTATTTGATTCAATTTCATCAGAGTTAAATATCATTCTAAACTAACTCACAAAATTTTTCCTTTATTCTTGTGGTAGAGTTTTTAATATTCCTATGTTAAATATATTGATCCTAACTTTGGTATCTATTTCTTCCCCAATCAGTTATAGAATTGCTTGTGAATGTTATTAGACAGGATAAGGTAATTTGTGGGGAAAATTTCAAAAACAAGGTATTTGTTTATTTGCTGATGACACTTTCTTAACAGGAACCCTATTAATGATGATGTACAGGGTTAAATTATACTGTGTTTGAAAGAATTTAGAGAGTTAACGGGATTAGAGATAAATTGGCATAAACTAGAGATGTTTAATTATGATAAAAAGGAAAGAGTGGTAATTAGGAAAAAAATGATGTTAAAATTCAGAATTCTATTAAATGTTTAGAGATTAATATAACAAAAAATTTCAATCCTTTGAAAGCAGAAATTTTTAATAAATTGAAGCAAGAAATCAAAGATAAATTGAAAGATGCCAGAAAGACTAGATTTTCTTGGTTTGGTAGAATAGCAGTTTACAAAATGAAGATTTTATCAAAGACTAGCAAGGGTTGCCCGGCATTGCCGGGCTTTTTTAAAAAAAAATATGAATCAAATGAAATATTTTTTATTTATATGTTTTTTTTGCATGCAATTGAACATTGTTTTTTTAATGGGTTTTCTGCTTTTTTTCAAAAATAAATTTTAAACATTTAAAATTATTTATATTATGTTCTGAAGTAGAAGGTTGCAATCTTTAAATGGGGCTGTATCTTGTTAAATGAGTGATATCTCCTGCGTTGTTGTTTTAAAGTAATTGTTCTATTATTTCAATCTTTTAAAATTTGATCAGTATTTTTGCAATATTGTAAAATTTGAAAAGTGTATATTTGATTAATATTGTAATGGTATAAAGTGGAAGTCTTCTGTTTTTAAAGGCTATTTGGTTATTTGTTATTTAATTTTCAGCAGAGTAAATGGAGTTTGCAGCAGACAAAATGGATTCCGGTCAGTGAATAGTTTACTGAATTAGGTTTAATTGAAACTATTTAGGATCTTTTAAAATGTTGTGAAGTCGAAGGTTGCAGTCTTTAAATGGGGCTGTATCTTTTTAAAAGAGTGAATACTCTCGAGTTGTTGTTTTAAAGAGTTCTATTGTTCCAATGTTTTACAACTTGAAAAGTATTTTTGAAACGTATTTTATGGTATGAAGTTGATGTTTTCTGTTTTTAAAGGGTCTTTTCTCTTTAAAATTGAGTGCAAAGTGCTGATTTGTTGTCTTCAAGGAATAGTATGGTGTGGTTTAAATATATTTCCCTGGGTTATTTCTGATTTCGCGAAGGTATTCTCTTCCTTAATTGTCTTTAGTGTAAACTGCTGCTTTCCGCTTTTAAATGCGCTTCGCTTTTTTCTCTAATGTATTTTTCAGTCGTGTTTGGTTTATTTCAACATGTATTAAATTTGATTTAATCTATTTTCAATGATTCTATTATTTTCGATGGTTTTTGTAACTTAAATAATTTATTTAGAGAATGGAGTGTGCTGTGTTAATAATTTGCTTTTCAATAGCTCCGATGCGTTACGGTTTGCGTAACTATTTGTAGTTCAGTAGGAATGGATCCGTTGCGTTCGGCTTATGTGTGTTGAGAATTGGTTCAGGATGTTATTTTTAAAATATATATATGTTTTTGGAGAGTATATTCGCAAATGAAAAGTAAATGAAAAGAAATGAAAGTATATTTTACGTAAACAAATTAAATCTTAACCTTAAAATCTTAACCTATAAATTGTAAATGAATGGATGATAACTGTAATTGTGGTTTATGCTCCGCTAAATAAAATAAAATAAAAAACTATAATTAATTTAAATCAAAAGAGAAACTGAAAAGTGGAAGGTAAATTTAAAATAATAAATTAATTAGAAAGGAAGAATTAGGTTTTTCGTAGTCAACGGTCTCTGCTCAAAGCTCGCAATTGTTTTAGCTCTGTACCAATACGCAATCGCAAAAGTACGTAACTATGAGAGGTTTGCAAGGCAATGCAGCTCCTTTTGTACCGTTGGGTGTTGCTTTTTTCCGTCATGTTTGACGCGTTCGCTCCAAAGCAGATGATTGGCTATATTACTGTGAATAGGTAGCATGGTGTGATATTAACGCGGATAGGACGCTGGGATATGTATTTTTCCCTCTGGTTTCAGCATTTGTGCCTCGGCAAGGTTTTTAAACGCATGTTTGGATTGGCTGCGGCGCGGCTGCGAACGACTGAGAGCGTTGTGTTTCTCATCGTAATTGGCTGCTGCTCGGCGAACCACGGCAAAACGCAATGCTTTTGGGGTATTGAAGTTCTTTCCATTTCTTGCTATTTGTGGGGCTGATGCCCCCGTGCCGGTTTTCTGAAACCTTTGTTGACCTGCGGACCCACTTCGGCCGTGCGCACGAAGGGTGGGTGCGGGTCAGTAGGGCGAGGCATAGCAACCTATAGCCAGTTCTAACGGTTAACCCTTGGATTTATAGGTTAAGATTAATTACTTATTTAGGATGTTACCAACAAAGGTAGCTGAGGAGCAGTGGGAATTCAGTACTGGCAAAATATCATTAATAAATTTTGTAATGGAGATAAAAAAGCAAGGGATAATAAGAAGAGGCGGGATAAATCTTTAAATGAGGGTTAGAGCTTCCTAATACAGTATAAGGATTTCTTAGTTTAATTTTATTCAACTAGAGCAGTGGACAAAAGACTGGGTTAAAATCAGTGATGCACTCCAAAAAAAAATTACTACCACCTCTGTAGGTGGGGCCAAATCTGTGGGCGGGGCCAAATCTGTGGGCATGGTCAACGCAATGGGGTGTGGAGGTGGGCGGGGCCTGGAGAAATTTCCGCTACCGGTTCTCCCGAACAGGACAGGACCTGCTTCAATGCATCACTGGTTAAAATAAATGGTAAAGATTAGGAATTTACTAGATTTGAAGAAGTGATATTACAGAATGAAAACAATAATAATAATAAAGGGGGTAAAATTATAAAACATTAGAAACAGAATATCAACAAGATTTAAGAGGAAAATATTAATGGTTTGGGAAAAGAAGTTTTAATAAACAATTAATAAACTAAGTCCAACTGTCACTAGTCTCCTGACATACATATTTAGTGATAGAGATGGTAGGAGGTAACAAACCAAATGCTTGAATCAGAAGGTCCAGAAAAAAAAGAAACAATGAGATTCCCATGATATATTTATTTTTTTGGCATCAGATGGAGGGTATCCTGGGATAGGTTGCTCCTCTCACTTGTTCCAATGACAAAAATGTGCAGATTACACTTGATGGAAATGATAGGATGATAGCAAACTTGCATGCACTAACACTGTGTATCAATGGGAAAGGGCTTTACAATCTAATATGATTGTCTTTTGCCAATAACTTGATTGGTAAAGTTCTTTTCCTGCTCCTGGCATTTGAAGTAGCCCCCAACCTATTTTTCCTATTTGTCTGCTTGTTTCCACTGACTTTGTTGTTAATAGTCCTTTTTCTTTCTCTGACCTCTGACATAGCAACAAACACAGAGGTTCTCTGGAGATTTATTTTCCCTTCTAACTGAAACCACACATTATACCTGTAAGTAAAGATACATTTTTCCTACTTTAAATGCTTATAGAGTACTTTTGTCATGCAGAGTACTAATCTATACCTATAAGAATAGGTTGGGCCGTCCGTGTCCGGAATGCATGTCCGCACACGTCCATCCCATAAGGAGCCAGCCACACTTACCTTACCTCCCGGACAACGTCGCCGTGAGGGTCCGGAAGCCGAGAGTGGGGCGTTTGCCCCACGAACACAATGAAAAATAAAAACTAGGCTTCCCAGTGTCCTCCACGCCACGGCATGCCTCAGCCAATCAGGCATGAGGACGTGAGTGCGGACAGCTGGCGCGCGCAGAAAAAACCACCAACTCGCATGCCTTTTCCCCCTCTGCCACATCACCTGGGTTCTCTCCAGCGGCCCTAAAAAGCTGCCTCCACACCGCCGCCGTTCCCTCCGCCACAGGACCAGATAAGTTCACCCGGTAGGATGGCCAGGGGAAAAGGAGGCAGGGAGGAGAGACCCACAACACACAGAGGGAGGAGGGGCACCGTTTGTGTCCCCCTCCCCCCCCTCCCTGCCTCCTCACTGAGGCGAAAGTAGGGGTGAAAGTGCCGGTCACGTCCGCCTTGCCCACCCCTCCCTGCCTCCTGGACTAGAGGGAGAGGTGCGCCGGACATGTCCACCTCTCCCCCCTCCCAGCCTCCATACCAAGGCACCAGGGGGAAGGAGAGGAACGGGAACATGCGAATCCACTATCCCCGGCACACCAGGAGATGCGAGGCCCCAAAACACACCAGTTTTAAACAAATAACAAAAAACAAACAAAAACCAAGACACAAAAAAAAACACAACTCGGCCAGGTAAACAACAAAACATGAAATAACAAAGAAAGCAAAACACATCCAACATTCCTTACATGCCCAAATAAACATGAAACACTAAATAAAGACACCAATCTAAAGCATAGCAGCAACACGAAAACACCCTACTCAAATTCCAGAAAACCACTTTTTACAAAAAATAAAGGAGAGAAACAAAATAAGAAATACGTACAAGAAATATCAATCTCAAAAAACAAACTTCCTAAAAAACGCAGGGAAAATCCATACCATAATTACGAAAAAAACAAATAAAAGCCAAATCACTAAATTACAGACAGCACACTCAAAAGGTCAAATAAAAACTGCAGAACCCCTGACCATAGCAAAAAACAAAAACAAAACAGAAACTTAAACCACCCAGCCCAGCACCCCAGCAGCCCCACAAACTCACAAAAAAAGAAAAAAAGTATTAACACAAGAAAACTCATGAAAAACGCCTGCTCACCATGCCTCCACAGCACTACTAGCCAGAAATACCGGGAAAAACAAAGAAAATCAAAATAAAGGACAGACTCTTAACGACAGCCCCACCAATAGGCCGGGGGAGTAACCTACAGGCAAGTTAAAATTAAAAAAAACCCACCTCAGAACAGAAAAAACCCAAAAAAACCACTAACAACACAAAAGGGAAGAAAAGCAAAATACCAGAGCGGACCGGAGGGGCTCCCTAGTTGTGCCTTCAGCTAGAGGGGCCCGCCTCTCTGGCACACAAAGAAGGGCCTTCTCTGTGTCTGCACCAGCCCTCTGGAACTTCCTTCCAACAGAATTGAGGCTACAGACGGAACTTCTGCCCTTCAGGAAAAGTCTGAAAACCTGGCTGGCGGGGCAGGTGTGGGGTCTTAATGGGAATATGGCTCCAGCCTGTTGGCTCATCCCCAGTTAGTACATAGTTAATATCCCTCCCTTTGTGTTGTTGTATCCCCCCCCTTCTCTTTTATTTCTTTTTATTCTTTTAATTGGGGTGGGGGGGTAGTAGGGGGGTGAGTGGGCGATTTGGGATTTTAAAATGTTTTTATACATTTTTAACTGTTGTACACTGCCCTGAGTCGGGTTCTCCTGATTGGGAGGCATATAAATTTAAATAATAAATAAATAAACCATCACATTAAACAACAAAAAATAAAAAAATAAAATAAAAACAAAAAAACACAATCCACAACCATAATTTTTTTTTTAAAAAAAACACCTCTCCCCCCCAAACTAGAACAGTGAATACTCAAATGAATCCTCTCTTCCCAAATAAGCCACACATCCAAAACCACCCCACCACCAACACAAAATCCATACCTGCCCAGCAAGCCCGGGCAAAATAGCTAGTTTATGTATGAAAAGAAAGAAACCAAACAGAAGAGCAAGAGCTAAGCCTGAGCTGTTTTCTCTGTGTTGCTGTTTTTTAAACCTCATACTCTAACACAGGGGGTTCCCAACCTAAGGCCTGTGGGCCAGATCTGGTCCACAGCACCATTTCATGTGCCCCCCACCCCTCCAAGGGTATTTGAAAAACAAAATGACAACCCCTTTGAAGCTGTTGGGACAAAATGGCCACCCCATCATGCAGGCAGGGCAAATGGTCATCCGGCCCTCGAAGCTGACTGAGAGAGTGTGACCCAGCCCCTGGCTTGAAAAGGTTGGGAACCCCTTCTCTAAGAGAAACAACCAAAGTACAACAACAGCAAAGTGGATAAGCAACCAACTACTGGTTTCAGGTAGCACTATGAAAATGGAACAAGATCTCCCTGACACATAGTAGATCGAGAACCATAAGGCAAAAAAATTATGACTTGAAAACAGTAATAGGAAATAACAAGTACCATTTGGGTGATGCCTCAAACTGTTTTTGTTCCCTACTTGCTATGGGAAGCCTCCCTCCCCCCCGCCCCCCAATGGCCTGGGCTACAGTAGATGCAGAAAAGAGAAACCAGAGAATCTCATGTCAGGTAGGAAATCACATCCACATGGACAGCCTGCTTGAACCCAACTGACCATACCAGCTTTGGGCAGGGGACAGGTTACCTACATAGGTGGATGCTTATACTAGAACAGTCATCCTCTGGTGCATCTTCTTCCCCTGGGCTTTGTTGCCACTATGCCCTGAAAGGAGCTGTGAGTCAACCCTGGGCTGGTCTAATTTCACAGGGAACCAAGTACTGCTACCACTCCACTGGTATTCATTAAAAACAGACAACTACTTTCTTTTTCTCAGAGAAAGAAAACATTCAATGTCAATATCAGGGGAAATTGTCTCAGAGCTTAAAAAGTAGAAGCAATTTTCTCCTTACATAAGTGTTGTAATGGTCCGCGGGAGTCTGGGTGCTGACCACAAGGAAGGTGCGAGAGATGGAAGTATGGTGGAAAAAGCCAGTCCTGAATCCTCGGTTGTCTGTATTTATTGACTACTTTTGGGAGTCATCACGCACAGCCCGCATGAGACCCTTGTGACAGAAGGCTGGCTACGTGGCACTTGGCTGGTTGGGTTACACTTACCAGCCTGCGTGCCCAGGTTGCCCATAGGCAGACTAATCAGCGGATTGTGGCGAGACTCATCGTTCTCGTGTTATCTAAGTCCTAGAAGACTCTGTGTACCTATGCATAGCTATTTGGTCTAGCTGCAGTTGGTATTTGCTCAGCCCTCTACGCGGACATGAGCCAGATACCGTATGCTGTTTACGAGACCTTGTGTCCCTTACCTCATGACATTTGTCTTACTCCTTTCAGTGCCCCCAGCCAAGGAAACATGGAGTCACTATTGCTCTCTATTACTATTAGCCCGTACCCAATTTCCTTTCCGGTCGAGCCAGGTTGGTCTCAAGCCTGTATGCATAGCCCGACAAACCCATTGGGAAAGGTTGCTGTCCAATCAGTGACCTGGGCAACCCACACATAAGGAATAAATTTCAAGATTATTATACCCAATCCTGCCTATCAGAATGAGTGAGTTGAGCAATCTATCCAAGCACATTTGCTGCAAAAATTTTTTTGTTCTGACAGTCTAGCTACACCAAACATAATGTGAGGTCAGCTTCAACAAGACAAAATTCCTCTGCAGAGGAAGATCTGAACACTACTTGTAACACAGAAGGAAAAACATGTAGGCAACAATCTAGGAAAAACTTGTAAGCAAAGCATTTGTGAAAGTTTACAGCTAAAAGACAGGGAAGAAGCAACAACAATAGCACAGAAAATGAGATAAATATTTTAAAGGTTTAAAATGGATCTTACCTCATCCAAGTTACAATCATGCTCTCTACAAAGTTCTTCAATAACTTTTATCTCTATATCTGCTTTTGATGTACGGGTGCTCCTATACTGGGCTCGTCTGCATGTTCGAGTTGAACCATTACCCGACCCTGAACTTAGAGATTCTGAAAAGAAAGCAACAGTTTGGACTGTTATTATACACGATTACATTATACATCGTTACTTCAAAACATGATCCAAAAGCAGTATTTTAAGCATAGAAAAAGCTCGTCAAATAAAAAAGTAGTAATTTGCCTAAAACCCACACTTTGTAAGAGTCCACTGTTGAATGAGATGTGACTTTTATCATGCAGGAACTTCAAAAGACTTGCCCTAATTAGGCAGCTTTGTCCTTTATGTCCAGATTCCTTTCCAGAAGGCCAATATCTGGCTGGCCCTTCAGATTTCATTCTCACCATCTCTAATAAAGTTTATGCTAGCTAAGTGGGTTGAAATCCATTAACATCTGGAGAGCTACAAGTTAGCCATACCTAGCCTACACAATTACCACCTCTCTTTTTTGAACAAGTAACATGGTGTGGTTTGTGGGACTTCTTGAGATGGGGATGGTCACGATCGAGGTGGTGAGACTGGAATTGAAGATCATGGGACTTCATGGATAGGATCCTGACACTCATCCTGTGGAGGATGAAAGTTGTGGGACTAGCTTGAAATGTTGAACTACAGGGAGAGCTGATGGTCTTCATCCAAGATGGAGCCTAGACATTCTAAGTCTGCTGCAACATTTGGTACTGAGTGAGGAGAAGTCTGCAAATGTGCAAGGGATGAATGAGATCCCCAGAATTGAGTCTACCAGTTTCAAAGTTACAATTCAGGTTGGTTTTGGAAGGAGGGCCAGTTTCATGTGCAGAATAATCCTCGATTATTATTATTATTGGACATTGAAGAAGCTGAATCAGAATCTTCCTCTCTCTTTTTTAGATTTTTAAGCATGTTTGGAAGAGCCATACCTCTGAATTGGTGAGGTTTGGTGAACACTGTGATCAGAGGATTGTTTGGTTGTACAGTACAGGTAGTTGGTTCCAGTTGGGGCATGTCCTTCTCTTACAGATAAGACTAGAGATTTGACTGCATGTTTATTAAGGCCAATTTAGTAAACTTCTTACAGTGTTCACCAGACTGAGGAAGCTCGCTGTCTCCCAGACATAGAAGGCACTTAAGAGTGCCCATAAGAGAGAGAGAGCTTGTTAGTGCAACTTTTACACACTTAAATGGGCCCTTTAGGGCCATAAAATGCTAGAAGGGAATATGGCAAAAGAGAGAGAAGAATTTTTGTAGACTCACAGGATAGAAGAAGGGTCAATGTACAAGGCAAAGGAATAAGGTAAATTGAAGAAAAAATGAGAGGATTTTGTGGAGCTCCAGAAAGCGGTGTTTTCTTTGCAGCACTAAAAAGGGACTCAGAGCTACTGTTGGGTCTGCATACATTCTCAGTTGGGGGGTGGGGGGGTGGGGTGTCTCTGAGATCTGATAGTCTAACATCTGTGTTTTACAGCTCTAGAGCAGGGGTCAACAAACCTGGTTCTCCAAGTGTTTCCCCTTTTGGGATTCAATAGTTACTTTCTACTTCAGCTTCTGCTCTGAACTACAATTATTAATTCAAAGACATATAAGAGAAATGGGCAAAGATCTTGTGGGGTTAGGAAGAGCATCAGTCTTATCTCTTTCTATTATTTAAAGAAAGATATATGGGCAACAACAAAATGTTAGTGTGATTTGTCATTTTCCCAATACAAATATTATCCATCTATCCATCTACAGGTAGTTTTATTTTTTATTGGGTCACCAATAGGTGAGGAAAGCGGTATAAAAATATACTAAATAAATAAAATAAATAGTTGTCAATAGTATGTAACAATCCTATACAAACCCTCTTGCTTAGGTAGACAGAGGAAATAAAAGCATTTCAATGAAAACTGTATCAAGTTAAGACTCTTGTCAAGTTCTCTTTAAAGAAACACAATTAAGAGGTTGGAAATATATTTTTCTTTGTAGTACAACGCCCAGATTTATTGGCTGGAATCCTGTTGTCAAAATGATCCTGAAAGGCTTTGGCAGTTTACAGACATTAAAAATCTCTCACTCAACCCTATCCTATGGCTAATCTCTCACTCAACCCTATCCTATGGCTTCCCAGGAAGAAGGGGATTCCCAGGGAGCTTCAGAACTTTGTGGGGACAAGGAGGAACCAGAAACGTTTAATTAGTGGTAAAAGGTCTTGGCTAATGACATCATCAGCATTTACAGAGCTTCACCAACAGGATTTCAGCCATTATAACACAACTTTCTACACTATCACATTATTATTATTATTTAAAAAAAAATAGATTCTTACTGTATGGTTCCTTTAGTACTGCAGGAGGCAATTGTATGATTAAATTGTCAAGAACACATAATAGTAACTGGAAAGAGATAACCAAATCATCTTCCATCTGCAGTATTTTTCCTGAAAATATTAAATAAGAAAGTTTTGTTTTGGCTGAATAACTCTTCATATTCCATTTTTAGGAAAGTCTGGATAAAAATATTTAATATATTAAGTCTTTTGGGCAAAAAAAAAACACAGAAAGAAAATCAATCATTCTTCACAAGCACAGTACAGTGGTACCTCGTATAATGAAAATAATTCATTCTGTAAGGCTTTTCGCTATGTGACTTTTTTATTATACAAAGCATGCTTCATATAATGAGATTTCCTATGGGATGCTTTGTATAACGAAAATCTCCATAGGCATGCATTGAAAACCTCCCTGGGAGATATGTTGCCTTGTATAACGAAACATGTTTCTTCATATTCTTTTCATTATAAGAGGTTTTCGTTATAAGAGCCTTTCGTTATACAGTACAACCCCACATAGCGAAAAAACTCCGCTCCACGGAGGTCTTCGCTATATGTTTTTTTTGTTATGCAGTTCCCTATTGGAGATACCCCGCATAACAGAACTTTTTTTCGTTAACCGGGGTTCCCATTGAGCGGGTATACCCGGTTACCAAAAATTCCGCATGACGAACAATTTTCTTGTTATGTGGGGTATCACCCTTGCATAACGAACACTTCGTTATGCAAATTTTTCGCTATGTGATGCATTCGCTATGCAAGGTACCACTGTACGAGGTTTCACTGTAAAGAGCAACTCGCTTAGAGACTAACTCTCTTAAAGAACAGAATTTTCTCTGAATGGTCACCTCGCTTAACAACTAAAATCAACCAAAAACTCACTTAACAACTAAATTGGGGTTCGCAATCCCCCCCCCCCGCCAGAAGTCACAATTGGTCACTTACAATGGTGTTTTGCTTAAAGAACAAACTCACTTAAAGAGCAATCCCGTGGAACACATTATGCTCTTTAAGCAAGGTACCACTGTATAGCCTTTTGCATAATTAAGACTGCAGTATTACAACTGTTTAGCAAGGAGTAAATCATAGAAATCAATGGGGCTTTGAAGTAAACATGTTTGTTGTGCTATATGTCAGAACTCTCACACCTTGACACCAACAGAAGTCGTAGATGATTGGATTTATCATGTGGAGAATGGCAATTATGCATTCAGTCCCTTCTCCATTTTGTGAGGTAGCCATTGCAGTTCCATTTATGCATGGGCTATGTGACTGTCCATGTGGCATACTGCCACATAAAACAGAGAATGCTGCTTGCACTATTGCCAGTCCACACATGGTAAATTCAATTAAATACTGATCCATAGCTTTCACTGTATTGCATTCATGGCACAATACTCATACAGTATTGCTATGCTCTTGTTAAACACTCATCCCGGGAATAATGTAAAGTTACACAAAATGTTCTAGTCAGTCATTCCATTTAAGATGCTCCCTCTGGACATATAAATATCATCAAATTTATCTTGGCAACAAACGTCTTAGCTTAGCAACAATGAGGTACTGTATAACCAAGGGAACCAGACATTTTTCTGAGGTATATAAATATTATTCTTATAACAACATTTCAGTTGTACAGATATGCAATCTCTTTTCCTTTCTCTCTGCTAAACTTCTGCAATAATCCTTATGTAGTCTACTGAGAACCCATCACTCAGTTATCCTTGGTGAGAAAGCAACATTATGAAAAAGAGTACAGTGGAACCTCAGTTAACAAACAGCTCGGTTAACATAAAAATTGCATAACAAAAGGTAATCCATGGAAAATAGCGGCTCGGTTTATTGAATTTTTTTCTGAACAGATTGATTGGTTTTCAGTTCATGCCTATGGTAAACAACGTTTCGGCTAAAGTATTTTGGTTTACAATGCATTCCTATGGGGAAACCATGTTTCGGTTAAAGTATAGCATTCCTATGGGAAATCTGGTTAAAGTAATTTTCGCTGTAAGAAATGTCCCGGAGAACGCATTAATTACTCTAGCTGAGGTTCCACTGTGTGACTATCTTCTTTGATTCCAAGATATTAATGAAGAAAGATTATAGTCAAATCAATCAGTATTTCAGGTACAGTATTTGAAACTTAAAACAAAGGGCATATCTAGAAATAGCATCTTGAATGCTGTGGTGACATCTCAGGCATATCTGTATTATTACTAACCTTTTGCCAAAAGAAACATGATCCAGCATAGTTTTAAAATTAATGATGGTGTTAAGTCCACACATGTTCTACAAATGGAAAATTAAAATGTAATAGTAAAGTTTCTGCATTTGCTCCTTCAGAACAATTGTAAAATGTTTCAATTTCTTCTGTATTAGTAGTGGTAATAGGAAAAATGTAGTTATACTGGTTGCCTGAATGAAGATACAATTCTTGCTATGCTTTGTATAGATGAAATGTATAATATTTAAAGCAGTCCCCAAAAAAAGAAAATAACATGACCAAATTAAGAAACAGATCAGCAGTCAATAAAAAAGAATCTAGGCTGGAAGGAAAAACCTGCAGCTCCTGTAACTAACTACCTGATATTTTGCTGCATCGCATTTATATAGCTATGTTTCTTAGCACATCTTCCAAAGATTAACTATTTCTTATAATTGCTAAGTCCACATATGAAAAGCCTTAATTTCAGTTATCTGGACATCTGTATTACTGGTTGCAGTGGAACAAATCCCATTGAGTTAAGAATCATACACTGAAGTGCTTGCTATTTGTTTTATAACCATTTTTCCAACTCAGGAGCCCATCTGCCTCCCACAAGTTTCATGTTAGCCAAAGTGGGGTGTGGCTACTCTACTCTCTCATAAAGTATTGACATAAACTAGCATTTTTCTCTGCCTGGGGAAAAGGACAGTTCTTGGGGAGACTGGCAGACCAGAAAAAAAACCCATGGATCATTCCAGAAGTTCTTCATACAGTACCTTGCTTAAAATAAAATATAGGTCTGCCACAAAGGACATAAAATTTATCTGCTTCTCCCCTTCCCATCCTCTTGGGAATGTACACAACACTTCTTACCCATGTTTGGTCTTTTATGAAAATAAATAAACTTACTGATCAGTAGGCTGGTCTACAAAGATAACTTCACAAGTCCTAAAAACAGAAATAACATGTTCAATAACATGTTCAACAGAAATAACATGCACATTGTTCAATGTACTAAATGCAATTTCAATTTTGGTTGTTCTGAAGACTAATTCTTTCTGTAGTAAAAAAAGAAAGAAAAATACACAGAACTAACCACAATAAACAAAGGATTATTAATTTAACAGAATTACACAGATGCAAAATACAACAGATTTACATTCTGTAAATTCCTGTCTACACACACACCAAAACATGCAGGGTGGTCACTTGGGTCAACTGTCACACTATAAACATTTTCAAAGCTTTAGCAGTACTTGAAGAGTCCACATCCTTGCAATCTGACTTTGCCACAAGGAATTGTCACAAGGAGCAAGGCACAACTTAGAACACTCTATATAGCATCCTAGCATGGCATCATCATGCCCGTGTGATACCAAATGAGAAGGGAGGATTCACTCAAGAAGGCCTTGATGCTGGGAAAGGTCGAAGGTAGAAGAAGAAGGGGACGGCAGAGGATGAGATGGCTAGATGGTATTTGACACAATGGGCACAGAGCTGAGTGGGTTGAAGAAGATGGTGGAGGATAGGGGTACCTGGTGTATTGTGGTCCATGGGTTTGCAAAGGGTTGGATTCAACTATGCGACTGAACAACAAAATGATATATGGTACTGTGCAAAAGTCTTAGGCCACCCCATTTGGTTTGGGGAAAGTTAGGACAATAACTTGGACACCCTAACTCCAAAATTCACCAAACTTGGTGAATTTTCCACAAACCAGCTAGTGGTAGCCTAAGATTTTTGCACAGTACTGCATATACTTGTTGTGCCAGGGTAGCCAGGTGAGACTGTCTCTCCTACATCAGGCCTGTGTGGAACGGACCCATATCTATTTGTACTTCCAATTGCTCTAGCATCTTTGATGTACTGTTTACAGATAGCTCTTGTGATTCATCAATAAATCCACAGCTGCAGCAATCCAGTAACACAGCTTTAATCCCACTGCTAAGAAAACTCAACTCAAGATGCCGTCCAGAAAGTGACACGGAAATACCGGCCGGTAGGATTTCTGTGAACATATACAGTACTAGAAATCTTTTTAGGGCCTTTCTGGTTTCACTCTGCAGAATGTCTGGTTCAAGTTCAAATTTCTCATTATTGTTATTATCAGGAGTGTTGAGGTCCTTTTTGTAGATCATCTGTGTACTCTTGCCATCTATTTTTGATCTCTTCTGCTTCAGCTTTGTCCCTTATCCCTCTTTGTCCCTTATCATGGTCATTTTTAATTTAAATATTCCCTTGATTTCCCCAATTTTTTTGAAAAGATCTCTAGTAGGTCGCAAAGGGTTGGAATCAACTGTGTGAGTGAACAACAAAAATAATACTAGAAATCTTAGTTCCTAAACATAAAGCATAGGCACTTAAGTTGTTCCTGCATTGCAATTACAGTATTGGGATGCATAGTTAGAACACATCTAGAAAACAAACATTCACACTCCCTTCAAGGAGTACTGGAGAAGAAATTAAATTATTCATTTTTATATTCATCAGCAACATCATGAGAAAGGTTAACAGCCTCAGTAATTAGCCCAAACCATTATTTTCTGAATTTTTTTCAACCAGTTTTGTAACTTTTGTGGAGTTATACATATTTTTAGTTCAAGAAATTGTTAATGCAAGAAAATAAAAATTGAGATACCATGCAATACAACTGACTATATGTTTAATTAGTAGTAAGTCTCACTCAAACCAACATAATTTACTCTTTAGTGTAGTGTAGACCACGCCGCCAGAACATCTGGGTGGCCCGGACCATGGCCCCAGAAGCAGAAGCATTTACAGCTGTCGTAAATGCACCCATTTCTGTGTTTCCGTCAGTTGTGGGCATGTTTGCGCATGCGTGTTTTAAAGCTAACATAAACACATCCGCTTCTACTTCTGGGTGCAGGGGAGACGGCAACGGGCTGGTTGGAATGGTGCTGCAGGCCGGGTCTGTCCCACGGGCTATAGGTTGGGAACCCCTGCTTGAGAGTATAGGATTGCAGCTGACACAAGACAAAGACTTACCATCTCAAAACAGAAAATAGTTTTTCAAACCAGGTTTTTTTTACATTTTAATGAAACAAATATAACTTTTTTACAAATCTAAACTTTTAGATGCAAATGAAAAACAAACATTTTACCTTTTAAATTTCTGGTATAGTGCCAGTAGCACATGATATTTTTTATTCAGGCGTGAAGTAGTACTATCCACTTTGGCACTAATGGTGTCCATGTTAACATCTATTTCTTTACACAAGTTAACAAATTTGCACACACTGAAAGGAAACATAAAAGCAACAACAAAATAACGTTGCACCAAATAATCATTCAAGAGATGCAGCAACATATTATTATTATTATTATTATTATTATTATTATTATTATTATTATTATTATTATTATTATTATTATTATTATTATTATTATTATTATTATTATTATTATTATTATTATTATTATTATTATTATTATTATTATTATTATTATTATTTAGTATATCTAAGAACCCACAATACTGCAGTTTTTGTAGCCAATTATTTTCAGGTGGCCAGATATAAAATGGAAATACAATTTTAAAAATTTCAAAGCTGGATATTAATTCTATCATACTGAAATATATGACAATTCAATTCTTATTTATGCTAATGAACATATTTTTGCATGGTATGAATTCATTTTGTTTCATCCTAATTTTACAACTGATTATTTTCTTGCTACAAATAAATTAGTCAATTATTCATTTTTTCTATTTTCTAACATAGAAAATAAATATATCTAGAAAGTATGTTTTTAAAATTCATTGTCCAAAAACATTTTTCTCTCAGCATCTTTTTCTGATCCTCAAGCAACTTTCAATACTGTCAAACCACTGTATTCTTTTACAGCCACTGTTTCAATTTGGTGAACATCATTCCCTTATGACTGGAATTGGCACTGGGGCATCTATCTATTCAATCTCAACAATTTTATTTTTAGAAATGGATGTGATCAGATCAATTCTATCAATAATAAAATCTGACACGTTTGAAATGAAGAATGTCCAGCTTTCCAGGCTTTGTCTGAAGAACTTTTCTTCCAGCTCTAGAAAACATAGCCAATTGCAAAGGTAGCAGGAATTACCAACTATAAAAATCCAAAGATCAACATATTCCCTGATTAAGACTGCAGTCTTCTTTAGATGTATGGGAGGGTAAGCTACACCATGGAAATAGGATTTACTTTCATGCAGAAAATTGTATACAAATGCATTTACTACACATATTTGTGTAATGGATGAAATGCTGTTCCACAGCTCCACATGCACAGCAATGATCATGCCATTAGGAGCAGCAAATGGCCACTAGCTAAATGCTTCCTTTGGTGATTTTGGGTTGCATGCAATTTCATTGTGTTGAGCACTATTCATGTGGACCCCAAAACTGACTTTAATCAGCAGTGATTTGCAGTTGATTATGACACCATCATCAATGCAAATTTGCAACAAAATTTCAAGTCAATGTGTAGGATTGTATCTTTGATTTATCTGTATGTTTCTTTTAACAATCATTAAATATAGTGGATAATGTAACAATGAAACCAACCATTTTTCAGGAGCAAAGACAAGTTTAAAGGACGTTAAAGCAGAAGACAGTAAACCATATGTAAATTGGGGACAAATAAAACACATCATTCTTAGATTGGTGGTATCAACAAGTGAAATAGCTTTCAGATGATTCCAAAACTTCAAAGGATATACAACACTGTAAAGAGCACTCCAGATTCTGGGTATTCCAAAGAAAGCCCAGTTTCTGGTTGCCACTTGCCAAAAATATATAGAGTACAACATACCAAACACTATATTTAGGTTCCTGGAATGAGCAAATTCATCCCAGTGTCTAACTACATACAGTAAAACCCTGACTTACATATGCCTCGAGTTACATAAAATTCGACTTGCATAATGATTTTGTGCTAAAACCATGTCCCAATTTATGTAAATATCCCAATTTACGTAACATGGTCTCCTATGGGTTTGCTTCGAGTTACATAAAAAAATCATTTTTCCTATGGGTTTGCTTTGAGTTACATAAAAATAATTTTTCCTATGGGTTTGGTTTGAGTTACATAAAAAAGATTTAAGCAGACTTTTTACATAAGTAGGGGTTTTACTGTACAGTATTCCTTAAAGTGTAGCCAGCCTACAAATAAAATTAAAGGGCCTATTCACAGTAATCAAAAACCAAATCCCAACAATATATTCACATATATTGTAGTACTACTGTTGTTATCTATTGCAGATCTATTTAATAGCAAAGATCTCAATACAAATAATAGACATACCTAATGCTTAAACATTTCAGAAGCTCTGTAAATGTGAAAGTCACTTCATCCAAGTCTACTGCTGCTGAAAAAATACAGATTCCACACAATTCTTTAAAATGGCTCACCTAGAAGAGGAAGAGATAGTAATTACAACAGATATTGGAAATAAGAAACTAAACAGTTGATATTTATCTAATTTGTCATTTCAAATGTTTGATTAGTTAAAATTGAAACAAGCAAGCACCTTCATATTATCTGTTTGCTTTTCTTTCCAGCAAAGAAAAGTAGAAATAATTCTGAGGCAGTTTTTAGTTAAAGAATTCTTCAGTTTTACAAAAGAAGCTCGCAGGCTAGTACACCACCACTATTTCACCAATAGCAGCTTTGGTGTTCCCACACCTATCAGTTCGATAAGTAAAACTGTGTCATTGTAAAAAATAACATTGTTTTCTTCAAGCTTTGGGAACTAGCCAAATATATTTGATTATAAACCGAAACATTATCTTACACAGCAAGAACATTAAACTCAATGCCTTCTATGATCTACAATGCTTTCTACGAGCCGAGTAGGGCAGGATATAAATAAAAACCTATCTATCTATATCTATCTATCTATCTACAGAACACTTTTAAGTGATTTCATTCTTAGTGACAGAAGATCTGTACACTAAATGTATTATAGGACATATGTACTGTACTTCAATTATAAAGTCCAAGTCACAGAGGAAAGTTCTGTGAATAACTGTAACAGAAGGAGGATATGTGGGATGCAAAAGAAATAAGGGCTTAACTGTTGCCAAGCAATGATAACTAACAGCAAGCAAGAATTCATTTAGTCCTTACATCTGCCAATATCCTGGACTATGAATATCTGCAATTGTCTCTAATTCACGGTACAGGCTACTCCAAAATTATATTTGGCTCTTTAGAGGTCTAGTCAATGGATTTTCATTCTTTATAGATGAAGTAAAAGGACATTACTGTTAATTCTGCCCTTCTTTTCTGTTGCCTTCATCAAAGTCTCTGCACTATTCTTTCCATCAACACCACCTCCTACACTGTCAATCCAATATTCCATGAGAAGATTACACATTCCCAATTCTCAGCAACCTCCAACCTAGCCAACGCAAGCAATAAAACTGCTAAGTCTGTGTGGAGGAGTTGTTCACTTTCTCCATCTAATTTAGTGTAAAGCCTTCCAGAGCAGAATCCCTTCTCCATCATCCCAGAGTGCAGGACACATATTAATGGGCTCAAGTTATAGGAAACCAGATATAGGCTGAATATTAGAAACAACTTAATTGTAAGAGCAATACAACAACAGAACTAATTATCTCAGGACATGGGGAGCACTCCAGAGCTGGAGGCATTCAAGAGAAAATTGGACAACCATTTGTCAGATTGCTTTGATTTGGATTCCTGCATTAAGCATGATTGGAATTGATGGCCTCATAGAATTATTCTATGAGTCTCAAATTCTCAGTCCTCAGAAACAGAATTATTCTGGTTTAGGGTTTTGACATATTATTCACATTGATCTGAGTGAGGCAAGAATTATTTCACTGATATCTTAACCTATAAAATCAAGTGTTCACCGTTGGAATTTGCTATTGGCTGCTGTGCGTCGCCCGACTGACCTGCACCCTCCGTTCGACAGCACGGCTGAATTCCCTACGCAGGTCAACGAAAGATTTAAAAATCCGGCACGGGGGCATCAGCCCCACAAACGGCAATAAAGGAAAAAAACTTCACGTCCCAACAGTCTTTGCGCCGTGGCGCGCCACAGCCAATCAGGCTGAGAGGCACACGCACGCCGCAGCGTTCGGAGACGCGCCGCAGCCAATCAAACGAAAAGCATGTTAAAAAAACGCAGGACAAACACAAAGCACGAACCCATTACTACAAGCCCCAGCGTCCTGCGCGCCAACGCAGAACGCTGAGGAAAACGGCGCCCCGGGAAATTAAAAAGAAAAAAAATACACAGGAAAGCAAACAGCAGCCGCCTTTCACCGCGGCGCCTGAAGCTCCCGAATGCAGTTTCCCCTTTCACATCCAAACCAACTGGAAACAAAAGATCAGGCACAAAGGATCGATCACCCACCCCTCCTCCTTAAAACAACTCCGTCTTTTCTTCTCTTTAAAAACGGAGTTGTTTTAAGGAGCGGGGGGGGGGGAGATCGACCCTCTCTGCCTGTTCCTCCGTGTCCAGAAGTGTAAAGGCAAATCACACCATTTCTCCCCACAAACCTAACAACACGAGGGAAGCCAGCGGGGAGGGGGACCGCAGCCCACACCCACTGATAATACAGGGGAAAAACCATCTACTTTCACAACTCCACAAAAAAAAACCACCATAAAACACTACAGCTCCCCTCCCCACCACCTAGCCCACCCTTCCTAACCCCCCATGCCCCCCTCCCCAACACGGGCCGGCAGCGTACATATCCCAAAGACTCTGCCTTGAGAAAAAAAAACCCAACATAACACAACATGGTCTTTCAAAGGGCCACCCAGCCAACGAGACTGGCCCACAGAATTAACCACACCAAACACATAATATTTACACAGAAAATATCCAACAAACACACACAAAAAAACAGCACGGCCCACAGTAATACCCCCCCCCCCCAAAAAAAAAGCCACATGAAGCGGCAATGGTATTTCCGCAGCCAAGCCATCAAGACTGGCCCACGAAAATACCCAAAACACAACAGAAACCCCCACCTCAAACCCAAAAAACCAAAAACATTCAAAAAAACACACACAGAAACCCCCCCCAAAACCCTAAACAGACACAGAACGCCCCCCAACCTAAAACAAACCCCCCTTAAAAAAAGGAGAGAGCTTACCATGTCTTGCCTCAATGAAAAACGAAACTCAAATGAAGAGGAGAGACTCACCAGAAACAAAACACAAATATTTGCTCAACACCACCACCCAGTGGCCAAATGGCCAAAGGAGAAGAAGGTAAAGGATTCCCTTGATCAAAAGCCAGTCGTATCCGACTCTAGGGTTCAGTGCTCATCTCTGTTCCAAAGCCAAAGAGCCAGCGCTGTCTGCTCCTGCAGACGTTTCCGTGGTCATGTGGCAGGCATCACTAGACCCCGTAGCGCACGGAACGCTGTTACCTTCCCACCAAAGTGGTACCTATTTATCTACTTGCAATTTCTTGCTTTCAAACTACACAATATTTCCAAAAATTCAATAAATTCAAAATATTTGGAAAATCAATTCCAAATACATTCAAAAAATCCAAAAAAACGAAAATTCACACATTAATAAAAAAAAATTCTATAAAAAAAATAAAATAACTTCATAACAGCCCAGAATCATTGGTGCAAGGAAAAAAAATTAAACCCTTACTATCCAACACAATTTTAAAAAGCCCGGCACCGCCGGGCAATCTATGCTAGTCATATATAAATTGTGGCCAGAATGAGTGTTGCACAAAACATGAAAAGATCACCACAGAGCATGCCACCAGCAGAACACCCTAGCCCACTGTGCGTACGAGATTTGTGCTACTCATACACTATGCCAGGCTTGTGTGTACCTTCTATGTCATCATTCAGCCCCTCTTATCCACCATATTAAGCAATGTGAGCTGGAAGCAAGCTACATGGAGACAGCAAAGGTTAGCATAGGATTCCCATTTTCCTTTAGCACAATAAAAAGGTCAAAAGAACTATTAGAAACTGCATTTTTCATCTGGTTACAATGTGAGTAGTGTTCCTGGGTGACACCTGTTTTTCTGCTCACACAATTGCTTCTGCCAGCACTGTTAGCAGAACCTTCTAAAAATGTTGTTCCCTGGACACAGGAGAATAGTGGAGCAAAGCAAACTTCCACAACTAGGGAACTACATTTCCCAAGAGCTCCTCTAAAGAGCTATATCCATATATATATATTTGAAAAGGGGACGGAAAGGGTGCATGTGTGCTGCAAAATCCAAATGACAGGAGCACTGGCAGTTTTCCTTTGTCAGATGATTTGGTTGGTAACAGTTGTGGTGACAACACTGGGGGGAAAGAGCCACAGGCAAGGTCATCCTAGCCAGTGGTACACACAACTCCAGTGTACCAATCAATCTGTATTATGGTCCAAGACCAGCACAGTACACACAACTCCAGTATAGTCCATCTAGGCGTATAGATATCTGTGGGGTGTCCATGAAGATCTGCTTTCAATGCTCCCCTCCTCAGGCCTGCTCTGAAGTAGTGCTGAGATGTATAGGCCTTCTACAGATTTGTGTCTCTGGTTACAACTCTCAGAATTCTTCCTGGGGAATTCCTGGAGGATTCTGGGAGTCGCAGTCCCATTCTCAGAGGAGTTATCCAGTGAAGGCCTGGGGGTAGTTGTCCAAAAACATGAACAGGCACCCCCACCCCTGCTCAGCATAATCAGAAAGTAGTGATTCCCTCAACTCCATGGACTTTTAAAAACTTATCAGAAGGCTTGGAACCCCTCTGGAGCACATGCAAATGCAGGGGAGAGAAAGTCTAGTTGTACAGCTGCAATAGTGAACTTTTACTTGCACAGTGTTGGCTTCTGCCCACTATATTATTCTTTTATTAACAGAGAAATATGTTAATGTCAATGAATTGGCATTACACTACTGGGAAGGAATCTATATACTCACTAAAGCTCTATCCACAGACACTTTTTCATAGGACTTCCAAGCTGCCACTCTCACGCTGTCTGTTACTTGTAAAGCATCACACAGGGCGACGAAGTCTGGTTCACCAAACAAAAGTCTACCAAAAAGAAGTGTAACATTTATAAAGTTGAAATAATTCATTCTTTATTATATATACCACATAGCACTATAACTTTTCATCTAACTACTGTGTGTGCCAGAACAAGAAATACAAGTTGCACATTGCAACTGCACTGACAAATCCTTTTACAGCACCAACAGGTGACATCCTGTCCTCTCATCCAGAGGTAGAACACTTATGTGCCCATGATTACATGAATATGTGCAGACAAATATGTCAGTATACAGTACCAGAATAAACATTTTGCTTTATTTATGGTATATATTAATAACATCTTGTAAAAATAAGTAGTCATAGAATGGTGCAATTGAAAGGGGCCTATATGTTGATCAAGTCCACTCCAAACCCCTGCTCAGTGCAAGAATCCCAGAAGAATTTTATCTTGAATGCCTCTTGAGGTAACTAGTTTCATTGTCCTACTGTTCTAACAAATTGGAACTTTTTTCTTTAATTGCTTTTTGTTCCCTTCCTCGTACAGCTGCACTTCACCATATCATTAGCCATTACTTGCTAAATGTCAAATATAATTTTTTCATTTCCTCTTTTTTTTTCTGTCTTGCATCTATTTTTGTTTTAATCAATGGCTGAAATCCAGTACCACATTCATGTTTCTATTCCAAACTACAGCAATCTATGCCGAGGCATATAATGTTTTGTTTTGGGTTTGTTTGTTTGTTTGTTTGTTTTGGGGGGGTATTTAGCAATTTGTTATGGGGAAGAAGGAATTAAACTTTTAAAACCATCTTAAATGGTTAAAATCTCATTCTAAAGATTAGCAATTCCAAATGTTCAACTTATATTATAAGAGATATTAATTTTAAAAAATCATGTGAGATAGAGAAAATGAATAGGCAAACAGAGAGCATAACAATACAATGACTTAAATATGAAATGAATACAGGCAATTCAGAACCCATAACTCAATCATCAGTGCTGCCCCTTAATTTTTCTAAAATATTCTTCATACACCACACACTTTTTTCCACTATAAAAGGCATAACAATTCAATAAAATGAAAGCTAAATGAGTACATAGAATCAAAGATCGTATCATAGAGGAAAACCTAAAGAAACTGAAACTAAATAACATAAAAAGCAATCATTTTGCAGATTATAGACTTCCACAAAAATTTAGCAAAAAAAACATATTAGGAGGCCACTAAAAGTTTGAAGACATGTGTCGCCAAATAAATAAAAATCATACTTTCCAAATTTACACTCACAATTAAATAATTTAAAATATGGGAATTCAGAAAGAGCAAATATAGCATGGGAAACAGTCTTAAATCCTATATTTATGCTCAATATGACAGTCTTCGGACCTCCCTCACCTGCGATCCAAATCAGCAAGGGAGGAAAAATTTACTCAAAAATTGTTTATAGATGACACCACATTCCAGCAAACCTTTCAAAAGAACATAAGGAAATATTACCACTGGGCTGGAGGCAATGAAAAGTCAAAGGTACTCTGGCTCATATATGGCTAGACTGCTCAAGGGTACAAAAATATGGCAAAATGTAACAAATCCAAATCAATTGGTCAAGTCAATAGAGCATAGGATGAATAATTTCTATATTTATCTTTAGTACACAAAGTGTACACAAAGTGAAAAGCTGATGTACAAGACACTAATTGCTATACTGTTTTTATTAAAGAGGACATTTACTAAGAAGACATTTAGAGAAACTGGAAATATTTGGCCAAACTGTGCATAAATACATGGATGGAAGAGTGTGGACACTAGACAAAATACAGTAAAAACTCGCATAAAGAGCGCCTCGCTTAGAGACGTACTCGCTTAAAGAGCAGAATTTTCTCTGAATGGTCGCCTCGCTTAACAACTAAAACCAACCAAAAACTCGCTTAACAATTAAATCGGAGTTCGCAAACACCCGCCCCCCGCCCCCCCACACACACACACACACCAGAAGTCACAGTTGGTAATTTACAATGGTGTTTCGCTTAAAGAGCAAAGTCACTTAAAGAGCAATCCCGTGGAACGCATTATGCTCTTTAAGCGAGGTACTACTTGTAATACAAAACTAAAGGTTACAACAGGACAATAAAAGAGAATAAGTTGTACACTTTGGTACACTTTCATAAAGTAAAGGTCAAGGTTGCCCTTGCTCGAAAGCCAGTCGTACATGGCAACAACCAAAAAGGAAACTATGAATAGAGAAAATTCTTGATAGATGTATGTATTATGAGACAAATGAATAAATGTGTATGCGAAAAGATCTCTTCCAAACAAATGGAGAATAACGGATCTCTCGGACCTAGGTAAAGGTCTCCCTTTGTTAGAAAGCCAGTTGCATCCGACTCTATGGTACGGTGCCCATCTCTGTTGTCATGTGGCAGCACGGAATGCTGTTATCTTCCCACTAAAGTGGTATCTGTTTATCTACTTTCAATTTCTTGCTTTTGAACTGCTAGGTTAGCAGGAGCTGGGACAGGCATGGCAGTTCACACTGTTGCGCAGCACTCGAATGTCGAACTGCTGACCTTCCAGTTGTCAAGTTCAGCGTCTTAACCACTAAGCCACGGCAGTCATCCCCTTAACAATGGTACACTTTGACAAGAAGGAAACAATGAATACAGAAAATTCTTGACAGATGTATTATGAGACAAGTGAATAAAGAAATATATGTGAAGAGATATCTTCCAAACAAACTGAGAATAACAGGAACCGTTAGGACAGAATACGGAATGACGGAGTGGTTTGGAATAGGAAAAGGAGTAAGACAAGGCTGCATTGTGTCACCCTGCTTATTCAATTTATACACAGAGCACATAATGCGCGATGGAGGAATCACAATACCGGATCAAAATTGCTGGGAGAAACATCAACAATTTGAGATATGCAGACGATACTACCTTAATGTCAGAAAGTGAGGAAGACCTAAAGAATCTCTTGATTGGGTTGAAGGAGGAGAGTGCAAAAGCTAGCTTGAGACTCATCATCAAGAAAACTAAGATAATGGCAACAGGTCTGATCAGTCCCTGGAAAAAAGATGGGGAAGAAGTAGAAGCAGTGACAGACTTTATTTTCCTAGGATCTAAGATCACTGCAGATGGGGATTGTAGCCATGAAATAAAAAGGTGACTGATTATGGGGAGACAAGCTATGAGAAACCTGGGGAACATAGTGAAAAGCAGAGACATCACCTTGAAAACAAAAATTTGCATAGTCAAAGCAATGGTATTCCCAGTGGTAATGTATGGGTGTGAGAGCTGGAGCATTAGGAAAGCTGAGCACAGAAGAATAGACGCCTTTGAGATGTGGTGCTGGGGGGGGGGAGTCCTGAGAGTCCCCTGGACAGCGAGGAGAACAAATAGGTCAATTTTAGGAGAAATCAACCCTGACTGCTCATTGGAAGGGCAAATAGTGAAGATGAAGCTAAAGTACTTTGGACATCAAATGAGAAGGGAGGATTCACTTGAGAAGGCCTTGATGCTGGGAAAGGTGGAGGGCAAAAGAAAAAGAGGGCAACCAAAGATGAGATGGCTAGATGGCATCGTGAACGCAGTGGGCACAGAGCTGGGTGGGCTGAGGAGGAGGGTGGAGGGCAGAGGAGCCTGGAGGACGATGGTGTATAGGGTCGCAAAGGGTCGGAATCGACTGTGTGACTGAACAACAACAAAAAAACAGAACTAAAGGACTGCAGTAGCTCAAGTGGCTAAGAAGACGCTGACTGGAAGGCGGGAGGTCAGCAGTCCGAGACCTGAATACTGCAGGACAGAGTGAGCTCCCGTCTTTGTCCCAACTCCTGCCAACCTAGCAGTTTGAAAGCAGGAAATTGCAAGTAGATAAACAGGGACCCCTTCGGTGGGAAGGTAAACAGCGTAACGTGCGCTCCAGTCGGTGTCTAGTAGTCGTGCCTGCCACATGTCCACGGACACGTCTGCAAACGCAGACAGCGCTGGCTCTTCGGCTTTTGAAACAAATATGAGCATTGAACCCTAGAGTCGGATACGACTGGCTTTCGACCAAAGGAAACCTTTACCTTTACCGGAAACAGAACAAAACAACAGGTCTCTCTGTCCTAGTAAAGGTAAAGGTTTCCCTTGCTCGAAAGCCAGTCCTATCCGACTCTAGGGTGCAGTGCTCATCTGTTTCAAAGCCGAAGGGCCAGCGCTGTCTACTGCTGCAGACGTTTGCGTGGTCATGTGGCAGGCATGCCTAGACACTGGAGTGCACGGAACGCTGTTTACCTTCCCACCGAAGTGGTCCCTATTTATCTAACTTGCAATGTCTGGCTTTCCAACGGCTAGGTTGGCAGGAGCTGGGACCGAGACGGGAGCTCATTCCCGCCCTGCCGTCCTCGGGAATCGAACTGCTGACCTTCCGCCTGCCAGTCAGCGTCATCATTCAGACGCCAAAAAAAAATCCTGACTTAGTTGCCCACCTGTTCGCCTTGAGAGGGAATTCTCTTTGCCAAGAGAGGGCGAATAGATAGATAGCAGGGTAAAACTGTTTTATTTCTTTTTTGCCAGCACCAGGAAAGCGATCTCCCCTCACAAGAAACAATCCTGAGAGGTGTCAAGGAGGCGGCGGCGGCGGCGGCCACGGCGAATCCGGCTAAGCTCCCGCCTGGCTAAAACTAAACTAAAAGCGGCGACAGACGGGCGGCGGCGGGACTACTTCGGCTCTACCTGCTCCGCCGCCACCTGCTGCCACCACCACCACGCCCAGCAACCAACCTGTCAGGCGCGGGCGACGTCGCCTTGGCGCCGGTTTCAGCGTCCCCCGCGGGACTCGAACCCTCGTTTGGAGCCGCCGGGGCTGCTGCTTCCGCTCTCCTCAGGGACCGGGTCGGCGCCATGTTGGAGGCCTCCAGCCACACATAGGAGAAGTTTTGATGAAGAGAGATTCAAAGGGGCCACCCGCGGCCCGCTAGGCCACGCCCCCTTCCCCTCAGCCACGCCTCTTTCAAACCGCGGGAAAGGGCTTCACGCCCAAAGTTTGCGTCACTTCCTGTTTGAGGGGGGAGCGCTGAGCAGGGTTGGTATGAGCATGGAGGTATTAAAAAAAAACGAGATGGCACTACAGGTCATGCTGTACGCTGCTTTGAAGCCGGTGGGCGTGGCCTGCCGCCATATTAGGTGGACCAAAAGATTATTTAGCAGGCTACCGTTTACGATTGCTTCTTGTGTTGGAGGGGGTGGTGGTGGATTGATCCCCTCTCCTGGGTCCCCTGGCTTGGGGGGGACAAAAAAGGTCTGTTCCCCCCCAATCCTTCCAGAACCAAGGGACCCGGCAGAGAGGGGATTCCCCCCCCCCAGGACACCCCATTATTAAAGCGGTTTCTTTTTTTTAACAACGGGGTGAGTGGGTGGATTCGATCCCCTCTCCGCTGGCTCCTCTGGGGTTGGGAGGGTTGAGGAGACAGACCCCTTTTGTCCCCCCAACCCTCCCAACCCCAGGGGAGCCAGCGGATAGGGGATCGAATCCACACACACCGTTGTTGAAGAAAACCGCTTGGTTTCTTCTCTTTAATATGGGGTGTGGGGGGGATCCCCTCTTCGCTGAGTCCCCTGGGTTCAGGAGGGTTGGGGAGACAGACCCCTTTTGTCCCCCCCAACCCTTGTGGACCCAGGGGAGCCAGCGGAGAGGGGGATCGCAAACCCTCCCCCTCCCCATATTAAAGGGAAAACCCCGATCTACTTTCAGGACTTCACACAATCAAAGCACCATAAGGCAATGTTTTGGGCCAACTAACATGGCGGACCCTCAGATTAGTCGGCTTCAAGTTTGGGACGTCATGTCATCTCCTTTTTTTAATACCTCTATGGGTGTGAGTGAGAGTGGGTTGGGTTACGGTACTAGGCGGGTACAGGCGGGCAAATCCAGGCTTCCGCTCTCGACGCTAAGCTTTGTAAAAAAAGGATGGCTCAAGTGGCTAAGACGCTGACTGGAAGGCGGCGGGTCAGCAGAGTTTGATACCCGAGTACTGCAGGCTGGAATGAGCTCCCGTCTTCGTCCCAGCTCCTGCCAACCTAGCAGTCCGAAAGCAAGACATTCCAAGTAGATAAACAGGGACCACTTCGGTGGGAAAGTAAACAGTGTTCCTTGCGCTCCTGTGTCTAGTCATGCCTGCCACATGACCACGATGGAAACGGTTGCAGAGGCAGACAGCGCTGGCTCTTCGGCTTTGAAACAGATGAACACTGAACCATAGAGTCGGAGACTGGCTTTTGAGCAAGGGTGACCTTTACAGAATCCGGCTCGTTTTCTGGTCTTCTGATTACTGCCAGAAACATGCAACAATGAGGACTTAAGTTTGGGCTTGAAACACAGACTAACATGGCTACCATTTCAAACATAAGAACATAACATAAGAGCAGCCTTGCTGGAACAGGCCACAGAAGCGCATCCAGTCCAGCATTCTGTCTCACACAGTGGCTCACCATTTCCTTCAGGGTATTATTCCCAAGCAGATGCCTTCACCTGCTTAGGATTCCCTAGAAATGGCATTCAGAGATATCCTGCCTCTCTCTCCAACCCAGAGGTTGTCCTTAGGTATCCATAATTATAGCCATTGATCCCCTTGTTCTCCATGAACTTGTCTAATCCTTTCTTAAAGCTGACAAGACTGACAGCTGTCACCACTTCTTCTGGCAGGGAGTTCCATGGACCAGTGATCCTCTCTTATCCTTTCTCTTATTTGTTTGAGAACTAGCACCCAAAGGTTCAGACCCATCAGTTTATAAATGCAATTGGGGTTTTTTGCCCCAACATGCATCACTCTGCACTTACTAATGTTGAAGCTCATTTGCCACTGTTTTGCCCACTCCCCCAGTGTCAAGAGATCCCTCTGGAGCTGTCATACAAGATGTCATAAATATGCTGGATACCCATCTCAAAGGTATCAATATTAGTCAAGGCATTGAGACATTATGCACCACAACTAGCAGGTTGTTACCGTATTTCCCCCAAAATAAGTCTAGGTCTTATATTAATTTTTGCTCCAAAAGACTTATTAAACTCTATTTTCAGGGGATGCAGTGCATTAAAATATATCTGTTACAACACACAACATATTGAATTATGAATACTCCTATTGGACACAACCATCTCCGTTCGTTATCAAGTGCGTATATTATTCGTGCGTTGTGTCTGTAGTCTGATTAGTAATTTGGCAATGTCTCAAGTTAATTACAAATAATTATAATATATATTATTTATTTTAAGTATTAATGTCAATAATATCTATATGTAATTATATACAGTATTAATATTATTTTATAATTCAATATGTCCATTGCAACAGATGTACTAAATGTGTCCATCTGGTTGACTATCTTAATGGGCTTATCAGTATTTTGGGGGTGGGATTTAGATTACGAGTGTCCTGAAAAATCTTACTAGGGTTTATTTTCAAGGAAATACCGAATATGCTGCAATTTTCCACACCACCTTTACAAAACTTACTTCGGTAGAATTCTCATCCAGTCTCAGGGCACTTCACAGAATAAAGGAAATCCCTGGGCCACTCACACTATTGTCAATAGATATTAGGTCTGAAGGATAAACTCATTAGCAAATGTGTAATGCCACAATGTTTGTTTTACATCCATCTGCAACTCAACAGGGTGACACTTCACAGTTAATCTGAATAACAACTAGGGATCTGCTATTACCAGTTGCAAAAAGCCACATTGATGTGTATACTTAACTGTTATACTAACCAACCATTGTACACCTCTGTACCAGATTGTATACATTGATGCCATGAAGTCTCACTCTTATGTCTGATGAAGTGGACTTGATCCACGAAAGCTAAATATAATTTATAAAAATTATTAAACTTTATAATTAATAAGTTATAAATTTTCTTATTCCTTTCATAAAATTTATAACACTTGGAACTAAACAAATTGAAAGGAATAAGAAAGATTAATTGTAAAACTAAACAAATTGATTTTGTATATATTTATACTGGTTATTAAAAATTGATTGTAAAATTTATTTTAAAAATTACACTTTGTATATTATAAAATTTCTTATTAATTTCTTAAAATATATAACACTTGGAACTAAGCAAATTTAAAAATGGACCACAGGCTTGCATTTTAGCAATGATCCACTGCAGAAGCTTAGCAGAATCAAAGTCAAAAGTAAAAGATGTATTTTTTGATATTCTTCAGATAGCATTCTTTCTCAATCCTTCGTTGACCTGTGGATACAGTTTGCCCGTGTGCACGAATGGTGGGTGCAGGTTAGTAGGGCCAGGCTTAGGAACCTATACGAACTTCCAACGGTTAACCCTTGGTTTTATAGGTTAAGATTTAAAATTAAAAGTCACTGCACAATATCAAGAGCGGGATTAGTTTTTTTAGTCTTATACTGTATTAGTACCCCCCCCCCCCCAAAATTGTATATGGAAGGCACTGACCTTAGCATCTCTGTCATTTGTTTATTAGGGTCTCTTATTTATATTTTCCTAAATTAGCAAGTCTGGTTTTCTTGGTTTTTTTTTGCTAAGGATGTCAGATTAGACTCTGGGCAATGCTATGATGGCGTTATTAGTCACCAGCAATGACTGCTATTGGAAGCATGGAGGGGATGCCCGACCAGGGACAATCCACATTGCAAACTTAGCTCCCACGTAATAACTTACTCTTGTTCTTTGGACCTCTGGAAAGAGATGGGAGGTCAGAGTCTCAAAGGCAGAACAACAGATTGGAAGCCTCAGTTATTCTGTGTCTCGGGGTCCCTGAACTGCTTTGTGGTTGGGCACTGGCTCCTCAGTGTGGCAAGCGTGGTCTGTCCCAGCATGGAAAAGGATGGCGATGGCTACCCTGGTCCTGAGAGCCTTGAATGTCCTGGAGAACTATCACAAGACAAGCAAAAGGCAGCCAGGTTATAGCAGCAATTGTGAAGGAAGGGAAGGGAATGAAGAATGTAGTAGGCTCTGGTATGTCATGGGCATACCTGTCAAGTTTTGGGAAATTTCTGTCAAACCCCCGTATTTTATACTCTTTCCCACCGTCATCCCATATTAGTCAGACTGCAGTTAGACTGGAGGCCAACACAGGATGAGCATAGCTGTCCAGTTTCCCGTTTTGGCCGGGAAATTCCTTTTGCATACCAAAAGGAAAAAGGGCACTGCCAGGTCCAAGAGGACTCCGATGTGGCTTACAGGAGCTGTTCGGGAAGTGATCAAGAGCAAGAAAAGCTCATTTAGAAGATGGAAGGCTTGTCCAAATGAGGACAGCAGGCAGAAACATAAATTCTGGCAGAACAAATGCAAGGCAACAATCAGGAAAGCAAAGCAAGACTTTGAGGAGCGTATAGCTAAAAATACTCAGAGGAATAACAAAGACTTCTTTAAGTACATTAGAAGTAAGAACCTAACTAGGAAAGCCATTGGACCATTAGATGACAATGGAAGGCAAGGGGTTATTAAAGAGGAAACAGAGATTGCAGAGAGACTCAATGAATTCTTTGCTTCAGTATTCACTGAAGAAGACAGAGACCACATGCCCAAAACAGAGCCTATCTTCGTAGGGAGGGAAACCGAAGAATTAAGCAAGATAGAAATAACCAGGGAGGAGGTCCTTGCATGTCTTGTTAAGCTAAACACTAACAAATCCCCAGGACCAGATGGCATCCATCCACGAGTTCTCAGGGAACTTAAAGATGAAATTGCTGATATCCTAGCCAAAATATATAATATTTCCCTCAAATCAGGCTTTGTGCCTGATGACTGGAAGGTAGCAAATGTAACACCAATTTTCAAAAAAGGATCCAGGGGTGATCCAGGAAATTACCGGCCTGTCAGTTTGACATGTGTCCCAGGTAAAGTGATGGAAACCATCCTAAAAGATAGAATTAATAGGCACATAGAAGAGAAGGCGCTGCTAAAGGAGAGCCAACATGGCTTTTGCAAGGGCAAATCATGCCTCACTAATCTGTTGGAATTTTTTGAGAGTGTCAACAAGCATGTGGATAAGGGGGATCCAGTTGACATTGTTTATCTGGACTTTCAGAAGGCTTTTGACAAGGTCCCACACCAAAGGCTCTTGAATAAACTTACCAGTCATGGAATAAAGGGACAGGTCTTGTCCTGGATCAGCAACTGGCTAAGGGACAGGAAACAGAGGGTAGCACTAAATGGACACTTCTCCAAGTGGAGGGAAGTAAAGAGTGGGGTCCCCCAAGGTTCAGTACTGGGACCCCTGCTTTTCAACCTCTTCATAAATGATCTAGAGGTAGGAGTAAAAAGCAAGGTAGCCAAATTTGCTGACGACACTAAATTATACAGGGTAGTGAAATCTGTGAGAGATTGTGAGGAGCTCCAGAGGGATCTCTTGACACTGGGGGAGTGGGCAAAACAGTGGCAAATGAGTTTCAACATTAGTAAGTGCAGAGTGATGCATGTTGGGGCAAAGAACCCCAATTACATTTATAAACTGATGGGGTTTGAACTCTCTGCGACAAACCAGGAAAGGGACCTTGGTGTCCTGGTGGACAACTCAATGAAGGTGTCAACCCAGTGTGCCTCAGCAGTGAAAAAAGCAAACTCAATGCTAGGGATCATTAGGAAGGGTATAGAAAATAAGTCAGCAAGTGTCATTTTGCCTCTTTATAAATCTATGGTGAGGCCCCATCTGGAATACTGTGTACAGTTCTGGTCGCCATACCTCCAGAAGGATATTATGGAGTTGGAAAAAGTGCAGAGGAGGGCAACCAGAATGATTAGGGGACTGGAACACCTTCCTTACCATCTGAGGCTGCAACGGTTGGGCCTTTTCACTCTTGAACGACGGCGTCTAAGAGGTGACCTGATTGAAGTTTATAAAATCATGCACGGTGTGGACAAAATAGATAAGGAAAAACTGTTTTCCCTATCGCACAACACTAGAACTAGGGGACACTCCATAAAACTTTTGGGTACTAGTTCTCAAACAAATAAGAGAAAGTACTTTTTCACCCAGAGGATTACTGGTCTATGGAACTCCCTGCCAGAAGAAGTGGTGACAGCTGTCAGTCTTGTCAGCTTTAAGAAAGGATTAGACAAGTTCATGGAGGACAAGTGTATCAATGGCTATAATTATGGCTACCTAAGGACAACCTCTGGGTTGGAGAGATAGGCAGGATATCTCTCAATGCCATTTCCAGGGAATCCTAAGCAGGTGAAGGCATCTCCTTGGGAATACCCTGAAGCAAATGGTGAGCCACTGTGTGAGACAGAATGCTGGACTGGATGGGCTGTGGCCTGTTCCAGCAAGGCTGTTCTTATGTTCTTATTTGACAGAAAATTCCCGAAACTTGGCCGGTATGGCCATGGGAAAAGATTCAGATCAGGCTGGACACAAGGAACAGTGAGGAATTGAAAATTATATATTTTAATTAGAATACTGTACTAGACTGATTTTGGCATGAAGTGACTGATGTAGAGATGAAATGTAATAAGGATGAAATTCTAAGGAAAATATGGTAGTGGAAGGCAATGGAGCTGGAATTATGGCAGAGCTGCAAGAGTGAGAAGGGAAGAGCGGTTGGCCTGAGGGAGAGTAAGACCAGGTTTGGAGGATGGGACTGTAATGTGAAGTCAACTTTGGTCTCCAGGTGTTCTGGGACTTCAATTACCAGAAATCCTGGCATAGAGAAGGAAACTGAAGAGAAATAGAATGGTAACTGAATTGTGAAGAATGAATCTGATGGGAACTGGCTTGTACTTGTGAGATATTATGCACGGATGAATTATGGCAATGTTGTTGGGGATGTAAATGCTGGACGTATTTGATGGATGGGAATGGATTTAATATTTTTAAGAAGAGATGTACATATTGGGGGACAGATGTGGACGCTGCAGGTGAGTCCTGATCATGCTCTCTTGCCAGTCATCCAAGTTTTTATTTGACCAAGTCGGGTGTGGATAGTCTGTTTATTCATTTTTAAAGTGAGTTTGACTAATTTAATTAGTCTATTTATTCTTGGGTTGTACTTAATATTTGGGTTAACTGGGAGGGATCTGGGTAATTAACAGACAAAAGATAATTTACCTGATCTGAAATTAATTTTAATTAATCTGTAATTATGCTCAATTGGATTCATCTTGGATTTTGTTTCCACCTTAAATTGTTAGTTTGGCTAGAATCTTGACCGTAGTGGGTGGTTCTTTTGGGTTGGGGTGGTTATGGTATCTAAATTAGGATATTGCCTAGGATTTTATCCTTAATTGTTGTTAAGTGGACTTTTTTACTTCCCAAGAGGAAGCTTGGGACAGATTCTTGATGGAGCCCACCAGGGGTAGGGTTCCGATACTTACAGGTAGGAGAAGATATTACAAAGAGTGGACAGCTGGCTGTTATAGGGTAGTGTGAGACAGTTATTTAACATATGTCTTGTGTTCCAGCCATCACACCAACCAACAGATGCAAAGTTGCTACCTTGGTCAATCCCTTTCTAATCAGTTTATGCATCTTTGAATGCCAAATTGGCAGTAAATAAGAGCCAACTCACTATCCTAGATATTAATGCTGACCTTATATCACCAAGAGTTGTGTGGCCACAGAAGGAGGGATGTGCCTGCCAGGTTTCTCTGTTAAGCATTACAGGACAGACTGGAAGGATAGAGTAGGTGGGTAGGTGTCACTATCATTGCCTGGAATACCTTAAATTAAAACTTAGCAGGCTCTCATACCTGTTGAATTCAGTTCCTGACTGACTACATGTGGAAGTGGGATCAAGGGATAGGGTAGAGATAGTGTTGGTGTACCATGCTCCCCGTGACCCAAAATTGCCCTTCCTGGAGCTGACGAACTTTGTCACGATGGTGGCATTGAGGTAGTTCAAGATGATAGTACTGGAGGGGGGGGGGGTTTAAAGTCCATGCAGGAGCACCCGAACTGCAGAATTCATGGAAGCCATGACATCCATGGGACTATCCCAACATGCCACCAATCCCACACACATTGCTTGGCACACTTTAGACCTTGTTTATTCAACAGCAGATACATGATCTGTGAGGGAGATCATTACCACCACTCTGTCAAGGTAAGATCATTGCCTGCTACAATTCATGGTGGTGTCCTGTCCCCATGGGGTGCACGGACCCATTACGACAGTTCTTCACAGGCTAATGAATCCTACTAGCTTGTAGACTGCCTTGGGAGGGTTTTCAACCATGTTGGAAAGTGATGCTGTCTCTGCCCTGGTTGAGAACTGGTACAAGGAGACCTCTAGGGCAGTGGACACTATTGCTCCTAATTGCTCAGTCTGTCTCATTGTTCCAACAGCTCCATGCTTTGCTGACCATATTTATTTATTTATTTATGGTTCAAATTTCTAGGCCGCCCAATCAGGCGAACCCGACTCAGGGCGGCTCACAAGATTAAAACATACATATTAAAAACAATTAAAAACCCCAACATACCCACCCACCTATTAAAACTAACATTAAAACTGCCCACATTAAAAAGATGGGGGGGGGGGGTTCATTTTATAAGCCAACAGGCGGGGGCCACTCTTCCATCTGAGCCCCACACCTGCCCCGCCAACCAGGTTTTTACTGGCAGGAGGTTCCACAAGGCCAGTGCGGACACAGAAAAGGCCCTCCTTCGTGTGCCAGAGAGGCGAGCCCCTCTGGCAGGTGGAACAATTAGAAAGCCCCTCCGGTCCGCTCTGGTTGGACGGACAGACACTCTTGGGATGATGCGGTCTCTTAGGTATCCTGGCCCACTACCATGTAGGGCTTTAAAGGTCAAAACCAGCACCTTGAATTGCACCCAGAGACAAACTGGTAACCAGTGCAGCTCCCGAAGCAATGGTGAGGCGTGAGCATAACGCCCGCATCGCATCACCACCCCAGCTGCTGCATTCTGCACCAGCTGTAGCCTCTGAATGGTCGTCAAGGGCAGCCCCATGTAGAGCGCATTGCAATAATCTAGCCTGGAGGTCACCAGAGCATGTGTGACCATGAGCAGTGAGTCCCGGTCCAGGAGCGAACGCAACTGACGGATATGAGAACTCTGAAGCAGGTTAGGAGGCTGGAAACAAGTGGAGGAAAGCTCCCATGAATGACAACCTTGATACAGTAAAAAAATGTTCCAGAATTTATGTCAATGCTTTGAAACTAGCAAGGAAACAGCAGAACATCTGAATTATGTGTTCTCATAACCATTATAGAGAGCTCTTTAGAGTTGCTAGGGAACTACTTGGGGCGGAGCAGGCAGGGGGTCTCCAACCAAATGTCACCAATTGTAAATGACTGATGGCCAATTTCAGAACTAAGATGGATACCATTTGGAAGAAACATGATGTGAGTTAAGGGTGGGTGGATGCCCAGTGCACCTGGTCGGTGCTTATTGAATCAGTTTCACCTGATAACATCTCAGGAAGTCTCCAGGACAGTCACTGGCTGCAGGGCCACCACTTCCCTGCAAGATTCTTGCCCATCCTAGTTAGTGAAAGATTTCAGTGAGGGCTTGGGAAATTGATCAGGGAGACCATTAATACCTATTTGCAGGAGGGTATTCTACCAAGACCAATTGAATGAGACAATCATCCAGCTAATTCTGAAAAAGCTTAACTTAGCAGCCAGTGACCTTAACAACTAACATCTGATTGCCAATGTACCGTTCTTGGGCAAGTTAGTGGAGACAGTGGCAACAGACCAGTTGAGGTTCCTGAAGAAAACTAAATGCCTCCACCCATTCCAAGTTGGTTTCAGGTCTCAACATGAGACAGCATCGGTTGTCCTGCGGGATAAAATTCTGAGGCCAACCAACCTAACTTCATGTTATTGGTTCTCTTAGACCTCTCAGTGAACTTGATACCATCAACCACATTATTCTCCTGGAGAGTCTCATGCCTGGGCATTGGTGTTCAAGTCATGGCCCAGCTCTAATCCTTTCTTGCGAGATGTGTCCAGAGGGCACAGCTCAGGGAGTTATTGTTGGATCCCTAAGTACGGTGGTACCTCATACAACAATTTTAATCAGTTCCACAGGGCTCATTGTTGTACAAAACAGTTACTATATGATGCATGCATTGTATAGTGATTTTCTCTATGGGATGCATCATGCGGCGATTTTTTTTTTGCTAAGTGGTTTTTCCCATTGAAAAATTTGTTGTATTTTTTCCATAGGGAAAATTGTTATGCGGGACACCATTTCCCCCCCGAAACCTAATTGTTATGCGATTTCATTGCTATATGGGGCAAATGTTGTATGAGGTTCCACTGTACAATATAGGGTGCCTCAGAGTTCAGCCATCTCCTCAATACGTAGATGTTTTAACATCTACGCAAGGCCACCAGAGGTCATCAGATTAGGAATTCATTTCTGTCAATATGTTGATGATATGCAGCTCTATCTCTCCTTTTCCACTTCAGCAGAGAATGCTATCTATACTCTGGAGAGATTCCTGGATGCAGTTATAGATTGAATGGAAGATAACAAGTTGAAACTGAATCCAGACAAGATGAAGGTCATGCTGGTTAGGGTAACCAGCCATAGGTTGGGAGAATTTTCCTGTCTGAGGGGTGTTGCTCTCCCTCTAAAAGAGATCATTCATAATCTGGGTGTACAACTTGACTCAACCCTAACTATGGAATCAGCTATCATCTGTAGCTAAGTCCACTTTTTATCAACTGCGATACATTGCCCCGCTTCACCCATTCTTGAACAGAGGGTCTCTGATAACACTGACCTATGCAGTGGTAATCTCCAAGATCAACTCCTGCAATGTTCTCTGTGTTGGGCTGCCCTTGAGGCTGGTAGGGTTCAACAGAAGCAAAATGCAGCTGCCAGACTGATTACAGGTACTGGTTGTTATGACATTACCTTGATTCTGGCTAATCTGACATGGCTACCCATGGCATATTATAACAGATTCAAGCTTCTAGTGATGATCTACAAAGTCCTAGATCGTTTAGGGCAATGCTATCTGCAGGAGTGCCTTTTCCTAAAACATTATAACCGGAGCACCCAAATGCAGAAACTGCAGGTAGTCACACTTAAGGAAGCCAAGAAAGGAGATAACTAGAGTAAGATCATTCTCAGTATTGTCTCTCATAATGTGGAGCAACTTGATTTTTGAAATAAAGTCAGCTGCAACATTAATGGCTTTTTGTAAATCACTTAAAATGCTTCATTTGCATTGTGCATTTCCATCTGAGTCATCTCTCAAAGAAGTAGAGGGGGGAATTCCTGTTACGATTCTGATCTGTTAGCTTTTTCATCCACTTGCAACTGGTAAGTTATGACTAAAATTGGAATTTTATGAATGCCACCTAGGTGGGTATATTAATTTTTTTATTTGTATCCATATTAGCTGTTTTAATCATTTATTGCATCAACTGATTATTTTCATGTGATGTTGGTAGCCGCCCAGAGTAGTGCATGCACTAATTGGGGTGGGATATAAATCAAATAAATAAATAAAAATATTTCTCATTCTTCACAAATTAGTGTTTCCACAGCAAATCTGCTCTCAAAGTGTCGGATTTTTCGGCAGCTGCTGGCTTCACGCTTCTGAATTCCTGTTAAGGGAGAATAAACAAGTTATCATATTACTTTAATAGAGAAAATATGACTGCCTTTTGCCCTGTAAAACTATTTTAACTGTACCTGTTTGAAACATGGTATAATTCGGGGATTCTCAACCTGCGGCCCACAGGCTGGATGCAGCCCGTGGCACCATTTCATGTGGCGCCCCACCGCCTCCACTACACCCGGAAGTGCCATGTGGTGGAGGAAGGGTAATATGGCCGTCCGGCAACTGAAGCTGTCTGAGGGAACGTGACCCGGCCCCCGGCTTAAAAAGGTTGAGAACTCCTATAATTAATAGTGTTACTCATGTAGGTTTGCTAATTTAAGATTAAAGGTAAATGTCACCCTTGTCCGAAAGCCAGCCATATCCGACTCTAGGGTTCAGTTGCTCATCTGTTTATAGCCAAAGACCCAGCGCTATCTGCATCTGCAGATGTTCCTGTGGTCATGTGGCGGGCATGACTAGACACCGGAGCGCACAGAATGCTGTTTACCTTCCCACCAAGTGGTCCCTGTTTATCTACTTGCAATTTCTTGCTTTCGAACTGCTAGGAGCTGGGACAAAGACGGGAGCTCATTCCATCCTGCAGTATTCGGGTCTCAAACAGCTGACCTCCCGCCTTCCACTCAGTGTCTTAGCCACTTGAGTCCTTTTCTTCTGTTTACTCCATGTTATTCTCAGTTTGTTTGGAAGATATCTCTTCACATAAATTTGTCAGCACTTAGGAACAATGACAGCATCAGTCTTGGGAGTTTTTTTGGTAAATAAAAAAAATCAGAATCCCCACCTCTGAAAAAATCTTTTGGAACCACCTGCATCATCAGAAAGCTACTGGGGACACAGGGCAAGGGAAAGTCTTTCATTTCCCAAACTCATCACCAGGAGGAGGATTTTATTGCCAGTGGCAATTTTTGGAAATAAAAATTGCTGTATTCCCAATTAATTGGGAACATTCAGAACTGAGTCTCATATAATGATCTAAGGGCAATGGCAGGAACACATGTTACAATGATGTCAAAGTTCTAACACAACATAAATACAGAAGACTGAGACATGACTATTCCACAATGGTATGTGGCATTTCACAAAAATATCAGGACTGACAATAGAACTGACAATTTGTATTTTTTTTTAATAATCCATTTACAAACAGTACCTTTCATGGTTTCTTTGCGCTGAAGTTTGTAAGTCTCTTTACCACGACAGAGGTGATAAATGAAGGCGCCCAGTTGATCCACATTTTCTATACGGTCCGTAACTATCATCTGCTCATGAATCAAATATGACTTAGCTAAATACGTCCCAGCCTACGGCAAGCAAAATAAAAACACAAGAACTAAATACCAAAAAGACAGATGTTGTCATATACATTTTCAACTTAATCATATTTACATAAGGGACAACACTTTTGGAAAATATATTGGTTTTAAATTAACCATAGTTTAAATTCAGCGTTTCCCAAACTATGTTCTGCAGGACACCGGTGGACCTCAATTCTCAGAAGCCCAAGTCAGTACATTGGCTGATCAGTGCTTTGGGGAATTGACTTAAGCGTCTGGGAATTGAAGTCCAAAAAAAAAAAAAAGTTCAGAAATACTGATTTAAATAATGGGTCAGGATCCAATGATATACAGATTGTGTGGCTTCACTGATCATCCCATCATCTGCCCTCCTTGTCCCTCTGTCCCTTTACCAACACTAAAGTTCGTTTTTTTTTTTTTTGCGTTTTTAGGTTTCAATTAATGTCCTTGCTGCAACTATTGCTCACTTATATGGAGGAGATGATTTTACAGGGAAGAGTTTCTATGGAAGGCGGGGGCGGGTGTTACTTATCTCCCCTTCGGTGCTGTGACAAGTCCTATAACCTTTTGTGTGCAAATGTGTGTTATCTGCGAAAAAGCATGTGTAGATATGTGAATACAGTGAACCCCCGCTTTATGGAATTAATCCATTCCACGGGGTTCCACTGTATATGGTTTGATGGTAGCACTGCTCACATGAAGAACGTGAATTAGTTTTAAATTGAAAAAGAGATGCATCAGGTCTCTTTTTCTTATTTTTGAAAGAAGACAGAAGTAAGGATGGAGCACGCAAGCCCAGGACATAATCACCTCTAAATTGGTCTGAACTGACACATTGTATAATGCTATCACTTATGTCCCAGAAAGTGTAAACTGGTAAAGAACTGAGTAATGCATTTTATGGATATGAATACAGCAATCATTTTTAAGTATGTATATGAAATAAGGATATCATCTTTATATTTCCATGGATTTTACAATAAGCTGCTCAAAAGCTAATTATAAGTGGAAGACAAGAGCTTTATTAGTAAGAACTCAACTCAAGAGGCAAAGCTGGATGTTCTGAATTCAAAGGGAAAGGCAGGTAGGTGATGTCTCCTTAGACACTAAAAATCACAAATTAATAAAAAGTTTGGGCCCAATTGGACCTTCATCTGGCTGGATCCCACTTATCTGTGGATGGTGCAGAAAAAAATACAAGAGTTCAAAACAATCGTGTCTAAATCTCTATGCCAGGCCTCAAAACAAGAGATGAGGTAAAGAATGTTGGTTTTGAATTCTAAAACAAATGCTCCTTGCTTAACTTTGCAACCCCCATTTTGAAGCGTGATATAGCATTTGTGATTTTAGTGGCTTAATAAAGCTGTTACCTATCCTTCCTTTTGTGTATAAGGACACACTGCATTTTCCCTTTTAGCAGGATATTCCGGTGAGTTTTGTCTTTGCATCTGTCCTGAACAGATTAGAAGCATGCTATATAAAAATATTACACAAAAAAATCAGCGGTTTACTGGTAATCAGTATTTTGCCCCAACATGCTGGATAATCATTTTACCAGGATGGAAGGCTGACTCAACCTTGAACCCTGCTAGGATTGAACTCACAATGTTTTGGCTGCAGTAGCCCAGTTTAATCACTGCACCACCAAATGTATTCATTTTTATATTTAATGAAACATAGAGCTAGGATTACAAAACCATTACAGTGGTACCTCGCTGAAAGAGCAATCCATGGGATTGCTCTTTAAGCAAATTTGCTCTTTAAGCGAAACACCATTGTAAGTGACCGATTGTGACTTCTGGAGGGGGGATTGCAAACCCTGATTTAGTTGTTAAGTGAGTTTTTGGTTGGTTTTAGTTGTTAAGCGAGGTGACCATTCAGAGAAAATTCTGCTCTTTAAGCGAGTTACTCTCTAAGCGAGGCACTCTTTATGCGATGTTTTACTATACTATGATAGTTTAGAACCATGATCAAGAGAGTAAGCAAGAACTTTTTAAGTCTTCTGTGCCGAACAGAATTCTCCATTTCCATGTCACATGTTTTCAGAATTAAAGGAAGTTTCAAAAGCAGCATGCAGCTGCCCTGAGTAGACAATACCTGGAATGTTTTAAACATTAGAATATTATGGCATTCAGACCATCCTTTATACTCATCAAATAGTACCCTGGGTACATTCTATGTCCTGCTTTACCTAGATTTCTCTAAATTCAATAAAGACTCAAATTGCTGACTATATGGGCTCCTGTAAGATAGTCATACCTTGATGTTGATCAGCAAATCCAGTAAGTTTTTAGGCGGCATAACAACTGACGTGTTTAGAGGAATGATGTAGCACTTATCCAGGCTGAGGTCCAGATAAGCTGTAAGTCTCTGTTGAGAAAATGTCATGAACAACATTGTTAGTAAGTTTAAAATATACAATAATTTTTTATGTCAATGTTGTTGACTGCAACTCTTATCCGAGAATGCATTTTTTCATGAAGTAGGAAAAATGTCTTTGACATGAATTTGTTTAAGGTGGATCCCAGCTATATGTCAATAATGTTCTAATTAATCACATTATATTTCCCATTGTACAGCCCTCTCAAAAATGAATATTTGGAACTTTTCAGGGAATACTTACTCTTCCTCAGTCGGCAGGTGCCATTTTGAACATTATGCTCCAATCTGAATTGATTAACTGATTACATTTATACCTTACCCTTTTTTTGGTGCAGGTACCACTCAGGGCGGCTTACAGACATATAAAACAACACAACAATAACAAATAAGAGCAGGAAGTAAAGCATAACTAATAACATGGAAGTAAATTATTAAAATCCCTAAGTGCAATAAAGAAGATCCTAGCGATCGATATAACAAAACATAAATCCATGGCATCAGAGATAGAGAACCGTTCATTAAACACAATCTCTGAGAGTGGACCGTAGGGGCTCCCTAGTGGTTCCATCAGCCAGGGAGGCACACCTCATTGGGACCAGGAGGAGAGCCTTCTCGGTAACCGCTCTGGCCCTATGGAACCTCCTACCACCTGAATTGCGCCTCCAGGTGGAGCTGCCCCCCTTAAGGAAAGCCTTAAAAATGTGGCTTTGCCAGCAGGCGTGGGACACATCTAGTGCCACAACCCTGCCCCTGCCCTGCTGGCTTGTTTAGCCTTGCCCGGGGCTTTTATTCCTCCTGCCCGGGTGTTGGCCCCCCCTTTTATAGGCACCGGGGATGTTTTATGGATATTTTATGGATGTTTTAGATAGTTTTAGTATTTAGTTTTAATTAGCATGAGGGATGGGTTTTGACTAATTGTTGTGAGCCGCCTTGAGTCGCGGGGGCGAAAAAGGCGGCCATATAAATCTGAAAAATAATTATTTTTAAAAAATCTAATCAGAAAAAAACACAATTGGGAAGTTAAAGCAGCACATTGCCCAACTTCAGCCCAAATCATGTTGCAATCCAAAAGATGTTAATAGCAGGGGAAAACCTGCTGAAAAAAGAAAGTCTTCAGAAACTTACAAAATGTTAGTAGTGATAAGACTGATCTTATGCCCACTGGCAAATCATTCCAGAAGGTGGGGACTATCTTATTGTTTTAGCATGATAAATCATATTAAAGTTAATCCAGCCAAGTAGGAGTCCTCCTCCAAGTACTTAAGTTATTTTTTAAATTATCTTTACCCTGTGAAAATCATGAACAATGTCAGCTGGATCACTGTCAGCAAATTCTGGAACAGGCACACTGATGAATTCAACCTCCTCCTCCTCGAGGATCTGGATGTTTTCCTCAATTATCTGATAACGAGAGGCTGAAACATCTCCTTCTGGATCAGTCAGAGAAAAGCCATCCTCAATATACTTGATCCCACAGAAGTAAACGCCACTTTCCTAGAAATTAATGTTAATACATGTAAGAAAACATTATACTGTACAAGCTTCTAGACATTTCTTGTTTCAGTATGTTTAAACCGCAGTACGTATCAGCTCTTTTCAATTCTTATAAATTTAAATACAGAAGATTGATGAATCTGATCACTGAGAATCAGTGCTGGGTGGAGCATGGAACAATGCTAGGGCAGTGAATCAAGCCTCCATCATCTTCCATTCTTGCTATTAAAAAAACCCAAAAACCTAAGCAAGAAAAACCAGCCAATCAAGAAAAAGGAACATATATGCAAAAGAACTGTCTATTCTCTCTGTCATCCTCCATTATTCCCTGATTAAAAGAAAGTTAGGGAAACCCTAGCTGAGATGGGCAAATGCAGAATCAACTATCCTTTTGGTTGTCTTGTGCTCTCACTAATTAATTAAGAATTGTGGTGAACAGGGAAGAGAGAGGTATCCCTAATGACTCAGCTAAAGCATAGAGAGGAGGCATTTTTCATTCCAAAGATCATTTTTTACGGAATTAATCCATTCCGCATTGTTTTCCTTATAGCGATGTTTCCCATAGGAATGCATTGAAAACCAATATTTCCGTTCCGGAGGTTAGAAAGGAGCCAAGGAAACATGTTTTCTCTGTTCAAAGCGCTTTCTAAAGTGGCGAAAGCACAGCGAAAAATTCCAAAGTGTACTCTGGAAAATAATTTTGAGCAGCGGGGATACAGTTGGTTTTTTTTTTTTTAGAGTGAGTTCCGGAACTGATTTTTTTTGTTTGCAATGCATGTTTGGCACATTTCCAACAGCGCCATCTAGTGGCCAGCCCTGGTAATTGCAGGAAAAGTTCCCGCTGAACAGTTGATGAAGGGATGGGGGAATTTCGGCACTTCCTGGTTATGAGGAATGCTTCTGAAGGTGTCAAAACCCGACAAAAAAAATATCAAAAACAGAGCGGAAATGCTCCAAATACCTTCCCACCACTGTGGGAAGCGTCAGAACATCCCCAAAAAGTTCCATATAGCGATTTTTCCCCGCTTGAAGTGGACCATCATTTCCTATGGATTTATTTTCCTGAAGCGAGTTTTTTTGTTAAGAGAGCCATCTGTAAAGTGGGGGTTCACTGTACTTAAAAACTTCCAGAGGATATGCATGCTAGAAGAGAATCTACCAATAATATGAAAACAAACAAAAAAACAAACATTCATCAGGTTCATCTGAATTATCAGTTTCAACCAAAATGCATTCAGAATATAAATTTTCACCAATTTTTAAAAGATTAAATTGATCATCCTGAAGGATCATTTGTTTTCATAGGATAAATTAAGCCAAACAAGCAGTTGTTACTTTGTTACCTACAAAACAGAGTACAGTACTTACTCATATTACAAAAAATATTCAACCTACCTGGAATGCAAAATACTTGTATAAATAGGCACCGCCAAGTATCACAACAGCAAGCATAAATGCTAATCCAAAACACATACACCAACACCAAGCCCTCCGTTGTCCAACAGGTATTGCATCTCTTGGATCCTAGAGATACAAAACAGAAAAATTAATTATGGGCTGCACAGGATCACATTCTACACACCAAATGGCTATATCTAATATTAACATTTCACAATCTTTTCCTATTCTCTGAAGTTCTGCTCATTCCTCCCCTGCAAAATCTGTTACACACATGGGTTCCCCAACACCTCTAAGGAGTGGTATCTGTGATGCCCCCCATATTATTATAAGACAAAGCAGATGTATGAATATTCAGTTCCTTTAAGACAGGGGTGCCCATACTAAGGCCCACAGCACCAATTCATCCGACTTGTGGGACGGATTGCCGCCACAAGTGCCCTGCCGCCACTCAGTGTCAAAAACGCAGTGGAAAAATCCAGAAATGTGACAAAAATGTGCCACCCTCGCTCCCGCTGCCACAGGAAGTGGTGGAGGCAGCAAAAAAGCACTGTGAATCTACGCACCCCACCGCTGGAGGAACCACGCCTCTGGCATGCTCGGCTGACTGAGGGAGCATGGTCTGGCCCATGGTGCGAAAAGTTTGGCCACCCCTTCTTTAAGATATTACATTCCAAGATCAGTAATAACAATTAATTTTTTAGGGGACAGGAGATGACATTATTGAAGTATCAGCAGCAGTGCTGACATTAAAGACTAGAAACACAGCTGTCTTCTTGTTGAACTAGCAAACACCTGGGGGAAACATATACTATTGCAAGATAGAATTTGTTAGGTTGGTATTTTTCTGTAAATTACAATTCACATTTTTTTTGTGATCATAGTTCACATAATCTATGCATTTTCACATCTCTTTAATGCGATTAAAAACTGGGTCCAACTCTCAACCAATGTCATCTATCACCCATAAAGACATGGCATGAATTCATTTAAACACCTAATTGTACAATATGAAACTTTGATTGTAATTTGTTTAACTGTAATTACGATTAAAATGGCCATTTCTGGCTATATAGTAAAGAGTATCTGGATTGCGGGGGTTTAGTAGAAAAGTCATGCTTGTGAGCTGTGGCGTGCACAGGGTAAATACATTGTGAGCGACTGCCCATTAACAGGAAAACAATAATGTCAATAGTTTCTTGCACTATAAATACATCTGTTTTACAGTCAAAATCAAGTATGAACAAAGGCTAATATCTGCGGTTTTGCCAGATTTGGGTAATATAAACATGTTTTTTGCCTGTCGCTTTGTTTCTGTAAACTTTTGAATTTACTAGATTACTACAAAAATTAAATTAACAGAGAACAGACACAGCTAAATTAATGTTTTTAAAAATATTTGTTCTATTGTATTTTGAGAAATGAAAGTAAACCCTTGGGTTCACTCTCCTATCTCCATCTGTAAAAGCTGTTTATATATGGTTTCCCCCTGATGTCTTTTAACCCTTTTCTTTGCTCTCTGACCATGTAACCAGAAGATGTGCTTCAATTCAATGTTTAATCAAGGCTTTGCGCCGTCCGTCCGCCCCGCCTCCCACCCCATTGTTAATTTAGGCCTGGATTATTTTTTTAATTGTGTGATTTTAAGATGTCATTTTATGATTGTGTGACTTTTAAGATGTTTTTAATATATTGTTGGTAGCAACCAGAGTGGGGATGAATCCCCAGATGAGTGGGGTATAAGTGGAATTATTATTATTATTATTATTATTATTATTATTATTATTATTATTATTATTATTATTATTATTATTATTATTATTATTATTATTATTATTATTATTATTATTGTTGTTGTTGTTGTTGTTGTTATTCATTTTAAAGAAATATAAATGTTTTAAATAAGACCAGTTTTAAATCTTTCAATTAGATTAAAAGAACATAATTATAAAATATTATGGAGGTGGTACTTGACACCAGTTAAACTATTTCGAATGGATAATAGTAAAACTAAAAATTGTTGGAGATGTAAAAGCAATTTGGGCACATATGAACACGTGGTGGAACTGTAAAGTGATGTGCTTTTTGGAAATTAATTGAGAAAGAAATATCAGATATTCTTAAAGTAGATTTTAAGCTGAATTCAAGTATCGCCTTACTGACAGAATTGGATAGTATAAATATGAATACAAATAATAAAGAACTGTTATCTATAATGTTAACCGCCTCAAGATTATGTATAGCAAGAAAGTGGAAAAGCGATTTAATATTAAAAATAGATGAATGGTATAAGGAAATGTGGGGAATTGCTTTGAATGATAAGTTAACATGTGAATTGAATGTGAAAGGCATTTTGAAAGAAAATAAGTTTTGGGAAATTTGGAGACCATTTGTGGAATATGTTTTAATAAATGATAAAGGAGACAAACCAGTACCCCAGCATATGAGTTTTTGGAAGGATTAAATTAGAATATTGATCCTCATGGCATGTATATAGCACTGGGTGTTCTTACTTTGTAATATAAAAGGTTGAATCTTATAAACTTTTGACATATTAAATACACAATAAAAAATATAAAGAAAAAAATATATAGAAATAAAGTTTGGGATACATATTTTGTAGAATGAATGATAAATATAAGGTTCAACAATTGGCATTGTTCACAATGCTATTATAATAGAGTTTAAGTAATACAATGTATTAAATTGTTTTCGTTTATGTATTTTATGTATCTATGTATTTTTTATATTTTTTCTGCATTTCCGTACATATATTTTGTATGTTTGTATAATTTTTGTTATTTTAAAATTAATAAAAATTATTTTAAAAAAAGACCAGTTTGCATTATTATTCTGTTTTAAATTTTGTCAGTACTAGAAGATCATAGATGTGTTTTAAGTAATTTTGTTTCACATGTCACCTATATAGGGCTCTTTGTTCTGCCATACATGCAAATTTAAATAAATGCTTAAAAAGATCCCCCCCCCCCCGAGAAAATGCTTAAGAACATTTTTTTCTGAGATATTTTATACTTTTAAATAAACTGGAAGGAAGGTGCACAGATTAATTAAATGTTGCTTGCAAAGGTCTGAGATTTCAAAGCCTCTTTTTTTTTTCCTTTGAGACTTTGGCAAACTAAAACAAATCTAATTTTTTGGGGAGTAGAGAACTGTGCTTCCCGGGGTTGGCAAAGTTGTCAAGAACCTGGGTACTTTAGGGATTTGTTTCCAAAAAACCCTCCCTGTATATTTGGTCATTACCTAAGACATCAATCCAGAGTCATAGGACGTGCAAGAAGATCCAAAGTCATTTCACTGCTTGCATCATCTTTGTGAAATGCTTTGGCAACAGAGATCCAACACTGTACTTGCTTTTCAAGGCTGTTAAAACCTTTAATAATCTATCAATACATTATAGCTCTTACCATTATTTTCTAAAAAGTTTGTGTTTAAAATAAACTTAATACAGTATTTGTTAGGTAAAGGTCACTCTTGCTCGAAAGCCAGTTGTATCCGACTCTAAGGTCCAGTACTCATCTCTGTTTTCAGCCAAAGTGCCAGCGCTGTCTGCGTCTGCAGACGTTTCCATGGACATGTGGCAGGCATGCCTAGACAACGGAGTGCATGGAACGCTGTTTACTTTCCCACTGAAGCAGTTCCCATTTATCTACTTGCAATTTCTTGCTTTCGAACTGCTGGGACAGAGCTGGGAGCTCACTCCGCCGTGCTGTACTCTGGTCTCGGACTACTTACTGATATGCTAAATGAGAATTTTGTCCAAAGCCACTGTGTCAACTGATTAAGCCATCTCATCTCTGTATTCCACCAGGGCTTCAACAGAAGTATTAACTCTATCAGCTGGGGTAAATCTGCGTAGCCCCTGGAAATCATTAATATCTATGACACTCCAGGAGTGGCACATCTTAATATTTCCTCCACCCTTGCAAATGAGAAGAAATGCTGTAAGTTAACCATGACAAAGGACCTGTCTTAAAATCTCCCACTTTCAGATCACCCTCTTCATACCCAGTTGAGAAAAACAAATCTAAAATATTTTTTTAATTATTTATTAGTTCGATTTCTTCACCGGCAACTCGGCCGAGGCCAACTCAGGGCGGTTCAGTCATGTATAAAAATTAAAGCTGAATTAAAACCACCCACCCCCTAAAAAAAGGGTGCAGGGGCCGAAAGTACCGAAGGGGGAGGTTTTCTACTAAACCAACCACCCACCCAACGGAAGTCACCCTTCCACTGCACCCCATACTTGGCCTGCCAGCCAGATTTTGAGTTCTTTTCTGAAGGGCCGGTGCGGACACGGAGAAGGCCCTCCTCCTTATGCTAGAAAGGCAAGCCCCTCTAGCTAATGGTACGATCAGAGAGCCCCTCCGGTCCGGTCCGCCCTGGTTGGATGGACAGACGTCCTTAGAGCGATGCGGTCTCTTAGGTATCCTGGCCCACTACCATACAGGGCTTTAAAGGTCAAAACCAGCACCTTGAATTGACCTCAGAGGCACACCGGTAACCAGTGCAGCTCCCGAAGTAGTGGCGAGGCGTGGGTATAACGTCCACACCCCATCAGCACCTGGGCAGCCACATTCTGGACCAGCTGCAGCCTCCGAATGGTCATCAAGGGCAGCCCCATGTAGAGCGCATTACAATAATCTAGTCTGGAGGTAACCAGAGCATGAGTGACCATGAGCAAGGAGTCCCTGTCCAGGAACGGGCGTATCTGGCGGATTAACCGTAGCTGTGCAAAAGCCCGCCTGGCCACGGCCGCCACCTGTTCTTCAAGCAGCAGTCGTGAGTCCAGGAGGGCCCCCAAGTTGCGCATTGGGTTTGTCTGGGGCAAGACTGCCCCATACAAGACCAAAGATGGTAGTTACCGGGACAACACAGGACCCCCAATCCATAGCCACTCCATCTTGCTGGGATTCAGCTGAAGCCCACTGGTCCCTATCCAGACGCCCACAGCCTCCAGATACCCAGATAGGACTTTGACAGCATCGCTGGGATCACCACGGGCCGAGATGAACAACTGAGTATCATCCGTGTACTGATGGTACCGCACCCCGTGGGAACGGATGATCTCACCCAGCGGCTTCATGTAGATGTTAAAAAGGAGAGGAGAGAGCACCGAGCCCTGAGGCACCCCATATTGGAAGGGCCTAGGGCTGGACCTCTCACTCTCCAACCACATTGACTGGGTCCGGCCCTTCAGAAATGAGGAAAACCAGGACCACACAGTACCCTGGATCCCCAATCCTCGGAGCCGTTCCAGAAGGATACCATGGCCAAACGGTAAAAAATATATGCTTGTTTACATGTGTTAGACTAATTGGCAACCTCACAACCATGAATTCCTTCTTGTCCAAAAAAAACCCTGCTTCAACATGAAAGTTGACATTGCACAGTACTATCTGATTCACCATCCCCAAGATTTCCATCAGTTCAGCTGGGGAGACAATAGGACAGGGGTGGCAAACCTTGGCGCTCCAACTGTTCTTGGATTTCAATTCCCAGAAGCCCTGACCAGCAGGTGTGCCAACTTGGGCTTCTGATAAATGAAGTCAAAGGACAGCTGGAGCGCCAAGGTTGGCCACTCCTGTTGTAGGACAGTTAGGGGTGGTGGGGAGAAGCAGTACACCTGTGAGAATACAGTACTTCCAAAACACCACCTCTTTGCTCTTGCGATCTATGTGCAGTGGCAGCTTATAATTTTAAACTTTAAAAGACAAAATTAACATAAAATAATGCTTCTGATTTCTACCTTACAAGCTGATAAAAGCGAAAGCCGTTTATCAGCACATCTAGTAAATTGCTTTCATTTTAAAGAACTGTCAAGCAGTTAAATGTGGAATAAATAAACGCTTCAATCCTGTCTACTTGTCTGAAAACAAACTCGGCTGAAATCAATAAGAACATAAGAGCAGCCTTGTGCTGGAACAGGCCACAGAAGCGCATGCAGTCCAGCCTTCTGTCTCACACAGTGGCTCACCATTTCCTTCAGGGTATTATTCCCAAGCAGATGCCTTCACCTGCTTAGGATTCCCTGGAAAGGGCATTGAGAGAGATCCTGCCTATCTCTCCAACCCGGAGATTGTCCTTAGGTATCCATAATTATAGCCATTGATACCCTTGTCCTCCACGAACTTGTCTAATCCTTTCTTAAAGCTGTCAAGACTGACAGCTGTCACCACTTCTTCTGGCAGGGAGTTCCATAGACCAGTAATCCTCTGGGTGAAAAAGTACTTTCTCTTATTTGTTTGAGAACTAGTACCCAAAAGTTTCATGGAGTGCCTCCTAGTTCTCGTGTTATGCAATAGGGAAAACAGTTTTTCCTTATCTACTTTGTCCCCACCGTGCATGATTTATAAACTTCAATCAGGTCACCTCTTAGATGCTGTCATTCAAGAGTGAAAAGGCCCAACCGTTGCAGCCTCAGATGGTAAGGAAGGTGTTCCAGTCCCCTAATCATTATGGTTGCCCTCCTCTGCACTTTTTCCAGCTCCATAATATCCTTCTGGAGGTATGGCGACCAGAACTGGACACAGTATTCCAGATGGGGCCTCACCATAGATTTAAAAGGTAAAGGTTTCCCTTGCTCGAAAGCCAGTCGTATCCGACTCTAGGGTGCAGTGCTCATCTGTTTCTAAGCCGAAGAGCCAGCGCTGTCTGCAAAATGACACCACTTACTGAAGTATAGGTGCTTGGATTTCATCCACCATTTGATTGGATACTAAGCAATACACTGATCAATTAATTTTAAACCATACAGAAAATAATGATGTGCTACAAAGGCCCTTCAAGCCTGGCTGTGCACCTTCATGTGCCAATGCATTTCTTCTGTTTCTACCTGAATTTGGAGAGGATCAGACTGCAAGCAACCACCGACCACAAACATAACCTATCCCACTGACGCCCCCCCCCCCCCCTTTACCTACAGCTACGGGACTGCAGTGGCTCAAGTGGCTAAGACGCTGACTGGCAGGCGGAAGGTCAGCAGTTCGATTCCCGAGGACTGCAGGACGGAAATGAGCTCCCGTCTCGGTCCCGGCTCCTGCCAACCTAGCAGTTCGAAAGCCAGACATTGCAAGTAGATAAATAGGGACCACGTCGGTGGTAAGGTAAACAACGTTCCGTGCGCTCCGGTGTCTAGTCATGCCTGCCACGTGACCACGGAAACATCTGCGGAAGCAGACAGCGCTGGCTCTTCAGCTCTGAAACAGAGATGAGCACTAGAGTCGGATACGACTGGCTTTCGAGCAAGGGAAACCTTGACCTTTCCGATACCAGATGGGCGACTGCAAAGGGGAGGGAGGTATTTTAAGAGCCCAAGCTGGACCAGGTCCCAATGCTGCCTTGCTAAAATAAAACCAGTAATTAAAGGAGGAGAGACTGAGGCTTAAAGCTCCTTTTTCCGTGGCAGCCATTTTAGATTCCTAAAGTGAAACGAGCTGCGCCAGAAGAAAAGACGGCAGGGCAGGGCAGGGCAGGGCGGAGACCTTCTCCTCTTTCTTGTGATTGTTGCGAGGGGTCTCCGTGCGTGTTCAGTCCGTCCGTCCGTCCGTGTGTTTCAAGCACATCAGAGAGTAAACAAAACAACAATGACGTCGTGGCGCCTTTAAAGACTTAACTGCTGCATGTTATTTTTTTAATGCGGGCTTTCGTGGATCCAGCCCGCTTCATCGGGTGCAGACCATTCTTGCGCTTTCCAAGTGCCCGCAGGTTCATCGTCCAGCAAAGGCAGCAGGGGGGACACCCACCCCACCCCCAGGATGGCCCCCGGGATGGGAAAGCTGTGTTTTTGCGCACACCCCTTACCCCTACAAACATCAACAGGCTCGGAGGAGCCAACAACAAGACTCGGAGGCTGCAGCTTTCAGGACCCCCCTCCCTTCCCTCCTCCCCCCACCTCTGTTAAAAACCCAAAAGGTTAGGGCACCCACTGGGTGGGCACCTGCGGCCGCCTCCCACCTTGGCATCGGGGGGCAAAATGAGCACTTGGCTGCAGCCGCCTCCTCCTCCCTTCGCGGCCTCCACATCTTCCTCCTCCTCCTTCTTGGCTGCGTCTTTCTGCGCCAAGCCTGCGTTAAACGACACCTTCACCATGACTGTGCGGGGACTTCTTGGCCCGGGGGGCGGGGAGGGGGGAGCAAAGGTGGGCGATTCCCGCCGGGGGGGCTTCTCCGATCCGGATCTGCTCCTCCTTTCCCTGCAAAGCACGGGAGGCAAATCCCGGCGTTGGTTGCACAACTGTTGTTGTTCTTCCTCCTCCTCCTCCTCCTCCTCCTCCTCTATCCTCCCTCCCTCCCTCGCTCAGGTGGTGCCAAGCCAAACCAGCCCAGCCCAACGCGCACCGAGGGCTTGCCTCGCAGGAGGAAAGAGACCCAATCCTGGAGAGAGAGAGATGAAAAAGCATGGGGGGGAGGCAGATTTGGCGCCGGCGGTGGCAAAGTGGGTGCTCTACCCTCCGCCGGTGGGCGAGTGGTTAGAAAAGGGCCGCCCTTTAAGGGCGCGAGATGGCTGGCCCTCCTGCGGGGTGCCAAGGACTCTCCTGCCCCCCTCGAAGCCCAAGAGTGATGGGCAGTCTTGGCCCTCCAGCTGTTCTTGAACTTCAATTCCCAGAAACCCTGACCAGCTGGTGTGTTGACTTAGGCTTCTGGGAATTGAAGTCCAAGAACAGCTGGAGGGCCAAGACTGCCCATCTCTGCGCCAAGACCCTAAACCCCACTTTCGCACATCCTTCCTATGCAGCCCTTTAAGAGGCGGTATCATAATCAAAGATGGAATGGACTGACACCCCCCCCCCTCAGAACAGAAACATTGAGATGCATGAGGCAAGCTGGAGCATCATATTTTAGAATTTACACTACAGTAATACCTCATACAAAGTCCGCTTCATACAACATCGGATTCATACAACATCACCTAGTTCCTTGAAAAAAGTTGCCTCATACAAAGTCGTGCGACTTTGTATGAGGCATTGGGGTTTTCCCAGGCTGCATTGTGTCTGGGCATTATAAAAGGCAGGACACATGCGTGCATTGCTCTTGTGGGTTTTGCATGAGGCGAAGAGTGTTTAGGAGTGGTTATGAGCACGAATTTGGATTTTTTTTTTGTCAGAATTTTTAGAAGCATTCCTGGGATTTTTGCAGCATTCTTCAGGTTCTTGGACAATCAGGGTTGTTTGACATGTTTTTGTAATGTATTTAGCCTTTAGACAATACTTTCTTAAAGTTCTGTCAGTTTCCTGTCTGTTTCCTTGACTTTGCCCTGAAGTCTGTGCTGTTACAGTACAATGTATCTCTATGGAAACAACGTTGTACGAGGCATCGCGGCAAAGGATTTGGACGTTGTATGAGGCATCGCGGCTAGGATTTTGCATGCCTCATACAAAGTCCAAATCCGTATAAAGTCCAAACTTGTGGAAGTTGTATGAAGTATCACTGTATTCCAAATACTAATTAATATAGAATCCATCTCGAACAGAAAGGCCCAGATCAACATATCCTAAGCAAACCAAACGAACCTAAATTCACATTGCAGGTGCTCTTATGTGACTAGACAGGGCTTGATGTTTGCAGGTTGATACGCAGTAGCCAGCAGTTAGGGGGCCAAACACATCTTTATTGGGATGTAGTCAATATGAACATGAGGTCAGGCAGAGCAATGGCCCTTATATACAATAGGTAAGGATTCAAACCTGGCACGGAGCCAGGTGATTGGACAACCGGTAAACAACAGGGCAACAACATATTGATTGGTTACAAGGTAATTAACGCTACAGCTACGGCGGGGAAAAAAGTCCCGCGATATGTACACAAGATGAGATATTTACAGAAGAGGAAGAAGAAGGAAAGATATGGAGGATCGTTAGATCCAATTACAATCACGTTACATCTTAGTTACATACACAACGCAGGGACAATGGGGGAGTGTCATGAGTCGTGACCTCCACAGAGCCAACATTTCTAGTATCAATTTTGGGCAAATCATATCATCATACACAAAAATATTTGAATGCTAGCACCCTGCTAAAAAGACAACCCAACCCAGTTAGTTTGACCGGAAAGGAATGAGAACATAATCCAGAAAACTTCAAGAGGCTCCACATTTTAGAATCCATTCTATATTCCAGGAAATGGCTTGGAAGGTCAGCTCACAAAACCAACTACTGTACTGTACATGATTCCTTGGGAGATATCAAATAGGCCACAAAGCCTCAACCTGCTTACAGTATGGGTGTGGTGATTTTTACCTGCAAAGCATTACATTATAATTCTAAGCTTCATTATTTCTTAGGGTTCCACCGACTCTAACTCTTCAGACCTAGTTCTCCTTTCTGCATCAACATTAAAAGTAATTTATGTGATTCACTGATGCAAGGTGTCATGAGACCTGACACGAATGAAGCATTTTTAAAAGAACTGGATACAGTATGTGTGTGACGATGGTATATTAAATGGCATAATTAGTCAAGACCCTTGCTTTAATTTCTTATGCTAGCAAGGTGATGTGCACGGTGTTGCTACAAAAGCTTTTACCTTATATGGAGTAAGAAATGTCTGATGTTCAAGCTGGATTCTGAAAAGGAAGAGGCACTCATTATACAGTGTTGCAAATATTTGAGTGCACCAAATAATTTCAGTTTATAGACCACAGCAAAACCTTTAATTATGTGGATAATAAGAAACTATATATTGTTCTGAAATAAGTGGATGTGCCTTGGGATTTGATTGTCCTGATACATAACTCATATTGTGGCCAAGAAGCAATAATTTGGACAGAATATGGAGGCACAGAATGGTTTCTTGCAGGCAAAAGTGTCAAACAAGATTGAATTTTATCTCCTTTTCAGTTCAGTATCTACAGAGATTATACAATATAGAAAGCTGAACAAGATTCAGATAAAGGATGAGTCAAAATTGGTGGAAGAAACATCAATAACGTAAGATTTGCAGAAGCACACTGATGGACACGTAGGTCACTATAGTCCAACATGTGTGTACAAGTTATGGGAACAGGGAGGGAAAACACATTTTAAATAAAATCTAGTCTTTTTTGTTGGTTTCTGGGAATCCTTGCTACAGTAGCCTAACTGGCTACCAGTCCAGCTTTGGGCACAATTTAAAGTGCTTGTTTTAAATTGAGTTCAGGCTACCTGAAATGTTACCTCCCATATAAGCCATTCTAGATTTAAAGCTCTTCAGGGGATAAGTTTCTGACGCACTGTCCTCAGAAGTGGACTTGATATCGATATGAGTAAGAAGTTTTTTGGTACCAATGGAACTCTTTTCCACAGGAAGCCAGATTTGCCCTTTCTCTACTATATCTCCAACCACTGACGGAATACCTTTCCTTTGAGGCCTGTCTTTGGTAATTAACTGGTTACAAATGAGGGGTTTTAATGGGGGATGTCCCCCCCCCGAAACATCATTTCCAATTATTTTAAGCAGTTTTATATAGAAATTGCAATTTAAAAAAAAGAAATATTACAACTTTCTAAACTGTTAGCTGTCCTTTGCCTTTTACACGTTTTGTAAGCTGCATTGGGTCCCTTTATCAGCAGAAAAGCAGGTTACAAACTTTCACAGCAAATCTGAATAACATTCGGGAACTTTCTGCTATTACCAGTTGTAAAAAGCCACATTGATTTGTATACTTTTCTGTTATACTAACCAACCATTGTGTACCTGTGTATATATCTGTGTATATATATGAGTGTATATCTGTGCCTGATGTGTATACAGTAAAACCCTGACTTACATATGCCTCAAGTTACATAAAATTTGACTTACATAATGATTTTGTGCTAAAACCATGTCCCGATTTACACAATTTCCTATGGGTTTGCTTTGAGTTACATAAAGATTCTTTTCCCTATGGGTTTGCTTTGATTTAATTTTTCCGATGGGTCTGCTTCGAGTTACGTAAAAAACAATTTTTCCTATGGGTTTGCTACGAGTTACATAAAAAACCAATTTAAGCAAAAGCCTACGGAACGGACTATTTTTGTAAGTAGGGGTTTGACTGTACTGCCCATTGATGCCATGAACTCTCATGTCTGACGAAGTGTACTTGATCCACGAAAGCTAACATCAAAACACAGCAGATAGTCTTTAAGGTGCCAAAAAAGTTTTTGTCTGTTTTGTTTACACTCTGATAAACTCCCTAGTGAGGCACTGGTTAAACCAAAAGGTTGTGAGCTCGATCCTGAGAGGTGTCAAGGTTGACTCAGGTCAGACTTCCATCCTCCCGAGGTCGGTAAATGAGTACCTGGCATGTTGGGAGCAAAATGCTAATTAAGTGAACCGCCCAGAGAGTGCACTAAGGGCTATGGGGCGGCGGTATAGAAGTGTGATTGCTTTGATTGTACGCCGCTCAGCAATGCAGAGAGGAGCGCAGCGTTATCTCCTGGCTCAGGGGTAGTAGGTACTTCATGTGAGTGAGACAGAGTAGTAGTAGGCAGGCGCCGAGAGAACTAAGGCGGGTCTACACAGTGGAGCAGCCGCTCCCTCTCCCTCCCTCACAGCATGAGCATGGACAGCCAGAAGCGTCCCGGGGTCGGCGTAGGGGTCGTGGTCACCAGCGTCGCCCACCCTGGCTGCGTCCTGTTGGGCAAACGGAGAGGCGTGCTCGGGGGCGGCACTTTTCAGCTGCCCGGGGGACACCTGAACCAAGAAATTTGGAACCTGATAAAAACGAAAGTAAGCAACTATTAATCTTCAGTGACACTGCTCAGACAGGAAGTTTTTTTTTCTGTGTGTAATACAGAGTAATAATGATAATTTCGTATCAGAAATTATTCTGGGTTGAAAGGATTTTTGCTGGAGAAATTACACTCAGGGGATGCCCGAACGAGGCTCCAGGGTTGTTGGAATATTAACTAGTTTTATAAGTTGAACTATTGCTCTTCTCTCTCCTCTCTAGGTTGGGAATGGGTGAAATGGGAGGCGTTTCCTTCTGCAGACCAACTCTTCTGGCCCTTACGTTGCTTAAAAGAGCAAAATTACAGTCCTTTCAAAGAAGAATTACATCATCTTGTGGGATATACAGGAAATCAACTTTATGAAACAAAAGAGAATTAAAATTCAGGATGTAGGATTAGAGATGTAAAATTTCTGGAAATTTGAAGCTGGTGTTGAGCAGTGTTGTTATTTTTTTGGGGGGGGAAGGGTGGGAATGAAAATTTGGGGGGAAATTGAAAATACTGTAATTCAACATTAGCACTTTTTTACAGATTGAAAGACCCTCTGTTACTTTAGGAACATAAAATATGATTACATTATGTACAATTTGATTTGGCATAAAAAGGGGTCAGAATTGACTGTGCGACTGAACAACAAAAATTATCACAATTGGTATATTAAAATACAGTGTTTTCAAACGAATGGAATTTACTTTTTTAAAAATTGTTATTTGTAATTGCAACGAGAGCAACAATCTCCTGAACTGTACAGATGGAACTGCTTCGGTTTTGCTAGTGTATGAGGAGCATGCAAAAAAAAAAAGTAAAAAACAAACAAACAGAAGAAACCATCAACATTAGTAATAAAGAAAATGATTTATATTTCCTCTCTACAGTATAAACTAGACATAAAGCGCCCATTCCCAGAAAAATAACCGGGGGGGGGGGGGGGAGTGTGTGGAAGGGTCTAAGATTCAATGAATAGGCATTAAATTTAATCTGACTCATTTTCTGAGCTACACTGTACATTTTTAGAAATGATTTGGAGAATATATGGACACATTGTCTTAAATATTTTATTGATCATTCTAAAATAAAACATTCCATAATAAAAATTCCCCCTCCCAATTTTTTCCAATTTTCCAAAACAAAACAAAAAAGGCTTGAGGAAAAAGAACCTTTGTTTAAATGTTAAAGAATGCACTACTTGCTGTATAGTGGTACACACTAGACACCTTATGTTATTATAAAAAGTGAAAATGAGGCCCTGTGCTGCTAAATGCAGAAATGCTGTTTCCTCATGGCATCTTATTAATGATAATTGTGAGTTGGGTTGGACAGAGATTGGTTTCATGTGCCTTGATAAGGCTTTACCAGTAGTAGCCCTTATACAAAAATCAGTCTCTGTGAAAACAAGTGCATCCTACATAGAGATGTGAAGGTCCAGGAAAAAACCACATGGTTTTATGCTATGGTGTGGCAGTTTTTTATTTCTATGAGATAAGAGTTTTATATCAAAGTCTTTACTGTTTTCTTCGTAATGCACACAATGCAGCCTAGTCTGTGTTTTTGGGAAAGGTACATCTTGCTCCTTATGGCAATACCTCCATTAAGCTAACCCAACAAAGGAAGGGGAGGGGAGGCACAAAATTGTATGCTAGCTTTCAGGATCACAACGGGCAAGGTGTGTTGTTCCATGTTGATAACTATTTCTGGGGCCCAATGGAAGTAGAGAGCAGTGCAATTCATAAGTGATTTATTTGAACATCACAGTAAACTGTAAGAACTCACTTATTGTGTACGAGCAGTGTCTTTGTTATGCATGTTGCCTGTCTGCCTCCACTTAATCCCACCAAATCAGAGAAATAAATATCCCTCCTCTTGTACCGCACATCACAATAAACCATGGATATATGGTCTGTTTGTTTAGTCTTCTGCAGGAGTGATTGCCCTGCATTTGATTTCATCTATTGTAAACTGGAGCATTTTGCGTTTTGGCTTGTCAGGACAGCAAAATGCACATTTGAATTTGAGAAACCTGGTGTTACTTGAGGGGGCACACACATCCTTTTTATCCTTTTGCTTTTAACTACATCAGCAGTAAATTAAATGCTAGAGCAGCACTTCTTCTAGCACTATACAACGTCTTGGTTTAAGGTGATTTTTTAAAAAAACCTAGCTCTCCACCCAAGATAGAAATTTCCAGCTTATCTTTCAACAGTCATGTTTTATTCTGAGAGCCACTGTAACATAATGGATAGTATTTTGAACACTAGGACATAGCCATGGAAGCCCAGTAGTGGTTGGTGACACTGATAGCACCACTCCTTAAATATCTCACATACCTAGGGTCCCTGAGTCGCTATTTTTGGGAGTTTAATTTACAGCCTTGCATGCTACCTGTGATTGGGAGTGATTGGGAGGGACTTTTGTGGGCTGGGGAGACTGTCTTTCCAGTACTAACCAACTGTTTCTTTCTTCTGATGAATTCAAAAAGAGCCCCAAATGTGTTCCTGTTCTGCGCTCTTTCTCTTTGCCAGTTGTTTTGTTGCTGTTGGTCTGTTCAGTTGGTTTCTACATGTGTGCAGTAAAAAAAAAAAGCATGCACATGTTTACCCTTCCAAGTACTGTAACTGTAATGTCCCCCCCCCCCCCCGCCTTACAAATGTCTCAGAGTGAGCTACTGAGACACTGAGTGCCAGAAGTGGACTCTGGGAAACTTTTAGCTATTCTCCTCTGTGGGTCTTTGCACTCCTACTGTGCAACAAAAGGGGATTTTATCAGAAATTTAAAGCTCTGCAATAGGTATATCTCCGAAGTAACTTGAAGATGACTTTGTGGCCCCTTAGGAACCCAGGCAAGATCTCCTGAGCTTCAGCCAGCTTTTTCTAAAATGAAAACAAAGTACAGTATCCCTCCATTTATAAAATGTCCAGGTTTATTAAACCTGGACATCTGCTAGTGACTGTCTAGAATCCCAATCTTGGAAATACATTTTACTACAGCTCATAACTTTCAAGATTTTCTCCCCCCATCCCATACATCCTCTGTCTTCTAATCTGATAATTCTGGCTAACACAAGACCTGTATATTCTTTTGGTATCTGATTGCTCAAAATAAAGGTACTGATCAACTGTAGATTTTGTATGTTTTCTCCCTTGAATAAATGTAGTTTAAATTTGTCTGACTCTTGTTAGCTTGTTACCTGCAGGCTTATCTCATCTTCCTGAAAATGTGCAGAGTATGCATTCTTCTTAAGATGATTTGTTAGAAGCCAGTTAACACTGCAGGAATGTTTGATAGAGGACACATCACTAAAAACGATTATCTTATTGCTTCCCTCACCTTCTAAGAGCCAGTGAAATTCGCACCAGGACAACAGCACTTCCCCAACAAGCCAGAATTCTTGAGAATTCCAGTTTATCCCGACATCCAAATCATACCCGTCAAGCGTGGCTCCGGAAAATACAGGAACTGCTCCAGCCCAGGCGCACATGCGTAGGAACAACTCATGCACAGCCTTTGCACATGCACAGAATCCCTTTGCGCATATGCACTGCTGCCTCTGATGGGTGCGCATGCACAGTAACCCCTTTCCCCGCCATTCAAAATACGGGACGGCGGCAGGAAAGGGGAGGAACGAGTGCTAAAATATGGGAAATCCTGGCTAATACAGGATACTTGACAGGTATGATCCAAATATAACTGTTTACAGATTGCATTGTTCTGGGGGGGGGGGCTGATTGACACAATTATTTTGTTTGTGGACAACCATTTATGTTACAAAATTAGTTTATTACCATATTCTATAGAAACTATATCCAATACAAGTTGAAAACAAACCACAAACATTAAATATACAACTCCAGTTCCCTGTGTGTTAGTAAAGCTGATGGTTGGATTTGGAGATCCCGCGAAGGGAAGACCTGTTGATGCGACAATCCCTTCTTCCTTCAGCCTCCTCTAAAGGTCAGCTCTGGAGGTTAGGAAGACAGTGCAGCCATTTGCCACTTTCAGTCAAAGCCATGATTATGAACAGTAACTTTCCATGGATAATCATTACATCCCCCCCAAAAAAGATCTTATTTTACCAGAGGGAAATAAATTATGTCACAGCCCATGGAAACGTGCTCAGTTATCTCCAGCCCTCTTGCCAACATCTGGGTTGGACTCAGGATTGGTCATGCTTACAGCAAACCAAAACACATTTAATGATTTATAATCTGGCTTCACCAACACTTAAAGTCATATAGTCAGTTGTGGTCCTTAATCTGAATCACTACTGCTACTTGAGGAGTCAGTTGACATAACTTCTACATCATCTTCATTCTCTTTATTATGTCCAGGAGGTTCTAGCATAAAGTCATTGCTGTGATTTGGAGGTAGCATGTTAATTGACATGTCACTTGATTGCCAGGGGTACTGAGGAGCAAGTACTTCTAAAAAAGAGAGAGAGATAAATAATCAGACAATGACTGAAATTGAGTAGCAAGCCACAATTGGAGTAGGCTCATTGAATCAAAGGAACTTATAGAGCATACCTGTCAAGCGCAGCTCCGGAGATTACGGAACCTGCGCAGAACATTTCTGTGCAGGTCCGTTCTACGCATGGGTAAAAGCCTTCTACGCATGCGTAGAACGGATCTGCGCAGAACGTTTCTGCGCAGCTCACTTCTACGCATGCGTAGGCTTTTACGCATGCGTAGAACAGACCTGCGCAGAACCGGGATACTTAACAGGTATGTTATAGAGGCATTAACTCATCAAATTTCCATTATTCAATCCAAGCAATTAACTTGAAAGCAAATTTCAGAGAACAAAGCAATTTTTAACAAAATATTTATAGATCATTTCAACTGAAGACAAAGCATAGCCAGGCAAAGGTAAGCAAGTGAAGTTGTACAGATTTCAACGTGAAGTTCTTTGGTTTCTTTATTTTCTTACTGTTTCCTTCTCCAGAACTTCCTGATAAACAGGTGGTCAACCTATGACATGCAAGAAATCATTTTTTCCATTTCCTTTGCATGGCTTATGCCCTAGCATTTTAATTCAAATGAGAGGTTTTCCCCATTTGCCCAACAGCTCATAACTAGCATCACATGTCACAAGACATAATGTGGCCCAGGTACCAAACTGTGGTTTGTCCCTCCTATTTTGGCAGAACAAGTAGTTGATGTATTTCTCCCAATTTCTGAAGATGGACGTGGATATGCTAAACTTTTACTATTTGTCTTTGGGATAATGAACACTGGCCCAAGCCAACTCAAAAACTTGCTTCTGACCCTGGTTTCTATTATGTCTTGGCACTAATTAGATTTGGTAAAAAATACTAATCTTTGCATAAATAGCACAGTGGTCTCCAAAAGGTTGGGGAACCAGTCCAAAATAAGGGAAGCTATGGAATCTATATGGAAAACATCTGTGTAGACTCCACATGTTTTCACCCCAGGTCAGTGTGGTAAATTTGGGAGAATAATGGAAGAGACAATTCAAACTTTCTCTGAAGGGCACCTGAAGAAGATGGCTGGAAAAGGCAGTATAACATAAGCATCACTTGAATTACACCAATTCTAAAGAAAATAAATTAGCAGCAACCCATTACAGTTACTGGGAAGTATACAATGAATTTTTGAATACCCAGTTTTTAAAACCACTGTACTGTTAGTTTCAGTGCATTTAGTGCTGACAGTTTTTGATTTTTTTTAAAAGGAAAATTAAAGTCAAACACCTTTTTTTTGCTTCCTCTTCTGCCAGTTGACTAAGTAGATGCATATTCTTCCATTCTTAAATGATTCAAAACTGCTCCTCCAATGCTTTGTTATAAATAATATGGTTCATGTAACTCAAAAGACTTGGTTTATTTATTTATTTATTCTAGGTCTACACAGTTCATCTGACTTGAATGTCACTCTGAGCAGTGTTCCATCTCTCTTTATTTTCTAACCACCATTAATAATAATGTACAGTACTGTAAAGTCACTTCCAACTTATGCTGACATTTTTTTCCAGGTTTTTAACAAAGATACAAAATATTCAGGAGGGGGTTACCATTCCCTTCTCCTGGGATTGCCCTGGGACAGTGCAGCTTGTCCAAGGCATACATAGGCTGCTTCTTCTCCCAGAAGACACATAAGGAACTGAACTCCCAATCATACCTGTCAACCATCCCGATTTGGCCGGGATTACCCCGTAATTCGGTGCCGATTTGCACCATTTCCCGACCCGTGCTGCCAAAACCCCGTAATTTGGCAGCGGGAGAAAGGAGGCACTGTGCAGCCCATCTGCGCAGGTCGCGTTGCACGCATGTGTTGAAGGGCTCTACACTTCCGTAGCTCCCTTCCACGCATGCGCAGAAGGCTATGCCGCCTGCGTAAAGGCTACGCAAGTACAACACGACCTGCGCAGACCCGGTTTGCGCAGGTCCTGGATTCGTTGGAGCCAAGGTTGACAGGTATACTCCCAATCCTGGGATACAGAGCCAGGTGCTCCAAACTCACTGATCCAACCAGTCAGCATAATTTTTCAATACCTGGTAATCTGCCTGCTGCGAGTGCATCCCCTGGTAAGTGTCCGTTGACTCCATTTGCTGATGGGTTATTCATCTGACCCAGCAGACCACTCCTCATCTCTAGGTCCGTTGGATAGGGCCTCCTTGGATCACCTTAAAAACAGTTTTAACTCACAATTCTGAATCAGTTTGTGTGGATTAACATATGAGTCCTATCAGTGGCCCTTCTTTGGGTCTATTCAAATTATGTGATCCTGGGGGGGGGGGGGGGGGGTTGCCATCTGAATTATGGAAAATTACATGGGGCGGGGAGAGGGGACAGGTCAAATATTACATAATCCATTTGGAGCTGTTGTGGTTTCGAAACATGGCGGTTTTTTAAGTTTAAAAATTATCTCGGGGAATTTTGATTCGCTTTGAGATTATTGAATTGCTTGTGCAATCTGCATTAGGCACCAACAGTGAAAACTCTAAAAATTAGAGTTTCGATACAAAAACTCTGGATTACGTAATTTTAAGGGTGTATGTGTTTCAAAGCGAAAATTACAGCTGGATTACAGGGGTGGTGGTGTCAATTTTCCCTTTTAAAATTGATCACGCAATTGTTGAATGGCTCCCTTTTAATGCAGTGGTTCCCAACGTAGGGCCTATGCCTCCACAGGGGAATTTAAATTCCCAAAAGCCAAAGTCAGTACATTGGCTGACCAGTGCTTTGGGGAATTGACATAGGCTTCTGGGAATTGAAGTCCAAAAAACAAAGATTGGGAAACACTGGTTTAATGGCTGCTCAACCAATAGTACAATGTGTACCTAAGGAATTATGTATTCCACAGTATTTGCCTATAAAATTTAACAAAATTAGTACAAACAAATATATATAATTCTAGTTGCCAAAATGTATCATTTACAGGTGAAACTCGGGAAATTAGAATATCATGCAAATATTCATTCAGTTCAGTAATGCAACTTAAAAGGTGAAACAAATATATGAGATAGACTCATTACATGCAAAGCGAGATAGTTCAAGCCTTATTTCATTATAATATTGATACTTATGCCTTACAGTTTATGAAAACCCCAACCCCCCAATCTCATGTACCCCATAATCATCACATACTCTCATGTACACTGTACGCCATGATCATCATAATTATAACGAATTAAGGCATGACATATCTTGCTTTGCATGTAGTGAGTCTATCTCATATATTTGTTTCACCTTTTAAGTGAAATGAACATTTGCATGATATTCTAATTTTCCGAGTTTCACCTGTACATACCTAACCATCAGTGAAAGTATGACAAAAACATAATAATTGTAAAACATGCTACTTACCTGGCACCCATGTCAGAGGAGCACAAACAGCATTGCTAGCACTGATTCTGTGAGCATATTTAATTATTTCTTCTGATGAAATTGATCCTGTAAAGAAGAAACCAGGTAAGCAGAAGAATGAACTTGCAAGAAAAGAACTACTAACAAAGGCAGGCCAGGAAGAAAAGGTAAGAGCTACAATAAAAATGATTTCTGATTTCCTAAACCACAATTCTCCTTTGCTCCTAATCCTAATTGTGCCTTGATTTTTTGATGTGCTCACATTATGAGCCATTATCTGGTATGCTTATTCTTTGAAAGTCACGTTTTCTGATATTATGGCAGTGCTTTGCAAACAACTACTTGAAGTTTCCAGATTAAAACTCTTTCCTATTTCTTTCACTTTCCCACACAAGTGTGAAAGAGCTCATGTACTTATTACAGGTAGGAAATCCCACATACCTGTCATTGAAGGCAATGCCACTCAACATTTACTGAAATAATGGCTGGAATCCAGTAGCAGAATAGGCCCACAGAATCAGTATAGATTTGGTGAGTCAACTCCTCTAAAGCTTTACGGCTTTCGTGGGCCTACCCGTTGCAACCTACTACTGGGTTTCAGCCAATAATCGAACATTCTGGAATTGTGTAGCACACATTCACAACACAGCACTTTTATCCTACATCTCAGCCAAAAGGCCATCTGAAATAGCTTATACCTGACCATTGAAAAATACAGATATTTCTGCCTTCAGGCTTACATTCTAAAATGCATTCTGCTTGTTTGGTACCCCAGCATCAGTGTGTTAATTCAATATTCAGGAATATACTTTCAGCACTTCTGTTTATTATTTTTATTACAACCCCACCAGAAGGCATCCTCAGACAGCAGACTGTAAACCAGTATGGGCAGCTGGTTCTACAGTTATCTGTCTAGGTCAAACGGCCTACCCCTCACCATTGAGTTCATGGCCATGACTGTAACAAAAGGACATTTGTTCCCTTTGTTTTTCTTCATAAGACATCATGCATGGGCTGGTTTCCCACACTAATAGAATATTGGGGGTGTAGGTGGGGGTGTTTCCTCCCAGAAGTGTGGCATTACCCTTGGGTTCAAAGTCTGCACATGCCATTGATATAACAAATTCAACAACTGAGTTTTGGGAAGTTCCTCTCTCCAGTATTTTTGTTATACAAGACTTTAAACACTTCCCTAAATGTAATAAAAATTCATATCTTACCTTTTCTTGCTTTTTCTACTGACTTGAGTTTTTCTTTTGCTTGATAAACAGCTGTGGCCTAAGTATAAAATGATGTTTATTGGTGAACTGATCTGTAACCTAGGTTCAATAAACTGGATTCTGTAAAACCTATTTACAACTAAAATGACTTTAATACAAGGATTCTCCCTGGTAGTACACCTGAACGTGAAGTTATACATTGTAACAAGAACATTTAATTGAAGCCAGAATCTTTTTGGTAATTTATGCCACTGTAAACAGTACATACCTGTCAACCGCGGCTCCGGACAATCCGGGACCTGCGCACAACGGTTCTGCGCAAGTCACGTTCTACGCTTGCGTAGAAGGGTTCTATGCAAGCGTAAAAGGGTTCTACGCAAGCGTAAAAGCCTTCTATGCATGCGTAGAACGCGACTTGCACAGAAGGGATGTGCAGTACCTCTTCCCCCCCCCCGCTGCCAATTCCGTGGTTTTGGCAGCTGCGGGCGGGAAATGGCGGAAATCGGCGTCGAAAATTGGGAAGGTTGACAGGTATGAAACAGTATGGCATAAACTGCCACATTGAATGTTTACTAGTAAACAAGTAGCTGCTAGCATCCCAACGCAGTGCATCAAGCTATGCAGATAGCTTACCACAAGCCAGATAACCAGCAACTTAGGAAAGAGTGGGAATTTGTTATTGTAGTTTATATCACTGACCTTGTGTAAATAACCAACAGAATGATGGCCCCAAACTAAAAGTTTCTCTTTCGTTGGTTAACATGTGTTTCTACCCTTTTCAAAGGCAACGGTAATGTAGGAGCTTTGAAATCTTAGTCAAAATCACTCCCACTTTCCTCCTCACTCCTAGTACACGAAACCTCCTTACCCATCACTGATTTCTCTCTTTCTAAAGGATCATCTCCCCTAATCAACATATTTCATGAAATGTCCTCTGCTTTTTCCTCCTGATACTGGATTGTCCTATAGACATCACAAAGCCCTCACTGTTATTTTCTGCTCTGTACTCTATCCTGGATTTCACTCTCTACACTCCAGCTGCCGACTCAAATTCTCTCCTCTGTCCAACCTGCAGTGATGAGATCTCTTCCTTTTCCCCCCTAAGGTTGCCTGGAATGCTTGAAGAGAGACCAGAGAAATACCATGTCCTTTGCTTGCCCAGAAACTGTCCATGGTAGGAGTGGTGACCATAGGCATTACAATGTTCAAGTCTAACCCACAGTTTTAGAAATTATTTTTTTAAGGAGTAAAATTCCCACTCACTAAGTTTAAACTCCAATGCAATAAATTTTTACTTTTGTTACTGATACAAAGAAATGTGTTCTTCCTCACTTCCAAGCTCTACCTTTGATTTAAAAAAAAACACCTTTCTAAGTTCTGGCTTAGTTTAGAGATGCATTCAAGAGACAAATATATAGAAAACTAACCCCTTCAGAAAGAAGATGTGCAAAAGTGAGAGAAACAGCAAAAGGGTAGAAATTAAGATTGTGGCTCAAAAGGGAAGTGAAATACATACAGTGTTACTCATACGCAGATAAATGAAGAGACTTACAGAAAATGGAAGAGAGCCTGAGGAACAGGGAGAGAACCGTTCAATTAACATTCCCATCAGCCCTATTCAGTACAGGCAAAGGTGAGGAGTGTTGGGAGCATACCTGTCAACCGTGGCTCCGGACAATCCGGGACCTGCGCACAAGTCGTGTTCTACGCATGCGTAGGCTTTTACGCTTGCGTAGAACCCTTGTACGCAAGCGTAGAAGGGTTCTACGCAAGCGTAAAAGCCTTCTACGCATGCGTAGAACGCAACTTGCGCAGAAGGGATGTGCAGTACCTCTTCCCCCCCGCTGCCAATTCCGGGGTTTTGGCAGCTGCGGGCGGGAAATGGTGCAAATTGGGAAATCCCGGCCAATCCGGGAAGGTTGACAGGTATGGTTGGGAGTTGCAGTCTAACAACACCAAGAGGGCTTCATTTTGCACACACATATAGTAACCAGGACAAACATCACAAATGACAGGTTTACAGCAGATTGATTTGTGGCATATATCATTGTGAGTGGGAAATGTAAACCATCCTTAGATAAAGCATGTTCTTGGCATAGCTCACTTCAGGGACATGCATGTTTACAAAAACATTTTGCCAACTCTCACCAGGATATGTTCTGCTTCTTTCAGTTGTTTTTGGAGCTGCTGAATATCACTGTCTCTCTTCACTACCACTTTTTCCAACAGTTGCATTTCATGATAGATCTTGCCTTGATCAAGAGCCAACTTCATTAGTTCCTGGAACTCTTTATCCCTTTGAATCAACAACTCCAGGATCTGTCCCAAAAAAAAGAAGAGAAAAATTACATGCCAGTGTAACTATTAAATGGGAATTCAAAAATGAACAGGACTTGCAATCAGTTTTGAGATTGTTTCCTGAAAGTTTTCTTTTGTTTTAAAACACAGTCCAATAGACATGATGCAATTGAGTAAGAAGTAGGAAAAGAAAAAGGTGCAAAAAAGCATGCATGGGTACCATAAAAGGTTCAAGTTGGGTCATACCAAGGCTAACTTATTTAGTCCAGGAATCTATTCTTAGTAAAGGTAAAGGTAAAGGTTCCCCTTGCTCGAAAGCCAGTCGTATCCGACTCTAGGGTGCAGTGCTCATCTCTGTTTCTAAGCCGAAGAGCCAGCGCTGTCTGCTGCTGCAGACGTTTCCGTGGTCATGTGGCAGGCATGACTAGACACCGGAGCGCACGGAACGCTGTTACCTTCCCACCGAAGTGGTTCCTATTTATCTACTTGCAATTTCTTGCTTTCGAACTGCTAGGTTGGCAGGAGCTGGGATGAAGACGGGAGCTCATTTCCGTCCTGCAGTACTCGGAAATCGAACTGCTGACCTTCCGCTTCCCAGTCAGCGTCTTAGCGACTTGAGCCACTGCAGTACCCTGAATCTATTCTTACAGATGATTAATATATGTAAGGAAGAAAGACTTGAACAGTTTCAATACTTTTTTACAATATTTTAAATGTTTACTTACCTGGCTCTCCTCCCCAGCTTGTGCAAGTTTCTGGTTTCTTGAAATTGCCAACATTTCAATCAGCTCCCTAAAGAAAGACATCAGCAAGGAAAGAAGGGGAAGAGAAAGTTATAGTTTCTAAGAATGGAATTACAGTAATAACCTCATACAAAGTCCGCTTCATACAACATCGAATTCATACAACACCGCCTAATTCCTTGGAAAAAGTTGCCTCATACAAAGACGCTGCGATTTTGTATGAGGCATTGGGGTTTTTTCCAGGTTGCATTGTGCTTGGGCAGGACAAAAGGCAGGACACATGTGTGCATTGCTCTTGTGGGTTTTGCACGAGGCAAAGAGTGTTTAGGAATGGTTTTGAGCACAGTTTTGGATTTTTTGAATTTTTTTGTCAGAATTTTTGCAGCAGGTTCTTGGACCATTCTTTGGCACAGTGGAAAGGTAGGTAAATGAGGTTTTCTGTTTCCGATTGGCTTGGGGTGGGGAGGTGGATGGGGGAGGGCATTTTTTTTGGTGGGGTGGGCAATTGTTTGGTGTTTGCTGCTGTTTGGATGATTAACACTGTGCTGCATGATGGGACATGTTGGCATCCATTTTGTTCTTGCTTCCATCCAGTAGTTGTTTACAGTAGCTTGTACAGAATGGATGATGGGCCGCATGGCTGCAGATTAACACTGTGCTGCATGATGGGACATGTTAACTTTTAAACATGCACTTCAGAAAGTTTTCAAAAGTTAAAAACTTGTTGTATGGTTTGTCCCCTAAAATCAGGGTTGTTTGACATGTTTTTGTAATGTTTTTAGCATTTAGACAATGTTTTCTTAAAGTTCTGTCAGTTTCCTGTCTGTTTCCTTGACTCTGCCCTGAAGTCTGTGCTGTTACAGTACAATGTATCTCTATGGAAATGACATTGTATGAGGCATCACGGCAAGGATTTGGACGTTGTATGAGGCATTGTGGCTAGGATTTTGCATGCCTCATACAAAGTCCAAATCCGTATAAAGTCCAAACTTGTGGAACCAAGTTTGGACGCTGTATGAGGTATCACTGTATATCTTTAAAGGGTGCTCTGTAAGCAAACCTGACCCATGAGAATGCTCTCACAGTAATATTAAGTCCACCCTTGCCTTTCAATGCTCACATTCAATTATGATGATTACAGCTAAGCCAGGATCCTACTACTTTACACCTGCCGGTGGAAATCAAATGTTATAAATCACGGCAGCTAACTGTGGCTAGTTAAGAAGTCAATGTCCGTAATTCTCAGTGTATACCAAGTCATGCATCTGGTGACAAATATAAGTCCTAACTTTCTAAACTAGCAGCAATTCACTGCTGCAATTTGCACCACTTGACTCCATAAGAGGGGGGGGGGGGGGCGGATTTTCTAACTTTTCAACACTATTTTCCCCTTGTAGTGGAAGTGAAAAGTGTTCATGGAAAACAAAGAAAGAATCAAAGATTTTAACATTTGTTGTGACTGGTTAGTAGAAGCAAGTCCTATAGCAATAGCATTTACACTTATATACCGGCCCACAGTGCTTGAAGTTCACTAGGCAATTTGCATTTTTATCCCGAACATGCTGGTTATTCATTTCATCAACCTCAGAAGGATGAAAGGCTGAGTCCACCTTGAGGATCGAACTCAGATTGTGAGGAGAGTTTTGGCTGAAGTACAACCGTTTAGGGACTGTGGTGGCTTTGTGGTTAAGACGCTAAACTGGATAACTGGAAAGTTGGCACGTTTGAGACCCAAGTGCTACAAGACAGAATGAGCTCCCGTCTCTGTCCCAGCTCCTGCCAACCTAGCAGTTTGAAAGCAAGAGATTTCAAGTACTGTAGATAAATAGGTACCAATTCGACCGGAAGGTAAACAGCATCTAGTCATGCCTGCCACATGTCCACAGAAACATCTGCAAACTCAGACAGCGCTGCCTCTTTGGCTGTAAACAGAGATGAGCACCGATCTCTAGAGTCGGGTATGACCAGCTTACAGCAGTTTAACCACCAGTGCCCCTCCCTGTCTCAAACAATGATAGCAAGTCTTGTTTAAAGTGCTAATTGTGTCTCTAGTTTGTGTTAATCAGTGACGAGAAATAATGGCTTTCCAAATGCTGGAGTATGCTTCTCATTCCTCACCTGCTACAGGTGGAACTCGGAAAATTAGAATATATTGTGCAAATGTCCATTCATTTCACTTAAAAGGTGAAACAAATATATGAGATAGACTCACTACATGCAAAGCCAGAGATGTCATACCGGTACCTCAATTCGTTATAATTGTGATGTACAGCGTACATGAGATTATGTGATGATTATGGGGTACATGAGATTGGGGGGTTGGGGTTTTCATAAATTGTAAGCCATAAGCATCAATATTATAACAAAGTAAGGCTTGAACTATCTCGCTTTGCATGCAATGAGTCTACCTCATATATTTGTTTCACCTTTTAAGTTGCATTAATGAACATTTGCACGATATTCTAATTTTCCCGGTTTCACCTGTAGTTTGAGAAAGAATGAAAAAAAGCATTTGCGGCAAACTCACAAAAATCCAAAAATAAAGATATGCAACACTGTTTATATTCTAATAAGTAATCATACAGATAATCAATTCTTCGTGGAGAAGTTCTTCTATGCTGTAAACTCAGTGGAAATTGGCAGAATAAGCAACAATTCCAAACTTCCAAAGTCACTTATAAAATATTAATGACGGACAAATCACAAAGCATAAAGAGTAGTATTGTTAATCAACAACATCTTTCATCCCTCCCCCCCCTTTTTTTGCTGCTGTTTCTGATATGAGACTTCCACGAAACTTGCAAATATTCAGGGGACTCTAACCCCCCACCCCACCCCAAAGGAAGCCTTTCTGAGCCCTCTCTCTCTCTCTTGTCCCAGCTCCTGCCAACCTAGCAGTTTAAAAGCAAGAAATTGCAAGTAGATAAATAGGGACCACTTCAGTGGGAAGGTAACAGCGTTCCGTGTGCTTCAGTGTCTAGTCATGCCTGCCACATGACCATGGAAACGACTGCAGCAGCAGACAGCGCTGGCTCTTCGGCTTTGAAACAGAGATGAGCAAGGGAACCCTTTACCTTCACCTTTTAAGATCTAGGCATTGTTATTTTAAACTCACTGCCGAGAATGTCATCATGTATACAGTATTTTATAAACGCCAGCTTACTTGGTGCTGTCGTGTGTGTGTGTGTGTGTGTGTGTGTGTGTGTGTGTGTGTGCACGCGCTTGCGCCAGCGCTGTCTATCTCTGCAAACATTTCCCTGGCCATGTGGCAGGCATGACTAGACGTGTGTGTGTGTGTGTGTGTGTGTGTGTGTGTGTGTGCGTGTGCCAGTGCTGTCTATCTGCAAACATTTCCCTGACCATGTGGCAGGCATGACTAGACGTGTGTGTGTGCGTGCGTGTGCCAGCCCTGTCTATCTCTGCAAACATTTCCCTGACCATGTGGCAGGCATGACTAGACATATTTGTGTGTATGTGTGTGTGTGCGCGTGGCGTGCGTCAGCGCTGTCTATCTCTGCAAACATTTCCCTGGCCATGTGGCAGGCATAACTAGACATGTGTGTGTGTGTGTGTGTGTGTCTGCCTGCGTGCGACAGCACTGTCCATCTCTGCAAACATTTCCCTGGCCATGTGGCAGGCATGATGACTAGACACCGGAGCTCACAGACGGCTGATACCTTTGCCCACCAAAGTGGTACCTATTTATCTTCTTGCAATTTCTTGCTTTCAAGCTGCTAAGTCGGCAGAGATGGGAGCTCACTCCATCATGGCAGCACTCGGGTCTCGAACTGCCGACTTGTCGACCTTCCAGTCATCAAGTTCAGAGTCTTAACCACTAAGCCACGGCAGTCCTTCGTTGACGCCCCTTACACACACACACACACACACACACGGAGGTCGCTTCGCCCCCATTCCTGGGCACTGCCTGGGGCGCTCGGGGGTTGGGTGGGGTGGGGTGGGGGGATCGAGCCATTCCCGCGACCTCTGTTTCCCCTCGGAGGCTGGGCTGGGCCAGCGGTGCCCGCCCCCCCCCCCGCTACCTGGCCAGGAGCTCCAGGTCGTCCAGCGCAGCCAGCAGCCGGTCCCGAGTGCTGCTCCGGTCTCCGGCTCCGGCCGCCGCCATGACCGGAGAGCGAGAAAGAGAAGAGGAGGATCCTCGCCTGCCTGACCGCCGTCGCCCAGAAGGGGGCGGGATCAGGCGGAAGGAGACGAAGCCACTGGAAGAGACACCGCCCTCTGGCGGCATCTTGGCGGTATGGCCGTCCGTGGAAAATATTCCACAGGTCCTCTACCAGTGATGAGGGGCTGCAGGGGCTCAAGTGGGCTGGCTTAATAGTGCCGGTTCAGATGCTGAGCTGGGAGGAGACTGGAAGGTGGGGGGTTCGATTCCCCGAGTGCCGCACGAGAAATCTCGGGTACAGGAAAGGAGCCTCAATCATTAATCGGGCGTCCCCCGAGCGGAGTTTCTCCAGCAAAAATCCTTTTCACCCAGAGTCATTTCTGACATGAAATTTTATTTACCTGGGGATTTTTTATATCCTTATAGTCATAAATCCCCATTCCCAACCATGAGAGGTCAGACGCATTTTAGCACTGAACTTTGCTTGCCCGGACAGGGACTTTTCACATTGAAATTAGCTAGTCTTTCAGGGGCCACAATATTTCCTTTTGGATCTTTTTTTTTTTTTGTCTGTTCTGATTTTCCAGGCTTGAATCTTTAAAGAATCTTTTTTTCCCCCAAATACTACTTCTTAACATATGAATGCCTCCCATCCCCACCCACACCCCGGTGATAGCACATATGAAATTTGTCTCTTGATAGTCTGATCAATTGAGAAAAATATTAAAACCTTTAATAATAATAATAATAATAATAATAATAATAATAATAATAATAATAATAATAATAATAATAATAATAATAATAATAATAATAATAATAATAATAATAATAATAATAATAATAATCATCATCATCATCATCATCATCATCATCATCATCATCATCTATAAAGCAAAAGGGTACGTTCGAATATCCTGAATGCGTTTCCCCCCCTCCTCAACCAATCCCCCTAAAGCTTCGATATTCAAACGTACCCTTTCATTTTATATATTAAGATTATTGTTTATACAGTATTTTGAATTACATATACAAGTGATACCTCATACAACGTCCAAACTTGGTTCCACAAGTTTGGACTTTATACGGATTTGGACTTTGTATAAGGCATGCAAAATCCTTGCCGCAATGCCTCGTACACCGTCCAAATCCTTGCCGCGATGCCTCGTACAACATCGTTTCCATAGAGATACATTGTACTGTAACAGCACAGACTTCAGGGCAAAGAAAAGGAAATAGTCAGGAAAGTGACAGAACTTTAAGAAATCATTGTCTAAAGGCTAAATACATTACAAAAACATGTCAAACAACCCTGATTGTCCAAGAACCTGAAAAATGCTGCAAAAATCCCAGGAATGCTTCTAAAAATTCTGACGAAAATTAAAAAATATATATCCAAAATCGCGCTCAAAACCACTCCTAAACACTCTTCGCCTCGTGCAAAACCCACAAGAGCAATGCACGCATGTGTCCTGCCTTTTATACTGTCCAGGCACAATGCAACCTGGGAAAACCCCAATGCCTCATACAACTTCACACGACTTTGTATGAGGCAACATTTTTCAAGGAATTAGGTGATGTTGTATGAATTTGATGTACGAAGCGGACTTTGTATGAGGTATTACTGTATATGGGGGCACCAAAATCTTTTAAGTGCTTATAGCCTCTAAGAGGGGCAGCGGTGGCTCAGTGGTTAAGAAGCTCACCTTGTTAGATAGAAGGCTGGCAAGTCAGCAGTTCGAGACCTGGGTACTGCATGAGAGAATGAGCGCCTGTCATCCGCCCCAGCTTCTGTCAATCTAGCCCTTCAAAAGCCAGAAATTTGAGTAGATAAACAGGTACTGCTTCGGTGGGAAAGGTTACAGTGTTCCATGCATTTCAGTGTCAAGTCCTGCCTTGGAACTGTCTACAGACTCAGACAGTGTTGGCTCTTTGGCTGTAAACAGAGATGAGGACTGATCGCCTAGAGTCGGATACAACGGGCTTTTGAGCAAAGGCGACCTTTACCTGAGTAATAACATTGAGTATCTAAGAGTAATGAGACTACAACTCCTAGAGATCAAATCAATATTTTTTTATTATTTTTTTTTGGTGGTTAATATGTTTATTGGAATACTAAAATATCAGAAACAGACAAGCTTTTGAGTCCAGTAGGACCCTTAGCCAGACTGAGCATTGTAGACACAGGTGGTGTTATGCCCCAGCAGGCCCTTAAAATAAAACATATCACATAGCTTTTAATTGGAAGTTAAATGGTCACAGCTTTATTGGTTGCAGACAAGCTTTTCCCAGTGTAAGGACACAGATTCTGATTTTTTTAACCAGTTAGAAAGCCAATAAACCCTTCCAGCCCAATTGTGAAAGACGTAACTAACCATAAGATGCTGAGATGATTCTTGCTAGCTAAGCACTAAATGGTCTACCTACAATTTGTGGTGAAGACAATCTTAACTCATCTCTGAGCTAGACGGGTCCTGTTATCTTTACCCCAAGATCTTTATCTTGCACCCCATAAAGAGGGTATACAGGCCCACCAGCCTGATTCTCCATAATGGAGCCATTACAATGCTGTCAACTCCTTGATCCTTTAGGTACCAATCAGGTTGTGATGGAAATGCCCTAAATTAGTGACTGTACCCTGCTCCTGATGCTCCCTCAGGTGGAAGGACCAGCTTACACTGAAGCTGAGCTCAAAGCCAGCAGCCTACTTAATGCCAAGGAATGGACCTGATTGAAGACTGTGCTTCTCAGATCTGTGCCATGGAACTCTATCTCCTGCCACTGCCCAACCTATCACCACTGACTGGCTCAGAGCATGTGCCACCCCCATGTGCTCTGGGACACCAGGGACCTCTGAGGTGGTAGCTATTTGTGTGGCTCAGGTTGACTTTGACCCCCAGCAACATATTCTTACCCTTAAGGATCTTTTCTAGTTCCTTCATAGCTACACTCCTGAGTCTCAGTCATGTGGTTATGGTCTCTGTTTAGGTAAAGGTCTCTCTTGCTCAAAAAACAGTGGTGTCTGACTCTAGGGGGTGGTGCTCATCTCCGTTTACAGCCAAAGAGCCGACATTGTCTGCATCTGCATAAATTTCTGTGGTCATGTAGCAAGCATGACTAGATGCTGAAGCACATGGAACACTTAGCTTTTCCACTGAAGCAGTACCTATTTATCTACTTGCAATTTCTTGTTTTTGAACTGCTAGGTTGGCAGGAGCTGGGACAGACAACAGGAGCTCACTCTGTTGTGCAACACTCAGGGTCTAGAACTGCTGACCTGTCAAACTTCTGGTTGTCAAGTTCAGCATCTTAACCACTAAGCCACTGTGTCCCCCTAGTCTCTGTTTAGCAGGACACTATAATCTCATTTTGCTTGATGGATAGATATTTTATCACCTCTTAAACACTTCTTTAGTCAAATAGTATCTGATTTTAATACCAAATTTATTGGATTGTTTGGTCACCCCCCTCCTGCACCTTTTAACATTTTAATTGTACTTTATTTTTTTTAATAAATTTTTATTAATTTTTTAAAGCATAAGACATAAAAAAAAACATTTTATACATAACAAATAAAATAAAAAAAATTAATAAAGATAAAATCATAATATAAAAATTAAGACAGACTATGTATTACATACACTTACAGACTACATCACCCTGGTGCTATATACATTGTCCTAGGAGGTTGTGGGATCTTCCATTCATTTCTATTGTTCCCAAAATTTCATTTGGTCTGGTGTCAGTTTTCTTATTCCGTCTCTTGTCAATGAGTATTCCACAAATTTTCGCCATATTTTCCAAAATCTACTTTCTTTTATTATACCTTTCTTAAGGTTTAGTTCCCATGTTAGTTTTTCATTCAATGCGAGATCCCACATCTGCCCGTACCAATCCTGCACTTTTAACATTATATCACTTTTCCAATTTTTTGCAATACACATTCTTGCCATTACTAACATCATAGACAACAGCTCTTTCTTATCGTTATCTATTTTAATATTCTCAACATCTGTCAGTAAGGTGGTATCTGGCCCCAATCTGAGACGTACCCCCATAATTTTCCCTATCTCGATCTCAATTTTTGTCCAAAAGTCTTCTACCTCTTTACATTCATACCACATATGAACATATGTGCCCAAACTGTTTTTACATCTCCAGCACATTTTATTGTTCTTCTTATCCATCTGGTGCAGTCTCACGGGTGTCAGGTACCACCTCCATAACATTTTAAAATTGTGTTCCTTTATTCTGACCGATAGGGATCTCATAATTCTTTTTTTCCATTTATTTTGCCATTCCTTTTCCGTTATTTTCAAGTTCAAGTCCTGTTCCCATGTATGTCTTAATGTTTCTTGTGGGTTGCTTTCTGTGTTTACTATTTTATAAATTTTACTAACCAACCCTTTAATACCAATTTCCTCTTTCCTAATTTTCCAAACTAGTTCCTCAAATTCCGTCCTGTCTCTTTCTAAGCTTCGTTCCCTCCAGTATTTATTATTCCACTTATTCACCATAATTATCTGAAACCAATTCAACTTCATCTGGGTATATAACTCTCTTTTCCTCCCATCATCTTTGCAGACTCGTATCCAATCTTTCAATAGGAGAACCCTATTTGTCAACAAAATTTCCTTAATCTCGTTATCCAATCTTATTGGGAAGTTGTTCAAGTCTTCTATTTCAATTATCGGTGAGATGTTTGGGGCCAATTTCATTTTAACTTTCTTCCATACTCCCAACATAGATCTCATCATTCTGTTTTTAACCGATATTTTTCCTGTTTCCTTGTCTAAGAAAAGACTTTTACCAACTTCCTTTACTTCCTTCATCTCGATTTCCTCCCAGATAACCGACTCCTTCATCAATATCTTAACTACGTTCTTTATCTGGAAGGCTTTATAATAATTCTTTAAATTAGGCATTCCTAATCCACCTTCTTTTTGAGGTAAATACCACATTTTCTTTAGAATTCTAGGTCTACGTCCCCCATTACAATAACTATCAAATAGTTTTTGAAATTCCTCAATATCTTTATCTGTCAGCTGAATTGGTAAGGCATCAAATAGAAAATTTAACTTTGGTAATAACATCATTTTAGTCAATGCTATTCTGCCAAACCAAGACAGCTTCAGTTTTTGATATTGTGAAATTTTAGTCTTAATTTCCTTCTTTTGTTTATCATAATTTAGTCTTTTCAGGTCCTCTAGATTATTAGAAATATTTATCCCCAGGTATTTCAAGCTCCCTTTAATCTGTAATTTAAATTCATCCCTAATTTTCCTTTGCTCTTCTTTTTCAATATTATTTAAAATCAATTCTGATTTTTCCCAATTTACCTTCAGACCTGTAATTTGTTCAAAATCCTTTAGATGCTTTTGAATCCTTTCCATGGTTCTTCTGGGGTGTTTCATGATTAACAAAGTATCGTCTGCATATAAACTAATTTTATTTTCCAATATTCCTTCTATGTTTTTGTCTTCTCTTATTATGTTGGCTAATATTTCCATCGCCATAATAAATAGTATTGGAGATAGAGGACATCCTTGCCTTGTTCCTGCCTCTAATCTTAATTCTTCTGTTAAACCATCATTAACCCTGATTTTAGCGTATCCTTGTTGGTACAGTTGTTCTATTGTCTTTATAAACCTATTACCGAATCCATAGCTCTTAATTATCTCGATAATTGTTACCCATTGTACAGAATCAAATGCTTTAAAGATATCTAATGAAAGTATGCCTACTTTCTCTTTATTTTGTCTTGCCACATCTATTAAATTTAATACTCGCCTTACTAAATCAACCATATGTCTCCCTTTCACAAAACCGGCCTGGTCTTTATTTATATATTTATCCATAAAACTATTCAATCTATTTGCCAATATAGCCGTAAAAATCTTAGCATCTTGGTTTATCAGGGAGATAGGTCTATATGATTCTACTTTTTCTAAATCTTTTCCCGGTTTTGGTAATAAAACAATTATTGTTCTGTACCACGATGCAGGTACCTGTTCCCCTTTAAGAATACTATTATAGATTTTTAACAATTTCGGGATTACTATATCCTTAAATTCTTTATAGAACTCAGCAGGTAGTCCATCCTCACCGGGTGCTTTATCTACTTTCAGTTTATTTATTACTTTTTTTATCTCTTTTTCAGTTATTAATTCTTCCATTCTTTGTTTATGCTCTTGACTTATTTTATTTTTGATTTGCATTTCCAATCTATCTTTTAATTTGTCTAGGTTTATCTTCTTTTTAGAGTATAGGGCTTGATAAAATTCTCTGACCACCTTACATTTATCTTTGGTCTTATTATGCCTTATACCCTCCTTATCCACTAATATCCCTATTTCTCTTCTGCCTCTCTTTTCTTTGGCCGCTCTTGCCAGCATTTTTGAGTTTTTATTACTGTATTCAAAATATTCTCTTTTTAAATATGTTAGGTCTCTTTTTACCTTTTCCATGTCATTTCCAATTAATTCTTTCCTTAATCCCTGTATCTTTTCATATACTTTTCTATCCTTAGTTATTGCATGTATCTCCTGTAACCTTTTAATCTCTTTTTCTGTTTCTTCTTGCTTACTTTCAGTTTATTTATTACTTTTTTTATCTCTTTTTCAGTTATTAATTCTTCCATTCTTTGTTTATGCTCTTGACTTATTTTATTTTTGATTTGCATTTCCAATCTATCTTTTAATTTGTCTAGGTTTATCTTCTTTTTAGAGTATAGGGCTTGATAAAATTCTCTGACCACCTTACATTTATCTTTGGTCTTATTATGCCTTATACCCTCCTTATCCACTAATATCCCTATTTCTCTTCTGCCTCTCTTTTCTTTGGCCGCTCTTGCCAGCATTTTTGAGTTTTTATTACTGTATTCAAAATATTCTCTTTTTAAATATGTTAGGTCTCTTTTTACCTTTTCCATGTCATTTCCAATTAATTCTTTCCTTAATCCCTGTATCTTTTCATATACTTTTCTATCCTTAGTTATTGCATGTATCTCCTGTAACCTTTTAATCTCTTTTTCTGTTTCTTCTTGCTTACTTTTTAACTGTTTATTTCTAATACTTGCCAACCTAATACTTTCACCCCTAAATATCGCTTTCATGGTATCCCATACGATACCAATTCGTACTTCCCCTGTATCATTCCACTTCCAATTTTCTTCCTATTTTTCTACCATTTGATCTTTACTTTTTTTATCTCTAAACAGTCTGGCGTTATATCTCCAGTTTTTCGGGCTCTTTATAGCATCTATTTTCAATTCCAACAATACTTTTGCATGGTCCGATTCTTTAAATATTCCAATTTCTATGCCATCTAGGTTACTTATCAAATTATCCGTGACAAATATATAATCTATTCTGGAATATGTATTGTACACTTGTGAAAAATATGTATAGGCCCTTTCCTGTCCTTTGAGTACCCTCCATGTATCTTTCAGCCCCAAGGATTTCAACCAATTATTTAACACAAACGTCTTATTTCCACCTACACTTCTCTTCATATTCGTACTATCTATATTTGATCCTACTAAATTAAAATCTCCCCCTACAATCATTTTTGTTGTTTTTTCCTTCTCTAATATTCGGTATATCTTATTTAAAAACCTGTTTTGATGTTCATTTGGCACATACAAATTCACCAACGTTATTTCCTCTTCTTCTATTTTCCCCTTTATTATCAAGTATCTACCTTCTGGGTCTGATATACTTTTTGTCATCTCGAATCCCGCTCTATTTGATATCAAAGTTGCGACCCCCCTAGCCTTTGAGGAACCATATGCTTTTTCGTAAACTTGTGTCCATCCTAAGAATAATTTATTAGTTTTTTCTGAATTCTGATGGGTCTCCTGAAGAAAAATTATATCCGGTCTATCTTTTCTGAGTGCCGCTTCCAACCTCCTTCTCTTCACTTGACAACCAGTACCTTTCACGTTCCATGTTAATACTTTTACATCCTTCATCTATATGTATCTCCCGCTCTTTTTTTACAGTTCCCACTTCCTCCTACGGGCATGTGATCAACATATAACATTTCCTTCACCTTATACAAAAAAATAATAGTAATAATAAAAAAAGAAAAAACATCTAAAAGAAAAAATACACTAAACAATCTACTACTCTCCCTCCCCATTTCTTTTTTTTTTACAAATGGCCTCCGAAATTCAGAGGGGGGAGGGGGGGGTGCAGTCATACATAGGGGTCTGGATTGGGCCTGAACCTACTCCCCGTCCGGAGCTATTCCTCCTTCCGCCCCTTTTGGCATATTCTCATTTCCATTGCTATCCCTTCTTCTATAACCACCAGATATAATCAATTCTTCCTTCAAGTCAAACCACTCTTTAGTTCCTGCTTCCAATAATTTGGCATCTGTCATTACGTCCAAGGCATTAATATCTTCATTAATTAAATATCTTCTTCCCAAATAAAAAAAACTTAATTGTCTTGGAAATTTCCAATTGTATCTTATTCCCTTTTCCTGGAATCTTTTTGTGATTGGCTTCATCGACTGTCTCCAAAAACGATCCTCCATTGGAATGTCGTTGTATACTTCAATATCATGGCCTTCTACTTTTAAAACCTCTGGTCCTTTTTCACGTATAACCGCCATTAACCTCAGTTTATCTGATACATTAGCAAATTTTAACATGACATTCCTTGACCCAGTTTTTCCCCTTCTTGAACCGAGCCTGAATACATTTACCACCTCATGCGGCGTGAAGCCATCTTCCATAATTTCGTCAAGCCATTTCACTATTCTTTCTTTTAATTTGTCTGGTGAATTCTCTGGAAATTTTCGAATTATAACATTTGCTTTTCTTAGTTGTTCTTCTACGTTCTCCAATCTCTTTTCATGATCCCCAACCTTATTTTCTCTTTCCTTTTCTTTCCTTCTTAAGTCCATGACCTCTACTTTTATCGTTGCTTGTTCTTTTTTTATCTCTTCTTGCTCTTTTTTAATGTTCTTTGTTTCCTCTTTCATGCCTTCAATTCCCTTCATAATGTTTACTACCACATCTTGCAAATCCTGTTTCCATTCTGTTCTAAAACGAGCCAACATGTTTCCAATATTATTCCCCAGTGCATCAAATTTCTCGTTAAGGGTTTCAAATTCAGATTTTGTTCCTTCTCCTCCCCCTGTCGCCGATGTCGTTGGTGTTGTGGCCGTGGACGTAGTTACGATCGTTGTTGGTGTTGTTCCTGCTATCGCCGCTGTCGTTGACACTGTTGTCATAGCTGTTGTTGTCGTTGTTACTTTTGCTGTTGTTATCACGATTGATTTTACCGCAGATGGAGTAGGCGCCGTTGGTGATATTATTGTCTTCTGTTGCTGCTGCTGCTGTAATTGTTGTGCCATCTTTTTCACTGTCTCCTGTTCCTCCAAGTCCTTTATCTCTTGTTGCGTTACTTTTTTCATCTCTTCTTCCTCCTCATCCAATCTTGTAAGCCTCCTGAAACTTCTATCCGAGGACGTTGGTCTTTGCCCTCTTGTCCAAGCCAATTTCTTCTCCTTCTCTTTCCCTCTCCCCTGCCGTTTCATTCAAATATATTTCTAACTGCTTATTATCAATTTACATACAACGTTTAGTCATTCAAAATTCACCATATATTTTAACTCTAACCAGTTTTATTAAACTTTCCAATTACAATACTTAACCCTTATCCCCTCCTCCCCCCTCCCTCTCTCTGTCTTATATATGCGTGTGTATTTACAACCAAATATACACACGCATGTATACCCAGAGAGTCATTCAAACCTCCATGGTCCCAGTTTAATTTAATTAATTTCCCTCTTATATTTTTTTTTTACTTTAATATTTCCCCCCCCCCGCAAAAGTAGAAATAAAATAAAAATAAAAAACAAAAAAAGATGAAGAAAAAGAAAAAAGAAAGAAAAAAAACTAAAAAAAAGCAATTAGAAAATCTTATTTGAGAAAAAAAATTTAAAAATTGAAAAACTTCGAACCAGGTAAAAAGAAAAAAAAAACAACAGTTGAAAGAAAAAAAAATTTTATCTCAAAAATTTAACTGTAGGGGGAGCCAACTTTCTATTGTAAATTGCAAACGTTCTCCAAATCTCTTTTAAGGAGAGAAAAAGGAAGAGTCAGCAGAAATAAAAATGACACTGATGAGTTCACTTTCCTGTTCTCCAAAGTTCCAATCTACAAGCAGTTTATTTCTCAGGGAACTATGCCACAACACCTTCTTGCTTCTCTTTGTATCTCCAAAATATATATATATATATATATATATATATATATATATATATATATATATATATATGCAGGGACAGACTTATCGTCTCTCTTCTTCTTTACAAACCAATACTCTTAGACCACAGCATAATAACGAGAGGGGGAGGCAATGAAAAGGGAAAAAGAAATCAAAAATCAAAAAGAAAAAAAAAGGAAAGCAGGAAATACTGTCTTGCCCCTTTTGCTTAGCCACTTATTTGTCCGCTCCCACCGGCATATAACATTTCAAAAGGGGGAAAAGAATAATAATAATAATAATAAAAAAAAACATCAGTCTCTTTACTTCTCCTTTCTATTTCCCCCTTCCTCTTTATAAATCTTTGCAGCTTTGCTCACCCTCAATCTTCTTCGCTTCTCCCCTTTGCTCCTTTCCAGCGCCTCGAAACTCTGTATGTCTCCGATTGGGGGGGCGGCGAGACCGAGCGAGCCCGCTACGGAATCTTCTTTCAGCCCCCCAACAAGCTTACTTTTCGTTCCGACGTCCACTTATGCTTTATCCACTCTTTTAGCCACTTTTACTAGAACGCCGCTCTCCTCACGTTTACAAAATTTCCGTTCTTCGATCAGAAGCTCTGGGGACTCGTCGCCATTACAGGTCGCCCATCCCCCCGCTCTCAAGATCGAAACTCTATCCTACCTCTTTTTCTCGGCGCTGCTTTGGGGCATCCAATATATTTTCCGCTGCTGATTTTCCTTCTCTTTTTCCTAATCCATTTTTCAGCCGGTTTCAAGGACTATTTTCACTTTAAAAAAGCCACTTTCTTTTCTCTCCTTTCCGAGCGGAGAAAAGCTCGTCCCTCTCAGCCCTCCATCATGACACGCCCCCCAAATCAATATTTATTACCATCCAAGACCAGCCTAGTCCAGCGAAAAATAAGTTAAAACGAGGGTGCTTGAAGTACTGTATATGTTTTAGGAGAAGCGTTTCTGCTCAGAACTAAGGGAGTAATAAAATTGAGTATTTACAAGTAACAGTGCTACATACAATTACTACGAAATCAAACTGATCTTTATTATGGTCCCAGACCAGCCTAGTGCAGGGAGAAACAGATGTCACGACAAGCATGCTTAAAATGCATGCTTTAAGAGGAATGTTTCAGCTTAGAACGGGGATTTTCAACCTGTGGGCCGAATGTGGCCCATGGCCCCATTTGATGTTTGCCCACCACCTCCCCCACACCCGGAAGTGCCATGTGGTGAAGGAAATAGCCACCCGGCCCCCAAAGCTGTCTAAGGGAGCGTGATCCGGCCCACGGCTTGTAAAGGTTGAAAACTCCTGGGCCTTAGAATGAAGGGAGTAAAATAAACTTGAGTAGTTATGTATTTCGGGTCAGTTTTAAAGCACTCTTGCCTGTGGTACACTGAATTTCCCTTGTTTTGCTGCTTGCTTGTGCAACCATGAACTTTGCCTATGCAAAAGAAAAGTCTGGTTGTTTAATCTCAATTTCTCTCGCATGGAACGGAGACGTAACGGTCATTCCAGTCGGACGGCACAAATTCCCCTTCACTTTCCAGCTCCCAGAGTAAGTTGCAAACTCATTTTTTCCTCCCTTTGCTTCCTAATGAGGTTTGCAAATTTGGGGGCCTCACCCCCTTTAGTGTCTTGCACGGAAGACATGTTACATACACAACACAACACCCCCCCCCCCTCATTCTGGACTCAACCTTTCTGCTATCCACCCCCTCCCCCCACCCCCCACCCCGCACAGGTCATTAGCCACCTTGTTTGAAGGTAAACATATGGCAGCGTCCATTACTGGGTGAAAGCCAAACTCCACCGCCCTTGGGCTTCCCTCAAGAGGGCGAAGAAGGAATTCACCGTGATCGAACCCATCGATATCACACCCTGGCTTTACTGGTGAGTTCTGGATGGAAAACTTGGGTTACGTTTTCTGCTCGGAATTGCGAGTGCTTGTCGTCCGTCGTGGCTCCAGCTAGGCAAGCATTTCAAAAGCAAGAAATTTGCAAGTAGATAAAGCATAGGAATTTGCAAGTAGGGGACAGCATTGGCTCAAGGGGTTAAGACGCTGGATCTCGCTGACTGGAAGGTCGGAGTTCGATTCCTATTATATGTTATTTTCCCGGGGAGTAGATACACTGCTGTACCGTAGCCAAAATGTTGTGAATTTGATCCTGATGGGACACATGGTTGACTTAAACTTCCATCTTTCCACGGTCAGTAAAATGAGTATGGTGGAGGCAAAATTTAATTACCTGTAAGCTGCACAGAGAGTGTTTTGCTAAGGGGCAGCATATAAGGGTAATCACTACAGTACAGTATTGCTATTTTAAGGCATTAGCGTTAACTTTCAATTTCTTGGCTCTGTGGAGCTTGATCTACCACAAAATAATCTTACCCTTAGCCATAAATCAGTGTTATGATCCTGCCATTGTCAGACTCTGAAGATGACCTGGATCAGGAGGCACTTCCTATGCCCAGCCCAGTTCTGCCTGCACCTGAGAATTTCTTGAACCACAAACCCCAGCCTCCTTCTGGCCCAACTCTGACTCCCCAGGCAGATGACCTGTCAGACCAGAGGTCTGACTCTGACAGCAATCAGCCCTTAGCCCGCAGCTGAGACACAAGAAAGCTAGAGTTCATTATCAGAGAAGGCTCCCAGCTGATACCCATTAGCTGGGAGGCTCTTAAGCAAGCTTGTTCCAGCAGTCAAGTGTCGGGACAATTTCTGTGTGTAAAGACTGACACCCTGCTTGAGTTCGGATACCTCTTGTGACCCTGACTTCTCTGCCAACTCTGATGATGCTCCTGGACATCCTTTGGACTGGACACCCGTAACCGCTTTGGATTTTGCTATTTGGATTCTCCTTGAATACTGCTGCCAAGACTCTCTGTGTAGTGCTGTGGTGCAGTGACCCTGCCTGCATACCTGTCAAGTTTTGGATTTGAAAATAAGGGAAATTTTGGGCACACCCCTCTGTGGGTGTGGCCAAATATAGCCATGTGACTTGCTGGGCTCTAGTCATGCCTGCCACATGGCCATGAAAATGTCTGCAAACACAGACAGCACTGGCTCTTTGGCTGTAAATGGAGATGAGCACTGCACCCTAGAGTTGGATACGTCTGGCAGATTGTACTTTATTATCAAAGATCGCTGCAGATGGTGATTGCAGCCATGAAATAAAAAGGCGACTGATGCTTGGGAAACAATCTATGAAAAACCTGGGGAACATAGTAAAAAGTAGAGGCATCACCTAGCAAACAAAAAATTGCATAGTCAAAGCAATGGTATTCCCGGTGGTCATGTATGGGTGTGAGAGCTGGACCATTAGGAAAGCTGAGCGCAGAAGAATAGATGCCTTTGAAATGTGGTGTTAGAAATAGGTCGCTCCTAGAAGAAATCAACCATGACTGCTCATTAAAGGTCAAATAGTAAAGATGACGCTAAAGCACTTTGGATATCAAATGAGAAGAGAGGATTCACTTGAGAAAACCTTGATGCTGGGAAAGATGGAGGACAAAAGAAGGGGGTGGCCAAAAATAAGATGGCTAGATGGTATTGTAGATGCAATGGGCACAAAGCTGTGTGGGCCAAAGAACCCTTTCCCCATCTTCTTGGGGGACTTTTGTTTTGTTTTCTTTCTTGTTTACTCATTTTTAATTTAAAAAAAATTCTGGGAAGCAAAGAGCAGAATAGTAAACCAGCCCCCTAGGGTGAACTAGCCCTGCATGTGGCTAGACACTGCCCCCCCCCCCCATTAGGGTGGAGGAGCAAGGGATTAATTCCCCCAAATTAACCAATCTATTTGTTCCTTACTGCAACCAGTTGAAGCACCAACACCTGAGAATGTCGGATCCAGTTTAAGGAAGGGAATTAGTAAAGTAAAAAGCAACCTCTGTAGTTTCCAAGCCTCCCAGCAGCTGAGGAGTTAATCTCCATATATGAAATATCGCTCACCTAGAGTAGACTCCCGTCCCATGGTGGCTCCGACCAGCAGCAGCAAAAACAAAGCCTCCATGACCATGTGGCAGGGAAGGGAAATGAAAGAGAAACTACAGAAGCCCCCCCCTTTCTCTCTCTCCTTCCACAAGCGAAAAGCCACAGCGACCTCTGGTGGCAGGAAAAACATAATGCAGCTTCGTCTGTGAGGGCTCCGGTCAGGATTTTTTTTAAAAAAATAAGGGATATTACGGGGAAATTAATAAAATGGGGTGGTGGGTGGGAAGAGGGGTAAAAATAAGGGGTTTTCCTGGGGAAAATGGGATACTTGACAGGTATGCCTGCCCGCTGGGGTAGGCAGCACAATCAGCAGGTTTTGGGGTCACTCCCCTCTCCGTTTGTGTAGGTGCCACCACCGATAAGGTCCTCTCCCTTGTCATAGTCAATATTTCGATATTTTCGGTGTCAATACCTATAGCTGTGTTGTTTGGGAAGCATGAGTGATGCGGGCAGCCATTTTATGGGAAAGGGGCCATTCAACAATTATGTGATCCTCGAAGGGGGGAGGGGGTCTGCCATCTGAATTAAGGAAAAATTATGTGGAGGTGAGGTTTCAGGTCAAAGATTATATAATCCCTTTGGAGCTGTTGTGGTTTCAAAAAAATAGTGAAAAGCTCTAAAAATTAGAGTTAGATGTTTATATCTTTACCACCTCCCACTTTAAAATTATGTAATCCAGAGCTTTTGTATCAAGTGGATTAAATCCTACTTGAATTTCTCTTGATGGAGGGCAGCAGCTTTGTCAATACTGGCCTGGGGCTGATGAGGATTTTTTGTGTGCCAAAAGGGCTCATGGCCAGAAAGTGACTCGCGGAGCTGGATCCGTGGTACGGGTGCCTTGCTGAGATGTTGAAGGTTGGAAGGCCACTGCATTATATTCTCAGGACAATCTTCATGGCTGAGCACCATGATGATCACCAATATTCGGAACTGGATATGGCACAAGAAAAGGAAGAAGGACAGGAAGACAGCAGCAGCCCAGCTTAAGCGTTTCAAGGGCAGTGTGCTCTGTCTACTGACAATATTCTGCTGCTCTCTGACCTATAACATCTGCTGCCTGAGGCATTAATCCTATTTTGCCTAATGGTATGGCCAGCACTCCATTAAAATGCAAAATGAAATAACCCATAGCTGTCAAGTATCCCTTATTGGCCAGGAAAACCCCTTATTTTACCCTCTTTCCTGCCGCCATCCCTTATTAATTAGACTGCAATGCCCTATTGCCGCCATTGGAGGGCAGCACAGGATAAGCATAGCTGTCAAGTATCCCTTATTTGCCAGGAAATTTCCCTTATTTCCAAATCCAAAACTTGACAGGTATGAAGTGACCTCGTTTGTCCAATTTAGTGGTGCCAGAGGTTTCTTCGCTTGGCACTGATGATTGGAGAAGACATTAGTTCTCATGAGCAATCAGTGGCTTTTGACAAATGATTACTGCCTGCTATTATGTTCCTGCTACCTCTTTGAACTCAGGTTGCAGAAAAGCAAGTTTTGCTGGTTTGAACATAACCACCTAAGGAGATGGAAATTTGGCCACTGCAGCTGGATCGAAAGAAGGGGGATGGATAAAGGCAGCCCCAGAATATTATGTTCACTTTTGGGAGAACTTACTATAAAAATGTAATGAATGAATGAATGAATGACTATTATGTGCACTTTGGAAGAATAGCATTTCCTTTCTGACGTCTCTGGCAATTTCTTTTTGGCTGTTTCCTTGTTCCTTTCACATTCAACTTGCTATATTCAGGTCTTGTGAAAAAAGTGGGCAACACCCCCCCCCCCCTCGGTCTACACTTCCCATAATCCCCCAGACAGCAAGCCCATATTTGTCCTAAAAAGGAGGAGTGAATACAGGAACAACAAGATTGCCCACAAGGAAATGGGCTTAGACAAGTATTTTCCCCTTGATTGCTTCTGTCCTTCTCCACTTTTCACACTATTGATGCTTGTATAAGGCTTGTGTAATGTGCTATGGCTACCTGTGGTTAATTGACAGACATACCTGTCAACCTTCCCGGATTGGCCGGGATTTCCCGATTTTTGGCACCGATTTGCGCCATTTCCCGGAATTGGCAGCGGGAGGAAAAGAGGTACTGCGTATCCCTTCTGTGCAGATCGCCTTCTACGCATCCGTAGAAGGCTTTTACGCTTGCATAGAACCCTTCTACGCTTGTGTAGAACATTTCTATGCATGCGTAGAAGGCGATCTGCGCAGAAGGGGATCGTAGAAGCCTTCTACGCATGCGTAGAAGGGTTCTATGCAAGTGTAGAAGGGTTCTACACAAGCGTAAAAGCCTTCTACGCATGTGTAGAAGGCGACCTGCGCAGAACCGTTCTGTGCAGGTCCCGTATTTTCCGGAGCCGCGGTTGACAGGTATGTTAACAAAGTGCTTGAACATCCCTCAGATGCTTACCATCCCACTGTAAATGTATGGCTAACACAAACCATGGTTTGCAAACTGGCTTAAAATTACAGTTTTGCATCCTGGTTTCTTAGCTATTTTTAACCACGGTTAACTATCATGTATACACAAGAGCATAGATAGTTTTATGCCTGCCTGATCATGATCCTGACTGCACAAATCAAAATGTCCCTTGGCACTTCAGCAGTTAGTTGCAATTAGCTGCAACCAGTTACTCAAGCCTTACATATACTCTCAAGTCAGATTCTGACTATGGTGTTTAGAACAGCAGTCTGAACTTGCTGAAGGAAGTCTTGCTCCTAGAAGAAACAGACTGTAGGATACGGGTATAAGATACATTTTCATTTGGGAAGCAGAAAGGACAGTAAGGAATTTGCCTTACTGAGGGATCCTAAGGTATTGAGGGATCCTAAGGGGAAAGGGAAACTGTAAAACTTTTCTCACTCCCAAAACTTATTGGCTCATACAAACCAAGGAAAGTGTTGGAGCAACAACTCTGTGATCTTACTTTCTTCTTTTAAGCCAGAGGATCAGGAGTTTGGGGTTACTTTCTTAACCATAGTTTCTACCATCCCACTGTAAACGTATGGCTAACACAAACCATGGTTTACAAACTGGATTAAAATCACAGCTTTGCATCCTGGTTTCCTAGCTATCTTTAACCATGGTTAACTATCATGTATACACAAGAGCATAGATAGTTTTATGCCTGCCCAAAATACCAGCTGGGCAGCATATAACAGAAAGCATGTTTCATGCCAAATAGCAAAACCATTACTAAAATACCTGTATGCCCTGCCCTATCTTTTTCCCCATGACGCAAGCACAAGGGAGGGATAATCCTCGTTGTAGTACCAACCTAGCTTTGGAACGCTCTTAATATTTTTGCAGACATCAAACACAGTAGTGCTTCCAAAACCCTGCTAATTAAAACCCTGGCTTGACAGAATGAGCATCTTCTGTTTCAAAGGAGACATTGATGTCAGAAATGTATTTTTAAAGACAGCTCACATGGATAGGGCTTGTTAAGTGGGACCAGGATGGATTTTGTCAAGGGCTGGAAATAAGGACTTGGCTACTGTAATAAGTTGGCGAGAGCAAGTCATGATGTTGCTCTGAGCTTAAATTAGATTTCCTAACCCCATATCCTCCTGGTATATTGGACTACAGCCACCACCATACCTGATGGCCAAAGGTAGGCGGGGTGTCCACGACATCTAGAGAATACCATCTGGCAGAAGGCAGGTTTAAAATTTAGTTTCCAGCCATTTCTTCCTACTATAGGAAACCCTGGTGGCCCAGTGGTTAAACCTCTGTACTGCTGCCAAACCATTGTGAGTTCAATCCTGATGGGACTCAAGGTTGACTCAGCTTTCCATCCTTCCGAGGTCTACAAAATGAGTACCCAACATGTTGGGGACAAAATGCTAATTGCCTGTAAACCGCTCAGTGTGTGCACCATGCCTTGCTCTAGCCAACTTATCACATAGCTTTAATTGCTATTGCTATTTTCCAAATGGGAGAGTAGTTTGTATTAATTACATTTGGATAGCATGGTGTGTGTGTGTGTGTTAAACCAGAAAGTTTTTTTTTATAGCCATGGAGACGATTTATTCAGCTGGTTCAATAATATCTACTCTGGCTGGCAGTAGTTGTGTGAAAACACTTCTGTCATCCATCAGCTTTGGAGATGCCACCCGACTAGAGATCCTCGTTTGTGGATGCTGTGAGAGAGCTCAGTTCCATGCTAGGAAGGGACAGAAAATAAAATTGTTAATGTCATATTGATCTCAAATCTTGAAATATTGTTTTAAAAAACCTGCTATTTTATATGTTGTTATGCTGCTTTGGGTCTCCCTCGGGAGAGGAAAGTGGGGTATAAATGACATAAATAAATAAATATTGTGTGCAATTGTGCTCACTGCTGCAGCTCAGTGAGGAAAAGGTAAAGGTTTCCCTTGCTCGAAAGCCAGTCGTATCCGACTCTAGTGCTCATCTCTGTTTCAAAGCCGAAGAGCCAGCGCTGACTGCTTTTGCAGATGTTTCCGTGGTCATGTGGCAGGCATGACTAGGCACTGGAGCTCACGAAACGCTGTTTACCTTCCCACCAAAGTGGTCCCTATTTATCTACTTGCAATTTCTTGCTGTCAAACTGCTAGGTTGGCAGGAGCAGGGACAAAGACATGTATCATGTGGTGTCTTTGTGTGTGCGCGTGCGTCCACACATGCCTGATGTTCTTCTCCCTCTCTGATAATATAGAAACTGAGGTTATCGGTTGAAACTAAGTGATAGCTTCTCCTTCCATGTCTAGACCAGATGTCATCATTGGCTCAACTCATATCCAAAAATGCATTTTTTCCTGAAGCAGGGAAAATGCCACTGGAGTGAATTTGTTTAAGGTGGATCCCAGCTTGCCATGAAGTGACCCACACACTATGATCACAGAGCCATCTCCTGTGGCACATATGAAATGAGACATGCAGGATTTAACACCAGGACTGCAATGGACTGCCGTAGCCTTGAAGATATGAACAAGGTGCGCCTTCACAGCCAGTCCATCTGGCATGTCCTCTTCCGCCTCCATGACCATTGGTAATCAGAGTTCCTCCTCCGCTCATTTTGCCATTGGGCCCAATAAGATGGTTTCCAGTGGCATTTCCTCCACTGAGGGGACCATCACCCCACCGAAAAGGGCTCTTCCGCCCCTTTAGGGAGTCAAAAATGAAACCACCTTTTGGTGTGTTCATTCTGCAGTTCCCTTCGCCTGATCCAGCATGAAAAGATTAGCCGGCAGTGCAAGTTTACCAATACAGTACCACAATCTTCGAGAAGGCTCTTTCTGTGTACCCCAACTAAGTGATAGGGACCTGGGTCAGATAAAAAGTGTTGACTATATTAGAGCAACCCCACCATGCAATGGGTTGTTAATGTAAATTGTATCTCTAACTAACCAAAAAGAAGAGTCTTCTATTTTCCCCAATATGGTGTTAAACTGCTTGTTATTTGGGTCTCTTAATTTCTTCTCAGGTTATTCTCCTCAGTTCTGTTGTTCTGCTCTTCTATCTCTCTCCTCTCATTATTATTGCTCTTCCCCTTACAAGCAAAGCATATACAGTATGTTTAAGACAATCATTTGTGGACTTTTATATGGGGTGTTTGGTTAGCCATTATGGGAGGTGGATGACACAAGCCTTCAGTCAGATCTCATTGAGCTTGTTTTTATGATGTTATGGCATATATTAAACCTGGAACATTCTCTATGCTCCAAACAGTTCTCCTTCCCCAATTATAGTGGTCAAAATAATAATAATAATTAGAAAAAACTGAGGGGACTGTGGTGGCTTAGTGGTTAAGATGAACTTGATGACTGGAAGGTTGGCAGGTCAGTTGTTTGAGCCCCGAGTGCTGCACGACGGAATGAGCTCCCATTTCTGTCCCAGCTTTTGTCAACCTAGCAGTTTGAAAGCATGAAATTGCAAATAGATAAATAGGCAGCACTTCAGTGGGAAGGTAAACAGTGTTCCGTGCACTCCGGTGCCTAGTCATGTCTGCCACATGACCATGGAAATGTGTATAGACGCGGACAGCGCTGGCTCTTTGGCTATAAATGGAGATGAGTACAGAACCCTAGAGTTGGATACGACTGGCTTTTGATCAAGGGTGGCCTTTACCTAAATAAAAAACCACCACCACCATTCTCCCCACCTTTATAAAACATCTGACTATGTGAATCACAATATGGGATCAAAATTGCTGGGAGAAACATCAACAATTTGAGATATGCAGACGATACCACCCTAATGGCAAAAAGTGAGGAAGACCTAAAGAACCTCTTGATTGGATTGAAGGAGGAGAGTGCAAAAGCTGGCTTGAGACTTAATATCAAGAAAACCAAGATAATGGCAACAGGCCCTATCAGTCCCTGGAAAATAGATGGGGAAGAAGTAGAAGCAGTGACAGACTTTACTTTCCTAGGATTTAAGATCACTGCAGATGGAGATTGCAGCCATGAAATAAAAAGACAACTGATTATGGGGAGACAAGCTATGAGAAACCTGGGGAACATAGTGAAAAGCAGAGACATCACCTTGCAAACAAAAATTCATATAGTCAAAGCACTGGTTTTCCCGGTGGTAATGTATGGGTGTGAGAGCTGGACCATTAGGAAAGCTGAGCGCAGAAGATTGATGCCTTTGAGATGTGGTGTTGGTGGAGAGTCCTGAGAGTCCCCTGGACAGCGAGGAGAACAAATAGGTTGCTCTTAGAAGAAATCAACCCTGACTGCTCCTTGGAAGGTCAAATAGTAAAGATGAAGCTAAAGTACTTTGGACATCAAATGAGAAGGGAGGATTCACTTGAGAGGCCTTGATGCTGGGTAAGGTGGAGGGCAAGAGAAGAAGGGGGCGTCCAAAGATGAGAAGGATAGATGGTATTGTGGACACAATGGGCACAGAGCTGGGTGGGCTGAGGAGGATAGTGGAGGACAGAGGTGCCTGGAGGACGATGGTCTATAGGGTCGCAAAGGGTCGGAATTGACTGTGCGATTGAACAACAAAATGTGGAGGGTTGGAGAGATAGGCAGAGCCAAGTGTGGTGATCTAGAGTTATGGCACTTATTTCACTTTATTTTTTATCATGTACTAGCAAAGGTTGCCCGGCGTTGCTGGGCTGTTTTAAATGGTGTTGGAAAGTTTTTGTTGTTGTTGTTGTTAATGTTTGTAAAGAAGAGGTTAGTCTATAATTGAAATTTTTTAAAATTTTATTTATATTTTTTTTTGATGGTCTGTTATAAACTGTGATGAGTTTTCTTTGGTGTTTTGGTTTTGTGGATGAAAAAAAGAATAAAGGATGATATACTTTTTCAAAAAACTCTTGGGGCCTTTTGTGTGGGGCTATTGTGTCTTTTTGAATTTTTTTATTATTGTGGGTAGCAAGTGCTGCTGGTAGGGGTTATCTTGTATTTTGACTGTTTTTTCTCTCGTGGCCTCTGGGTGGAGCTTCTTGCAGTAAGTAGTCTCTTTCTTTATTCATTTCTTTTCCAGTCGTTGTGGTGTGAGGTCGTGTTGTGGTGAGTTAGCTGTTTTTCTTTATTTGGGGTGGTGGTGGTGGTTGGATTTTGTGGTGTTTGGCTGGGTGCTGGGTGTGTTTGGAAATGTTTGTTGTTGTTTACTTTTTTGGTGTTATTTTTGTTTGTTTTTGTGTATTTTTGAATATTTTTGATTGTTTGTTTTTGTGTTTTTGGTGTCCTGGGGGGGGGGATCCCGTCTCTGCCATCTCCCCTGGCTCTAGAAGGCTTGGGGGGACAGGCTCCTTTTGTCCCCCCAAACCTTCCAGACTCATGGGACCCAGAAGGGATCGAATCCATGCCACCTTCTGATATTAAAAGGGAAATCTCATTTGGGGATTCCCCTTTAATATCAGTGGGGGGGGGGGGGTTGTGATCCCCCTCTCCGCTGGCTTCCTTGGGTTTGGGAGGGTTGGGTTGAGAAAAGGGGTTTGTCTCCCCAACCCTTCCGGACACAGGAGAGCCATCAGAGAGGGGGATTCCCCCCCCCCAACCTCCGTTTTTAAAGAGAAGTAACCGCTTGGTTTCTTCTCTTTAATATGGTGTGTGTGTGTGGGGGGGGGGGGGAGGAGAATCCCCTCTCTGCCAGGTCCCCTTGGGTCAGGAGGGTTGGGGAGACAGGCTCATTTGGTCCCCCCAACCCTCTCAACCCCAGGGGAGCCAGTAGAGAGGGGGAGCACAACACCACCACCCCTCACCCAGTGATATTAAAGGGGAAACTCCGATTAGGAGCTTCAGGCGCCGATGGGGAGGGGGGCTCTGGTTCCCGCGGCTTGGCGGACCTGCTCTCCCAGTGGTTTTGTTTTTGCTTTATTTTTTGGGCGCCGGCTTCCTCAGCGTTCTGTGCGCTCATGGCGCGCAGGACGCTGGGGCTTGCAGTTATGGGTTGGTGCTTTGTGTTTGTGCTGCGTTTTTTTAAAATGCTTTTGATTGGCTGCGGCGTGTTTCCGAATGCTGCGCCGTGCGAGAGCCTCTCAGCCTGATTGGCTCTGGTCCGGCGCAAGGAATGTTGGGAAGTGAAGTTGTTTTCCTTTCTTCGCGTTTGTGGGGCTGTTGCCCCACTGCCGGTTTTCTCAATCCTTCGTTGACCTGCGGACCCAGATCGGCCGTGTGCACGAAGGGTGAGTGCAGGCAAGTAGGGCGAGGCATAGCAACCTATAGCCAGTTCCAACGGTTAACCCTTGGATTTATAGGTTAAGATATATACTAACTTTCTCCCAGTGAGGTGACTCAAGGTGGCTCACAATGTTAATAAAAGTAAAACGAAACACAATAAAGTTTCCTACAACATACAATGGCTATAATTATGGATACCTAAGGACAACCTCCAGGTTGGAGAGATAGGTAGGATCTCTCTCAAGGCCATTTCCAGGGAATCCTAAGCAGGTGAAGGCATCTGCTTGGGGATACCATGAAGCAAATGGTGAGCCACTGCGTGAGGCAGAAGGCTGGACTGGATGTGCTTCTGTGGCCTGTTCCAGCAAGGCTGTTCTTATGTTCTAAGGGCTCAAGTGAGTCCAAACCTGGGAAATTTCTGTCAAACCCTCATATTTTATTCTCTTTCCTGCCGTCATCCCGTATTAGTTAGACTGCAATTAAGACTGGAGTTAGACTGGAGGCCAGCACAGGATAAGCATAGCTGTCGAGTTTCCCATTTTAGCCGGGAAATTCCCCTTATTTGACAGGTATGAACTTGAGTCTGTGATGGGCAGTCAGGGCCCTCCAGCTGTTCTTGGACTTCAATTCCCAGAAGCCCAAGTCAGCACTCCTGCTGGTCAGGGTTTCTGGGAATTGAAGTTCAAGAACAGCTGGAGGGCCAAGACTGCCCATCGCTCTATCTCCTATATGTGTTTCACCATTTAAGTGAAATGAATGACCATTTTGCACGACTGATCGTCTAATTATTTTCCGAGCCTCACCACCTGTGTACGCATCCATTGAATTTTCAAACGGGTAGTTAGGGACAAACAGGCTAATTCTTAGCTAAGATAAGCAATGAATAATCAAAAGTAAGCGAACAATGTTGTCAATCCAAAATTTAATCTGGAGTGGATGGACACGAAGGGAAAAGACAGGCGCGGGAAGCCGAGGGGAGAGGGAGAGTCGCGTTGGCCAGCCTTTTGAATGGGAATGGCTCCGCTTTCCGCTCGAATCCCCCTTTCCCTCCTCCGGGCCGGGCCGGGCCGGGCCTGCACTTTCTGCGCCTGCGCAGTGCGAAGGGTGAGGCAGGCAGGCTGCCCAGAGTCGACTCGAGAGAGGGCCGGAGACTCAAGAGGAAGGAGGCCTCAACATGGCCGCCTCCATGCTTTGCACCCGGGCGGTGACCGCGGCCGCCCGACAACTGAGGGGCTGCGTAAACTTCAGCGCCGCCGCCGCCGCCCAGGTGAGGGAAGGAGGCCTGAGAGGGGGGTGGCGGGAGACGCTCGGGCGCCGGTCTTGCTCGTCCTTTCCCCTGGGGACGTCCTTCCTCCTCCTCCTCCTCCTCCTCCTCTGGCGGCTTTGGGCACGGCAACGCTGGCGTTGCTGGGGGGTGGGTGGGGGGCGTCTGGTTCCCTATGGTAGCTGTGTGTGTGTGTGTGTGTGTGGGGCTTCTCCTTCTCCTGGGGTAATTCACGAGGGAAGGGGGAAAGTAACCCTCCCTAAAGACCACCGACGAGTAAGCAAGGGGCAGATGTTGGAGTTTGTGGGAGCAGGAACACTACTACGGGCTCCTCCAAGGTTAACGCTTTAAATATTCATTTATAGCAACCGTATGAGGAGGGGCGACCTTTCCCTGACGCCTGGGAGGTGGGCAGGTCAGCAGTTCGAGACTCTGCACTGCACAACCGCTCAATACCTGCCCCAGCTCCTGCCAGACTTGGAGTTTGAAAGCTAGAGAGATTGCAAGTAGAATAAATAGTGCCCACTTCGGTGGGAAAGGTGGCAGCGTTCCCATGTCTAGTCATGCCTGCCACGTGACCACGGAAACGTCTGCAGGCGCAGACAGCTCTTTGGCTGTACACAGAGGCGAGCACCGAACTCTAGAGTCGGATGCGGCTGGCTTTTGAGCAAGGGTGACCTTTAACTTTACTGTGAGTTGTTATTGCACTTACACCGACGTGCACTTGATCCACGAATGCTCACATTAGAATTCAGGAGTTACTCTTTAAGGTGCCACGACGATTTTGGCTTTTTTTGGTTGTCTTTTTGTGTTGTTATGCTTAACACCGACTAGCACAGCAACGCCTTCGACAATTTCAGCCACAAGAAATGTCAGCCTTTCAAATGCCATGGGTCTCTGGTCATTCCTGGGAGTCATGTTCCTCCCTGACCCCTTCGTTGCCCTTCACAAATCGGAAGAAGGAGGGGTGCGAAAGGGCTCGGTCCTCACTTAGGTTTTTAAACCCCTGCCTCGACACAGACATTTTTCTGTTTTGATCTGTGTTACTTGTGGCTCTTGTAATGAACATACCTGTCAACCTTCCCGGATTGGCCAGGATTTCCCAATTTTCGGCGCCGGTTTGCGCCATTTCCCGCCCACAGCTGCCAAAACCCTGGAATTGGCAGCCGGGGGGGGGGGGGAGAGGTACTGCGCATCCCTTCTGTGCAAATCGCATTCTAGAAGGCTACGCAAGCGTAAAAGGGTTCTACGCAAGTGTAAAAGTCTTCTACACATGCGTAGAATGCGACTTGCACAGAACCGTTGTGCGCAGGTCCCGGATTGTCCGGAGCCGCGGTTGACAGGTATGGTAATAAACCTGCTGTGGGAATGTTTAGAGAGAAGGGAGTGGATGGAAACCAGAGTGCATTGGGTGCCGTGGAGTCCAGAGTGAAGGCTGTGCAAGTGGACAGCTGGAGGCAAGGCGGCGATGGGAACAAGGGGCCAGGGTTGGGGACTTGCTAAAAGTGATTGCCCTATTCCTTTATTTTGAGAATCTTTTACGCTCTGTAGGTTTCAGTTTTGGAAAAATATTCATTTTAAACAGACACTCTATGGCAGGGGTGGCCAAACTATTGCCTGTGGCACCATTTCATGTGGCCCGCTGCCGCCCTCGCTGCTAGCGGAAGCAGACCTGTTTAAAACAGCCATAAAACATGCCCATGCATGCATAAATGCGCATGTGCCTGCCGTAAATGCTGCCATAAATGCATCCGCGGCTGTTGTAAACGCCAACCGCAGACATTTTTTACGGCAGCATTTATGGCAGGAGGAACCACATGACCAGCTCGCTCAGATATGTGACCGGCCCGCTCAACCACGTGACCAGCCTGTGGCACGAAAATTTTCGGAACCCCTGCACCTATGCAAAGGGTTTATAAACATGCACCCATATATTATCATTTTACATTTGCTGACAACAAAATCTGTTAGAGCAAGTTACTTCTGGTGCATCAGTCCTGATAGAGAGATAAAATACACTGAATTTACATCTCTGCAAGTGAAACGGTGTAATTCAAAAGAATGAATAACCACTAATTAGCAAATTTTGATTGAATTCTTAATTGGTTACAAGTTATATGACATGATGTGGAGAAGAATTTAATTGGTGACATGTAGATTATTGCCCACTTGCTGCTCCCAAGTTGCACAATTTATTTATTTATTTATTGTTTAGTACTGTATATTTTTATACCGCTTTCCTCACCTATTGGTGACCCAAAGCGGTTTACAGACAAACAAAGATGGTAAATTACATAAAACTTGAAATACAATTAAACATTGTGGCTGAACATCCAAGGGAGCCTAAGAGACGGCATCCAGGCTCAATGTCAGCAATGGAGCCTGGTACTCAACACCGTTGCATTTATGCAGACATAAGGGACTGCAGTGGCTCAAGTGGCTAAAACGCTGACTGGGAAGCGGAAGGTCAGCAGTTCGATTCCCGAGTACTGCAGGACGGAAATGAGCTCCCGTCTTCGTCCCAGCTCCTGCCAACCTAGCAGTTCGAAAGCAAGAAATTGCAAGTAGATGAATAGGGACCACTTCAGTGGGAAGGTAACAGCGTTCCGTGCGCTCCGGTGTCTAGTCATGCCTGCCACATGACCACGGAAACGTCTGCAGAAGCAGACAGCGCTGGCTCTTCGGCTTAGAAACAGAGATGAGCACTGCACCCTAGAGTCGGATACGACTGGCTTTCGAGCAAGGGAAACCTTTACCTTTACCTAACATTCTGGGTGCTTCATTCATATTTTTTAAAAAATGAAATATGCTTAAGCATTATGAATCACAAAGGACTGCATATTTCTGAAGATGGAGGACTGCAGTTCTCCTTCCTGTAATGAGAAGGGGCAGATTTGGGAAGACTACTGAAATGGTAGCTAATATGACTGAACTGAAACACTCAAATCATCAAAGCCAAATTTCTGGGCTTGTCCTTCGAAGGGAAAGTTTAGGAAGCTTATTTGGAATTAGGTACAGGGCTACGGAAAAAAACCCAGAAGAAATCTTAGGTAGCAGTTGTCTGGAAGAAAAACACTGTAGCCAGTAGTTTACAGATCTATTAGTATAGATCCATTTTATTGATCCACTGAAGAAGAGAAAACAAGTCATAGATGATATTATTCATTTGAGATTTTCCTTCTTTCTTTGCATTAGAACATTGTAAACTTAGTTTTTACCAGAAGCAGATTTACCAGAAGAAGACTGCTTTAATAGTGTTATCTCTGCTGTTCATTAGATGTTCTAATCATTTAGTAGATCTTCTTTTTTAAAAAAATAATTTTTATTAATTTTTCAAAAAAGAAAAAAAAACAAAGAAAAATAGCAAGAAAAATTCATTAACAAAATACAATACATTTCATACAATACAAAATAATAAAATACTAAACAATACATAAATGAATGCATAATAAAATAAAACTTATAATGCTTACCATTTTAAACTACTCTCATTTTTAACCCATTCATCATTCATCCAATATATACAGTACTCATTTTGTATATGTCATTTATAATATACAGGTGAAACTCGGAAAATTAGAATATCGTGCAAATGTCCATTCATTTCACTTAAAAGGTGAAACTAATATATGAGATAGACTCATTACATGCAAAGTGAGATATGTCATGCCTTAATTCGTTATAATTGTAATGATCATGGCATACAGCGTACATGAGATTATGTGATGATTATGGGGTACATGAGATTGGGGGGTTGGGATTTTCATAAACTGTAAGACATAAGCATCAGTATTATAACAAACTAAGGCTTGAACTGTCTTGCTTTGCATGTAATGAGTATATCTAATATATTTGTTTTACTTTTTAAGTTGCATTACTGAACTGAATGAACATTTGCACGATATTCTAATTTTCCGAGTTTCACCTGTATAACCACTTGTAAATTTGCGTATATATTTCAATAAATTTATTATATTTGTCCATAACCTTCTTATTATATGAATGAGCACAAAACCATACTAACAATAATAACAAAATAATAATAATATCACCCTGTGATATACTGTATACAAGCCCTGAAGATCACAGTTTTGTCACTACTTATAACATTTCCAAAAATTCATATGATCTGGCACTGCTTTATCTTTCACTAATGCATGTTCCACAAAGTGTCTCCATATTTCCCAAAATTTACTCTCTTTGATTATACCTTTCTTTTTATTCAACTCCCATGTCAATTTATTGTTTAACACAATTTCCCACATTTCTTTATACCATTCTTCCAATTTTAACACAGAATCATTTTTCTAATTTCTTGCAATACATTGTCTTACCACAGTTAACATTTTTTATTTACACCCATATTCATATTATCTATTTCTGTCAATAAGGCGGCACTTGCATTTAGTAGATCTTCTACACATGGTAGAAATTGCATGCAGATAAATGCTACATTGATTGGATTTCTCCACATTCACAGAAGATTTGTTGCGTGTTTAAGTAGCCCCATTTTACTAGATAATTGTTTGAACTTCCTACTTTGCTTCACAGTCTATTCATTTTCCCCCGTCAGAATCTTTTTGCTGGAGACATTTCTTGGCAGTCATCCATTCGCTGTGTTGTTTTTGCTCTCCTTTGGCTTTGCCTCTTGTTTAATATTTAAAACTTGAGGTTTGTGCAGAAAACTCTCACTCTGTTTTAGCTGTTGTCTAGTGGGTGGATTTGGTGCTATAGTACCTTATTTCGTTCAGTATTTGCTAGTACTTCTCAATGTACTTCCAACCAAATAGTAGACTTTTTCATTGGGGATAGGTTTCAAGCAGCCAATAATAACCCTGCATAATTTATCAAGAGTTACTTGTTTGCCATGTGCTATTGATACCACAGGGCCCTAGTAGCATATCCTCCTGTGGAATAGTACAAATCTTTTCTTCTTATTGTTTGTGGATGTGCACCCCCAGTCTGACCCAGCCACTTTCCTAAATATGTTATTTCCAGCGGTATCTTTCTCTTTAGTGTTTGGCTATTGCTCTTTGTATGTACTCCCCGAGTACTGCAGGACGGAAATGAGCTCCCGTCTTTGTCCCAGCTCCTGCCAACCTAGCAGTTTGAAAGCAAGAAATTGCAAGTAGATAAATAGGGACCACTTGTCGGGATGAACTCAAATCACCAGCAGTTTTGTCCTCAATACTGCAGCTTAACAACTGCATCATGAAGGCTCTTAAAACCCAACGCCCGTACCTGATGACAGCTGAAATAAATGTACCTACTTCAACTATAAGGCTGTCTATGAGAGTTCAAGACTCTCTATGGCCATGATGGTGAACCTTAGCACTCTAGGTGTTCTTGGACTTCAATTCCCAGAAGGCCAAGTCAGCACTCCTGTTGATCAGGCCTACTGGGAATTGACGTTCAAGAACAGCTGGAGTGCCAAGGTTAGGCATCACTGACCTATGGAATAAACTGCAATGTGGAGGTATGTTCCCTTTAAAGGAAGAAGTAATATACAGTACTGTAGTGGGAATCTGAGGCTGAGAAAAGTAGTTGTAGCACTGAATTTCTTGCAAAAATTTACAACATGTAGTTGTAGGGACTGCAGTGGCTCAAGTGGCTAAGACGCTGACTGGGAGGCGGAAGGTCAGCAGTTTGATTCCTGAGGACTGCAGGACAGAATGAGCTCCCATCTTTGTCCCAGCTCCTGCCAACCTAGCAGTTCGAAAGCAAGACATTGCAAGTAGATTAATAGGGACCACTTTGGTGGGAAGGTAACAGCGTTCCGTGCGCTTTGGTGTCTAGTCATGACTGCCACATGACCACAGAAACATCTGCAGAAGCAGACAGCGCTGGCTCTTCAGCTATGAGCACTGAACCCTAGAGTCAGATACAACTGGCTTTCGAGCAAGAGAAACCTTTACTAGTTTCTTTCTATGTTTATGACTCCTGCTGTGCTGGAAATGTGATATTTTTGTAATAACGTATAAATGTGTTTTGTACTTTCCCCATCCAATATAAAACAGACTTCTTACAGTCTGTAACAGAGATTCTTTAGGTGGCCTAGAACATGAAACTAAAAACTACAGGTCAATCCTTGAATAACATATAGACAAGCAACTTCAAAAATAGAGAGAGAAGCACAGTTTTGCATCCTTAAATTTTCCCCCCCTGCCATCAAAAACAGAGAAATAAAAGTTCACAGAGCTAAAACTCTACTAAATCACCATACTGTATAAAGTAAAAAGTTCCTGTGAACAAAGAGATTCATTGTCTGGTGCTAGAAATCTTTTCTGTAATCTGTACCATGTTAATAGCTTAGCTGAGTATGCGAATTACATCTCATAGATGTGACCAATTTCTTTTTATTGCCCTTTTCTGCCCTACATTGTGAGAATTTGTTTCATTTGTTCAGCCTGAGTTGTGCTTGGTGTAGAAGAGACAAAGTTTAATGGGGTTAGAGAGCCAGAATTTGAAAAGAACAATATTCTACTTGCCTTAAAAGTAATACTCTTGGTAGATAAAGTAAAGGTAAAGGTTTCCCTTGCTCGAAAGCCAGTCATATCCGACTCTAGGGTGCAGTGCTCATCTCTGTTTCAAAACCGAAGAGCCAGCGCTGTCTGCTTCTGCAGACGTTTCCGTGGTCATGTGGCAGGCATGACTAGACACCAGAGCGCACGGAACGCTGTTTACCTTCCCACCGAAGTGGTCCCTATTTATCTACTTGCGATTTCTTGCTTTCGAACTGCTAGGTTGGCAGGAGCTGGGGCAAAGACGGGAGCTCATTCCGCCCTGCAGTACTCGGGAATCGAACCGTTGTTATTTATATTTATTATGGTTGTATTGCTTGATCTTTAATGGGCAGTTAAGATCCATTCATTTTTATAAAAGACATGCTCTAGATAGCGATGTAAATTATTATAAACAATTAGTTGAAGAATTCTGTTAACAAGCCAAAATAGTCAAGAAGATCATAGTCAGTAAGGAATATGGTTTACCCTTGATTTATGGTGCATCCTTATTTATGTGTCCTGAGAAGTGAGATTATTGACTAGAGTCCTGTTGATGTCCATGTGAGGTTTGCATGATTTCAGGCAGTTAATTGAAGTTAACTGATGAATTCTCATGGAGTGTCTTGGTCATGAACCCAGCTCTACTATTGCCATACACCCATGTACCCATGCAAACCTTCCTCTCAAGCTATTAAAATGCTTCCATTGAGTTCAGTAGTATTTGCTCCTAGCTTAGCATGTGCAGATAGAATTGTGTGCATAATTTTAAAGATCAGAGTATTCTGGTTTAACTGGCTACTTTCAAATGATTTTGCTAATATGCGAGTGCCTCATAACTAAACAGCAATGGAAAGATCCTTGTCTTCCAATAACCTGATGTTCTCCTTCTCCTTCTTCTGTGTCTAGGCCAGACTTGAAATTGCCAAAATGAAGGCACCTTTTGGTGAGTTCATTCTGCAGTTCCTTTTGCCTGACCTAGCATGAGAAAGATTAGCCGGCAACACAAGGTTACCATTACCAGAGTCTTTGTGAGTTGGGTGGCTATATAAATATGACTATAAAATAAATAAATAAATTACCAGGGTACACCTGATTGTGGTTCAAAAATACCACAATCTTCAAGGAGGCTCTTTCTGTGTACCCTGATGTACACCTAAATCAGTGATATTACATTGTGAACTGCCCAGAGAGTCCTCTAAGCATTGTAGGGTGGTATGTAAATGTAATTTCTTTTGTTATTTCCAAAAATAAATCTGAAGATTGAACTCCCATTCCTAAACAGGAATTTATGAGCATTCAGACTGTCCTGAACAATGACTTGAAGCAATTTGTTTTGTCTGTGAATTGCTCTTTGGGTTAGCATGTTTCTTCAAATGCTCAGCCTAAATTTTCCTACATCTGTTTCAGATTTTCTCTACACACACACACACACACACACACACACACACACACACACACACACACACACACACACACACACACACACACACACACACACACACACACACACACACACACACACACAGAGTACAAAGGGTGAAACAGTGAAACTTGTTTCTCTACATCAAAGCTGTCAAGTATCCCTTATTGGCCAGGAAAACCCCTTATTTTACCCTCTTTCCTGCCGTCATCCCTTATTAATTAGACTGCATTGCCCTATTGCTGCCATTGGAGGGCAGCACCGGATAAGCATAGCTGTCAAGTATCCCGTATTTGCCGGGAAATTTCCCTTATTTCCAAATTCAAAACTTGACAGGTATGCTCTACATTGTTAATCTGAATGTACTGGACACATACTTGTTCACTGAGCAAAAGTCGCATTTGTGTACACACACACACACACACACACACACACACACACACACACACACACACACACACAGAGTACAAAGGGTGAATCAGTGAAACTTGTTTCTCTACATTGTTAATCAGAATGTATTGGCCGCATACTTGTTCACTGAGCATAAGTTGCATTTGTCCTTTGTTGAGTTACAGGTCATTCATTCTTCCAAGTGTAGTTAGAAGAAGGAGTATAGATCCTTGCACCAGCTGGGTGCTGTGCCAGCTAGTTTCTGAGTAATTTCCTTGCATGTAAGCATCCTACTTAGGCTGTGACATTGTGAAATGAACACAGCATGCAGTACTTGAAGGTTTACAAGGGTGATGAAGACCAGTATTGCTGCATCGAAACAGTTGTTGTATGGGGAACAAATGCTGTGGTTTCATACAGCATAGGCATTTTGTGTCCTAGCTTTAGCTACTGATGCAAGCTTAGGTCATTATCTAATAATTACCCCTTAATCTTCTTCTGAAATTCCATTAATTTCCTACTCTGCTAAACTTGTGCATCTGGTTGTTCTTTCACGTGTGCTCTTTCCTGCTTTTCTTCTCTGCATCTCCCCATTTCGTGGTTTTCTTTTCCCAGTTTGAGAAGTTTTTTAAAAGGCTTTCCTCTGGTAATATTAGCAGCCAGCAGGATATCATGGCTAGGATGATGGGCTTGGACAAGAAAGATTTGAGTTCAAGTCCTCTTTCAATCTTGCACGTCCCGTCCCCCCTTTTCATGTCCAGGTCAAACCTTGGATTGCCAAAATGAAGCCACTTTCTTGGCTTTATCATTGGCCAAAATTGAGTCTTCATTGCTGCATGTTTCTGGTAGTAGTTGGCAGACTAATAAATGTGTATCTCCACATTTCCAGAGCATGTTGTTGTCTGCCAGCAGTCCCCACTTGAGCATGTTGGTCTTGCCTTTAGGGAGTCTGACCCCCAGCCTATTCAGGGGCCTCCACCTGACCTAGGGGAGGTTCAGTTCCTCACTATATCCTCCTTTAATGTTATTCTTTGTCCATTGAGCTTCTTCCTCCATCTTCTAATTTGGTTTTCCTCTTTTGTACCCACAAGAGTGTTTGTTCTTGCCACAAAAGCTCTTCCTGACTATGAGCCAGTGGACTTGAGTCTTGCAGGGTCTTAATCTAGAGATGGTATAGAGTAGTGTTTAGTATCTTGTACTAGGTAGGATATGGGAGAGCCTGAGGTCAACTCATCATTTTTTTTTTGTGACAGTCATTTGCCAGTCACACTGTCAATCTGACTTACCTCACATGGTTGTTGTAAGGATAAATGGGGGGAAGGGAACCATGCACATTGCCTTGAGCTCAGTTGAAGAAATTGCAGATAGAAATGTAGCAAATCACTATAAATGTAGCTGTAACCTAGGTATGATGAAGTATGCTCAGTCTTACCACCTTTTGGCTGGGATTTGCTGCCTCTTCTCCCAAGGCTTCTTTGGTACAAGCGTGCGCCAAAAGACTGGATGCAGGATGATCATGATGCAAAGTCCCTGCCATGGAGTTCTCTTCAAGGATGCTCTGCAGTTCACCACCCTTGGTAATGATAAACTGGCACTACCCAATTCTAGGTGGCTCAAAACCTATAGAAAATGAAGATCTTGTATGCTTAGACCAGGGGTTCTCAACCTACGGCCTGTGGGACGGAATCGACCCACTGTGCCAAATAATCCGGGCCTCGACCTCGCTCCAGCCACCCCCGCCGGAATCGGACTCAGCTGTCATTGTCAAATTGCTGTTACTTTTAAGTAGTCCATACTAATGTTTAAACAGTTTTCCCCCCGTGTAATTTTAATCTCTTGTTTTGCATCCTGTCCTTAGAGCAACAGAAAACAACCTTGATGCCCAGAACTAAGCACAGTATTGCAAGTGAGATCTGTCCAAAGCAGAATAGAGTGGCACTACTAACTTGATTTGGATGGTGTACTTCTATTAATGCAATCTAGGTATTGCATTTCCCTCTTTTATTGGTGCATCGCACTGTTGACTCATGTTTAGCTTGTGGTCTACTAAAACTGCAAGATGTTTTTCACAAGTATTACTGCCAAGCCAGTTGTCACCTTTCTTAAACCTGTGTATGTAGTTTGTAGGACTAGTTGGGACTTACATTGTATTTAACTACTACTACTTCTTGTTTACTTTCTCTTTTACCCTTTCTGGTGTCAAGGGAGATGTAAGGTTCATGTTCTGGCACTTATAGTGGCCTCCATCTGCGCTGTTTGGTGCTCTTGTAATGTGTCTGTGATGTTATCTCTCCACCTCTGGGGTCTGCCTCATGGTCTTTGGCCTTCTCCTTTTTCACATATTGCATTTAGCTATCAGTGCTTATGTTGGCTTCTGTGGCACGCGATTTATCCTCTTTTGGAACAGCACTGTTGCCTTCATTTAAGGCTGTGGGGTTTCTGTGAATATGCTGTGTAGTTCTTTTTTCTGCTGCTGCATGATTATCATGTTTTAGTATCATTTGGTAAGTATAAAATCTCTTTGTATTGATTATGATTTTTGTGTGATGAAATAAAGTTATACAGTTTAATACAGGATTATTAAACTGAAATCTATCTTTTACTTTTTTTAGGTTCTCAGCAGAAGTCCATTATTTAATAGTAATGTGTTTCAAGTTGGACAGAGAAGAAACTTGTCGCTACATGAATATTTGAGCATGGACTTGTTGAAAGAAGCTGGGATTTCTGTTCCATATGGATTGGTTGCAAAGACACCAGAGGAAGCTTTCAAAGTTGCAAAAGAAATAGGTAGAAAATTGAAGTTGTAGCTTTAAAAAATAGTTTATTTTACATAAAAAATGCTGTCATCTTATTTTTAATATCTTTTATTCTGCATGCTGGAGAGTGTAAAACTTCATAGCTCTTTAACGGAAAAGGAATGCCACTGTGAACTGTTTTGTTAAGTCTTCAAATTTGTAACTTCAGAAGACACTACTTAGTCGCCACCATGGTATGGTGTCCATTCTCCCTGCATTACGTCCTTCTTTTCCTTTTGGCCACACTTGTATCCTTTCTCCCCTATAAAACTAAGTTTTCTTATCCTCCCTTCCTCTCCCAACTCAGATGCTGTTTCTCTTCCCTCGCTGACACAGTCATCCAGGCAATCATTTTCTTCCTGTTTACTCCTTCCACTTTCTTCCTAAACTATATGGCTTTTTTCATGCTGTTCATTTAGTCATTCCCCTGGAGCCTCCTCAAAGATTGTAGTATTTTCAAGCCACAATTGGGTGTATCCTGGACAATGGTAACCTTATTGTGCTGGCTAATCTTTCTCACACTAGATCAGGTGAAAGGAACTACAGAACGAATTCACCAAAGATGGCTATGTTTTGTCAGTTTAAAGTCTGACCTAGACATGAAAGAAGAAGAAGAAGTCATTCTCCTGCATAGTCTTCTTCTGCATATTACTAAGCAACAAAACCTTTTCTCTCTCTGGCTTTTATATTTGAAGAAACATTAAAAGTAAAGCACCAGATAGAGCAGGGATTCTCAACTTGTGGCCTGCTGGCTGAATGTGACCCATGGCACCATTTTATGTGCCCCCCCCCACCTCCACCACACCTGGAAGTGCCATGTGGTGGAGGAGGGATAAAATGGCCATCCGGACCCCGAAGCTGTCTGAGAGAGCATGACCCGACCCCCGGCTTTAAAAGGTTGAGAACTCCTGATATAGAGCTATTCAAAGTCCCTCTAAATAAATGAACCTTTCAGAACTGATGGTGGCTTTTTCTCTGCTAATTAGGGAAGCCACTTAATGATTAAACATGATTACTGCAGGCTGCAAAAGATGTTATTAGCTAAGATTAATAAAATTTTAAATACAAAATAACTCAGGTGTGCCTATTACTATCGTCCCCTGAGTTTCCATTTTTATTCTCTGTATTTTGCTACAGATGTTGATGTGTTAGTTCTTTGTTGTGGTCTCTGTGACTTCACATGAGGGTTAACTTTACACTCACATGGATGTCATCGGACTCTCCCTTTCTTAGCACTGCTGCATTCCTGCCCAACAGCTCTCAGTTCTCATTTACTGAAAGAAAGACAATGGTCTTCAACCAATTCTTGATCCTTTGCAGTTTGCATCTCTACATATGAGTGAAAATTTCAGATGGCGCCTTTGGCTTCAATTTTACCTCTGCTTTGCAAGGTAGTGTGGTTCATGATTACAGACCTCTGTGATGTGTATTTTCACATTTCAGTTCAGTAGGATTACAGAAAGTATCTTTGTTTTGCAGCAAAACTTCCAAATTTCTGCTTTTGGTCTTTCTACAGCCCCCTGTTCAGCCTTACTCCATACCCAGGGAGTCAATGTTTTACTCTTCATAGACATTCTTCATAGACAACTGGTTCCTTGTAGCAAAATCAAGGAAAAGGCCATGCAATATATACAATACATGATATATCTGTTGTTGAGTCTCAGTCTAAGAGTCAATATGTAGAGGCTCCATTTGAGTCCTACAAGGAAAATAAAGTACTGTACATTGGAGCAGTTCTGAATTCTAAGAGACAAAGAGTTCTTCTCCCAAAAGAAACGAAGTTAAAGGCCACCAGTTTAGTAAACAAATTCAGGTTGAGTACAACAGTAGCTGCTCTAATAGCGCAAAAATTGTTAGGGCCCATGGCCTCCACTATAACAACCCCTTCACATGCAAGATGAAGCAAACACCCGTTACAAGCATGGTTTCTTGAGAATTACAATCATCAGAGAGATATAGACCAGAAAAGGTTGCAGATAACTGACGAGTTAGCAGCACAATTGAAGTGGTGAAAAATGGAGCACACTCTTTCCATAGGATAACCTTTCCAATAACCAAGTCCAAAAATATAAATTATGATGAATACAAGCCTGAAAATACACGTTCAGTGGTCTCAAAAAGAAACGAACCTACATATAAACAAGTTAAAAACAAGCGGTAATAAAGGCTTGCAACGCGATTCACAGCATGAACGACTACAGATAATACAACAGTACTCTAAATAAGCAAGATAAGACTCACTCCAAGTTCCTGCTTTATCTAACTGTTCTGTTTTGGGAATGGCGCATAAATCATCATATCTTCCCAATAGCAATCCATGTATTGGCCACAGACAACACATTTGCAGATGTGTTAATCAGACAGGGTGATACATTGCATGGGTGATGCCTGGCTAAGGAAGCTTTAATAAGTCTGGTGACCAGATGTGGTTGCCCAACGAGACCTGTTTGCATCTCAGATAAACAAAATCTATTTGTTAGTGCTCAAGAGCAGGAGTAGGGAAGGGCTCCTTGGGAGATACAGGAAATGGTTTACATATTTCCTCCTTTCCCATGGATCATCAAGGTAATTGTCTATCTAATTTAGGACATTGCTACCGCTATCTTAATCATCCCATTGTGGACAAGACAGCGTGGTTAACAACTGCAACATCGCTGTCAACCATATGTGTCTTCCACAAAAGTCGTATCTCATAACACAACAAAACAGGAAAATATTGCATCTAGGTTTGCAAACTCTCAAGTTGACATGATGGAACGTTGTAATAAAATATAGCAAATCCTACTCCAATCCAGAAAACCATCCGCTAGCCTAGGAGAACATATGTTTCCAAGTGGAAAATATTTGTGGTTTTACAAATTTAATAAATGAAAGGTATCAATCCACTGCTCTGCAAACTCTTCTCTGTTTCCTCCTGCATTTAAAGGAGTCGGGCCTCACACAGTCAACTTTGTGTGTCTATCTGTGTGTCTATCTTTCTGCTCTTGTGGCTTTCCAATCCAAGGGTTCTGATCCCAAGAGATTGGTTACAAACAGGACTATAAAGAGATTCCTTTTTGGTTTAAAAAATACTTTCCCTGATCGGAAGGTAGTGCTTCCACAATGGCCTCTGCCACTGGTGTTAAACCAACTCATGAGAAAACCTTTTGAACCAATGACATCTGATCTGAGACTTCTCACTTTCAAAACAACTTCATGGGCATGATTATACCCACAAGAGTTAGCAAACTGAATGCACTAAGATGTGATCAACCATTCACACAATTTTATAATGAAAGTTGTCTTATACACTGAGAAGGATTTTTTTGCGCAAGGTATTTTCTAGTTTTCATATTAACCAAACCAATAGTTGTGACATATTTTAGACAGCCATTCAATGATCTAGAAAGGTCTGGCATACTATATAGATAGATCTGGTGCCTTTTGGAAGACGCAGAGACTTTTTGTGCCTTATCAAGGGCATAAAAAAGGTCAACAGATTTCAAACCAAAGATTGTCAAAATGGATGGATAATTCAGTCACCTTAGCAACTGGCAAAGAAACCACTTCCAGAAGTGATGAAGGGATATTCAACAAGAAAAGTGTCTCCACTACTGCCACATGGATGAAGGGAATTGACCTGCAACAGATATGCAGCTCTGCAACATGGCCAGAGCCACTGACTTTCATAAAGTAGTACAAATTAGACATGCGTGCCAAACAGTACTCTTTTTTTGGGCAGAGCAGTGCTTTCAACATTATTCCATTAACTCATACTATCTGTGGCATTCCTCTAGCCTAGTGTTTTCCAACCTTTGGTTTTTGGGACTTCAATTCCCAGAAGCCTAAGTCAATTCCCCAAAGCACTGATCAGCCAATGTACTGACTTAGGCTTCTGGGAATTTAAGTCCCTCCGTGGGCCATTGAGTCAGCTTGCTAGTTACCCTTTCGTGTGAAGTCACAGAGACCAAGATGAAGAAGGACAGATTGCTTACTTGTAATTGTAGTTCTTCAAGTGGTCACCTGTGAGTTCACATATCCCACCCAGCCTCCTCTCAATCTGCCACAGTGTTTTCATTCAGGTGGAACGGAGAGCCGTTTGATGGGAACATGGCAGTGCAAGGAAGGGGTGGGTGCCAAGGGGAGGGGCTTTTTCAGCTCTGGAAGATTCAGATGACTTCTGCACATGATGCAAAGTTAACCCTTTTGTGTGAATTCACAGATGATCACTCGAAGAACTACAGTTACAGGTCAGGAACCTATCCTTTCATCAGAATATGGTTTGATGTCTCTTTTAAAATCATCTGTGGACATTAAAAACATCAAACTCTGGGAAGTTGTTAGGTACTGTATTATATAGCTACATCTGATAGGGGATGAATTCCTCTTACTGAATTTAAACACTATATGGGTATCTTAATGCATCTTCCATTATGATCTGTTCAAATCAAATAAATATTTATTATGGTTCAAGACCAGCATAGTACAAGGAGAAACAGAAGTTAAAATGAGGGTACTTAAAATATATTTTAAGAGGAGCATTTTGGCTCAGAACTAAGGAAGTAATAAAATTAGTATTTAAGATTAATGATACTACAACTACTACGAAGCCTATGATGTAGTGTTGATAATTTATTTAGCTAAGAACCTGCTGGGATTGGTCTTCTGATCCTAAATGCTGCGGCGTAGAACCTGGGAGTGTTGTGGGTGAAGGTGGGGTTTTCATCAGTTAACAGCCAATGACCTATTATTATTCAACAACAGCAGAGCTCCATGCTGAGAAATTTAGTGTCTCCTAATGTTATTGGAATACTGTATTTCTTGAGCTAGAAGAGAGTTTTTTCTAACTTGCGCATAATTGTCAAGCTTGAATTCTCCTTTGTTTTTCCTCTTAGAAAAACATGTAAACTGCATTTGTGTATAATTTTACAATTTATTAAAAAAACAGATGTGCTATAGGTTATTATTTCTAGCATGGTTACTTTTAGAACAGTTCTTTGTCTAATCCCTTCTGTTCCAGGTACAAAGGACCTTGTGGTAAAGGCACAGGTATTAGCTGGTGGCCGGGGAAAAGGAACCTTTGAAGGTGGCCTAAAAGGAGGAGTGAAAATAGTTTTTTCGTAAGTTGAGCCAGTGAGCAAATTAATAATTTACATGCATCTTAAAGGTTATTTGAAACATTAGCTATAATTCTAGCTTTAATTTATGCAGTTGAATTTCTTTTGATGTAAGACCCTAAAGAAGTATCGTGCCAGATCAAACCAGAGGCCTGTTCCCATAGGGTCCAATGAGAGATGCCTGTGGGAAATGCGCTCTCAGGCACAAGTTCTCTGGCAACTAGTATTCAGAGCTAGTATTCTGATACCGAAAATAATGTAAGGCATTCATTAATACAGTAGTCATTAATAGCTGCCGTATTTTCCTTAGATATATATTTAGCCAAATAACATAAATTTTATGATCAAGTATTTCTATCTGTTTTGTTTTGAATTCTTCTTGTATTTTAGTCCAGAAGAAGCAAGAGAGATTTCTTCCAGAATGATTGGGAAAAAATTGTTCACTAAGCAGACAGGAGAAAAGGGCAGGATATGTAATCAAGTACTTATCTGTGAGCGCAGATATCCTCGGAGGGAGTATTATTTTGCAATAACCATGGAGCGATCATTTCAGGCAAGTAAATTGTTCTTGGATAGATAGAAATGCATTGTTCTTGAATGAAAACTGTTCACAGTGGTAGTTTATAAACTAAGGAAGGTATGAACTATAGTGTCTTTGTTCACAACCATGGAGGGAGAGAGACGTACATGTGCTTGTATAACTCTTACCGTATTGTTAGAAAAGTTTTAAATGAAGTACACACAATATGATTTACTGTAGCATGACGTAAGTACTGTATTCATCATTTACTTGGATATATGTGTATTAAACATAAAATGAAGACAATTCTTTAGCGACAAAAGAAAAGAACACAACATATTCAAACCAAATATACTGTACATATTTTACATAGAGTCTACAGCTGATAGGAGTATAGAGTTTTATAAGTATTTTCTTTTTGAAAATCATTCTTTTTTTCTTCCCAGGGTCCTGTACTTATTGGCAGTGCTCAAGGTGGTGTCAATATTGAAGATGTGGCAGCAGAGAATCCTGATGCTATTGCTAAGGAACCTGTTGACATTATGGAAGGTATCCAAAAGGAACAAGCTGTCCGGGTACTGAAATATTCATTCCTTGCTTTATGATTATTTTTAATGAAAGAAAATATTGTGGACCTTTGGACTCACACAGAAATGGTTCATGCATGATAAGGTGAAGTAGTGTGCATCCCAAAATTGCAAAAGGAAGGCTTTAATTAGCAGCGGTTGCCACTTCCAACAGCATCGTTTCCCTTGTGAAGTGGGACCTTGCTAAACAGTATTTCAGCCAGTATGGCCTAAACAGATTTGTATTTAACCAAATTGGTTGCATCTCAGAAGCATTAAGATTAGGCAGCAGGAGAGGGGAAGAATTGGAAGGCAACTACTGAATCTTCCAGTCCTTTCTTTTCCAACGTGCAACTCTTAATATAGTGGCTATACCATAGGCTCACAGACAGAGAATCCACCCTCCCACCCGCCCAGCTTATTTTATTTTCGGCTGAAATTCTTTCTGATCTTTCTTTTTTTAGCTGGCCAATAAAATGGGATTTCCTCCTAACTTGGTAAATGAAGCAGCTGATACTATGATTAAGATATACAACCTCTTCATTAAATTTGATGCCACTATGGTAGAAATTAACCCCATGGTTGAAGATGCTACAGGAATTGGTAAAGCCCTTTCTTATGTAATTATATTGTAACTTATGAAAGTTGTATTATTGATTATGAGGGTTTATTTCAGTAAAGAATGTTTGAAAATAATTAACTGAGAAAGATACTTAAGGCTATCAGGGTTTGATGGAAAGACCACCCATACCTTTACATAAGAACATAAGAACAGCCTTGCTGGAACAGGCCACAGCCCATCCAGTCCAGCATTCTGTCTCACACAGTGGCTCACCATTTCCTTCAGGGTATTCCCAAGGAGATGCCTTCACCTGCTTAAGATTCCCTGGAAATGGCATTGAGAGATATCCTGCCTATCTCTCCAACCCGGAGGTTGTCCTTAAGTATCCATAATTATAGCCATTGATACTCTTGTCCTCCATGAACTTGTCTAATCCTTTCTTAAAGCTGTCAAGACTGACAGCTGTCAACCCACTTCTTCTGGCAGGGAGTTCCATAGACCAGTTGCCCATCTTTCACTATAAAGTACTGTATAGTGAACTTTGATCTGTTAGATCATTCAGCAATAGAAGGTAGCGACGTATTGTTTGGAATCCTATTGCATTTTTACACATGCAGAAAGCAAACTGGTACAAAAGGCAGTTTTAAAAGCATGTTATAACAGGGAACTTTGGAAGAGGAAAAAGAAAGAGAAAAGTATGACTCAATTTTTCAGTGTGATCATGTATATAATATAACAAATGACTGACTGTACAGATAGCATAGCTGGGAAGGTGCCTCCGTGGTGATGGACTTCTCATGGGTGATTGATAGTGTAAAAATTAGCTGCAGGCACAAAGTCAATATGTAATAGTATAGTCTGGTTTCTGTTTATATAAAATATTTTCCATTGGGAGGTGTCAAAGTAAAATAAGATTCTGTTCATGCAAGGCATTCAAATTTGCTTTTTAAAAAACAAAAACAAATGGCATTACTTTTGCTGGAAGTAATAAATAAAAAGCATAGAATATCTAGGAACAGATCTTAGCTGCTACTGCATAAAGTGGCATTGAAAGTTATGTTTATTGTTGAAAATGCCTTACCAGCACCATTAGAGAAAAATAAAGCAATGCTTTTTATTTATTACTACAGGTACTGAAAGCAAGCTCCATTTTGACAGCATATATTAAATGTAAACATGCTAAGCATCTATTTGGAGAAAAATAAAAAATGACTTTTTTGAATATAAAAATAGTTCAGCTATTATAATAGGGACTGCAGTGGCTCAAGTGGCTAAGACGCTGACTGGGAGGCGAAAGGTCAGCAGTTCGATTCCCGAGTACTGCAGGACGGAATAAGCTCCCATCTTTGTCCCAGCTCCTGCCAACCTAGCAGTTCGAAAGCAAGACATTGCAAGTAGATAAATAGGGACCACTTTGGTGGGAAGGTAACAGCGTTCTGTGCGCTCCAGTATCTAGTCATGCCTGCAGAAGCAGACAACGCTGGCTCTTTGGCTTTGAAACAGAGATGAGCACTGCACCCTAGAGTTGGATACAACTGGCTTTTGAGCAAGGAAAACCTTTACCTTTACCTATAATAGATAGCAGCAAAGGCTAGTAAATTTATTCTCATAGGTGTCTTCTTTTCTTAGATGACATCTAGCAATAAAATAGAACAGGGTTAAGTTTATATGTTCTCAATATTGTTTTGATAACAAGATTAACTGCTTGTTTATTTATTATTTTTATTAATTTTTTAAAAAGAACAAAATAAAATGAATAAGAAATGAAATAATGAATCAAAAAAATTCAAAATACAATACATTTCATAACATACAAAATACTCAAATATTAAACAATGCATAAACAAAACATAAATGAATACATAAATGAAAATAAATGAGTACACATTATAAAATAAAACTTATATTGCTCATCATTTTAAACTAATCTCATTTTAACCCATTCATCATTCATTAAATATATATTCCTTAGACATATATCATTTATCATATATAACCACTTGTATATTTTTGTATTTATTTCAAAACATTTGTTATATTTAGTCCATAACCTTCTTATAATATATAAATGAGCACACAAACAAAATAAAATCACCCGTGATATTTACAATGCCATGGAGATTGTGTTTTTCCACAACTACCTCTTCATTTCCAAAAACTATCTTGTCCTGGTACTGGTCTACTACCTTTTCCTTCAGTCAGTGTATATTCCAAAAATGGTTTCCATATATTCTGAAATTTATTTTCCTTGACTATAGCCTTTCTCAAATTTAATTCCCAAGTGAGCTTGTCATTCCATGCAATTTCCCACATTCCCACATTCTTTTAAACTGCTTGTTTAGACTAGATCTCTAATAATGACACTGATGCAGCAAGATAGTCAAGGTTAGAGTTGGTCTCTGTAGGTGATGCAGTACTCAGAGACACCATGTTAGAGGTGGCAGATAATGGCTGTTCCTTGAAGTAATCTTACTTCTCTTGTGATTCCTGCCAAAATGTACTTCTGCTAAAATAATGGAGGAAAAGGTTGCATAATATAACTCTTGATTTCAAAGACTTTCAGGGTGGAAGTTACTGTTCTGGGTGCTAAAGGAGGTAAACACAATTTGTTTGTCTTCCAAGTGATGTGTATGGACGCAAAGATAAACTTTGATAGCAATTCAGCTTATCGTCAGCAGAAAATCTTCGACCTGCGGGACTGGACGCAAGAAGATAAAAGAGACAAGCAAGCAGCAAACGCAGATTTGAATTATATAGGATTAGATGGAAACATTGGATGTCTGGGTAGGTTGAACATGTTGGATTCAGAGACTCCAGTAGTGCTGATGCCTGGGATTGTGCTTATTTTCAGTCTCTTTTTCTTCTCTCCACTTCTCTGGCTGTCTGCTCACACTTCTAGTAAATGGAGCAGGTCTTGCAATGGCCACAATGGATATAATTAAACTTCATGGAGGCACTCCTGCTAATTTTCTTGATGTCGGAGGTGGTGCTACAGCGCAACAAGTAACTGAGGCCTTTAAACTTATTACTTCAGATAAAAAGGTAAGAAGAACACAGTCATTATTTGAAGTTCCTCATTTGATCCCCATAGTTCTTTCCTGAGGGCTACTAGTAACTGCAACTAATTTTATAAATACCATGTGTTGTATGCCATTTTAAAACCAGAGGACATACATACAAGCTATAGCACAGTTATGCGGAGTTAGAAACACATCTAACAGTATTCAGTACAATTTATCAATAGTCAATCTGTGCAAGATTATAATGTTAATCTTGTGATCTAGTTAAATCACAGTATTTTTAGTTCATTACTAAAAGTTTAATTCAGTGTTTGCAGCTTGCTTTATTCACACTGTAGTAAAAGTGGGGAAACTTGAAACTCTCAATGAAATGTTTTGAAGGAATCCAGCAGCATACACAGTATTCCCTTGTGGTCTCCATCCAAGAACTGATCTGCTTAGGTTTAATGTTTTCTGTATCATGTGATTTCAAACAATGCCCAAGAATGGGCATTTTTCATATCTTGAAAACTGAACAAATATCTATTATTTCACACATGTTCCTGGTAAATTGACCTAGTGACTGAAGTTCAGCTTCTTTAACAAAAGATTTAAGTGTGGTGCAAGTTAAATATAATTTCAAAACACTGTGCAGCACATCTTCACTGAAAATCCTTTCTGGGTGGTGTGAGGTCATTCTCTTTACACCAGTGGTGGGCAAATTTTCCGGGCCATGGGCCAGTCATGTGGTTGAGTGTGCCGGTCACATGGTTCCTCCCACCGGAAGTGGAAGTAAAATTTGCATGTGCAGAACGCTGCCGTAAATTACCTGTGGGTCATTTATGGCAGCATTATGCATGGGCGTGTTATTCCCTCGTGTGCACACTTTACTTCCGCTTCCAGAAGCAGTGAGTAGGCGCAGGCCAGATAAAATGGCACCAGGGGCCAGATCCAGCCCATAGGCCATACTTTGGGCACCCCTGATTTACACAAAGGTTTTCTGGCTGGCTTTCAGTGCTCTCCAAGTTGCATGCTTACAAAACCTTTGGCGTACAACCCATTCATTTTTATTATTTGATCTCTAACAGTCAGATTTAACAGGTGACTGAAATATTTCTTGTTTATCCTGAAAATCATGTGTTAATGTTAAGTCTTTTTATATGAATAATTTCATTAGACACACTATGATGTAGACTCTAAGAATCACAGTATTTTAGCTATGTTTGTGCCACAGCTTCCTAACATAGCCTGTGCCAATCCTAGAGACCAGCCTAGAAGAATCAAAAGAAGCCCACTGTTATTGCCATGACTTGATTTACAAATATCCATTTTATCTGATAAAACAGTATGTAAATAAACCATTCATTATGCATACATGATGAGCAGAGCCATGGTTTAGAAGAGCCTTTTAAATGGGTAGAGTTTTGCCAGTAGCTCTACCCCTCTCCCTACAGTACATGTCTGAGTAGTCAATCCTTCAGTTCTGCTTCATTCATGGCAGCAGGTACTGTATAAGAACATACATAAGAACATAAGAACAGCCTTGCTGGAACAGGCCACGGGAGCCCATCCAGTCCAGCATTCTGTCTCACACAGTGGCTCACCATTTGCTTCAGGGTATTCCCAAGCAGATGCCTTCACCTGCTTAGGATTCCCTGGAAATGGCATTGAGAGAGATCCTGCTTATCTCTCCAACCCGGAGGTTGCCCTTAGGTTTCCATGATTATAGCCATTGTATGTTGTAGGAAACTATTGCGTTTTGTTTTACTTTTATTAACATTGTGAGCCACCTTGAGTCACCTCACTGGGAGAAAGTTAGTATATACAGGATAAAAAATAAAGTGAAATAAGAGCCATAACTCTAGATCACCACACTTGGCTCTGGTTTATAGCTTTGGTTCAATATTTCCATATAAAGATAGAATATATGTCTACCTCATGGTCTTTTTTCTGATATGACAAATGAAAAAAAATGGATAGTGATCATACACGGTCATCAGACTGGAATCATATCTGGTTTATTACAGTGTTCTTTTCCGGTTGGTTCAGGGAAAAGCAACAGTGAAATGCAACCGTGTTCTTTTCCGGTTGGGGGAAAAAGAGGCACAGTACTGTTTTTTCCTGCACTGACATAAATAATAGCCCTAGATAACAGTTCAGCGGGGTACAATATATTAAGATTCCTTCTTTCCAGAAGAAGATGATTAACTGCTACTTGTATATATGTGCATTATTTCCCATAAATGAGCAAACTATTCAAAATTGCAGAATAAAAATTAAATGTTTAAAAATTTGTTTCTTAGAATCCTATGTAAAGCTTATATTCTGATACACTTCTTTTTCACACAGGTACAAGCCATACTGGTAAATATTTTTGGAGGCATTATGCGATGTGATGTGATTGCACAGGGTATAATTGTGGCAGTAAAAGATTTAGAGCTAAGAATACCTATTGTTGTACGGTTACAAGGTGAGCATTTCAAATGTTGTTGAATTCACATGTCTCATAATCAGTGTTCATTATGCTACATAATCTGCTTACTCTGTCAACTCTACAATGGGGTGGAAATCCTAAGTCTGTTTAAGATTCACACATTCAAGAATGAATAAGATTGCATAAGTCGCCCTTCCATAGTTGAATTTTTTGGAATAGTAGCCATGTTACTCTGTGTTTCAAGCATATCAGAGAATAAAGAAGAAAATGTTGCAGCACTTTGAAGACTGTTACATTTTAATGTTAGTTAAAGTTCATGAAAGCTAACATTAAAATATAACAGTTAGTCTTCAAAGTTTTTGTTCTGTTTATTCTCTGATAGCCACTCCATGCCTCTGCAATATTTCAGACCTCCAGTGTTTCATATGAACTGCTCAGTACGTCCCCTGAATATAGACAGTGGCTTCCTCATAGGCAGTTCTCACTGAGGGAGTGAAACAGGTGAAACTACTCTATATACCAGTGATGGTGAACCTTTTAGAGACTGAGTGCCCAGACTGCCGTCCGCACCACACCCTCACACCGCATGTGAGCCGTCTGCCTTATCCCAGACAGGGGAGAGAGGAAGCTCTCCCATTGTGCTGCTGGGCAGAGTGAACTCTGTGCTGGGGGGAGGGAGGAAGTGCTCCCATTGGGCTGCTGGGCAAAGGGGTGAGGCAACCTCTGTTAGGGTGATGGCAGCGCATGTGCCCACAGAGAGGGCTTGCAGTGTCCCCTCTGGCATGCATGCCATACATTCGCCACCTCTGCTATATACTTTGAAAATTGGGTTCACTATATGTTGGCTGCACGTTGATGATATGTAACAACAACTTGCATAATTTATTGTCATCAGTATCCTCTTCAAGGAGAATTTTGTGTGTGTGTGTGTGTGTGTGTGTGTGTGCGCGCGTGCGTGCGTGCGTGGCGCGCGCCAGTTTAATGAAAGTAAGGGGAATGATGAGAGAGAGGGTCTCTGTATCAGTGTACTTTAAGACACTTCGCTGGGACTTTGGTATTCCTGCTAAGTCCTGCTTCTGAGTCTGTGCTACGGCAAGTGCAGTTAGGATAATAGAGAGCCAAGTTTCCTGAATCTAAATGGATGATAGTCATGAACTTGATTCAGATGTCAATACTTGATAAAGCTTTGATCTCTGTGGCAATGATGTCTATCCCAGGAGCATGTGATTTATAAACTACTAGCAGAGGTTACCCGGCGTTGCCGGGCTGTTTTAAATGGTGTTGGAAAGTTTTTGTTGTTATTAATGTTTGTAAAGAAGAGGTTAGTCTATAATTGAAATTTTTTAAAATTTTATTTATACAAAAATTTTTTGGTGGCCTGTTATAAACTGAGATGAGTTTTGTTTGGTGTTTTGGTTTTGTGGATGAAAAAAAGAATAAAGGATGATATACTTTTCCCCAAAAAATTATTTAACCCAATATTTTTTAGTATGTATTTTTTTAAATTGTTGTACCGTAGGTAATAATTTTAAAAATGTGAAAGTACATGTTTTTCACAATAAATGTTTTTAAACTGTGTATTGATGTTTTTGTTTTTTATTTGAGTAAAAATTCAGCACAGGATTTTTGAATAGCTTTTATTTTATTGACATCTGTTTTTGATTTGTGTAAAATTGTGATTTTGTTTTATTTGTTTTTACTCTTGGGGCCTTTTGTGTGGGGCTGTTGTGTCTTTTTGAATTTTTTTTACTATTGTGGGCAGCAAGTGGTGCTGGTAGGGGTTATCTTGTATTTTGACTGTTTTTTCTCTCGTGGCCTCTGGGCGGAGCTTCTTCCAGTAAGTAGTCTCTTTCTTTATTCATTTCTTTTTCAGTCATTGTGGTGTGAGGTCGTGTGGTGATGAGTTGGCTGTTTTTCTTTATTTGGGGTGGTGGTTGGATTTTGTGGTGTTTGACTGGGTGCTGGGTGTGTTTGGAAATGTTTGTTGTTGTTTACTTTGTATTGTTTTTTGATGTTATTTTTGTTTGTTTTTGTGTATTTTTGAATGTTTTTGATTGTTTTTGTGTTTTTTGGTGTCCTACGGGGGGGATCCCCTCTCGGCCGTCTCCCCTGGCTCTGGAAGGCTTGGGGGGACAGACCCCTTTTGTCCTCCCAAACCTTCCAGACTCATGGGACCCAGGAGAGGGGATCGAATCCATGCCACCTTCTGATATTAAAAGGGAAATCTCAATTGTGGTTTCCCCTTTAATATCAGTTGGGGGGGTTGTGATCCCCCTCTCCGCTGGCTTCCTTGGGTTTGGGAGGGTTGGGTAGACAAAAGGGGTCTGTCTCCCCAACCCTTCCGGACCCAGGAGAGCCATCGGATAGGGGGATTCCCCCTCCAACTCCGTTTTTAAAGAGAAGTAACCGCTTGGTTTCTTCTCTTTAATATGGGGCGTGTGTGTGGAAGGGAATCCCCTCTCTGCCAGGTCCCCTAGTGTCAGGAGGGTTGGGGAGACAGACCCCTTTTGTCCTCCCAAACCTTCCAGACTCATGGGACCCAGGAGAGGGGATCGAATCCATGCCACCTTCTGATATTAAAAGGGAAATCTCAATTGTGGTTTCCCCTTTAATATCAGTGGGTGTGTGTGTGATCCCCCTCTCCGCTGGCTTCCTTGGGTTTGGGAGGGTTGGGTGGAGAAAAGGGGTTTGTCTCCCCAACCCTTCAGGACCCAGGAGAGCCATCGGAGAGGGGGATTCCCCCCCCCCCCCCCCCAAACTCCATTTTTAAAGAGAAGTAACCGCTTGGTTTCTTCTCTTTAATATGGGGCGTGTGTGTGTGTGGGGAGGGGAATCCCCTCTCTGACAGGTCCCCTGGGGTCAGGAGGGTTGGGGAGACAGACTCCTTTGGTCCCCCCAACCCTCCCAACCCCAGGGGAGCCAGTAGAGAGGGGGAGCACAACACACACACCCCACCCAGGGGAAACTCCGATTAGGAGCTTCAGGCGCCGTTGGGGAGGGGAGCTTTGGTTCCCGCGGCTTGGCAGACTTGCTCTCCCAGTGTTTTTGTTTTTGTTTGTTTTAATTTTTGCGTGCCAGCTTCCTCAGTGGTCTGCGCACTCATGGTGTGCAGGACGCTGGGGCTAGTAGTTATGGGTTTGTGCTTTGTGTTTGTGCTGCATTTTTTAAAAAGGTTTTCTTTTGATTGGCTGCGGTGATTTTCTGAACGTTCCTTGCGCCGTGCCGTGCAAGAGCCTCTCAGCCTGATTGGCTCTGGCGTGGCACAGCGCAAGGAATGTTGGGAAATGAAGTTGTTTCCCTTTTTCGCATTTGTGGGGCTGTTGCCCCACTGCCTGTTTTCTCAATCCTTTGTTGACCTGCAGACCCTGATCGGCTGTGTGCACGAAGGGTGAGTGCAGGCAAGTAGGGCGAGGCATAGCAACCTATGGCAAGTTCCAACAGTTAATTCTTGGTTTTATAGGTTAAGATTAGAAATACTGTATCAGTTGTATGGAACACAGCAATGGCATGATTGGATCAGGGTCACACTGTGTAGTACATTTCTTGTGCATTATGATCTGAGTAAAGTACATCCAATAACAGAGCAATAATTAATTCTGATATATAACATCTAACTATGCAGGTACACGCGTTGATGATGCCAAAGCTTTGATAACAGATAGTGGTCTGAAAATTCTTGCTTGCGATGACTTGGATGAAGCTGCTAAAATGGTGAGTTAAGAAGTTATATTTTCTATTTTTTCCTGTCAGTTCCTTGCTGTAGATTGGTATTATTATCAACCTGTTTATGCATGTATACAATGCTGTAACATTGTCAGACATCTAATATTATAGGACTGTTAATTTGTTGCAAGGAAGGGCAGGTTCACAGTTTGTGTACAAATGTTCAGGTGGTTGTAATAATTTTTCCATGTGAATTCATAATTGAGTCATACATAAGATTAAGAATACATATTAGATCCAAGGTACTGTACATATCATACAGTTAACATTCCTAGTCAGTTTCCAAGGGTTTTTACTGATGTATTTAGGCAGGATGTCATACATACTCATGTTGCTGATCACCAACCACACACTCATCCCATACATAGCTACACTATTGCTATTCATATGGGTTTAGGCAGAGTTAGTCCACTTCTCAGTGGATGCAATTCCTCATTGAATATATACTAGAGTGTACTTGTTAGTGTAAACTGGAGTAGCAGTAGAACCTTGTGGGCATTTACTTGACATTAACTGACAATGTATTTACTGTAAATCCAAAAGATCTTCAGTCAATGGTGGGCTCTAAAAAAAATTCTACCACACTGGGTGTGTGGCCTACTTTGGGGGTGTGGCCTACTCTGTAGGCATGGCCATGTGACTGGGTAGGTGATCTAGTCATGCCTGACCAGTGGTGGGGTTCAATTTTTTTTACTACCTACGCTGTAGGTGTGGCATGGTGGGCGTGGTCAGGCGGATAGCCCTGCATTGCACCCAAATTAAGACTACTTTATTTCAAAACGTGGATGGGCGGGGCCAGCCAGAATTTCTGCTACCGGTTCTGGCCAACTGGTGCGAAACCTGTTCATGCTCACCACTGTCTTAAGTTTGCTTGCTCGTTAATCGAGATGCTTAACTGATACAACAGCAATGTAAAGAGTACTTTATTCCTTGTATGTAGGAAAGAGGTGACCAACATAGATCTTAAGTTACCTTATTATCCACAGAACAGGGAGGGATCATATGACCAAAGCTCTTGGTCTGGTGCTGATGCTTTTTAGCCTCTCTTCCATTACATCCCTGACCTTGTCCAGAACAGAGTAACTATCCTTATTTGCTTTGCAGTTCTTTATACCTTACAGATCCATGTGCAAAAGGAAAATGCTCAACTTCTCTTTCGGTCTTCTTTTCTTTGCTACCTAATGAGGACATCCTTGGCCTCTGAGGGTTAAAAGACCACTCACATTAAAATCCATTATGCAGAAAAGCACTCACCTGGCACCAAGGTCTTCTCTCTGATCAGCCTTCCTCAAACAAATAGGCTCTGTTAGCTCATACTATCCTCATGTGGAGGCGAACAGGGCTGTAGATAGCTGATGGGTGAGTGTTGCCACCTCCAAGGTAAACTGGTAGGGGCTGTGGCAGTTCAGTGGTTAAGAAGCTCGCCTTGTTAGCTGAAAGGCTGGCAAGTCAGCAGTTCGAGACCAGGATACTGTATGATGGTTTGAGCATCTGTCTCTGTCCCAGCTCTTGGGAACATGAAAAGAGCCTCATTCGGGCATTCCCTGAGTGAAGTTTCTTCCGCAAAAAATCCTTTCAACCCAGAATAATTTCTGATACAAAAGTATTATTATTATAAGGTAAACTGATCCCATCAACTTGCCATCAGCGTAGCACAGGGGTTCTCAATCTACAGCCCGGGGGCTGGATGCGGCCCACGACACCATTTCATGTGAGGGCCCCACCGCCTCCACCACACCCGGAAGTGCCATGTGAAGTTCCTTGCACTGGCATCTTTTTGGCCTCCAAGGCTGCAGAACCAACCATACCTTGCATTTTCTAGGTCTCCACCTCATCATACCATATATCATTCTTATTTATTTTAAAGAAGGAACAGTTTAGGGGCAGTTGCTTTTAATTTTGCGCTGAAGCTGGACCGCTTTGTCCATAAGTGCAATTATTGTGTTGGGTCAATAGAGGGACCCCCATTCATTTTTGTAACCTTCAGACCTTCAGCCCAGTTGAGTTGAGGAGAAGAATTTTGACTCTGCTGTGCTGCAAAGGCATCCAGGCATAATGATTTTAAAGATTAAGCAGACAGTATTCACACAATATACAGTGATCTACCTCTTAATGATCAGCATGTTTAATTATTTTTAATAGCTGTAATTTAATGGCTGAAATCCTGTTTGTTTTGTTGTGCATGAAGAAGGGAAAAGATACAAAATCCAGTCCTTTCCATCCAGCGATTAACAAGTCATTGCTGTATGTAGGGGGTGCAGGTTCAGTGCATACGCAAGAGACATAAGAGGGACTACTTAATTGCTTGCTGCGAAAGGCTGAATGTTAGGCTTTTTGTCCTCTGTGTACATGTAAGAAAACAACAAGATTTCATCTACAGGTAGTGCAGGGGTTTCCAACCTTTTTAAGCCGGGGGCCGGGTCACACTCTCTCAGTCAGCTGAGGGCCAGATGGCCATTTTGCCCTGCCTGCATGATGAGGGAAGCCATTTTGTCCTAACAGTTTCAAAGGCGGTGGCCATTTTGTTTCTCGAATGCCCTTGGAGAGGGCAGGGGCACATGAAATGGTGCTGTGGACCAGACCCAGCCAGCCCACAGGCCTTAGGTTGGGAACCCCTGATTTAGTGTATTTACAATTGTTTTAATATTTTTGTTTTGTTAATAAATCTGTAAGCCACTTTGAGTCACTCTACAGAATAAAAGGTAGGGTAGAAATTAAAGTAGCAAGTATATAAATGAATAAACTTTCAATAAAAGAAGAGGAAAACAGAAAACTATACTCAAAAGCTTGTTCATCCCTTGGGATCCTAGGAAAACCACAGACTGTGTACATTCTTCACCAGCTATCAAGCCTAGTCAACAGACATCTTGTCTCATTCTTGGCCCTCATAATAAAACAACAAATGGAAGGAAAAGGCCACAACGTTCTTGGTTACTGTTATTACTAGTCTTGTCACTAGCATAGAAAATGTATCTGCATCAACTAAACTGCCTTCTGGGAGAGGAACTAGGGTTAACCATGTAGGCGTATGCCACTGTGTGCATTGTCTGTCACCATAAAGTGGAGAGCACATGGCTGTTCTTGACTCAGGCCTGTGCACGGGCTTTCTGCCTTGCCCTACCACCATAGGAAAACTACCTTGGAGGGTCAAGCAATCATTTGTCTGATTGCTGTAAGTGAATACAAGCCAATTTATACTTCACACACGAGACAAAGTTGAAACCTCTTCCTGCTAGCCTGCCAATGGCACTAACTCCACTCCCAGAGATCCTGATTTGGTGGGGAAAGCCGGAGATTTTAGAGAGAAGACTCCCAGTCCTGAAATGGTAGCTACCTTGCTGCTACCCTCCACTTTCCCATAGTATGGTATGCTTGTTGGTGCTGTTGATTATCCAAATGATTTATTATTATAAGCCCATCTGTATTTGTGTGACACATGTTGAATTTATTCAGTAAAACCCCTACTTACAAAAAAAAAGTCCGTTCCGTAGGCTTTTGCTTAAATCGGTTTTTATGTAACTCGAAGCAAATCCATAGGAAAAATTATTTTTTACGTAACTCGAAGCAAACCCATAGGAAAAATGAAATGTTTATGTAAATTGAAGCAAACCTATAGGGAAATGAATTTTTACGTAAGTTGAAGCAAACCCATAGGGAAAATAACCTTTATGTAACTCGAAGCAAACCCATAGGAAATCGGGACATGGTTTTAGCACAAAATCATTATGTAAGTCGAATTTTATGTAACTCGAGGCATATGTAAGTTGGGGTTTTACTGTATGTTACTTTAAATTTACTTGAGCAGAATATCTTACTATTTTAATTTTTTTAATCTTCTAGGTTGTGAAACTTTCTGAAATAGTGACCCTAGCAAAGCAAGCTCAAGTGGATGTTAAGTTTCAATTGCCAATCTGATCAGTTACATTGGATGTGGGCCTATGAGCCTTTACTGTGTTCCATTTCCTTAAATACTGTTTTGTTCTACCCTCCCATGTGCATGTGTGTATGTATGTCATGTCCATTTTAAATTTTAATTACTAGACAGTTACACACGTATCTTTCTTCTCTTTATATTAAGAATGTTCATCACAGAATTCTTGTTCCTAAACATACTTGGCTGCAGCGTCTGTCCTTGTAGCTGCAGAGGAAGTTCTTCATATGCTTCCAAAACCCCAAAAATCTGCAAATGTGTTTTTCAAAATAAATGTGTGAAGGAAACTGGACTTTTGCAGGACTTTTTCTCTGTGATAACGAACCTCATGCCTAAAAATAGCCTCTACAGTTTTCATAACTTGTTAAGAAGCACAGAGAATACCGTGATTGCTGATGCAAAAGAATGTACAGAAAAGGCATTGTATATTGAAGGGGTTTACATTCTGCTGTACAGTGAATTAATTTGAGCACACCACTTGCTATTTATGAACAGTTTATGTCTATACGATGCTTTCTGAAGCAACAGAATGTTGTAAATTAATCACTACAGAATGTACTGTAATGCTTAGATCTTCATGATACTTACCTTCTGGTAAGTCTTCCAGTACTTATTTAAAAGTATCATGCAGTTTTGTATATGAACAAATAAAATGTATTTCTTTTAGTGCTGAGCATAATAAGAGTATCTCTTCTTAAAGTAATGAATAAAATATATGAAAGAGCTCAGCATTGTTCCTTTATTTATACATTTTAATCTCTTAATGCAAATTGAGTCACGCATTGCAATAAAGTGTGTTACCAAGATTATACAGGTGAAACTCGGAAAATTAGAATATCGTGCAAATGTTCATTCATTTCACTTAAAAAGTGAAACAAATATATGAGATAGACTCACTACACAGTACATGCAAAGTGAGATATGTCATGCCTTAATTCGTTATAATTGTGATGATCATGGCGTACAGCGTACATGAGATTATGTGATGATTATGGGGTACATGAGATTATGGGGTTGGGGTTTTCATAAACTTTAAACCATAAGCATCAATATTATAACAAAGTAAAGCTTGAACTATCTCGCTTTGCATGCAGTGAGTCTATCTCATATATTTGTTTTACCTTTTAAGTTGCATTACTGAACTGAATGAACATTTGCACGGTATTCTAATTTTCCGAGTTTCTCCTGTAAGCTCGTTATTACTATAGCATAATTCTTGATGTGGTTCAGAATGTACAAACACTCCAAATACTGTAAGAAAAATATATGGATTTTAATATTATTGATGTATAAAGGAAGGTTTTAAAATGAATTAGAGGGGGGGGGACCCTGTATAAGGCAGAAAAGGGTGTGGGGAGAGACTGCCCATCCCTGGTTAATGTTTAGCTCTTACCACTAAGAGCGTCAGAGAAGTCACCTAAGTTCAATGCAAATCACTTGATTTCCCCAGTTTCAATACTGCACCCAACATCATTGTTCCCTGAATGGAATTCAAGAAACCATTATCTTCCAGCCCTGAAGTTACTCCTCATCTTTGCTTTGTAGTTTCACAGCAATTAAGGTCTATTGTTCAATCAGGTTGGGAGGTCAAAGGTACATTAGTCAAGGATCAACTGTTGGCACCCAGCTCAAGATCCTGGTATTTTCATGAAGATTCCCATGTAGCATCTCGGCTGTATAAAAATCCCCATTTGGCTTTGGTCAGTCAGTGGTGGCTTCCTCCCCTTCCATCTTTTAGGGAGGAGGGGTGTCCCACTCAGTCACAGAGCCATTTATTGACTATCCTTCAATAAAATGGATTTCTATTTCAAACTGAACTGCGCTTGTTTTTCTCTTTATTTCCTTCCAGGGGAACAAAAGGAAAAGGCATTCTTCTTTTGCATTGGGTTAAAAGGCCATTTTACCCTAAATAAATTGTGCTTCTGATTTAAAGTATCTACCATTTCTGTAATAATTGTAACAGAAAATTAAACTCTTAAATATCAGGAAATATGCCAGCTTTTACAGATTGGACATTCATGTTATGTTATAGCAGCCAGTGGGTGTATGTGCTCTTTCGCCGGCTGGGATACTTGCAGAGCAGTGGAGAAATGAACTTGTTCTGGATCTATACCTATAAAATGGTGCGTTAACCGTTGGAATGTGACAAAGGATGTTGCACTAGGCCCCACTAGCCCGTAATGGGCCTCCGTTCACTCGCCCGAATCCGGTTCGCAGGTAACTGTCGGGTTGAAATTTTCAGCCGGGGAGCAGGAGCCCCCCGGACACAAACAAAAAAAGGCAACTTCAATTCCCAACGTTCCTTGCGCCACGCCAGAGCCAACGTTCGGAAATGCGCCATTCAACCGAGGCCGACTCTAGGCGGCAAACAACATAATTGATACAATACAATAATCCCAAAATACAATATAGCAACACAAAAAATAAATCAGAACAATAATAAACAGTACAAATCACATGGTAACAAATTCAAAAATATACATCAGCATTAAATATCTTTTTAACATCACACACAATCCTCCTCCCTTCCATCGAAAACCAGCCAAAGGTGGGCAAACAAGGGACCAAGGTCCACATAGTGAGGAGGAAAAAGTCTGTGGCCAGCTATACCCAAGAAAGGCACTGAACAAACTCAGTCCACTCCCCCAGTTGCCCCCACTTCCCCTGGCCAGTGGGACCAGGGGAAGGAGCATGTGACAGCACTTGCCTCCCATCCTCAGGGCCGGTGGAGTGAGCCCTGAGGAGAGGCAATGCGGCAGTGGCGGCGGGGCTCCAGGCAGCGTCTCCCTTTTGAAGCCCCCTGGCAAACAGTCTCGGTGAGGCTAAGGAGACGCACCTGCCTCCCATCCTCAGGGTCGGTGGAGTGAGCCCTGAGGAGAGGCAACGCGGCGGCGGCGGGGGGGCTCCAGGCAGCGTCTCCCTTTTGAAGCCCTCCGGCAAGCAGTCTCGGTGATGCTAATGAGATGCACCTGCCTCCCATCCTCAGGGCCAGTGGAGTGAGCCCTGAAGAGAGGCAATGCGGCAGCGGCGGCGGGGCTCCAGGCAGCGTCTCCCTTTTGAAGCCCCCTGGCAAACAGTCTCGGTGAGGCTAAGGAGACGCACCTGCCTCCCATCCTCAGGGCCGGTGGAGTGAGCCCTGAGGAGAGGCAACGCGGTGGTGGCGGCGGGGCTCCAGGCAGCGTCTCCCTTTTGAAGCCCTCCGACAAGCCCCAGCATCCTGCGCACCATTAGTGCACAGAACGCTGAGTCAGCCGGCGTGCGGGAAAAAAAAGTAAAAAAAAAAGCCCGCCGCCGCTGCCCTTCTTCCCCACGGGCCAGCCAGCATGGCCCACAGGGAAAGAAAAGAAACCCCCCAGCCGCTGCTGCCCTTCCTTTCAATAGGCCAGCCAGCGCTCGAAAAAATAAAAGTAAAAAAACCACCCGCCGCCGCTGCCCTTCTTCCCCACAGGCCAGCCAGCATGGCCCGCGAGGAAAAAAAAGAAACCTCCCTCCGCTGCTGCCCTTCCTTCCCATGGGCCAGCCAGCATGGCCCGTGGAAAAGAAAGCCCCCCCCCACCATTGCCCTTCCTTCCCACTGGCCAGCCAGCATGGCCCGCAGGAAAGGCCCCCCCGCCGCCGCTGCCCTTCCTTCCAACGGGCCAGCCAGCATGGCCCGTGGAAAGGAAAGCCCCCCCCACCATTACCCTTCCTTCCCACGGGCCAGCCAGCATGGCCCGTGGGAAAGGAAGCCCCCCCCCCGCCATTGCCCTTCCTTCCCACGGGCCAGCCAGCATGGCCCACGGGCAAGAAAGCCACCCCCCTGAAAAAGTAAACACAAAAACACAAACCAAAAACAATCAAAAACACTCAAAAACAAAAATCCAAAAAGGAAACACAAAAACAGCCAAAAACAAACAAGAAAAACACACAGCCCCCCCCCAAAAAAACCCAACCCCCCCTAAAAACACACCCAGAGAGCTTACCATAAGACGTCTTCTATCCATGAGGACCGGAACTCAAATGAGAAAATAAAGAAAATACTTACCGGAAGTGACACCCAGAGGACAGAAGAGAAAAATTGTACAGAGGAAGAAAAGCTCACCACCCCCACCCAGAGGCCACAAGAGAAAAAACATTCAAAAATATTGAAACTAATAAGATTAATTCAAAAATTAATCACACTAATCTCAAAAAATACCAAAAAAACAAAACAAATCACTTTTCACTCAAAAAACAAAAAAAAATGCGTAAAAATAAAGATTTAAAAAACCAAAATTAAATTTTAAACTAAATAAAATTAATTTACATTAAATAAATTAAATTAAAATAAAATTTGCATAAACATAAAACAAAAACCTTCAAAAACCAATTTAAAGAGCCCGGCACTGAGGAAGCCGGCATGCAAGAAAAACAACAACAAAACACTGGGAGCGCAAGTCTGCCGCAGGCGGACGCAGCGCCTCGAAGCCACAAAATCACAAAACATTACAACACCATTTAAAACAGCCCAGCACCATTGGTTCAAGGAAAAAAACACGAAATCCTTTACTATCCAACATAATTTTAAAAAGCCCAGCACTGCCGGGCAAAATATGCTAGTACACCATATAATGAATATCATCTGCATGTAATTTTAATGTACAAAGGCTAGATTTTTTTAAATAGCTGTGTTAGTCTGTGTTTCAGGCATATCAGAGAATAAACAAAACAAAAATGCTGTAGCACTTTAAAGACTGACTATTATATTTCAGTGTGAGCTTTCGTGGATCAAGTCCACTTCATTAAACCCATCTGATGAAGTGGACTTGATCCATGAAAGCTCACATTGAAATATAACAGTCTTTAAAGTGCTACAGCAGTTTTGTTTTGTTTTGTTTATTCTCTGAAAGGCTAGAATGTTGCTGTTTTTTTGTGTAAGATGTGCATAACTTGTTATGTGCCAGGACACATCTCAGTTGTGCAATCTGGCATCTGAGCAAGATGTCCCCTCAGCATTTCAGCAAAACATTGCAAACACCAGTTGGATTCTGGCCACGAGGTACAACGTCACATCATGCCTATCATTCTTGCATAGTCCTTATGAAATTGATCTGAGATGCTATGGAGAACCTTGCAGTTTAAGTAGGGTTCTTAAAAAATATTAAAACAATCCTATCATTACCCCAACTAAAAATAAGGTAAGCAAAATCAACTCAAAGCTTCCCATAATGTGTTCTACCTCCTACAGCAGGCATTTGCAACCTACGATCCGTGGGCCAGACCCTGACGCCATATCATTTGGCCTCCGATGCCCTCAACGCTTCCGGAAGCAGAATTAAAATGCACACCGTGCATGTGCAGAACGCTGCTAAATGCATTCTGCACATGAGTGGCACATGTTTTACTTTTCCTTCTGAGTGGGAGGAACCACGTGACCAGCCCAGGATGTGTGATTAGGCCCGCAGCCTGAAAACATTGAGAATTGCTGTCCTACAGCCTTCACAAGCATTTTTCTTCTTCCATTAGGGAATATTTGACTGAGTCATGGTCCCCTTTGGTCATACCACTCAGAGGACCTATCTGAAGTAGAGAATGCCTTGCCCTATATGGCTTATTAACTAGTTTCCTAGTCTTTTTTTTTTTTGCTTGCTTTTTATAGGTTACAGTGTTTCAGCATTTAAATGAAATCTAAAAACATGTAAAAGTTGCTACAATTTTTAAAAAAAGGCTGAAAACCTGTTGCACAATTTTACATGGCATAATGTCATCAGCAACTGCATTTTTTCCAAAAGTAAAAAAGTTCTGATTTCCTCAGTGAAGGTCCTGAATTTTCTATGGGATACCGTATATACTCAAGTATAAGCTGAGTTTTTTAGCTCCAAAAATGAGCCCCCAAAAGGGGACATGGCTTATACTCGGGTCAATGACCATGAGGGTACCAAGACCACACCGGATTGTGATGCACCAACAATTTAATTAATTTTACCATATTTTCATGTATTTTGATTATTGAAACTCACTAGCAGCTGCTGCATTTCCCACCCTCGGTTTATACTTGGGTCAATCTATTTTCCTGGGATTTCATGTCAAAATTAGGTACCTTGGCTTATTTTTGGGTCGGTTTATATTCGAGTATATATGGTACCTTTCACCATGGGGAAGATGTTGGATCTGGGCCGCGAAGCGGGTTGCGCAAGCTGGATCGGAACCGCGAAGCGGCTGCTGGGTCCCGGAGGAGACTAGTCAAGCAATGAGACATGAGGCAAGATGGAGCAAAGACCAGTGATTTAATGAAGACCAATCATCAGTATTTATCATGTTTTAGGCTGCATGTAAAAGCATTGCGATACTGCAGGTTTCACACATAATGTTTACACAAGTTAATTGGGGAAGTCTACAGGGGAAGTTAATTAACCAACTTAATTAACGGCAGAGGAAATACATTGTTCCGTGTTATCCGGGGTAAACAAGTGGCTAGTATTGGTTCTAGGGCTTAAGATAATCCGCAGGCGCGAGATTGCCTATTGCGCACCTAGCGCGTTAGTCATTAGCTCTCTATTGTCCGAGCTGCTTGTCAGATCAGCTATTGATGAATTAAACTCTATCTAATATTCCGCTCCCCCAATTTCTGTCCCCTTAGGAACCCCTGGTAACGATGTAATCACCCATTACCGGGGTTCTGTCAGGGCCAGTTATGCCAATTGTGTGCACTGATCCCATACTCCCCCTTTATTTGTTTAATTGGACCTGACAGACGACTCGACGTAGGAGCGGCATCAGCTGATGTGGAGTGAGGATATTCCGGAGTTCTCTCCATGGGGGACACCTTGACATCAATGAGGGAATACATTGCATGAAACAACATATAGATGTTCCCAGTATTATCACCCCCACAACCACCTTGAGTGTCATTTGTAGCCAACCCCATGGGAACCATGACCATAACGAATCCCACCACGCCCACGTGGCATCTTCCTTGATATTTTTAACCAAGGTATGGAGGTCTGTGAGTTGACTCTGTACCTTGCGCGAGTTGTCTGTGAGGTTGAAACAACACATGCCATGGACAGACTCGCAACCCAAATGATGTAACAGTAGGAGGTAATCGATGGCTGCTCGATTATCCAGTATGGCATGGCGAAGCTCCGTCTGCTTCTGATTAAGCAGTGCTATTGCCGAGGAGGTGTGGTTAATGGCTTTTGCCAAAGCGCAAGCCAATTGACCAATTCTCCGAGCGTTGCCTACGCCTAAGCCTGGCACTCCAAACAAGCTGACTGCTAAGGAGACATACTCAGCTTTACTCAGAATTCTGATGTTGCTATCACATGAACTGTCTAACTGGGTGGCATGAGCGTGCCGCATGTGGGAAGGTACATTTATGCTTGGGGCAATCATGTCTCTAGTGGGAAGCAACAATGTCAAACGACTGACACAACAAAGGGAATCAGATACATTTGCAGGAATGTAGTTCCAAGTATACTGGTTACATGTAAAAAACCATCCTGAAGGCAAAGTAATGTGAGCATACATTGAATTAATTGTCTCTGGGTTGCTACAAGTCCAAGTGCTGTTGCCGGGGTTGAGGCAACGGCGTTGTGGCCCTTCGACTGCGGAACAGCCGGTCATGCGGGCACAAGTTGAGTTCGGGCTGACCGCCACTCGGGGAGAGTAGAGAGTGGCCGCGTACGTTGAAAAGGCAGTCTTGTAAAACAGACCAAATATCCGCTTCACCAACCAGTCACCGTTCCTGATGCAGAGAGATCTCCGCCTGGCATCAGGTTGTTGGCTTCCAGTGAAGCTGCTTGAATCCCTCCCCCCGCAAGCAGGGAAAGGATCAAGATGATGGTGGTCGTCATGGAATTAGCAGTAATCAGGGAAAAGGCTGCAATCAAGATGTTGTCCGGCATCGGCTCCTTATCCTCCCGCTGAACGGCGTCTGCCGCCTCCTGGCACAGGGACTTGGCCATCCCCCAGGTGATCTTCGGTGCTGTCATCTGCTGTCGTCGCCTTCTCCACTTGGCTCTCCTCGTCAGGGTTAACTCCTCCATCTCCGGGATTGGGTCTGGGAGTGCCTGGGTCCACGCCATTGGACTCGAAGTGAGGCTTGTCACACCGGGCTGGAATCAAGATAACGCCTGTAGGAGACATAACTGCAGCATACCCTCTTCCCCATGTTATGAGTGGCGCCGGGCCCTTCCAAGAAGGATCCGGTGGCACTCGGTAACGCACCATCAGCCACGGGAGAGCCTCCGTGCGACGGAAGTGCTTCTCCTGTGGAGTGTAATCCGAAAAAAACATTAAGGTGATTGTACGTAAACAATACCTTGTTCAGACAATGCTGTGCCTGACCCTGATTTTTGGGGAGGCCTGGTTCCCCCCTTTCTGTTTGTTTGTCAATGTAGGGCTTAAGCGTCCGATTGATCCGTTCCACAATCGCTTGCCCTTGTGGATTGTACGGAACGCCAAAGGTATGCTTAATGTCCCAGGTGGCCATGAAGGTGGCCAGCTGCCTGGAGCTATAAGCCGGACCGTTATCGGTCTTCACGTGCCGTGGTTTGCCCATGGCTGCGAAGCAGGAAAGGAGATGCCGCTCCACATGGGAAGCCATTTCTCCCTTCTGCACTGTAGCTCAAACGAACTGTGAAAAAGTGTCAATGCAAACGTGCATGTACTGCCATCTGCCAAAATGTGGAACGTGTGTGACATCCATCTGCCACACCTGGTTGGCCTCTGTCCCTCGTGGGTTGACCCCCCATGAGGGCCCCCCTACTGCCCCTGCACAATGTGGACAGGAACGGACTATGCCCTGGGCTTGGGAAAGTGGCAGGTTGAACTGCCGTGCAAGTGCTTTGGCATTCTGATGAAAGAATGCATGACTCTGAATTGGAGTCGTGAAGACTCCCAAGACTGATCATTGCTGAATTTCCTTTGCGGCCGCATCCACTCTACTATTGCCCGCAGAAATCGGACCAGGCAAGTCCTGATGGCTTCTGATGTGGGCAATATAGAGCGCTTCGGTGCGGTTCCGCAAGTGAAATTGAGTTGTGAGGAAAAGATTTAACAATTTTTGTCTATCGAGGGAGTGATGTACGCTCCTGGTAGACTGTGAGGCAAATTCCTAACATACTGGCTGTCAGTTATTATGTTCAAGCGTTCTTTGGCAAAGGTGCGCAAAGCGAGGTTCACAGCTGCTAATTCCGCCCGCTGTGCGGATTTTTGCAGAAGAGTTAGAAGCGTGCGCCAAGCCTAGCCCTCTTGCCAAGTAAGAACACCATATGTACGACCCCCATCAGTGAAAACTGTCCTAGCCCCCTGAAGTGGAACCAGGGACATTAATTCACACAAACTGACTGTCTGCGTTTGAAGCGAGACGAGTCTGGGGTCTTTCGGCAAATGGTATGCCAAACATCCAGTGAATCCTTCCAATGCAATTGGAAGCGAGTCACCAAGCTGCATCAGTTGCTGAATCTGCTCTTTCATGAATGGGACCACAATTTTTGCTAAATCGTGCCCTGAGATATCCCTTGCTCTCAGCCTTCCTCGGTAAATCACCGTGGAGACCAGTTCCTGTGGAGGAACATGCCTCAATGTGCTCACACAGTAACACAAAGGTTAAACACATTAGCAAATGTTCAATTAACAAATGTTGCTGGGAGTAAGAATTTGCTAGGAGTAAGAAGTTTTGTATCCCACTATTTACAAAAAAGGGAACATTTAGAGCCAATCCAAATAACAACCAGAGATCATCTACTGCTAGCTGCAGGAAGCTGTATTGATTTACATACTTATCTGTCATGCTGATTAATCACTCTATGCATCTGTATCTGGTGTATATAAAGCATACCTGTCAAGTTTCAGGAAATTTCTGTCAACCCCCTGTATTTTACACTCTTTCCCACAGTCATCCCTGCAATTAGACTGGAGTTAGACTGGAGGCCAGCACAGGATAAGCATAGCTGTCCAGTTTCCCATTTTGGCCGGGAAATTTCTCTTATTTGACAGAAATTTCCCGAAATTTCACAGGTATGACATAAAGTCATGCCTTTGACATCTCACCCTACGTCTGATGAAGTGGACTTAATCCATGAAAGCTCATATTAAAAATATAGCACTTAGTCTTTAAAGTGCCGCAATGTTTTTGTTTTTGTTTTCTGATATGCCTAATTTCGGAAAGTCAATGCTGCCAGGATTATTTTATTGGCAGTGGAAATTTTCATAATTCCCCATCTACAACCCATAGTCTCCAGTGTCTTCCTTCCAATGAAAAACATCCCAAGAAAAGCCTGGAACCTTGGCAGTTTGACATCTGGCCTAGATATAGAAGAAGAAGAATAATCCAGGAAAGGAACAGAAATGTTTAGTATCTGAAAAACAGTTGGAGTAAAAGAGGAAGTGAAGAAGAAGACAGAAACAGTTATTACATGCAGACCTAGTTTTCTTACTCTTACAACAGACGCTTTCCCAAAATCTTCAGAGCAGTTAGCAACAAGAATAGATTATTTAGAGGAACCATGTAAAGGGACAGGTTAATGGAAACATCATGTCTCTTCATAATTTATGTTATACACAAGCTCTACAAAGGAACATCTATCAAATACCGGTACTCAGTCATGTTTACTGGAAGAGAACAATAGCTGGGAGATTAAACAGGAACATTACTGGTAGCAACAGAAGGTGAAACTTGCTTTACAATTATATACAGTATCTCCTTGAGTCATAAGAACATAAGAACAGCCTTGCTGGAACAGGCCACAGGAGCCCATCCAGTCCAGCATTCTGTCTCACACAGTGGCTCACCATTTGCTTCAGGGTATTATTCCCAAACAGATGCCTTCGCCTGTTTAGGATTATCTGGAAATGGCATAATTATAGCCATTGATACCCTTGTCCTCCATGAACTTGTCTAACCCTTTCTTAAAGCTGTCAAGACTGACAGCTGTCACCACTTCTTCTGGCAGGGAGTTCCATAGACCAGTAATCCTCTGGGTGAAAAAGTACTTTCTCTTATTTGTTTGAGAACTAGTACCCAAAAGTTTCATGGAGTGTCCCCTAGTTCTAGTGTTATGCGATAGGGAAAACAGTTTTTCCTTATCTACTTTGTCCACACCGTGCATGATTTTATAAACTTCAATCAGGTCACCTCTTAGACATCGTCTGTTCCCTGGGACAGATGGTTGAAGACCCAACTAGAGGTTCAAGAATCCTTGACTTGATTCTGAGTAATACTCAGGATCTGGTGCAAGATGTTAATGTGACTGATCCAATAGGGAACAGTGACCACAACTCAATTATGTTTAACTTATGTTTAACTTGATCATAGACCGCAAGTCACTGATAAAATCTAACACAGAGACCTTAAATTTTCAAAAAGGAAATTTCCCAAAGATGAGGAAACTAGTAAAAAAGAAACTGAAAGGGAAAATTGAGAGAGTCCAAACACTCCAAGAGGCATGGAGGCTGTTTACAAAAACAATAACAGAGGCTCAATTGGAATGCATACCCAAAAGGAAAAAGGGCACTGCCAGGTCCAAGAGGACTCCGATGTGGCTTACAGGAGCTGTTCGGGAAGTGATCAAGAGCAAGAAAAGCTCATTTAGAAAATGGAAGGCTTGTCCAAATGAGGACAGCAGGCAGAAACATAAATTCTGGCAGAACAAATGCAAGGCAACAATCAGGAAAGCAAAGCAAGACTTTGAGGAGCGTATAGCTAAAAATACTCAGAGAAATAACAAAGACTTCTTTAAGTACATTAGAAGTAAGAACCCAACTAGGAAGGCCATTGGACCATTAGATGACAATGGAAGGCAAGGGGTTATTAAAGAGGAAACAGAGATTGCAGAGAGACTCAATGAATTCTTTGCTTCAGTATTCACTGAAGAAGACAGAGACCACATGCCCAAAACAGAGCCTATCTTCGTAGGGAGGGAAACGGAAGAATTAAGCAAGATAGAAATAATCAGGGAGGAGGTCCTTGCATGTCTTGTTAAGCTAAACACTAACAAATCCCCAGGACCAGATGGCATCCATCCACGAGTTCTCAGGGAACTTAAAGATGAAATTGCTGATATCCTAGCCAAAATATATAATCTTTCCCTCAAATCAGGCTTTGTGCCTGATGACTGGAAGGTAGCGAATGTAACACCAATTTTCAAAAAAGGATCCAGGGGTGATCCAGAAAATTACCGGCCTGTCAGTTTGACATGTGTCCCAGGTAAAGTGATGGAAACCATCCTAAAAGATAGAATTAATAGTTACATAGAAGAGAAGGCGCTGCTAAAGGAGAGCCAACATGGCTTTTGCAAGGGCAAATCATGCCTCACTAATCTGTTGGAATTTTTTGAGAGTGTCAACAAGCATGTGGATAAGGGGGATCCAGTTGACATTGTTTATCTGGACTTTCAGAAGGCTTTTGACAAGGTCCCACACCAAAGGCTCTTGAATAAACTTACCAGTCATGGAATAAAGGGACAGGTCTTGTCCTGGATCAGCAACTGGCTAAGGGACAGGAAACAGAGGGTAGCACTAAATGGACACTTCTCCAAGTGGAGGGAAGTAAAGAGTGGGGTCCCCCAAGGTTCAGTACTGGGACCCCTGTTTTTCAACCTCTTCATAAATGATCTAGAGGTAGGAGTAAAAAGCAAGGTAGCCAAATTTGCTGACGACACTAAATTATACAGGGTAGTGAAAACTGTGAGAGATTGTGAAGAGCTCCAGAGGGATATCTTGACACTGGGGGAGTGGGCAAAACAGTGGCAAATGAGCTTCAACATCAGTAAGTGCAGAGTGATGCATGTTGGGGCAAAAAGCCCCAATTACATTTATAAACTGATGGGGTCTGAACTCTCTGCGACAAACCAGGAAAGGGACCTTGGTGTCCTGGTGGACAGCTCAATGAAGGTGTCAACCCAGTGTGCCTCAGCAGTGAAAAAAGCAAACTCAATGTTAGGGATCATTAGGAAGGGTATAGAAAATAAGTCAGCAAGTGTCATTTTGCCTCTTTATAAATCTATGGTGAGGCCCCATCTAGAATACTGTGTACAGTTCTGGTCGCCATACCTCCAGAAGGATATTATGGAGTTGGAGAAAGTACAGAGGAGGGCAACCAGAATGATTAGGGGACTGGAACACCTTCCTTACCATCTGAGGCTGCAACGTTTGGGCCTTTTCACTCTTGAACGACGGCGTCTAAGAGGTGACCTGATTGAAGTTTATAAAATCATGCACGGTGTGGACAAGGTAGATAAGGAAAAACTGTTTTCCCTATCGCACAACACTAGAACTAGGGGACACTCCATGAAACTTTTGGGTACTAGTTCTCAAACAAATAAGAGAAAGTACTTTTTCACCCAGAGGATTACTGGTCTATGGAACTCCCTGCCAGAAGAAGTGGTGACAGCTGTCAGTCTTCACAGCTTTAAGAAAGGATTAGACAAGTTCATGGAGGACAAGGCTATCAATGGCTATAATTATGGCTACCTAAGGACAACCTCCGGGTTGGCGAGATAGGCAGGATATCTCTCAATGCCATTTCCAGGGAATCCTAAGCAGGTGAAGGCATCTCCTTGGGAATACCCTGAAGGAAATGGTGAGCCACTGTGTGAGACAGAATGCTGGACTGGATGGGCTGTGGCCTGTTCCAGCAAGGCTGTTCTTATGTTCTTATGTTCTTAAGAGTGAAGAGGGCCAACCGTTGCAGCCTCAGATGGTAAGGAAGGTGTTCCAGTCCCCTAATCATTCTGGTTGCCCTCCTCTGCACTTTTTCCAGCTCCATAATATCCTTCTGGAGGTATGGAGACCAGAACTGTACACAGTATTCCAGATGGGGCCTCACCATAGATTTATAAAGAGGCAAAATGACACTTGCTGACTTATTTTCTATACCCTTCCTAATGATCCCTAGCATTGAGTTTGCTTTTTTCACTGCTGAGGCACACTGGGTTGACACCTTCATTGAGTTGTCCACCAGGACACCAAGGTCCCTTTCCTGGTTTGTCGCAGAGAGTTCAGACCCCATCAGTTTATAAATGTAATTGGGGTTCTTTGCCCCAACATGCATCACTCTGCACTTACTAATGTTGAAACTCATTTGCCACTGTTTTGCCCACTCCCCCAGTGTCAAGAGATCTCTCTGGAGCTCCTCATGATCTCTCACAGTTTTCACTACCCTGTATAATTTAGTGTCGTCAGCAAATTTGGCTACCTTGCTTTTTACTCCTACCTCTAGATCATTTATGAAGAGGTTGAAAAGCAGGGGTCCTAGTACTGAACCTTGGGGGACCCCACTCTTTACTTCCCTCCACTTGGAGAAGTGTCCATTTAGTGCTACCCTCTGTTTCCTGTCCCTTAGCCAGTTGCTGATCCAGGACAAGACCTCTCCCTTTATTCCATGACTGGTAAGTTTATTCAAGAGCCTTTGGTGTGGGACCTTGTCAATAGCCTTCTGAAAGTCCAGATAAACAATGTCAACTGGATCCCCCTTATCCACATGCTTGTTGACACTCTCAAAAAAATTCCAACAGATTAGTGAGGCATGATTTGCCCTTGTAAAAGCCATGTTGGCTCTCCTTTAGCAGCGCCTTCTCTTCTATGTGCCTATTAATTCTATCTGCGGTAGATGTAGCTACTATTTTCTGCTTGCCGGTGTACCAATATATTGGGCTGTTGTTCAGGAGGATTAGGTAACCAGAGGTGCTTGTTCTTGTTTCTATGTCCCCGGCCCAATCTGCGTCGGCGTAGCACGATAGCTCAGGCCCGTCAGTTATCTCTGGGGTCAACAGCAGGCTTGCATCCATTGTACGCTTCATGTACCTTAACAGTCTCTTGACGGCGTTCCAGTGATGGACCTTTGGATGCTCTGGTGTCGTGAAAGCAGGTTCATGGCCAAAGTTATGTCAGGCCTGGTCCAACTAGCAATGTGCAGTAATGACCCAATGGTCGATCTGTACAGTGTGTTTTCCTCAAACGCTTCTCCATCATTGTGTGTGTTTTTCTGGAAGTCTGTCTGCATGGGTGTCCCACAAGGGTTGTTGTCTGCCATGTTACAGCTTCCCAGCAGCTCCACTATCTTTTCCTTTTGGGACATTGCAAAGCCATTTTGCATTTTGGACATCTGCACGCCCAGGTACCTATCTATCTTCCCTAGGATCTTTAGTGAGAAATGTTCCTGGAGACTTCTGGTGAACTCATCACATTTGGATATGCTGTTTCCAAAGTATAACAGGTCATCGACATATACCAGCAGTTTCTCTATCTCATCCTGGGACTTCCTTGTGAAAACACATTTATCTGATGTGGTGGTGATGAAACCTATCTGTTCCAGAACCTTGGATAAGCACTCATACCACCTCTTCCCAGATTGTCTGAGTCCATACAGGCTTTTATGGAGGAGTCAGGTTTCCGCTTCATTCTTCCCGAAGCCAGGGGGTGCTCTCACATAGATCTCCTTGTCCAATTGAGCATGCAGGTATGCGGTCTGCACATCGAATTGGTACATGTGTTCTTTCAGTACAGATGCCAGCACCAACGCAGCCTTGACATTCTCTGGTCTCACTGTTGGTGAATACATGTCAGTGTAGTCATCTGGGTACTTTGGGGCAAACTTCTGTGCCACAAGTCTGGCTTTGTACAGGGTTTGGTTGTCTTTTAGTGGCTTAACCTTGAACACCCATTTCATTCCAATTGTCTTCTGTTGCTCTGGAACCTTTGCGGTTGTGTACACGTTCAGGTCTCTGACGCTCTTCATCTCCTTTTGCATGGCGGCCTCCCAATTCTTTCTTTCCTTTTGTGGCAGTGGGAGGATATCTTCGTATTTCTCGGGTGCGGTTAAGTTGTGATCGATGGTCATCACGAAATCCCCTAGCCCCTTGGGTGGTTGGTTTCTGGTTGACCTTACCAGCCTCTGGCGTTGAGTGTCAGAAGTCCTGGGTTTGTCCTTGCTCTCGGTGGGGCGTGTGCTTAGGGCAGTGTGTTCCTCCTCATCGTGGGGATTTGGTTTGTGTCCTGACCCATTGAGGTCGTGGCCTGAGGTCTCTCTTTGACTGCTACTGATTGTTTGCTCTACGGTCAATGTTTCATTTGAGTGTAGTCTACCTCAGTTGGCGTTCTCATGGAAGCTTGCCGATCTGGATACTACTAGTTTGAGGTTGGAGTCCAGGAACCAGTTGGCCTTTGAACCTGGTTCATATCCCAGGTACCTTAACCTCCTTGATACTTTGATACTTTGTCCCCTTTTCTCCTCAACTGTTTTGGGATATGCACATCAGCAAAGACTCCAAAAATGTGAAGGTGGGACAATCTGGGTTTTCGGCCGTACATGATCTCATACGGTGTTTTTCCTATGACACTGTCTGTTCAAGGTATAGTTAAAATACAATAGTGCTTCTCCCCAGTATAAGAAGCTCAGTCCGGCATCTTCCAGCACACATCTGACCATGGTCTGGAGCACCCCGTTTCTCCGCTCAGCAACCCCATTTTGAAATGCCGAGAATGGGGCGGTCTTGTAGTGTATCATTCCTTTGTCGTTGATCCAGTTCTCGAATTCCTTTGAGAGGAATTCTGATCCCCGATCCATCATTATCCGTTTTATTTTGATGTTGTACTGCGTTTCTGTTCTTCTATAGAATTCTTTGAACTTGGAGAGCATCTCTCCTTTGGTCTTCAGTGTGTACACGAAACTATACCTACTGAAGTCATCGATGATTGTCAAGAAAAACCTCTTTTGGCCTAGGGAGCTTTTCAGGGGATCAACGAGGTCCATGTGTATTAACTCAAAAAGGTGGTCGTCCTTTCTATTGGATGTTTTCGGCCTTGGAGAGGACTTTGATTTGGCCCACTTGCACATAGAACACTCTAGGTAGCTATCACAATGCTTCACCTTGAGGCCTTCGGAGCACTCTAGCATTTTCTTTATAATGGGGAAACCTATATGCCCCAGTTGTCGATGTAGTAGATGTACACAATCATCATGTATGGGTGTGCCTATCGATAGGCGAGGTGTCCCATGGGTCATGCCAGTGGCTCCTTCTGTGAGTCTGTCATGGGGGTCTTCCACTTCAATTTCCTCATCATCGACCATGTCTATGGCATCCGGGGCATCCCCTTCTGTGTTGACGTCTTCTTCCCCTTCTGTGCCTTCATCGTTCTCTCCTCGGTCAATGATGTTGATGCTGACATTGTTGCTCTCCCCATGGGCAACAAGCATTGCATTCTGGTACATGTAGTTGAGACAGGTTGATATTACATCTGACAGATCACTTCCCGAACAGCTCCTGTAAGCCACATCGGAGTCCTCTTGGACCTGGCAGTGCCCTTTTTTCTTTTGGGTATGCATTCCAATTGGGCCTCTGTTATTGTTTTTGTAAACAGCCTCCATGCCTTTTAGAGTGTTTGGACTCTCTCAATTTTCCCTTTCAGCTTCTTTTTTACTAGTTTCCTCATCTTTGGGAAATTTCCTTTTTGAAAATTTAAGGTCTCTGTGTTAGATTTTATCAGTGACTTGCGGTCTATGATCAGGTTAAAAATAATTGAGTTGTGGTCACTGTTCCCTATTGGATCAGTCACATTAACATCTTGCACCAGATCCTGAGTAATACTCAGGATCAAGTCAAGGATTCTTGTACCTCTAGTTGGGTCTTCAACCATCTGTCCCAGGGAACAATCATTTAGCATATCTAGGAACTTTGTCTCTTTATCATGTGCTGAACAACAGTTCACCCAGTCTATGTGAGGGTAATTGAAGTCCCCCATTATAACCAGGCTTCCCTTTTTGGATGCCTCCTTTACAACATCCTCCAACTGCCAGTCTCCCTCAGGAGTTTGGGTCGGAGGCCGATAGTATATGCCTACTGTTAGACCATCCTTGTGGCCTGGTACTCTTACCCACAGAGTTTCTAATGGTCACTCCAAATCACCTAGATATTCCAATTCGTACGATTTTATCAAGGCTACACCACCTCCTGTTTGCCCCTTCCTATCCTTCCTGTACAGTTTGTAGCCTGGGATAACTGTATCCCATTGGTTATCATCCATCCACCAGGTTTCAGTGATGCCAATAATATCAATATTTTTATCTATTGCTAAGTATTCTAGCTCCCCTATTTTGTTCTGGAGGCTTCTGGCATTTGCATACAAGCATTTATATATGCTTTTCTGATACAGTATTTTGAGTCCAGTTGCATTGTTAGACTGCCTCTTGCATCCTTCTGCTAGAGTGCTGGTGACTAGCTCTTCGCTCTGCTCAGTAATTTTTGCATCCTCCTCACTACTCAAGTACATGCTTTCCTGAACCGGATGCTGCCCAGCTCCTGTCGGCTTTCCTCCAGTTATCAGTTTAAAAGTTGCTCTGCAGCCTTTTTGATGTTGAGTGCCAGCAATCTGCTCCCATCATGGTTCAAGTGCAACCCATCCCCCCTGAACAGATTTGGCTTGTCCCAAAATGTTTTCCAGTTCCTGACAAATCTGAAGCCCTCCTCTTGACACCACCGCCTCATCCATGCATTGAGGCTTCTGAGCTCTGCCTGCCTAGTAGGTCCTGCACGAGGAACAGGCAGCACTCTTGAAAATGCTACATTGGAAGTCTGGGACTTCAATCTTCTTCCTAACAACCTGAATTTGGCTTCCAGGACCGACTGCTTGGCCTTCCCAACATCATTGGTACCAACGTGTACCATGACCACTGGCTCCTTCCCAGTTCTCTCTAACAAGCTATCTAGATTTCTTGTGATGTCTGCAACTTTTGCACCTGACAGGCAAGTCACCATACGGTTGTCATGTGCATCACAAATCCATCTCTCTGTATTTCTAATTATTGAATCACCTAGTACAAGGAGCCTCTCTCCTGCAATCTGTTCATCTACATGCACCTCATCAACTATATTAAGGGAGAGGACTTCAGTTTGAACCATAACAATAAATCAAAGTTTCTTTTACAGTAAGTTATGACATACAGGCTGAAATCCTGTTGCTTTATTTATTTATTTCGATATTTCTATGCCGCCTTATTCATCACAGGACGACACAAGGCGGCCTCCAACAAGTTAAAAAATTGACACATTTAAACAATGATAAAAAACATCAATTAAAACATTAATTAAAAACACAGGAAAAAACACAAGATTAAAAGTTTCCTAACAAGATTAAAAGTTTCCTAGGTTGCACTGTATTAAGCCCATTGAATCAGTAGAGATTTGATGAATTAAATTCTCCATAAGTGTCATTGATTCAAACAGGCCTATTAAAGTTACAATTTACAGTTACTTTAACATGGTAAATTACAACTAGAGCAGGCCATTTTCACTCTATGGAAATTACAAAGGAGTTGGTTTACCAAATCCCCAATGATTCAGTGTGCCTACTCTAGTGCAACTTAATATACTAAGCTGCGGATTCCGCATGCCCAATTGGCATAGAACCTTGGCAGAGGTTAAACCAGTCGAGCAAACTCCTGGCCACTGGCCCTTGCCAGTATGGAAATCGGGGTGTGTGTGTGTGTGTGGATTAATAATCAGAGGGTTGATTCACCCACATCTGACCTGACCAGCGATTCTGCGGAGAGAAGCAGATCACTAACCTCCGTTACGTATTAGGCAATTACTGACTCACAGATCAGCCCAAGCTCTAGTGCAAATAGAGGCCATATTTACTCTGGTGTAAGCCTCGAACAATGGTTTTCCCCTGTCAGTGTTTGCCCGAGTTAATTAACTTCCCCAAGAGAGATTTCCCATTAACCCAAGTAAATGGGTGATGTGATTTTCTGTCAGATGACGATTCTATCCCGTTTTGCCTTCTGATCTATATATGATGATGCTTTTCCCTCAATAAACCACTGATCTAATCTCGCTCCATACTGCCTCGTATCGTTACTTGATCAGTCTCCTCCGGGACCTCACGGCCGCCCAACGGCCCCAATTCTACATCTGGTGACCCCAAGACGTGATCTTACCCGAGAGTAAGCGATCACACGGTCCGGTTCTGCGCATGAACCGCGTCCAATCATCCCGGAGGACAGCGCGGCAGCCCGGTCGGTAAGCCAGCCGATCGGGAAGACGGCCCAAGCGGCGGGGCATTACAGAAGAGGCATCCTACAGCTTGCTCCCGACTTTCGCGGCAGGCTTGCAGTAACGGAAAAACGCGTTCCGCTCAGGGTCAGCTGTGAACCCCTGACAGCGCAGAGGCCACCGAGGGCCCGTGGCAGCAGGCCACGCTCCGAGCTCTACCCAGACAATCGTCACGCAAAACCTATTGCCTGAACTACAGACGCGTCGACCCGTCCCGAGGAGGAAACTTCAGAGGACCCCGCAGGTAATATGGGGACTTGTCCTCAGCGGCAACGTCCGTCCTCTAGCCAAAGAATTCATGAGGAAGAATTCAAAATCCTGGCCAGGGTATATCAGACACGCTTTCACAGTGGAGAGCTAGCGAGACTTTTGGTGTACTTAAGGGAACACTGCCTGCTTTACCCAGAAGTAGGTACGCTAACCCTTCAGCTCTGGGATCAGATAGGAGACTGCATTCAGCAACCCCTGAAAGCTCCAGAGGGCATAATTCGTACATGGAGTAAATGTAGGAAGCTCTTAGCGGAGGTAGATCCAGTCCGGGTAGAGGCCAAAGAACCCCCAGCGCCAGTAGAGCCATCGGCGCCCACGGCGCTCTAACCGTCATTTTTATTTTTATTTTATTTATTTATTTAGTCGTATTTATATATGCCGCCCACTCAGGCAGAACCCGACTCAGGGCGGCATTACAACAAATTCTAAAAACATATAAAAACACTTTAAAAACCCCATATCCCACCCACTTAAAAAAAAACCCTTATCCCACCCATCCATCCCACCCACTCTACAAAAGGAAGAGAGAGTTCTTAATTCTTTACGTAAGCCAGCAGGCGGGGACCGTGATCCCATTCGGGCCCCACACCTGCCCTGCCAGCCAGGTCTTCAATCCTTTCCTGAAGGGCAGCAATTCTCTTTGAAGTCTTAGATCTGTTGGCAGGAGGTTCCAGAGAGTTGGTGCGGCCACGGAGAAGGCCCTCCTTCGGGTGCTAGACAGATGTGCACCCCTAACTGATGGCACCATTAGAGAGCCCCTCCGGTCCACTCTGGTTGGACGGGCAGACACTCTTGGGACGATGCGGTCTCTAAGGTATCCTGGCCCACTGCCATATAGGGCTTTAAAGGTCAAAACCAGCACCTTGAATTGCACCCGGAGACAAACTGGTAACCAGTGCAGCTCCCGAAGTAGCGGTGAGGCATGGGCATATCGCCCACATCCCATCACCACCCGGGCTGCCGCATTCTGGACCAGCTGCAGCCTCCAAATGGTCGTCAAGGGCAGCCCCATGTAGAGCGCATTACAATAATCTAGTCGGGAAGTAACCAGAGCGTGGGTGACCATAAGCAAGGAGCCCCGGTCCAGGAGCATGCGCAATTGGCGAATCACCCGAAGTTGGGCAAAAGCCCTCCTGGCCACAGCCGCCACTTGTCCTTCCAGCAGCAGCCGTGAATCCAGAAGGATCCCCAAGTTGCGCACCTGGTCTGTCTGGGGCAAAACCGCCCCATCCAGTACCAAAGGTGGTAACTCCCTGGATAACACGGGGCCCCTTATCCACAGCCACTCTGTCTTGCTGGGATTCAGCCGAAGCCCATTGGCCCCCATCCAGACCCCAATGGCCTCCAGGCATCTGGATAGGATTTCAACAGCATCACTGGGGTCCCCACGGGCCGAGATATACAACTGGGTGTCATCCGCGTACTGATGGTACCGCACCCCGTGGGAACGAATGATCTCACCCAGTGGCTTCATGTAGATGTTAAATAAGAGGGGAGAAAGCACCGAGCCCTGAGGAACCCCATACTTGAGGGACCTAGGGCTGGACCTCTCACTCTCTAACCACACCGACTGGGTACGGCCCTCCAGAAAAGAGGAAAACCAGGACAACACAGTGCCCTGGATCCCCAATCCTTTGAGCCATTCCAGAAGGATACCATGGTCGACGGTATCGAAGGCCGCTGAGAGGTCAAGAAGAGCAAGGACGGATGGATAACCCCCGTCCCGCTCCCGCCAGAGATCATCCATTAGTGCGACCAATGCCGTCTCCGTACCATACCTGGGCCTGAATCCTGATTGAAAGGGGTCTAGATAATCCGCTTCCTCCAGGACACTCTGCAGCTGGCGCGCCACCGCCTTCTCCAAAACCTTACCCAAAAAGGGCAGGTTGGAAACCGGCCTGTAATTGTTAAGGACAGCTGGGTCAAGGGATATTTTCTTCAGGAGGGGGCGCACCAAAGCATGTTTTAATGGTGCAGGAAATACCCCCTCCCGTAAGAATGTCATTACAGTTTAAGCAGAGTAGTGTAGGGAGCTTTCCCTCGGTGACAGCTGCAGACGTCACCGATGGAATGCATGGAATGGGAAGCGCAGGCGCTTCTCTGACAGCTACAGGTTCCCAAACTAAGAGTGCCCTTCAGCGCACAGTTGAGGAAGAGATCAAGAAGGGGGATTTGCCAGCAGAAGAACTAGCTGAGCTTAGTCAGATTTGTCCAATTCGCTTGGAAATGGATGCCCTCACAGGGCAACAGCAGGTAGTTCATTCACCAGTCCCGTATAAGCTTCTCATGGCTATACGGAAGGCCATTTCAGAGACAGGGCTACAGAGTCGCTTCACTAGGGGCACGCTTCAGCAAGTGTGCGAGAATACCATGTTCATCCCGCACGACTGGAAAGCCGTCATGCGGATGATGCTCAACCCCAGCCAGTATTTGCTATGGGACAGCGAGTATCGCCTCGAGGCTCAGACAAGGGCTGCCAGGATGGGAGGCACAGTACTTCCTGACCAGTTATATGGTTCAGGTGCCTTCGAATCCATCGATGCACAGACCAACTTGCCACTTGCCACCCTTCAAATGTAAGCCGAGGCGGCCTTCAGGGCTTTTCTCAAGGTTCCAGCAACTGGCAAAGCGGCCAAAAATTACACCGCAGTCAAACAGGGAGCCCAGGAGTCCTACATGGACTTTATCAATCGCTTAGAGGAAGCGATCAGTAGGCAGATCGATAACGAGCAAGCCCAACAAGAGCTCATGATGAAATTGGCCAAAGACAATGCCAATCTCGACTGCCGTAAAATCTTGCAGTCACTGGGTAATCGTCCCGACTTGACTCTCACGGACATGATTAGAGCTTGCGCCTACGTTGGCACAGAATCCTACAAAATGGGTCTGCTGGCGGCAGCGGTGCAAGGGGGTAGGAAACCCAAGAGCAGAAACCAAGGGGCATGTCACAATTGTGGCAAGATCGGTCACTACGCTAGGGAGTGCCGATCCAAGGGAGGCGGACAAAATTCCGGCCGTTCCAAGGCTCCAACCACCCCGTGTCCAAGGTGTAAGAAAGGCTACCATTGGTCCAGATACTGTCCGAATTCAGGAAACCGGAACACGGGCACGTCTCTGGCCCTGGTCCAAACAGAGGCTTCCCTTGCTCTGGGCGAGTCAGAGCTAGATTAGATTCCGATCACATTCCTAGCATTGCGAAGGCACAGGCCAGCCCCAGGAGTAGTACAGGGCTAGAATTGACTTGCCAGGCGGACGTCACATGCGACCTGCCAGGCACAGTCTATCTGGTGGACTCCCAGTACATGGGACTCCTGCCCAAGGGCTTTATAGGTTTAGTTTTGCCTCGCAGTGTAGCAGGAGCACGCGGAATTCTTGTAATTCCGGGAGTCGTTGACTCCAATTTTTCAGGCATTCTCCAAGTCCAGCTTTGGACACACCTACCCCAGACAATTCACAAAGGAGACACATTAGCGCAACTGATTATGGTTCCTTGTCACTCGCCAGCAGATAGCCAGGGAAGGCTCAGGGACAGCTCAGAGTCCGGGTCAGAAGACCGCTCGAGCGCAAGTGAGGCAGTGCAAGGATACCAAGTCTTAGCGACAGTGGAGACCAACATAGAGTGGAAACAGCGACCAGTTATTGAGGTATTTTTGAATAAAAAATCATTCTCAGGGTTGTTAGATACCAGAGCTGACGTCAGTGTGGTCAGCCGAAGCCAGTGGCCACGGGAGTGGGCCATTGAGCCGGTCTTCGATGTGTGGGGGGTAGGCGGCATCCAAGAAGCGTTTAGGAGCCGGGAGTGGGTGGAAGTCACGATCCCAAAGGCTGACGGCACAGCGGTCATTCGGCCGCACATTCTGGACGTGCACATCAACCTTTGGGGGCGAGACATTTTACAGCAGTACGGTGCTACTCTTACCTTCGGGTAATGGCGTTGCCACTTAAATGGCTCACCAATACGCCATTCTGGGTGGAACAATGGCTGGTAGTGGGAGAGAAATTAGTCGCCCTAAAGCAACTGGTTAAAGAACAGCTAGACGCAGGACACATAGAGCAGTCCACTAGCCCTTGGAATTCGCCTATTTTTGTCATCAAAAAGAAGTCAGGGAAGTGGCGACTCCTCCACGATCTCAGAGAGATCAATAAATGTATACAGCCAATGGGTCCGCTTTAATGCGGCATCCCAAATCCAAATATGATTCCCGAGGGGTGGGAGATCCTAGTTGTAGATCTCAAGGATTGATTTTACACCATTCCCTTAGACCCCAGGGACAGGGAAAGGTTCGCCTTTACGGTGCCGGTTGTGAACCACAGCGAGCCCACGCAGCGTTACGCGTGGAAATTATTGCCACAGGGGATGCTCAATTCGCCCACCCTGTGCCAAATTTATGTTCACAACACACTGGCAAAGTTTCGAAACCTTCATCCCACAGCCTTAGTATGCCATTTCATGGATGATATCTTGGTCGCAGTGCCGCAACTCGGCAGCGAAATGTTTGCAGACCTCCAGGCCAGCCTGGGGGAGAAAGGGTTACTCATTGCCCCAGAGAAAGTGCAGAGAACCGAGCCCTTCTCATACTTGGGTCATCAGCTTCTCCGCTCCTTCGCAGCACCAGTTTTGCCCCAGATCAACTTAAAAGACTCAGTCACCTTGGTAGAATTACAGCAAGTTTTGGGTAACATCAATTGGGCCAGACCGTATTTCCGATTGGATACGGATCTTCTGAAACCGCTCTTCTCGCTGCTCACGCTAGGCAAGCAGCCGGCAGACCGGATACAAATTCCTCGAGAGGCACGCTTGGCTCTCGAGAAAGTCAACCAAATTCTCAGCCAAAGGTGGGTGGACAGGATTGCTCAGGGGCCATATGCCCCGATCCTGAACTTGTACATCGTTCGGGCCGGATCCATGTTCACCGGAGCCCTAGGAGTGGACTCTGAGAAAGGGGCGAGTATCGTGGAATGGGTGTACTTGCCAAACACCTCTTCCCAAAACATCGTTCCTCCCCAAGAGTTGGTCTCCGCGGTGGTTTACCGCGGAAGGCTGAGAGCTAGGGACATTTCAGGGCACGACTTAGCAAAGATCGTGGTCCCGTTCACCAAAGAGCAGGTTCAGCAATTGATGCAGCTCGGTGACTCGCTTCCAATTGCTTTGGAAGGATTCACCGGATGCTTGGCATACCACTTGCCAAAAGACCCCAGACTTGTCTCGCTTCAAACGCAGACATTCAGCTTGTTCGAATTGCTCTCGCTGGTTCCACTTCAGGGGGCCAGAACGGTTTTTACTGATGGGGGTCGCACATATGGTGTCTTAACTTGGCAGGAGGGCCAGGCTTGGCGCACGCTGTTAACTCTTCCACAGAAGTCCGCGCAGCGGGCAGAGTTGGCAGCAGTGAACCTTGCCTTGCGCACCTTCGCCAAAGAGCGCCTAAACATCATTACTGACAGTCAGTATGTTAGGAATTTGCTTCACAGTCTACCGGGAGCATACATCACTCCCGCGATAGACAAAAACTTGCTGAGTTTGTTCCTCACAGCTGAATTTCACTTGCGAAACCGCACGGAAGCGCTCTATATTGCCCACATCCGAAGTCACCAGGACCTGCCGGGTCCAATCTCCGCGGACAATAGCAGAGCGGATGCGGCTGCAAAGGAAATTCAGCAACGTTCAGTTTTAGGTGTTTTCACTGCTCCGATTCAGAGTCATGCATTCTTTCATCAGAATGCCAAAGCGCTCGCCAGACAGTTCAATCTGCCACTTTCTCAAGCCCAAGGCATAGTTCGCTCTTGCCAGCATTGTGCAGGGGCACCGGGGGGGGGGCCTTGTGGGGGGTCAACCCACGAGGGACGGAAGCTAACCAGGTGTGGCAAATGGATGTCACGCATGTCCCGCAGTTTGGCAGATGGCAGTACATGCACGTTTGCATTGATATTTTTTCACAATTCGTTTGGGCGACAGCGCAGAAAGGGGAGACAGCTTCCCACGTGGAGCAGCACCTCCTTTCCTGCTTCGCGGCAATGGGCAAACCACGGCACGTGAAAACCGATAACGCCCCGTCCTACAGCTCTAGGCAGTTGGCTAACTTCATGGCCACCTGGGACATTAAGCATACTTTTGGCGTTCCTTACAATCCGCAGGGGCAAGCGATTGTGGAACGAGTCAATCGGATGCTCAAGTCCTACATTGACAAACAAACAGAAAGGGGGGAGCCACCAGCCCTCCCCAAGTCACAGGGTCAGGCACAGCATTGTCTGAATAAGGTATTGTTCACCTACAATCACCTTAATGTTTTTTCCGATTGCACACCGCAGGAGAAACACTTCCGCCGTTCGGAAGCTCTCCCGCGACCGATGGTCCGATACCGGGTGCCACCGGACCCTTCCTGGAGGGGCCCGGCGCCACTCGTAACCTGGGGAAGAGGGTATGCTGCAGTTATGTCTCCTACAGGTGTCATCTGGATTCCAGCTCGGTGCGTTAAGCCTCATTTGGAACCACATGGCGTGGACCCAGACCGACCCGAGTCCGATCCTGGAGATGGAGGACCTCACCCTGACCGAGGGGACCCGGCGGGAGAAGCGGTGACTGTGGACGACAGCACCGAGGATCACCTGGGGGATGGTCAAGACCCTTTGCAGTGAGGCCCAGGACGCCCTCCAACGCGAGGAGAGGGAGCCGACACCGGAGAATTTCGTAGCTGCAGTCTTTGCCCAGATTAATGCCAACTACATGGCAGTCACCATCATCCTGACCCTCTCCCTACTTGCGGGGGGAGGCGTTCAGGCAGCCTCACTAAAGGCCAACGGTTTGATGCCAGGCGAAGATCTTTCTGCCCGGATGCACTACAACCTATGGGAAAGGTTGGCAGGTCTCGTCAACCAGTCCGATTTTTGCCTGAAGCAGGACGCGGGTTCTGCCTCAATTTTGAGCTCCTGCCTCATCCCTGTGTGACACACTCTGGACGCACGCACCAGGGATGGCGACTGGCTGCTGAGGCAGATTTTCGGTCCGCATCTCCCTGCGAGCTTCACAGCATACGCTCGCTGGGGAATGCAGCTGACTATGACTTTGCCGGCTGACGCAGCCACTCTCCACACTCCTCGAGTGGCGGTCAGTCTGAACTCTACTTGTGCTCGAATGACCGGCTGCTCTGCAGTCGGCCGAACTCGGCGCCGCTGCCTTGACGCTGGCAGCGGCAACTGGACTTGTGATAAACCAGAGACACTTGGTTCAATGTATGCTCATGTTACCCTACCTTTAGGTTGGTTCTTTACATGCAATCAGTACACTTGGAACTACATTCCCGCAAATGTATCAGTCGGTTGACACTGTTACTCCCCACTAAGGATATGATTGTCCCAAGCACAAATGTTTCCTCACTCATACGACACACTCGTGCCACCCAGTTAGACAGCTCATGTGATAGCAGCATTAGGGTTCTGAGTCCAGCTGAATACATCTCGTTGGCAGTCAGCATACTTGGCGTGCCAGGCTTAGCCGTCGGCAACGCTCGGAGAATTGGTCAATTGGCTTGCGGATTAGCAAAAGCCATTAACCATGCCTCCTCAGCGATAGCGCTGCTCAACCAGGAGCAGGCAGAGCTTCGCCATTTACCTATTTTTTAAAAAAAAAACTTAACTTTTTTTTAATGCTCCAGATGCTTAAACATGCAAGCCTTCAGCATTCAAGAATCAAATCCAGGTTTCTTAGCTCTGCTCTCCTGTTTACTTACTACCTTTGCTGGTTTTACTTCTGTCATTTTGCTAGTAGGTGGTCTGGAAAATCAAACAGATCTATAGCAATCACATTCCTGCGATAATATTATTTCAACCCGCGTGTGGAGTCTTTTCCTTCTAGCATCAGTCATTCGTTTGTGATGATGCACATTTTATTCTTCCAGCATCAGTTGCCTTAAGAGGAAATGCACATCCAAAGGACCTGTCAGTTGAACACCAACTGGTTAGCAGACTTACAGACAAGGAAGTGCCTGTGGTATGTGGGGTAGTTCAGAAGTCAACAAAACGCTTGGCACAGGGCAGTTGTCTGTGGAAACTGGGGAAAGGATAAGAAATTGACAAGGACGATGACAGATAAAGCCAATCAAGACAAGGCAGGGAGATTCTAGTGTATAGAATCTCTCAAACAAAACGTAAGTCTTCCTCATATGCATTTTAAAATGGTACTGGTGAAAAACAATCTCATTTCTGTGGCTGCATAATGACTACAGCTACTTTATTCGGCTACATGGGCAACATTGTTTGAATTGACTTTAGAACATATGTTAAAATAAGACAGAAACCTGACAGCACTAACATTGAAAAGGCAATATAAATAGAAGCAAGTATAATTATTGTGATAAGAAGCTTTAAAGCAACACTACTAAGTCTTCGGCTATAAACAGAGATGAATGCCGAACCCTAGAGTCAGATACAATTGGCTTCCAAGCAAGGATGATCTTTACCTTTAACTTTAGTAAGTCTAGTAAAATGTGCTATGTATTGAGAGGCGGGATGATACTTGTACTAAGACAAGCTGTTTTAGTACAATGTTACACAAAACCAGTAGTGGGCTCCAAATTTTTTTACTACCACACTGTGGGTGTGGTATGGTGGGTGTGGCCAGGGGGAAAGCCCTGTGTTGCACCTGAATTAGGACTACTTTATTTCAAAATTTGGATGGGCAGGGCCAGCCAGAATTTCTGCTACCGGTCCTGGCAAACTGGTGCGAACCTGCTGATGCCCACCACTGCACAAAACCCTTAAGATGTACTTAAAAATATACTTAAGAATGAAAAGAGAGGAAGGATAGATTTCATATGTAGTTTCTGAAGACTGAAGTTAATATTAGATACTATGTGATGACTGGAGTTCAGGCTTCCAGGCAGATTCTTAGTGCCGGATAAAAATAAGTCATACACAATACTGGAAATATTGTAATCCAGTGTTCTGACCTAATCTGACAATTCTCTTTGAAATATATTAGGAATTAAAAGTAAGACAATCTGCCCCAAATCTTTCTATCTTTGCACTGATGAGAAACAGAGAAATGCATAGTAATTACATTTCTATAATGTTGATTTACATGGTATATTTTTATCAGCTTCAGATGCCTTAGGCATGGGTGTGCTTTATGAAGAAAGCTCTGTGAATTCACTACATCTGAACCAAGACCTCTACAGAAATGCATTTGTAGCTGGAGAGATGAACAGGTCACATGTAAATAATCTGACGCCACACTTCCAAGATACAGTGAATTGCTCTTGCGAAGGGAATCTGACTCGCCTGTTCAACACATCCTTAATTCTTCTTCCTGAGAGAAACTGGACTGCCCTACTCACCGTGATTGTGATTATTGTAACCATTGCTGGAAATATTCTCGTCATCATGGCTGTGTCATTAGAGAAAAAGCTACAGAATGCTACAAACTATTTCCTGATGTCCCTTGCCATAGCTGACATGCTCTTGGGTTTTCTAGTTATGCCTATATCCATGCTAACCATACTATACGGTGAGTAACAGGAGCATTCTTTTATAAGTTCCATAGGTGCTATACTATTAATACAATTGGAATTAGTATTAGCTATACTAATCAAAACAAAAGTGACCTAGAACTCATGAAAAGGAAGACTGTGAAAAGCACTGCATGCAAAAATGAGAGATCTAGTCAAAGGTCTTGCAGGGTTGTTCTGCCAGTGCAACTATCTCTGTCAATAGATCTTGTCTTAGAATACAGTACAGTGAAACACCACTTTACGGATGGATCCCAGGGACTGGGATTACTACACAGAATAGAAATCCATAGGAAACGATGGCCTGCTTCACGGACAAAACTTGTGATACGGACCGGGTTTCCCTAGGGTGCAAAGCTTTTTTGGCCTGCTTGGGCACCCTCTGCCACTTTCCATGGTGGCGGGAGGGTATTTGGAGCATTTTCACTCTGCTTTTGGAATTTTCCGTCCTGTTTTCGGTGCGATTCGGCAGCTTAAAAGTAGCATTCGACTGACTGTTGGGCCATTACCACAGCTGGCCACTAGAGGGAGCAAAACACAGTTTCCCATAGGAAAGCATTGAAAATCATTTTCTTCTGTTCTGAAGGTCAGAAAAAAGCACAAAAAATCCACTTTTTCTGTTCAAAATTCTTCATAAAATGCACTTTGGAATTTTTCTCTACTTTATAAAGAATTTGAACATTTAAGCCATTATTTTTGGCTTTTTTTCCTAAGGTCCAGAATGGTGTTTTTCCCCCAATGCATTCCTATGGGAAACCGCAGTTTGCTGAAGAGAATATAATCCAATTAATTGCTAGCCTCTCTAGGTCATTGTTAGGCCTCAGCTCAGAGAAAATATACCTTTGATATGAAGCTATCATAATGTCTAAAAGTGACAATGGACAATCAAAATGTAATGCAAAATCCCAATGCAAAAGGAAGCTACACATTTTTATGATGTGCTTTCTATAATTAAAATGTTCTGACACTATAATTTTAGAGTATGAAGTGAGAGTGGTTAACAATTCAGATCCTACACTCAAAGAAGTCAGACTGAAAAACTGGTCGTCCTTTATGCTGTGGGGAGGGTGGTGGTGTCTAAGGGCTCACATATCACACACCAACTGTTTAGTTAGTTCAGGTTTTAAGAATAAATAAAAAAGTGTGGAAGTAAGTACCCATATCTTTTAGGAGACAAATAAATGCCTGTTGATGTTATTTTAAAGATCATCCTCCTGCTCCAACAGGAAGCTTTGTGAGAATGCACATATTTTGCATATGTAAATCTCAACATGTTTCCTTCAGCTAGTAATCCTTCTGGGCTGATGTTAAAAGTCCATGTAGAGTTCTTAGTGGTGCTATGGAGGCGCTTTCCCCCTGCTATCTTCAGTAGTTCCCAAAATTGAACTACTACTACTACTACTACTACTACTACTCTTTCCCTCCCAATTGGATGTTGAGGGAGATGCAAGATTGCATCTTGTTCTGGAACTTTTAGTGGGCTCCACTGGTGTTATCTCTCCACCTTCCTATGGGTCTGCCTCATGGTCTTTGTTCTTCTCCTCTTTCCACATATGCATTGTAAGGTGTGGAATTCCAAGACATTCTCTCCAAATGGGCAAACCACTTTATTTGTTGTCTCTCTGTGTAGTGCAAGATTGGTTCTGTTCCAATTCTTTCCCTTATAACCCTGTTCCTGATTTTATCTGTAGTCACTCCAGCAGCCTTCTTCAGACATCTCATTTCCGTGGTGACCAGCTTTTTATTATATTTTGTTGTAAGTGCCCATGTTTGGCACTGGTAACATAAGGTGGGAATTAATATGCTTTGTACAGGGTGTTTCTTTGTGTTGATCAGTATTGCCTTGTGCTGTAAGAGCAAAGCTAACTGTCCCAATATTTGGTTTGTCTTATATGAGGTGTCTGGCGGGCAATGGTCCATGGGGTTGCAAAGGGTCGGAATCAACTGTGTGACTGAACAACAACAATATGATCCTTAATGCAACTGTAGGAGCATCTTCCCCTGCCAGACAGAAACTCACCTTCTCAAAAGAAGACTATGGGGTGGGGTAGGGAGAACATTATGCAGCAATCTGGTTTCCTGTGTTTGAGGAGTGGGGGATGATATCCAACCAACAGCTACATGATGTAGCCTGCTGTTTTTTTCTAACCTTGAGTCCAACTCTCTGTCCACTATGGCATAAGTCACAGGGACTGGGATCTCAACGTATGTAGATAATATTACTAGTAGGAAATGAATGCTATCTTGGGGATTAATCAAGTGATTTACATTCTGTAATATACTGATTGTTTACATAACTTATATAACTACAATTATTTATAAAGCAAAAGGATAAGGGAGAAAAAGCAAAAGGGAACAGTTGGTTATTTAAAAGAAACAATATCAGATAATTGAACTGAAAGTTTACCAGCATTTATGGTTTCATTTGTAGACATCTATAGCAAATGGTACACAAGTCTTAATAAAGGTGAATCTAAATCTATGTTCTCCGGTTTTATTGGCACAGCAATCAAGCTAGTAATCATGATATAAATAAAATAAAATAAAATAAAATAAAATAAATATAGGATAATAGTAAACACTAGCATATTTTAGCTCGGCCTTGCCGGGCAGTTTTTTTTTTGGTTAGGGGTGGTGGTGATTTGAATTTGTGTTTTTTGAATTTATTTGATTTATTTTATTTGATTTATTTTTTATTTGGATTTTTAAAATATTTTTTGACTGTTGCATACTCTTCCGGCCTCTAGGTGGGGCTGTGATTTAGAGTACTGCGATTGTCTTTCTTTCTTCAGTTCTGTTGCAGAGGCATGGAGGGAAGACGTCTTTTGCAAGTGCTCTTGATTTATTATTTTATATTTATTTATTTATTTATGCACATTTATATCCTGCCCTCCTGGTGGGTACACCACTCAGGGTGGCTAACAACAAAAAGGGAAAGGGAAGAGGGAGAAAATACAATAAGTAAAAAATTACAATATAAAACAGTTCAACAACAATAGCTAAAACAAGACCTAACAACCCAAGCTAAAACCAGCATTAAAACACAAACAAACAAACATATCATCATTAAAAAACAACCCTCCCCACCCTCCCCACGTTTTATTTTTTATTTTGGGGTGCTGGGTTGGGGGGTTTAACTAGAGAGTATCTGCTTAAACACCCACCCCCAAGTGTTTTTGCTTGTTCTTTTGTGTTTATTTTGGATTTTAGATGTGTTTTATTGTTTTGGATATTTCTGGTTGTTTTTTCCCCCTGTATTTATTTTTTAAATTTGTGATATTATTGTTTGTCGAGTTAGGTATTTTCATGTTGTAGATAGGTGTTTTTAGTGAGTTTTCATGATTTTTTGTTAGCCTTTGGTATTTTGGGTGTTTCTTGTTGAGTTTGTTGTTTATTGTTTTGCTGTTTACTGGGTTTATTTTATTTATTTGTTTATTTATTTGTTTATTTATTATTTTTGATGTTTGGCATTTTGGTTAACTGTTTTGTTTTGTTGTTGTTGTGTTTTGTGGGGTGAAGAATGTCCTGTTTGTCATTTCCTCTTTTCCCCATTGCTGTTTCGAAATTAGGTTTCGATGCAGTGATGGGGAAAAGGAAGAGTCAGCTTGCTCTTCGTCTGGTAAGGTTTGTCAGGTCAGTCGGGGGAGAAGGAGGCAGAGAAGAGCTATCTGCTTCACGATGGTTCTTTCCTATCGGCCTTCTTTTCCGTAGGCTTACCTAACGGGAGATCAGCAGGCAACGATCTGTAAGAGGTGGTTCTCTTCTTTGCAGATTGCTGGCTGCTGCTTTTCTATTACCTCCACCGCTGTTTCATGCTAGTTCTTGAAACAGTGGTGGGGGTAGTACAAAGGCAGCAGCCAGTCATTCTCCAGGGAGTGTGCTTCCCCTGACAAATTGCTGCCTGCTGCTTGTTTTTCCCCCACCCTGGCTCAACTTACCTTGAGGCCGGCGGTGGTCTCGCCATGTCTTCGGCGGGGTAACGGGAAGGAGAGGGAGTCCCTCTTCTCCCTGTTGCTCCGGGAAAGAAGGCCGGTGGTTGTCTTGCCGTGTTTTCTTGCGGGTTTTGGTCAGCGAGGCCGTGAGGCGCTGCGCAGCGTCTGCCTGCGGCGGCATTGGGTTTTATTTTATTTTATTTTTCACCCGCCGGCTTTTTCAGTGTTTTGCGTGCTCACACCCTTCAGCCTGATTGGCTGAAGTGGTCACAGCGCGGAGGACGCTGGGACTTGAATTTTTTTTATTTTGTTCGCGTTCATGTGGTGGCTTTTTTTCTGTGGCTCATTTTGTATTGGGCACGCCGGCTTTCCCAGCGTTCTCCTTGCTCTTGCCTGTCAGCCTGATTGGCTGAGAGGCGGCGCGGCACGAAGGACGTTGGGACTTGAAGTTGTTTTGTTTTGTTTGTGTTCATGGGGTGGTTGACCCACTAGCGATTGCTGGACCCTTGCGGTGATGGTTGGGCCAGGTAAAGGCAAGTGCGGGCGGCTCGGTATGGGATAGTATGGATGGGTGCGGGCGTGTATGCCGGAGTCCAACGGTTAACGTCCCTCCTTATAGGTAAAGATTAGCTCTACTGTGTCTACTCAGAGACAAAGAGCCTTGATGGTGCGGTGATTAAACTGCTGTACTGCAGCCAGAATGTTGTGAATTCGATCTTGACCAGGACGCAAGGTTGATGCAGCCTTCCTTCCTTCCAAGGTCAGTAAATTGATTACCCAGCATGTTGGGGGTAAAATGATAATTACCTTGTGAACTGCCCAGAGAGTGCATTAAACACCATGGGGTGGTATATAAGCATGATTGCTATTGCTATCTCCAAAATGTCCTGTTCTCAAAAGCCCTGCTGATTTCTTGTAAACTCAAGCCTATGGCTTCCTTCAGAAGGTCTGTCCATGTCACATTTAATCATCCTCTTTTCCTGTTGCCTTCAGCCTTTCCCAGCACTATTGCTTTTCCCAGTGAATATTCTCATTGACAATAACTGGCAATCTAAATTAGCCTTCGTTCTCTTTGTCCTGATAGGATTAGATTTTGGGTTACAGTCTCTAGTTAGTAGATATTATGCTTTGTCACTTAAATTTAATTATAGTTGAAGGAGAATGTTTCTTTTTCTTGTGATCTTGTGTTTTTAAATTATTTTAAAGCTCTATCAAGTATTTCTTGTTATTTGAACTTACTATATTTAAGCATTTCAAGTGACGTTTATGGTCAGAAGAGGTGACATAACATCTTACTTTGAAAAAACAACAACATTAAAAGTCTAAAAGTCTTTTTGTTTTCTCCAAACTAGAAATTGATCAAAATTGACCAGTTTCTCCTCCCCCCTTGTTCCTTTTCTACCTAATTATTTTTCATACCCCATATTGTATGCTTGCAAATAACTTTCCTCTTATTAGATCTTGAGATTAAAGTAGGAATGGTCAAGATAAATTTAATTTTCTTTTTTATATGATTCCAAATTATATTAATAAATACATTTTATGTGATTGTCAGAAATTATGACCTTCATTAATTAAAAAATGCCTGTGATCATTAATTCAACAATATTTTAGGAGTTGAAAGAAGGGGTATGGCTCTCAATGGAATATAAAAAAGATGATACTGGTGCCTTATTGGTGTTGATGTTGGCAGTTTTTAAACTTACGTACATATAGTATATTACTAATTCTTGCCGCTGCCGGAAAACCACCCCCAGCCGGGGGGTGAGGAGGAGGAAAGTCGGCCGAGCGGCGGGAAGGCCAGCCATCGCCGCCGGTGGACAACCACCCCCAGCCGGGGGGTGAGGAGGAGGAGAGCCGGCCGAGCGGTGGAAAGGCCAGCCATCGCCGCCACCACGAGGCTTCCAGCTGGGGGTACCCACCATCTACAGCTCTAGCCGAGCACCGAAGGAGAAGAGCAATTGGCAGAAGGGAAGAGGGCAGAGGAGGAAAAGCAGGGGGCGAGACTCAGAGTCCCATGCAAAGGATAAGTAGCTGATATGCAAAAATGTAGAAGACTTAATATAGCAACTCACATAGAGACTTTATTCTGACTTAATATAGCAACTGACATAGAGACTGTGTTTTAAAGTGTGATAATATGCATGATAATATGTTGCCTAAAATGTTTTAAACTTTTAAAACTGTGAAAAAATGTATGATAGGAGAAAAATGACGTAGAAACCGGCAAACCACGCCACAAAGCTTGCCAAGAGAACCCTATTGACCAAAAAAAGGGCAAAACAAAGGAGCAGTTTAGATGATACAGGATGCTTAGCACAACAGAGTGGAGGAAGGGGAGGGACAGGAAAGGGGGAGGGGAAATGCAATGTTGCAAGGAACAATACTGCATAGGGACATGGAATGTGAGATCAATGAATCAAGGTAAACTGGAAGTGGTAAAAAATGAGTAGACAGAGTGCCAGAAGAATTATGGATGGAGATGAGGGAGCAGCAAAGAAATCCATACCAAAGGAGAGGAGGCGTAAGAAAGCAAAGTGGTTATCTGATGAGGCTCTTGAAATAGCAGAGGAAAGAAGGAACGCAAAAGGAAAAGGAGAAAGGAAAAAATGCAATCATTTGAACACAGAATTTCAAAAAAAAAAAGCAAGGAGAGATAACAGTGCAAAGAAATGGAGGAAAACAACAAAAGAGGCAGAACCAGAGATCTTTTCAAAAATATCGGGGAAATCAAGGGAACACTTAAAGCAAAAATGACCATGATAAGGGACAAAGACGGAAAGGAGCTAGCTGATGCAGAAGAAATTAAGAAAAGATGGAAAGAGTACACAGAGGAACTCTACAAAAAGGACCTCAACACTCCTGATAATCACAATGATGAAGAACTTGAACTTGAACCAGACATCCTGGAGAGCGAAGTCATAAAAGCAGTGTCGGGCATCACCTGTTCCGCCCCAGTCTAGGCGGACCAGTAAGAAACCTGGCTGACCATGCCCCTTCCCCTCCCCACCCCACCCACCTCTTCCCGGGAGAGCGGGCGACCCAACGGCATTGGGCAGCGCTTCGTTCTTCTCCGGAGCGGCTGCGGGTGCTGCTCGGGTGGTGGTGGAGGTGGTGGCATGTGTGCACCTGGCCCTGGGGGAAGAGGAGGGGGAGCTGACATCACACGCCACCCAGGAGAGCTCACTTGCGCGCCCCAGCGCCCCTCCGCCACTCTTTGCTGCCTCCTTCTAGCAGCAGCAGCAGCAGCAGCAGCAGCAGCTTTCGCAATGCCTGGACTTATTACTGCAGGAAGAGAACTTCCTGCAGGATGTCTGTCTGACTCTGGGCATTGCGAGAGTTGCCCTGCCTGGACACCTCTCGCAATGCCCAGACAAACATCCTGCAGAAAGTTCTCTTTCCTGCAGGAATAACTTAGTCCAGGCATTGCGAAAGCTGCTGCTGCTGCTGCTAAAAGGAGGCAGCAAAGAGTGGCGGAGGGGCGCGCAAGCGAGCTCTCCTTGGTGGCGCGTGACATCAGCTCCCCCTCCTCTTCCTCTAGGGCCAGGCACGCACTCGCAGCCACCTCCACCAGCAGCAGCCACTCTGCAAGCAGCAGCACGGCTGGACTCACTGGTCCTGGAGGACTAAAGGAGGAGGGAAACCCCCTCCCCCCATGGGAGGAAGGAACACCCAGACGTGTCGCTTTCTGGGTAAGTGTGTCTTTTGGTTTCCTTCCCTCCCCTCCCCTCCCTCCGTGTGTGTGTGTGTGTGTGTGTGTGTGTGTGTGTGTGTGTGTGTGTAGAGGGGAGCAAAGGCTAAAGGGATTTCCCAGGGCGGGGGTGGGGGTGGGGTGGCAGTGTGTCTTTAAGGTGCCACAACATTTTTGTGTTTTTGTTTTGTTTACCTCCTGATCTGCTTGCACAAAATTAAACTTTAGAATTGGTGCCATTTTATTCTGTGCAAGCATATCAGAGAGTAAACAAAAAAATGTTGTGGCACCTTAAAGACTGATTAGGCTACGCCCACTGATTAGGCCACACCCACCAGTTAGGTCACACCCACCAGTTAGGCCACGCCCCATGATGTGGTAGTAATTTTTTTTGGTGCCCATCACTGCATAAAGGCCCTAAAGAGCACTGCAAACAACAAAGCTAGTGGAGATTATGGTATCCCACTTGAATTTTTCAAACCGCTAAAAGATGATGGTGTCAAATTGCTGCATTCAATATGCCAGCAGATTTGGAAAACAAAACAGTGGCCACAGGATTGGAAATGATCAGTATACGTTCCAATCCCAAAAAAGGGCAATGCCAAAGAATGTTCAAATTATCGAACAATTGCACTCATCCCACACGCCAGTAAGGTGATGCTCAAGATAATACAGGATAGACTTCAGCAGCATGTGGAGAGAGAATTACCAGAGGTGCAGGCTGGTTTCAGAAGAGGCAGGGGGACTAGAGACCACATTGCCAGCATACGCTGGATCATGGAGAAAACAAAGGAATACCAGAAACAAGTTTACTTTTGTTTTATTGACTACACCAATGCATTTGACTGTGTGGACCACAACAAGATGTGGCAAGTAATTAAAGAGATGGGAATACCAGAGCACCTCATATGCCTCCTGAAAAATCTGTACATGAAACAAGAAGCAACAGTTTAGGACAGAACACGGAACGACAGAGTGGTTTGGAATAGGAAAAGGAGTAAGACAAGGGTGCATTTTGTCACCCTGCTTATTCAACTTATACACAGAGCACATAATGTGCAATGCAGGGATGGAGGAATCACAATATGGGATTAAAATCGCTGGGAGAAACATCAACAATCTGAGATATGCAAGATGATACCACCCTAATGGCAGAAAGTGAGGAAGACCTAAAAAAATCTCTTGATTGGGCTGAAAGAAGAGAGTGCAAAAGCTGGCTTGAGACTCAATATCAAGAAAAGCAAGATAATGGCAACAGGCCCCATCAGTTCCTGGAAAATAGATGGCGAAGAAGTAGAAGCAGTGACAGATTTTACATTCTTAGGATCAAAGATCACTGCAGATGGGGATTGCAGCCATGAAATAAAAAGGTGACTGATTCTTGGGAGACAAGCTATGAGAAACTTGGGGAACATAGTGAAAAGCAGAGACATCACTTTGCAAACAAAAATTAGAATAGTCAAAGCAATGGTATTCCCAGTGGTAATGTATGGATGCGAGAACTGGACAATTAGGAAGGCTGAATGCAGAAGAATAGATGCCTTTGAAATGTGGTGTTGGAGGAGGGTTTTGAGAGTCCCCTGGACAGCGAGGAGAACAAATAGGTCAATCTTAGAAGAAATCAACCCTGACTGCTCATTGGAAGGTCAAATAGTAAAGACAAAGCTAAAGTACTTTGGACATCAAATGAGAAGGGAAGATTCACTTGAGAAGGCCTTGATGTTGGGAAAGGTGGAGGGCAAAAGAAGAAGGGGGAGACCAAAGATGAGATGGCTAGATGGTATTGTAGACACAGTGGGCACAAAGCTGGGAGGGCTGAGGGGGATGGTGGAGGACAGGGGCGCCTGGAGGAAAATGATCCACGGGGTCGCAAAGGGTCGGAGTCGACTGTGCGACTGAACAACAACAACAAATATCCCTAGAATCTTGTAAATGCCTCCTTTCCTCTCACTATCTTATAACATCTTTCCTTTATTACTTTTTGTTTTACAATAAATGAAAACAGTTTAGAGATTGAAAGTGCAAATGCTTATTTTATTTGGAAGATGATTTATTTGTGGGGGAAATTCCTAAATGAGGAGCTACAGTGAGGAAGAGATTGGAATATCAATGATGTGGTTTCAGATACATAATTAGATGACCCATTTTCTTGGAATTTCAGTAGAACAGGAGCAGGAGGTGGTTGAATTTTACAGAAACCCCGTTTTACAGAAGGTTTTTTTTGCTGGAAATGTGTCCCATCTTACAGAAAAACTCCGTTTTACAGAATGTGATTTCTCAGAGTGCATTGTGCCTGGTGGGCTATAAAAGACCACCCACAGCCATTCTGGGCCCTGTGGATGGCAGTAGAGTGGTCTGGAGAGGAGTTAGAGGGGCCATTCAACAATTATGTGATCCTCGAGGGGGAGGGGGTCTGCCATCTGAATTATGGAAAATTCCATGAGGGGGGAGGTCAAAGGTTACATAATCCATTTGGAGCTGTTGTGGTTTCGAAACATGGCACTTTTTTAGGTTTAAAAATGACATCTGGGAATTTTGATCCGATTTGAGATTATTGAATTGTTTGTGCAGTCTATTTCTATTCCACCAATAGTGAAAAGCTCTAAAAATTAGAGTTTCAATACAAAAGCTCTGGATTACGTAATTTTAAGGGTGGTGGTGGTGTTTCGAAGTGAAAATTACGGTCGGATTACATGGGGGAGTAGGGGTCAATTTGTCCCCCCAAATTGGATCATGTAATTGTTGAATGGCACCAGAGTGGTTTTTTAAAAAAATTAAATTTATTTTTATTAGGGGGAGGGTGGGAATGGCCCCCCCCCCCAGTGCGTTCTTATGGGAATGCCTCGTTTTACAGGAAAAAAACCGAGTTAAGGAAAAAGCTACGGAATGGACTTTCACTTTCCCCACAAAATGGGGTTTTTAAAACACATATATGATGAACTGATATTGATGAAAGATGAACTGCTATCAATGAAATATGCATGGTTTACTAGTGGGGTGAGCTTTTTTGAATTCTTTTATAATCATTTTAAAAATTAAACTCAATTTTACATTAAAATTATTTTAAAACATATATTAAAATGCTATCTAGGTTGCCTCATGTATCCTCAAGGAATACATTCTGAGATCTGGTGCAGATAACCTGAAACCATAGATAATAACAAGTCCTATACTGTACTGTATTTTACATTGCAGACAGTGACCTCTTGTGATCAGCTTTGGTAACCAAAATATTTAATCCACCGCCATTGTTCCTTTGTGGAAAAGGAAGTAAAGTGAAGAATTTCAGGCCTTGGCCCAGCTCCTGCCAACCTAGCAGTTTGAAAGCAAGAAATTGCAAGTAGATAAATAGGGACCACTTCGGTGGGAAGGTAAACAGCGTTCCGTGCGCTCTGGTATCTAGTCATGCCTGCCACATGACCACAGAAACGTCTGCAGAAGCAGACAGCGCTGGCTCTTCGGTTTTGAAACAGAAATGAGCACTGCACCTTAGAGTCGGATACGACTGGCTTTCGAGCAAGGGAAACTTTTAAAGGTCTTAAACTCATTCTACAGACCGCACATGAGTTTACAGCTGTCTGAAGTACCATTTAATAAAGGAATTATAGAATAAAGGGCATAAATAAACCTTCATAAGAGCTGCGATATAGCCAGCTTGTTAAGAAATGCCGGTATTGTAATCTCTTGTATTGTTCCATCAACACAAACCAAGAAAGAGACACTGAAGCATTGCAGGCTTTGATGTTTGCAGATTGATACGCGGTAGGCAGCATTCATAAGGCCTGACTGACCTCCCCCTGGGTGTCCATGACCCGCCGTCTGAGTTGGTCAGCGTGTCTTCTCCACAGTAAACCCACTCTGGTTTCTACTTTGTATGATACTGGCCCGGTCTGTTCGATCACAACCCCTGGGACCCATGCTGGGCCATTGGCAGCATAGTTTCTGCAATGCACCGCCCTACTGCGAATACTTTTGTGCTTCCCATCTCAATATTCCTCCCTTTCTCCTCCATCCTGGTTGGATCTAACCGATCAAAAAGGGTTACCGGTCTTCTGCGCATCAGGATCTCCGCAGGCGATAGACCGGATGCCAGGGGGGTTGCCCGGTAACAGATGAGGAACTGGCACAGTTGCAGGTTCAAATCCCCAGGACCCAAATGCCGAAGCGCTTCTTTGGTGGTATGCACCTGGCGTTCAACCTGATCGTTGGTAGCGGGATGGAAAGGGGAAAGGGGCTGAGGTGATGTACCAAATAGCATTTCTCTCTAGGAATGTCTGGAATTCAGCGGATGTGAAAGTACTGGCATTGTCGGAGACAAGCACATCAGGCAGTCCGAAACAACTGAACACCTTGCACAACTGTTTGATTGTTGCGGCTGAGGAGGTGTTGGCCATAGGGATAACCTCTAACCACTTGGAGAAGGAATCGACCACAAGGAGGGAACATAGAGCCTTGAAACAGACCAGCAAAATTGATATGTAATCGAGACCATGGACCGCTGTGTCCCATTCTCTGTGAGGAAGTTGGGACTCCTTGGGTCAAGAACTCTGGCAATTCTCACATGTGCCTACCAATTGTTCTATATCCGCATCTATCCACATCTATCTGGGGCCACCAGAAGTAACTCCTGGCCAAAACCTTTGAGCGCACGATTCCTGGGTGGCTGGTATGCAGCAACTTGAGCACCCTTGCGCGTAGCGCCTCAGGAATGACCACCTGTTGGCCCCAGAGGAGGCAACCCCTCTCTAATGAAAGCTCAACCATTTTTCGGAAAAACGCTCGAAACTCCTCGGATGGCGGAGTGGTGGGCCAGCCCTTCATTACCTACAAGATTACCCGGGACAGAACCTTGTCCTTCGCCGTAGCCTTGGTGAGGTCTGTGGGCCGTATGGGTGGGGAGTCGAGGGATTCAATCAGCAACACTTGGTGATCTCCCTCCACCTCGCAGTCTGCTTTCCCTAGCCCTGGGAGGGGGGACCGGGAGAGCGCATCAGCGTGGCTGATTTCTTTGCCTGGGCGGTGAACCAGTGCGTACTGGTAAGCATTTTAAAAAATTGCCCACTACAGCATTCTCGGGGACAGGATCTGGAGTGTGGGCTTGTTTGTGGTGAAGATTCCCAGCAGAGGCTTGTGGTCAGTGACAATCGTGAACCCCCAACGGTAGAGAAAGTCGGGGAATTTCTTTGTTCCCGCGACTATAGCGAGAGCCTCTCTATCTTGACCTATTATGTTTAGCTTGATCATAGACTGCAAGTCACTGATAAAATCTAACACAGAGACCTTAAATTTTCAAAAAGGAAATTTCCCAAAGATGAGGAAACTAGTAAAAAAGAAGCTGAAAGGGAAAATTGAGAGAGTCCAAACACTTCAAGAGGCATGGAGGCTGTTTACAAAAACAGAGGCCCAATTGGAATGCATACCCAAAAGGAAAAAGGGCACTGCCAGGTCCAAGAAGACTTCGATGTGGATTACAGGAGCTGTTCGGGAAGTGATCAAAAGCAAGAAAAGCTCATTTAGAAGATGGAAGGCTTGTCCGAATGAGGACAGCAGGCAGAAACATACATTCTGGCAGAACAAATGCAAGGCAACAATCAGGAAAGCAAAGCAAGACTTTGAGGAGCATATAGCTAAAAATACTCAGAGAAATAACAGACTTCTTTAAGTACATTAGAAGTAAGAACCCAACTAGGAAGGCCATTGGACCATTAGACGACAATGGAAGGCAAGGGGTTATTAAAGAGGAAACAGAGATTGCAGAGAGACTCAATGAATTCTTTGCTTCAGTATTCACTGAAGAAGACAGAGACCACATGCCCAAAACAGAGCCTATCTTCGTAGGAAGGGAAACCAAAGAATTAAGCCAGATAGAAATAACCAGGGAGGAGGTCCTTGCATGTTTTGTTAAACTAAATGCTAACAAATCACAAGGACCAAATGGCATCCATCCACAAGTTCTCAGGGAACTTAAAGATGAACTTGCTGATCTCCTAGCCAAAATATATAATCTTTCGCTCAAATCAAGCTTTGTGCCTGATGACTGGAAGGTAGCGAATGTAACACCAATTTTCAAAAAAGGATCCAGGGGTGATCCAGGAAATTACCGACCGGTCAGTTTGACATGTGTCCCAGACAAAGTGATGGAAACCATCCTAAAGGATAGAATTAATAGGCACATAGAAGAGAAGGCGCTGCTAAAGGAGAGCCAACATGGCTTTTGCAAGGGCAAATCATGCCTCACTAATCTGTTGGAATTTTTTGAGTGTGTCAACAAACATGTGGATAAGGGGGATCCAGCTGACATTGTTTATCTGGACTATGAGAAGGCTTTTGACAAGGTCCCACACCAAAGGCTCTTGAATAAACTTACCAGTCATGGAATAAAGGGAGAGGTCTTGTCCTGGATCAGCAACTGGCTAAGGGACAGGAAACAGAGGGTAGCACTAAATGGACACTTCTCCAAGTGGAGGGAAGTAAAGAGTGGAGTCCCCCAAGGTTCAGTACTGGGACCCGTGCTTTTCAACCTCTTCATAAATGATCTAGAAGTAGAAGTAAATAGCAAGGTAGCCAAATTTGCTGATGACACTAAATTATACAGAGTAGTGAAAACTGTGAGAGATTGTGAGGCGTCCAGAGAGATCTCTTGACACTGGGGGAGTGGGCAAAACAGTGGCAAATGAGGTTCAACATTAGTAAGTGCAGAGTGATGCATGTTGGGGCAAAAAAAAACCCAATTACATTTATAAACTGATGGGTTCTGAACTCTCTGCGACAAACCAGGAAAGGGACCTTGGTGTCCTGGTGGACAGCTCAATGAAGGTGTCAACCCAGTGTGCCTCAGCAGTGAAAAAAGCAAACTCCATGCTAGGGATCATTAGGAAGGGTATAGAAAATAAGTCAGCAAGTGTCATTTTGCCTCTTTATAAATCTATGGTGAGGCCCCATCTGGAGTACTGTGTACAGTTCTGGTCGCCATACCTCCAGAAGGATATTATGGAGTTGGAAAAAGTGCAGAGGAGGGCAACCAAAATGATTAGGGGACTGGAACACCTTCCTTACCATCTGAGGCTGCAACGGTTGGGCCTCTTCACTCTTGAACGATGGCGTCTAAGAGGTGACCTAATTGAAGTTTATAAAATCATGCACGGTGTGGACAAAGTAGATAAGGAAAAACTGTTTTCCCTATCGCATAACACTAGAACTAGGGGGCACTCCATGAAACCTTTGGGTGCTAGTTCTCAAACAAATAAGATAAAGTACTTTTTCACCCAGAGGATCACTGGTCTATGGAACTCCCTGCCAGAAGAAGTGGTGACAGCTGTCAGTCTTGACAGCTTTAAGAAAGGATTAGACAAGTTCATGGAGTACAAGGGTATCAATGGCTATAATTATGGATACTTAAGGACAACCTCGGGGTTGGAGAGATAGGCAGGATATCTCTCAATGCCATTTCCAGGGAATCCTAAGCAGGTGAAGGCATCTCCTTGGGAAGGAAATGGTGAGCCGCTGTGTGAGACAGAATGCTGGACTGGATGGGCTGTGGCCTGTTCCAGCAAGGCTGTTCTTATGTTCTTATCTGTTTGCGCGTAATTGCACTCCGCACTTTGAGAGTGACCTGAAATAAAAGGCAACTGGGGCTTCCCGCCAATCTCCCAACACGTGGCACAGCATCGCCTCCAGCCCCACTGGTGAAGCATCACAGACTAATACCACGGGCTTCTTGGGGTCGAAATGGGTTAAAATCGCTTCAGAGGAGAGGAGCTGTTTCAACTCTTTAAATGCCTTCTCCTGACTGTCCCCCCCCCCCCACCAGAGCAGTGGCTCTGCTACGGATGCTTTCCTTGGCAAGAATGAATGATAGAAATTTAGGAGCCCTAGGAAGGACTGCAGCTCCGGTTTCGCGGTGGGGTGAGGGGCATTTCAAACAGCCGCAACTTTTGAATCAGAGGGCTTAACACCATCGGGGGTTATCTTAAACCCTAGGAATTCAACCTCCCTCACTAAGAACACACATTTATCACATCTCAATTTCAGTCCCACTCTCTCGAACACAGTCAGGACTTTATCCAGTCTTTTGGCAAGTTCCCCCTCACTTCCCGCTGTTATCAATATGTCATCAAAGTAGGGGAGGACCCCGGGGAGACCCTTGAGATGGCGTTCTACCAATGATTGGAAAATCCTGGGGGCCGAGTTCACGCCGAACTGTAGGCGTATTACCTTGAAGGCACCTTTGTGCATTACAATGGTTTGCGCAGCTGCGGCAGTAGGCGTAACTTTGAGCTGCTGATAGGCTTGCGCTAGGTCAAGCTTTGCAAAACATTTACCCCCATGTAACGTGGCTAACAAGTGGCTCACTACCGGCACCGGGTACGCATTAGGGCGAATCGCCTTGTTAATTGTGCACTTATAGTCGGCACAAATTTGAACCTCCCCATTTGCTTTCATTGCTGTAACAATAGGAGTTTCCCACTTCGCAGAGTCCACCGGAACCAAAATCCCCTGGCACACCAGTTTGTCCAGTTCTGCCTCGATCTTTTCCTTGAAGGCAAATGGCACCCTCCGTGGCTTGAGCCTGATGGGTTGGATTTCTGGGTCCAGGTCGAACGAGACTGGGGGCCCCTTATATGTCCCCAGGCCCTTCTCGAAAACGGCTGGGTGTGTGTCGCACATGTCCCGCACAGGGTCAGTCTCGACGGCATTAATGCCGGACAGTTCAATTCCCAGGGGGGCAAACCATTGAGTCCCCAGGAGGCAACAGGACCTTTGTTTGAGGACCACTAGGGACAGTTTCTCCGTGAACCCCTTGAATTTGACCATAAAATCCCCTACCCCCCAAACTGGAATTCCGTAGCTTTGCACGTCCCGTAAATTTGACTTGAGTGCCTTAAGTTTTGGGCGCGCATTGGGGGAATGCACAAAAATTCCTTTTGGGAGATAATGGAGTAGGACGAGCCCGAGTCTACCTCCATCCTAACCAGGACCCCTTGCAACAGTACATCAACAAATAAACGTCGGTGTGCCAGAGACACACAGTTCACCGTTGCGTCGTCATCGGAAACCTTTCCAATGCCATCGACCCTCCGTCATGGCTGGTCCGCCGACTCTCAGTCTCCTCTCCGCCACCGCCTGCACGCTTTGGTGATGTGGCCTCATCATCTGCAATTTGATGTTTGCAGATTGATACGCGGTAGGCAGCATTCATAAGGCCAAACACATCTTTATTGTAGAGTAAGCAATCTGAACATGAGGTAATGGCAGAGACGCAGCTCCTTTTATACAGCATGGTACATTTGAAACTGGTTACACGGTTGCTCATTGGTTACTGTTTCCGTGACATCATTGTGACGCACGGCGTTCTTCATCAGGTTTACCTGTGGCAGGAACATTTCCCGTGACTGGCTGTAATGGGTTAACTTGTATCATGTGTGTAGATCGCTATCAGCTTTCTCTAGATACCATCTAGAGGCAGCAGTAGCTCGTTGTAACTGTTGCAATACATTGGGTTACATTATTACATTCCATCTTAAAGGCATAGTATTCCATACATAACACAGGCCAAAGCAAATAAATTTATAGAATGGTGTGGAGAAGATTTTTAAATAGAAAACTCCATCAGAAAGAGAGAGTAAAGAAAAGAAAGGGGAAAAAACCCAGAATCTTGCCCCATAGGGTTGGAAGGAAAGAAATTGAATTTGAAGCCAAAACGGGGCATATTATTGTATACATTACATGCATGACAGTGAAGAAAAATGACTGGATTTCCTATTTTCATAGCTGGTTTCTTATTGGGTAAAATCCAGTAGATCACAACTAGAGTATGTCCATTGAATCTACTGAATTTATGGGAAAGTAAATTCATCACTCCTTACTGATTTAATGAGCCCACTCTAGTTGTGACTTCTAATGAATTTCAGCTGTTGTCCTCATCTGATTTATTTACATAAAAAAACTCAAGACATACAGCAGTAGAAAGCAAGGTCCCATTACTCTCTTAACTTAAGGTAAGTGTCAATTATTTTTTTCCTTCTCACTTTGTCACTAGTCTCTTCCTTATGCTTTGTGAGGTTAATGGATTTGTTATCCATAAGGCAAAGAACGAAAAGGTATGATTATATTTAAGGCTATTGGAAAGAGCATTGGAACTGTTTTATTTAATATTTTCAAAATGTGGACAGGAGATTAATGTGTGGCATAAATGGTATCGTGCTATCTGTTATTAGCCTCTAAAGGAAATTTCCATGATTTTCAACGAATATACACACAACACCTTCCCCATATCTGCAGGTTAAGTATCCACAGTTTCAGTTATCCACAGATTGAAAAACATTCAATAAAAATCCTGAAATATATAATATTTATGTATTTCCATACATACATACTGGTAATTGGCCTTACTCCTGACTAATGTTAAAGGTACCAATATTAATAACTTTTCTCATTTACAGGATATGAGTGGCCTCTGTCTATAAACCTTTGTGCTGCATGGATCTTTTTAGATGTGCTTTTCTCCACTGCCTCCATCATGCATCTTTGCGCCATTTCTCTGGATCGCTATATTGCCATATGCAGCCCCATCCATCACAGCCGTTTTAAGTCAAGAACAAACACATTTGCAAAAATTATTGTTGTTTGGACTATATCAATAGGTGAGTGGAACAATGTTTCTTTTTATTCTGTTCAACAACTGATTTATAATTTCTGAAGGACTATGTGCTCCCATCCACACATATCATGTTGTAATTACAATCATTTTTATTGGTTCTTTTTTTAAAAAAAATTATCACACATTTACACTAAAAACAACTAATACTTAAACACCTAATAGAGACATATAAACAATTTAAAGTGGGCCAGATGTCCAATTTCATTCATGAAAATAATATGCTGCTCAAGATATTATTTCTATTTTCCACTATTCCACTACAAGTAACAAATAATTTTGAAATGACAAATATTTGATTTTGGCTTTTCACTGATGAAGCAAGATACTGTATCAAAATTAAAGATGAAAACACATTTCCTAGGGAATGGGCCTGGATTTCCAATATTGAAAAATATTGTAAACCAGAACTGGCTTGAATAAGACATTCAATTTGACCAATATAGATAAAGTAAGATTTTCCATTAAAAATTATGTTAGTTCTTGTAACGGTTAACTCCACTCTGCCATGGAAGGGTTAAACCCTCTGCCCACTAACACACCACATCGTCTTCCCTTTTAGCCCGCAGTCTGTATCCACACTGTGGGCCCGCCCCCCCTCCGGTGTGGCTCTGGTACTCTGCCTAGCTTTTGGCCAGCGTGAATGTGGAGGGTCACTGTGTGGCTGTTTGAATATGCAAACCAATCAGACCAGGTAGGACATAAGTAAGAATGCTTCATTGGGTATGGTAACTTTGCCAAAGGCACCAAATGTTTCCCCAGCACAGCTTAACTCTCACTTCACCAGAGACAAGAGTTCTGGGTTCCAACGTTCTTTTATTAATACACAGTTAGTACGTTTCAATAGATTACAGCAGAGGAACACGATTTGCAAACTAGCTAGCTATCCCACACTTGAAAATAAAAACCATTTCTAGTTCCCAGGCTTTGGCCTGGTTATATATAATTAGTGAACTACATTTTGGCGGTTTTCTTCTCAAGTTCCTATCCAGTGCAAAGCAATCCTAACCTCCCACAGCATGTCTAAGCATGGCTAAAAGAAACATCATGAAAACCTTCTTTTCGTGTTCAGGGAATGAAGAAGCAGACGAGTGAAGTAGTGAAATTCAGCTCTTTATTAGTGGGGGTTTGAACACAGTTTGGATGGGGCAAAACTTGGACTTATATCTATACCTATAAAATGGTGTGTTAACCATTGGAATGTGACAAAGGATGTTGCACCAGGCCCCACTAGCCCATAATGGGCCTCCGCTCACTCGCCCGAACCTGGTTCGCAGGTAACTGTCGGGTTGAAATTTTCGGCCCGGGGGCAGGAGCCCCCCAGTCGCAAAAAAAAAAGGGAACTTCAATTCCCAATGTTCCTTGTGCTGCGCCGCGCCAGAGCCAATCAGTCTGAGCAGCGCGGCAAAAGGAACGTTCGGAAACGCACAGCGGCCAATAAAAAAAAGCCGCAGCAAAAAACCCGCCACAGTAAGCAAACAGGCGCAGGCAAAACTACAAGCCCCAGCGTCCTGCATGCCATTAGCGTGCCGAACGCTGAGGCGGCCTGCGCGCAAAAAATAAAAGTAAAAAAAAATGCCCGCTGCCGCTGCCCTTCTTCCCCACCGGCCAGCCAGCATGGCCCGTGGGGAAAAAATAGAACCCCCCCCCCGCCGCTGCTTCCCTTCGATGGGCAAGCCGGCACAAGAAAAATAAAAGTAAAAAAAACCCCGCCGCCTCTGCCCTTCTTCCCCACGGGCCAGCCAGGATGGCCCGCGGGGAAAAATAGAAACCCCCCCGCCGCTGCTGCCCTTCCTTTCGATGGGCAAGCCGGCGCAAGAAAAATAAAAGTAAAAAAAAAAACCGCCGCCGCTGCCCTTCTTCCCCACGGGCCAGCCAGCATGGCCCGTGGAGAAGAAAGCAAAGAAAGCACCACCCCCGCCATTGCCCTTCCTTCCCACGGGCCAGCCAGCATGGCCTGTGGGAAAGAAAGCCACCCCCCTGCCATTGCCCTTCCTTCCCACGGGCCAGCCAGAATGGCCCGTGGGAAAGAAAGGCCCCTCCCGCCAATGCCCTTCCTTCCCACGGGCCAGCCAGCATGACCAGCGGGAAAGAAAGCCATCCCCCCTGAAAAAGTAAACACAAAACAAAAACAATCAAAAACACTCAAAAATACAAAAAGGAAACACAAAACAGCCAAAAACAAACAAGAAAAAACACCCAGACCCCCCCCCAATCCAAACCACCACCACCACCCCACCAAAAAAAAAAACAAAACAAAACCAGAGAGCTTACCAAAAGACGTCTTCTATCCATGAGGACCGCCTCCAAGGCAGTGACAGGTGGCTGGGTTGGGGCTATGATCAATGCATCATTGCGGGAGGGGGTGTTTCCTGCACCTTTAAAACATGCCTTGGTGCGCCCCCTCCTGAAGAAACCTTCCCTTGACCCAGCTGTCCTAATCAACTATAGGCCTATCTCCAACCTCCCCTTTTTAGGGAAGGTGTTGGAGAAGGCAGTGGCTCGTTGGCTGCAGGGGGTACTGGATGAAGCGGATTACCTGGACCCCTTTCAGTCAGGATTCAGGCCTGGATATGGTACCGAGATGGCATTGGTCGCACTGATGGATGATCTCTGGTGGGAGCGGGACGGTGGTCACCCATCCGTCCTTGCTCTTCTTGACCTCTCAGCGGCTTTCGATACCGTTGACCACGGTATCCTTCTGGAACGGCTCTGAGGATTGGGAATCCAGGGCACTGTGTGGTCCTGGTTTTCCTCATTTCTGAGGGGTCGGACCCAGTCGATGTGGTTGGAGAGTGAGAGGTCCAGTCCTAGGCCCCTCAAATGGGGGGTGCCTCAGGGCTCGGTGCTCTCTCCTCTCCTATTTAACATCTACATGAAGCCGCTGGGTGAGATCATTCGTTCCCATGGGGTGCGGTACCATCAGTACGCGGATGACACTCAGTTGTACATCTCGGCCCATGGGGACCCCAGTGATGCCGTCAAAGTCCTTTCCAGGTGCCTGGAAGCTGTTGGGGTCTGGATGGGGGCTAACAGGCTACAACTGAATCCCAGCAAGTCTGAGTGACTATGGATAAGGGGTCCTGCGTTAACCCGGGAGCTACCATCTTTGGTTCTGGATGGGGCTATTTTGCCCCAGACAGACCCGGCTGCACAACTTGGGAGTCCTCCTGGATTCGCGGCTACTGCTAGAAGAACAGGTGGCGGCTGTGACCAGGAGGGCTTTCGCCCAACTTCGGGTGATTCGCCAGTTGCGCCCACTCCTGGACCACTCCTTGCTCATGGTCACTCTCGCTCTGGTCACCTCAAGAGTAGATTATTGCAATGTGCTCTACATGGGGCTGCCCTTGACAACCATTCGGAGGCTACAGCTGGTACAGAATGCGGCAGCCAGGGTGGTGATGGGGTGTGGGCGTTATGCCCGTGCTTTGCCACTGCTCCGGGAGCTGCACTGGTTGCCAGTTTGTCTCCGGGTGCAATTCAAGGTGCTGGTTTTGACCTTTAAAGCCCTATATGGTAGTGGGCCGGGTTACCTAAGAGACCGCATCACCCTGAGGACGTCTGTCCGTCCAACCAGAGCGGACCGGAGGGGCTCTCTAATTGTTCCATCAGCCAGGGGGGCTCGCCTCTCTGGCACAAGGAGGAGAGCCTTCTCTGTGTCTGCACCGGCCCTCTGGAACCTCCTGCCAACAGAGCTACATCTCCGGACGGAATTGCTGCCTTTCAGAAAAGAACTTAAAACCTGGCTGGCGGGTCAAGTGTGGGGTGCAGGTGGAAGGGTAACCTCCATTGGGTGGTTGGTGTAGAAGAACTCCTCCCCATGGTGCCTTTGGATCCTGCACCCCTTGTTTTTAGGGGGTGGGTAGTTTTAACTGTTTTTAACATGTGTTTTTTTTAATTTTTATTGTGAACCGCCCTGAGTTGGCTTTGGCCGAGTGAGCGGTATATAAATGTGACAATTAAATTAAATTAAATTAAACTCAAATGAGAAAATAATAAATAAAAAAAACTTGCCGGAAGTGACACCCAGAGGACAGAAGAGAACAATTATAGAGAGGAAGAAAAGCTCACCACCCCCACCCAGAGGCCAAAAGAGAAAAAACATTCAAAAATATTGAAAATAATAAGATTAATTCCAAAATTAATCAAATAAGTTATAAAAACATTAAAAAATAATCACACTAATCTAAAAAAATACCAAAAAAACCCCCAGAAATCACTTTTCACTCAAAAAACCAAAACAAAAAAGAAAAAATGCGTAAAAATAAAGATTTAAAAATCCAAAATTAAATTTTAAACTAAATAAAATAAAATAAAATAAAATAAAATTTGCATAAACATGAAACAAAAACCTTCAAAAACCAATATAAAGAGCCCAGCAAGCAAAAAACAAACAAAACAAAAACGAAACACACTGGGAGCGCAAGTCCGCCGCAGGCGGAAGCAGCTCCTCGAAGCCACAAAATCACAAAACCTTACAACACCATTTAAAACAGCCCAGCACCATTGGTTCAAGAAAAAAAACCCCGAAACCCTTTGCTATCCAACACAATTTTAAAAAGCCCAGCACTGCTGGGCAAAATATGCTAGTATGTAGGATCGGGGCCGCTGGACGGCCGTGAGGTCCCGGAGGAGACTGATCAAGTAACGATACGAGGCAATATGGAGCGAGATCAGATCAGTGGTTTATTGAGGAAAAAGCATCATCATATATAGATCAGAAGGCAATGAGGGATAGAATCGTCATCTGACAGAAAATCACATCACCCATTTACTCGGGTTAATGGGAAATCTCTCTTGGGGAAGTTAATTAACTCGGGCAAACACTGACAGGGGAAAACCATTGTTCGGGGTTTACACCAGAGTAAATATGGTCACTATTTGCACCAGGGATTAGGCTTAACTGTGGGTTAGTAATTGCCTTATACGTAATGGAGGTTAGCGATCTGCTTTCCTCAGCGGAATCGCCGGTCAGGTCAGATGTGGGTGAATAAACCCTATGATTATTACTATTAATCCGCTCCCCCAATTTCTGGGCCCGCAGAGCCCACGGACCAGGAGCCTTCTCGACCGGAGTGGCCTCTGCCAGCCGCCGCGTTATGCCAATTGCGCTCGCGGAATCCATATCTCCCCTTATTTTGTTATTTTTGGACCTGACAGGCGACCCTGCGCAAGAGGGGCATCAGCTGGTGTACGGGGACGACACTTCGGGGCTCCCCCCACGGGGGACATCTCGATAATAGTGAGGGAATACATTGCATGAAACAGCATCCTGCTATGCCTAGTATTATCACCCCCACAATCACTTGAAGCGTCGTCTGGAGCCACCCCCACGGGGGCCATGACCACAAGGAATCCCACCACCCCCATGAAGCATCCTCCTTGATGTTCTTAACTAGGGTGTGGAGGTTCATGAGCTGGCTCTGTACTTTGTGGGTATTGTCTGTGAGATTAAAGCAACACATGCCATGGACAGACTCGCAACCCAAATGATGTAACAACAGGGGATAATCGATAGCTGCTTGATTATCCAGTATGGCATGGCGAAGCTCCGTCTGCTCCTGATTGAGCAGCGCTATTGCCGAGGAGGTGTGGTTAATGGCTTTTGCAAAAGTGCAAGCCAATTGACCAATTCTCCGAGCGTTGCCTACGGCTAAGCCTGGCACGCCAAGTATGCTGACTGCCAACGAGACGTATTCAGCTGGACTCAGAACCCTAATGCTGCTATCACATGAGCTGTCTAACTGGGTGGCACGAGTGTGTCATATGGGTGAGGAAACATTTGTGCTTGGAACAATCATATCCTTAGTGGGGAGTAACAGTGTCAACCGACTGATACAACATGTAGCATCTGATACATTTGCGGGAATGTAGTTCCAAGTGTACTGATTGCATGTAAAGAACCAACCTGAAGGTAGGGTAACATAGCATACATTGAACCAAGTGTCTCTGGTTTATCACAAGTCCAGTTGCTGCTGCCAGCATCAAGGCAGCGGCGCCGAGTTCGGCCGACTGCAGAGCAGCCGGTCATTCGAGCACAAGTAGAGTTCGGGCTGACCGCCACTCGAGGAGTGTGGAGAGTGGCTGCATCAGCCGGCAAAGTCATAGTCAGCTGCATTCCCCAGCAAGCGTATGCTGTGAAGCTCGCAGGGAGATGCGGACCGAAAATCCGCCTCAACAGCCAGTCGCCATCCCTGGTGCGCGCGTCCAGAGTGTGGCACACAGGGATGAGGCAGGTGCTCAAAATTGAGGCAGAACCCGCGTCCTGCTTCAGGCAAAAATCGGACTGGTTGACGAGACCCGCCAACCTTTCCCATAAGTTGTAGTGCATCCGGGCAGAAAGATCTTCGCCTGGCATCAAATCGTTGGCCTTTAGTGAGTCTGCCTGAACGCCTCCCACCGCAAGTAGGGAGAGGGTCAGGATGATGGTGACTGCCATGGAATTGGCATGAATCTGGGCAAAGACTGCAGCCACGAAGTTCTCCGGTGTCGGCTCCCTCTCGTCGCGTTGGATGGCATCCTGGGCCTCATGGCAAAGGGCCTTGACCATCCCCCAGGTGATCTTCGGTGCTGTCATCTGCGACCACTGTCTCTCCCGTCGGGTCCCCTCGGTCAGGGTGAGGTCCTCCATCTCCGGGATCGGACTCGGGTCGTTCTGGGTCCACGCCATGTGGTTCCAAATGAGGCTTAACGCACCGAGCTGGAATCCAAACGACACCTGTAGGAGACATAACTACAGCATACCCTCTTCCCCAGGTTACGAGTGGCGCCGGGCCCCTCCAGGAAGGGTCCGGTGGCACCCGGTAACGGACCATCAGTCGCGGGAGAGCTTCCGAACGGCGGAAGTGTTTCTCCTGCGGTGTGCAATCCGAAAAAACATTAAGGTGATTGTATGTGAACAATACATTGTTCAGACAATGCTGTGCCTGACCCTGTGACTTGGGGAGGGCTGGTGGTTCTGACTGCGCTGGGGGTTTCTGGGTCTCTATCCGGACTGGATCTACCTCTGCTAAAAGTTTCCTACATTTGCTCCATGTGCGAATTATGCCTTCTGGAGCTTTCAGGGGTTGCTGAATGCAGTCTCCTATCTGATCCCAGAGCTGAAGGGGTAACGTACCTACTTCTGGGTAAAGCAGGCAGTGTTCCCTCAAGAACACCAAAAGTCGCGCTAGCTCTCCACTGTGAAAGCGTAACTGATATACCCTGGCCAGGATTTTGAATTCATCCTCATGAATTCTTTGGCTAGCGGACGGACGTTGCCGCTGAGGACAAGTCCCCATATTACCTGCGGGGTCCTCTGAAGTCTCCTTCTTGGGACGATTCGACGCGTCTGTAGTTCAAGCAATAGGTTTTGCGTGACGAATCTCTGGGTAGAGCTCGGAGCGTGGCCTGCTGCCACGGGCCCTCGGTGGCCTCTGGCTGTCAGGGGTTCACAGCCGACCCTGAGCGGAACGCGTTTTTCCGTGCTGCAAGCCGCCGCGAAAGTCGGAGCAAGCTGTAGGATGCCTCACCGCGTAGCCGTCTTCCCAATCGGATGGCTTTCCGACTGGGGCTGCCGTGCTGTCCTCCGGGGTGATTGGACACGGTTCTAGCGTAGAACCGGACCGTGTAGATCGCTTAATCACGAGTAGGATCACGTCGGGGTCACCAGATGTAGGATCGGGGCCGCTGGACGGCCGTGAGGTCCCGGAGGAGACTGATCAAGTAACGATACGAGGCAATATGGAGCGAGATCAGATCAGTGGTTTATTGAGGAAAAAGCATCATCATATATAGATCAGAAGGCAATGAGGGATAGAATCGTCATCTGACAGAAAATCACATCACCCATTTACTCAGGTTAATGGGAAATCTCTCTTGGGGAAGTTAATTAACTCGGGCAAACACTGACAGGGGAAAACCATTGTTCGGGGTTTACACCAGAGTAAATATGGCCACTATTTGCACCAGGGATTAGGCTTAACTGCGGGTGAGTAATTGCCTAATACGTAACGGAGGTTAGCGATCTGCTTTCCTCAGCGGAATCGTCGGTCAGGTCAGATGTGGGTGAATAAACCCTATGATTATTACTATTAATCCGCTCCCCCAATTTCTGGGCCCGCAGAGCCCACGGACCAGGAGCCTTCTCGACCGGAGTGGCCTCTGCCAGCCGCCGCGTTATGCCAATTGCGCTCGCGGAATCCATACTAGTACACTATAAACAGTAACAGTAACAATAATACAACAAGCCCATTGGCTAACAGAGTGTGCACATTTTTCGATCCACTTATTTGCATAAGAATAGATACATGAGAAAAGATACATTCCGCTCCTATAAACAGTAACTATAATACAACAAGCTCATTGGCTAACAGAGTGTGCACATTTTCGATCTACTTATTTGCATAAGAATAGATACATGAGAAAAGATACATTCCGCTCCTGTCAGAAAACACAGTTAACATACATAACACTTCTTGATCTCTCTCATATCAGAACATATTTTTCACCTTTGGCCCTCCTTCTGAAGGATTCCAGCCAATTACCACATAGCATTTAGATGTCCATTAAACTATGTTCCGTTCTCACAGAACACAGCATTATTGTGTCTAACCTTTCTCTTTCTCAGCTACCACTTTTGAAGGCCAAATACCTTTCTCTGGTGTAAACAACATTCAGAAATCTACTTTACTGTTTTAAAAAGCACCCCCCCCCCCAAATTTTTTATTTCATTACAGTACTTTCATATCGTATCTTGCTTAGGGCAACACTAGTGGGGTTTTCAAGATGTGTGAGATATTAAAAGAGTAATGCTACCATTACTACTACCACCCCATGGCCAGTAAGCATTTGAACCCAAGTCTCCGGAGCCAGGTCCATCACTCTATCCTCCACACCACACTAGCTCTCAACTTTAGAAAAGTAAAGTCACAAAAATTGTTAGACATTAACTCTGGAACAAAGGAAAAGGTGTGTGCTAAGTCATGTCAGTTTGGAAGCCTCTTAATGCATTTCGAGGTGACATTTTTCTGACATATAGATCCGGCCAGAGCCACTGAACTGTGGCATTGTTGTGAACTGCTAACTCATGTTCCAGCCTATTTGCTTATCTGCTCCAGCCCATGTGGGGCTCTGAAATGTAATAGTTTTGGAAACCACTATCATGTGATCAGCAGTGGCCATAATTTCCTGTGATCCCTGGTGCAAAATACATTTGTACCTCACACTGTCCAATTTAGTATGCATTTATGGTTGCTGCCTGAAGGAGACAATTAAAAAGCTGTGCCTCCATCCCTGCAACAAAAGACAAGTGTTTGTCTGCTTGCTTTCAACTCATGAGCAAATATGTATTTCTGGTGAACTGCTTGCGTGAGTATAAGATTGCTATTTTGAATGGCCCGTCAAATGTTTCTCAAATGAGCTTGCTTAAATGACTCAAATTCCAAATAGCCTCATCATAAGCACAAAAATGTGCATGAATTATCTGAAATAATCAGATTCTGTTTCATAGCTGTTTAATTTTAAAAAGCAGATACAGCCAGTACAGTACTATTTTGGATCATTTGGATCTTGTCTTATTAAAGCTGCAGACTTCAAGGACACACGACATTCGTCTTCTGCTGTGATGAACTGTGCATCACTGCCAGCAATGTTATCAGGGGGGCCGGGTTCTGCACCCGTTGTGGTAAAACAATGGATGTCATGTATTATAAACTTATGATGACTGTGCTTTATGCTCATCTTCCTTTTTGCATCTTAACTTCTAGGTATTTCAATGCCAGTTCCTGTGTTTGGGTTACATGATGATTCAACAGTTTTCAAAAATGGAAGATGCTTACTTGTGGATGAGAATTTTATCTTAATAGGCTCCTTTGTGGCCTTTTTCGCGCCGCTTGTTGTCATGGTGATCACCTATTTTTTTACCATAAAATCCCTCCAGAAAGAAGCTACACTGTGTATCAATGGTCTCGGTTCAAAGCGCAAGTTTGCCTCATTCAGTTTGTTCCCTCAGAGTTCTCTGTCTTCAGATAAACTCTCCCGGTGGTCGCTGAGCAAAGAGCCCGGCGTTTCGGGAAGGAGAACGATGCAATCAATTAATAATGAGCAGAAAGCGTCCAAAGTACTTGGGATTGTCTTCGGTTTGTTCGTTGTGATGTGGTGCCCGTTTTTTATTACCAATGTCCTGGCCATCTTTTGCAAGGAGTCATGCAATGGAGATGTAATTGGAGGCCTGCTTGACATTTTTGTATGGATTGGGTACCTTTCTTCAGCTGTCAACCCACTTGTATACACACTGTTCAACAAAACATACCGGCGTGCTTTCTCACGTTACATCCAGTGCCGCTACAAAGAGGAAAGGAAACCATTGCAATCGTTCTTAGTGAACACTATCCCTGCTATAGCGTACAATTCAAGCCAAGTTCAGTTACCACAAATAATGCCTTATAATAGCAAGGGGCCTAAACTGATGGCCAAGGCTGACTCAACAGTGAACTGTGAAATTCATAATCTAGATCAGGGGCTCCTAACCTAAGGCTCATGGGCCGGATCTGGCCTACAGCACCATTTCATGTGGCCCCACCCTTCCAAGGGCATTTGAGAAACAAAATGATCACCCCTTTGAAGCTGTTGGGGCAAAATGGTCACCCCCAAGGCAAAATGGCCGTCCGGCCCTCAAAGCTGAGTGGCTTGAAAAGGTTGGGAACCCCTGATCTAAATAGAACATTAAAGCGTAATGCCCACCAAGTGAGCGAAAATGTCAGCTGCATGTGAATTCTTGTATGAAGCCATTCCAGGTACCACGGCAACCAGGATGTTCCTGGAAACATTTTCACCTAAGCTTTGACACGTCTATCCTGCTTTCCTGTCAGTGAAAATTGGAGTTTTCAAATATGCCACACATGAGATAGGCATGTATGGCAGAATGAGGAGAGTGTAATCATATAATATGCCAAGTATGGAACAAATTGTGTTTAGTGTTTTAGAAATATTTTGAATAGCAAGAGATAAAGAAAACTCTATGTCTTATAATATGATGACAAACACAAACTGTGAAAAATAGTGTTTTGGCTTCTTTAAATATAAATATGCTAATCATCATCCACACAATCTGCATGAAGGGTTTTTGTTGCCTCAGTCACAGGGAAAAAAGTCTTTGAACTTAAACATCAAAGAGAGAGAATAAGAAAGATAGTGTGCAAATTTTTAGGGGATTTGACATGTTTAAAAAGTAAAGGTTTCCCTTTCTCGAAAGCCAGTCGCATCCGACGCTAGGGTTCAGTGCTCATCTCTGTTTCAAAGCCGAAAAGCCAGTTCAACAAAAGAGCCAGAGCTGGAATTAGGATGACAGAAACCCTGCTTATATTCAAACACTAAGTTATAGCCTATCTATACATCATTAGCAACATGACTGAATAATGGCTAAAATCCTGCCACTTAGAATAGTAAATTGCACTAGAGTAAGGTCGCCCTTACTCGAGTGGACTGCAGTGGCTCAAGTGGCTAAGACGCTGACTGGGAGGCAGAAGGACTGGATAGGCTGTGGCCTGTTCCAGCAAGGCTGTTCTTATGTACTTAAGGTCAGCAGTTCGATTCCCGAGTACTGCAGGATAGAATGAGCTCCCGTCTTCTTCCCAGCTCCTGCCAACCTAGCAGTTCAAAAGCAAGAAATTGAAGTAGATAAATAGGAACCACTTTGGTGGGAATGTAACAGCATTCCATGTGCTCCAGTGTCTAGTCATGCCTGACACATGACCACGGAAATGTGTGCAGAAGCAGACAGCGCTGCCTCTTCGGCTTTGAAACAGAGATGAGCACTGAACCCTAGAGTCGGATACAACTGGCTTTCGAGCAAGGGAAACCTTTACCTTTAAGGTCACCCTTGCTCAAAAGGCAGTCAGTTGTACCCAGCTCTAGAATTCAGTGCTCATCTCTGTTAAGAGCCAAAGATTCAGTGCTGTCTGCATCTCCAGATGTTTCCGTGGATATGTGGCAGGCATGCCACGGCACCAGAGTGCACAGGACGCTGTTTACCTTCCCATCAAAATGGTACCTATTTATCTACTTGCAATTTCTTGCTTTCGAACTGCTAGGTTGGCAGGAGTAGATCTATTTAATTAATGGGGATTTTGTGAGCCAATTGTTCTGTAAATCCCATTGATTCAAATGATCCTAATCCAATTGTGACTTATGATGGGAGTCATATCAACATAAGCCTAATTGAATCAATGCAAATTATGGAGGGGTTGATTTACCAAACTCCCTGGATTCAATGAGCATATTCTAGTGCAGGTATGCCCAAACTTTTCAGGCCGCAGGCTGGTCACGTGGTTCCTCCCACCGGAAGCTGAAGTAAAACACGCCACACATGCACAAAATGCTGCCGTAAATGCACCTGCGGCTATCTTAAACGCATTGACGACAGCCACCGGTGCTTTATAGCAGGATTTTGCCCATGTGTGGGCACATTTAACTTCCACTTGCACGAGTGGTGCAGGCGGCGCAGGCCGGATCCAGCCTGCAGGCCATAGTTTGGGCACCCCTGCTCTAGTGCATAGCTGTCAAGTATCCCTTATTGGCCGGGGAAACCCCTTATTTTACCCTCTTTCCCACTGTCATCCCTTATTAATTAGACTGCAATGCCCTATTGCCGCCATTGGAGGGCAGCACAGGATAAGCAATAGCTATCAAGTATCCCTTATTTGCCAGGAAATTTCCCTATTTCCAAATCCAAAACTTGACAGGTATGCTCTAGTGTAACTTACTATGCTAAGCAACAAGATTTTAGCCAATATGTAATATCTTCCAAAAAGATGGGAAGACCCAATTGTGAAAAGTTTTGGTCAAACCTGGAGAAGAAGAGCACGGCAGTGAAACGAATGGAAAACAAGTTGCGACCAGCAGGAACTTATTCCTTGATAGTCTGGTCAATCAAGAAATAAAGTGAGTGAGATGTTTAGGCCTGATTAGGTCAAAATGCTCAAGGCAAGGCCGTAGCCAGGATTCCCCCGCCATAAAGGCAAAGGTTTCCCTTGCTCGAAAGCCAGTCGTATCCGACTCTAGGGTTCAGTGCTCATCTCTGTTTTAAAGCCGAAGAGCCAGCGTTGTCTGCTTCTGCAGATATTTCTGTGGTCATGTGGCAGGCAAGACTGGACACCGGAGCGCACGGAACACTGTTACCTTCCCACCAAAGTGGTTCCTATTTATCTACTTGCAATGTCTTGCTTTCGAACTGCTAGGTTGGCAGGAGCTGGGACAAAGACGGGAGCTCATTCCATCCTGCAGTACTCGGGAATCGAACTGCTGACCTTGTGCCTCCCAGTCAGCATCTTAGCCACTTAAGCCACTGCAGCCCCTAAACGCTGCCATAAAACACATCTGTGGCTGTTGTAAATGTGTTTATGACAACCGCAGGTGCATTTACACAGGCATGGGTGCATTTTACGGCTGTTGTAAGCATGGCCACTTCCTGTGCAGTGGTGGCAGTGGCCTGGGCCACACAAAATGGTGCCACGGGCCAGGGCCAGCCCATGGGCCGTAGGTTGACCACCTCTTGTTTACTACATGCTTATTGCTAAATAGAGCCTTTATAGAGGAAGACTGTCATTTCTTAAGGGATAAAATAAAAACTGAAAACTGAAATTTAGACTTGAAATGTTGGTAATATAATTTGTCTTAGTTTATGTAAGTACATAAATTAATGTATGTTACTGTCATGTGCTGTCAAGTCAGGTCCGTTATATGGCAAAGCTACAAGCTCATGACTTCCAAAAGGTTCGTAGCCCTGCTCAATCTCACAATATCAGGACTGCGGCTCCTATTTGGAGTCAAACCATCTCAGGCTAGGTCTTGTTTTCCTGTGACCTTTCTAAAGTTATTATCTTTTCCAGTTATTATTTTCTTTTCATTATATGCCCAAAGTAATACAGTCTCATTTTAGTAATTTTAACATAGTCTTTAAATCTTCTAGTTCAGATTTGATTGATCTAGAACACACTTTATTGATTCTTCTAGTGATTCACAGTATTTATAAAAAAATATCTCCAACATCTTATTTTGAACGCATCAGTCTTCTGCTTCAAACTGTTTCAAACTGGACCCATGCTAATTTCCATTGGTGAAGCAGCTGTAGCCATACACACCAATATGATCAACTCCCATTGCAGGAGGCTACAGGGCCAGAGGGACTGTGGTGGCTTAGTGGTTAAGATGCTGAATTTGATGACTGGAAGGTTGGCAGGTCAGCAGTTCGAGACACAAATGTTGCACGACGGAGTGAGCTCTCTGTCCCAGCTCCTGCCAACCTGGCAGTTCGAAGGCAAGAAATTACTAACAGATACTGTAAGTAGGGACTGCTTCAGTGGGAAGGTAACAGTGCTTCAGTGTCTGATCATGCCTGCCGTATGACCATGGAAATGTCTGCTCTTTGGCTGTAAATGGAAATGAGCACCATACCCCCAGAGTCAGATATGCCTGGCTTTCAAGCAAGGGTGATCTTTACCTTTACCTTACAGGACTAGAAGTGGAAGCTGCAAGAGGAAAATGCTGTCCGGTACAGTATCTCCATTTACACATTTCTGTGATTGTGTGGCAGGCATGACCAGACACCAAAGTGCACAGAACGCTGTTACTTTTCCTGCCACAGCAGTACCTATTTATCTACTTGCAATTTCTTGAACTTTTGAACTGCTACAGGTGAAACTCGGAAAATTAGAATATCGTGCAAATGTTCGTTCAGTCCAGTAATGCAACTTAAAAGGGGAAACAAATATATGAGATAGACTCATTACACGCAAAGCGAGGTAGTTCAAGCCTTACTCTGTTATAATATTGATGCTTATGGCTTACAGTTTATGAAAACCCCAACCCCCCAATCTCATGTACCCCAGAATCATCACATAATCTCATGTACGCTGTATACCATGATCATCACAATTATAACGAATTAAGGCATGACATCTCTCGCTTTGCATGTAGTGAGTCTATCTCATATATTTGTTTCACATTTTAAGTGAAATGAATGAACATTTGCACAATATTCTAATTTTCCGAGTTTCACCTGTAGTTTGGCAGGAACTGGGACAGACAACTGGTGCTCACTCCATCACGTAGCACTCGGGTCTTGAACTTCTGGCCTGCCAACTTTCCAGTCATCAAGCTCAACTTCTTAAGCACCAAGCTACTGCAGTCTCCAAATCTGCAGGATAGGATAGCCCTAATTTACTTATTTTTGCCCCAGTGAGAAGTCAGGCTTGACTTAATTGAGCACCTGCTTTCCAACCTTTCCATCAGTCTATAGTATGTGTAAGGCTCATGCCCAACACCACTTTTCGTATGACTTGATTTCCCCCGTCTTTTTCCGTCACCTTCCTTTTTACACATTAAGGATGATTTTGACCTTGGTCTTCAGTGATCACTATTGCTAACTCCCAGTCCTCCCTCTTTATTTCAAAGGGTGAGGGAGGTATTTTGGAAAGCCTGAACACAATGTCTGTAGAGCTTTTGGTCCAACACAGCTTTCCTTCCTTAGGTTGCTCAACCCAAGGAAAAGGGAAGATAGCTTTCGCGCCTGCATTTTGCAGAGCAGCCATGGCAACATTCATTTATCTGAAAGATTTAATGGCGTTTCTGTTTCCACTTCACTCTCCATGCACACAGACTACAGTCCATGTTGTGTGACCATGGGCTCTTTTGCAATCATGGTGTAAACACATCTGAGATTTGTGCAAATAACCAATAATGGTCAGAATCCTATTACAGCATTTACTATTCCAGTATAAGTCCATTGGCATTAATCTTGGTGGTGAATTACTGCTAGCAGAAGGCTGGTGCAAACATTGGTGTCACACAGATTTTGGCATGACACACAGCATAACTTGGAGTGTGACACCAAGAACATAACCCACCTTACTAGCAGCAATTCACTTCTGAAATTCATCCCTATGGACGTATGCTGGTGCAATTCGTTAACGGGACATCTGCCACTAACTTAAAAACATTAACTCCCTCTTGACAAATAATAATCCCTCTTGATGATATATGTTTCCTTTGTGAAGCTGTCCATACGTTAAGAGTAATGTATGGGCAGGAGCCCTGGTAGTGCAGTGATTAAGCTGCTGTCCTGCAACCAAAAGGTGGTGAGTTCAATCCTGACCACGGCTCAAGGTTGACTCAGCCTTCCATCCTTCTGAGGTTGGTAAAATGAGTACCCAGCATGTTGGGGGCAAAATGCTAATCAACTTGTGAACTGCCCTGAGAGTGCACTAAGTGTGATTGCTTTGCTTAATATCTGAGGATCTTTCTCTAGGCAATTCTTCTGTGACTGGCTCCAAGCTAGTGACAATTGAGAGGGGAAATAATTGGAATAGCAATTCCAAAAATATAATGAAACCAATAAATTGACGTAGCTAATTCAGAAACCATTTTCAAAGCCTTCCACTACATCTTTGGAAGTCACTAAGAAAAAGGGTGAAAGAAGAGAAGTGGATCCTGAGTAGTTGACAGAGTGCAGTACAGAAACTGGATCCAAGTGGTTAAGAGTCCGGGTTCAACCAAATACGTTAGAACCCTACTGAGTACACAGAAAGAACCTCCTTGAAGTCTGTGGTATTTTTTTGAACCACAATTGGGCGTCCCCTGGTAACTGCAACTTGTGTTGCTGGCTAATCTTTCTCATACTAGGTCAGGCGAAAGGAACTGCAGAATGAACTCACCCAAAGGTGCCTTCATTTTGGCAATTTCATGTCTAGCTTAGACACAGTAGAAGAATTGTATAATGTTTGCAGCCAACTTTGAGTATGTACAGATACGGTACTTAATTTTATGGATATGTTTTATTTAGCTCTGATACTACTTAAATGACAACATATCAAATTTAGACAGCAGGGTTTTTAATTAGTTTTTTATCAGTTAGGTAAAGGTCACCTTGCTTGAAGGCCAGTCGTATCCGACTCTAGGGTTCAGTGCTCATCTCTGTTTATAGTCGAAGAGCCAGCGACATTTCTGTGGACATGTGGCAGGCATGCCTAGACACCGGAGTCCACGGAACATTGTTTACCTTCCCACCGGAGTGGTCCCTATTTATCTACAGTGGTACCTTGCGTAAAGAGCATAATGTGTTCCACGGGATTTTGATGTTGAACACCATTGTAAGTGGCCAATTGTGACTTCGGTCAGGGGGACTGCGAACTCCGATTTAGTTGTTAAGCAAGTTTTTGGTTGGTTTTAGTTGTTAAGCAAGGCAACCATTCAGAGAAAATTCTGCTCTTTAAGCGAGTTAGTCTCTAAGCAAGGCACTCTTTTATGCAAGGTTTTACTGTACTTGCAATTTCTTGCTTTCAAATTGCTAGGTTGTCAGGAGATGGGACAGAGACAGGTGCTCATTCCGTCGTGCAGTACTTGGGTATCAAACTACTGACCTGCTGCCTTCCAGTCAGTGTCTTAACTACTTGAGCCATTGCAGTTCCTTTTTCTAAGTTATACCTATGCAAAAAAGTTATTGGTAATCCAATAAAAAATAGTGACATCAACTAGAGAAATTTTAAAAAAATCTGGAGAAATACAGTGCCTTCAGCAACAATACCAATGTTTTAAATGTTCCAAAATGATATCTGATTATACTGCTCTTCTAATTTCAGAACAGAAGCAGGTGTGTGTTTTAAAAACTTTATTTATACACTTACATAGGGAATAAATATGTATTAAAATATAAATAAAATCTAGCTGAGAAAAGATCAGAGGTAGATTTTCTCCATAAGCAACTGGCAAGCTACTGAAAAGCCATTCTTTCAACATCTGCAGTCCCAAAAAATTAACTGATCCTCTGCATAAACTTTAATTCTGGTTATAACTCCAAAAGACCCTTTGTTGGAAGTGTTATAATGACTTTATTGGTACACTTATGAATTTTCCCAAAGTTATGTAGAATATTCTCCTTAAGACTACAAAAACCAATGTTGTATAAAAGCACAAAATAACTGTAATTATGAATCACACAGTGTTGTCATTCTACATTATGTTACACTTAATTTTTAAATTATGTTATTATTACAACTACCCAAATAATTAATAGCAGGTAACGTAACTGGTTTTGAATGGTTATATACTGAACATATAACATGCATAAAACTGGTTTTTGTCAGATTTATTTGAAGAGAATGGTTCTCAGTTCAGAATATGACTGCTGATAATGTTGTAAAATACTACAGAATTATGATGTGACTATGCTGATTATTTCCTAGCTTAGTTTTAATTTAAAATCTATGTCATTGGAAAAGAACTTTAAAGATGAATCATACTATACATTTAAACAGATATATAAGTTTTGAACTTACAGCCACATTCACGAAATAAGTCCAATCATTATACCAGAACTAAAGTCTTTGTTTGGTTTTAGCCAGAATTAATTCCTTCAATTTCAAATATATGACATTAACTTATTGGTGATTTGGATTGTAGATCACAGAAAATATGGTCAAATATTTGAATCCAATATGGAGATCTGATTAAAATAGCAGCTATATAAACCAGATAAAATGCTTTAATTCATCCTGATCCATTTTTAAGCATTATAATTATTTCAATCCCAAAGATTAATCATCTTAAAAATTCAAAGCACACACACACACACACACACACACACACACACACACACACACACACACACACAAAAATATTAGAAATGGGCTGGAGGGATTTTTTTTAAAAAAATAGATATTCAAAGCTAAAAAATGACTTCTTATGATATAAAGTATTTACATTAAGTAAATACTTTCATTTTGTAATTGCCCAGTCTTTATGGAATCCTTTACCCACTGTTCAGATACAATTTTAAACTTCCTTTCAAAATTTCTTCTGATTATCTTTAGCTTTTCCAAATTAACATGATTTTTCATAATTACATGAGACACGCCTTCCTTCAACTGTGAGACTACTTGTGCGCCGTGAAATCGAAGTATTAGTGCCGCAGTCAACAGTTTTGTTTGACTAATCTTAGCATTTGAGCTGTCAACTTTATCGGCAAAGTCCAAGTAAATTGTGTGCTGCCTGAACAAATTTGACCGAGCGCTATCCCATGAGTAACGTGCTTCTGTGTCAGCAATCACACCCCAAGAGATCTTTTCCTCCACATCCTTCATCCTTGAGAATATTTCCTTCAACTGGGCCATATCAGTATCAACTGTATAGCTATCACCATAGCAGTCATAAAAACAAGCAAAGTGTTCCTTTGTTTCTGGAGACATATGAATCATGTCAGCAGGCTGCCAGGGCACAAAACTTTGGGTTTTGAAGCATTGTAAAAGCCACTCCACTCTTACTATGTCATACTTGTTAGAAGAAATGATATTTTTCACTCGAACATTTTCAGTTCCTGCAACAACACAGTAAGTGTCCACACCAGGATGTTGTACTATGCTTGCACCATATTCTGCTATTTTACTTTCCAGCTCGTGTTTTGTATAATTTTCCATCCCGGTCACAACACAAAATTCAATATCTTCAAATATGCTAGAAATTTTGTTTATATTAGCAAGGTCGGGGGCTTTAAAATGATCTATTAAACCAATTTTCTTCTTAACCTTTGGCACAGTTTTACGTTTTTTCTCCTGTGGCTTATCAACATCTATATCAAGATGCTTACTTGCCAGTTTTCCAGAAGCCTTTCCTCTGAATTGTTCTAAAAGGTCAAGAGTCATGCATTCGTGCCATTCTTTATCTTCTCTTATCTTCTCGATGCGAGGGAAACGTAAGGTACAGCCAGTTTTGTACACATCACTATCAACAATCTCTGCTGCTTTAATCTGAACTATAACTGAATTGCAAGGTTCAATATAGACTTCAGGCTTCTCACTACCACACAGAATATTACAAGGAGGGTCCTTTTTACGGTATGGTTTCCAATATTTGGCCAATTTCAATCCAAGATCATACAGTTCTTTCATTGTATAACCAGAACCAACACGGCAAACCGAATGGAACACAGAGGGGTTTTCTCCAGGAGGAGGAGTTTCAGCAACAGCACATAAAAAATGTGACATCATCCCACCACGAAGGCCTTTCCCCCAGTAGCCTCCAATAATCAAGAGGTCTAGCTCATCCATCAGTCCACTGACATATTCTGGTTTAATCTTTAGCCACCCTTCCCCGCGTTTATCCGGCTTATAAATTGACATGGGGTCTTTCACCACAATTCCTTCTTCTCTGTTATCTATAGCTTCATTTAGAGCATCTACTACGTCCTTCCGAGTGCTAGCTTGACGTTTAAGGACAACTTGCATTCGACCGGCTATTGGTGTAAATATCTCATTAAGTATCTCATACCTTCGGTTCAGCGTTTCATGGCCAAGCTTTTGATCATTCACCATTAAGACATCGAATACACAGAAGCATGTCTGTAATTCAGAATCATCTACCATCCTTTTGATGTCGAACCTACTTCCTTTCTGCATGAAGGTCCCTGTGGTGGGATTGTAAGCCATCATTTCACCATCTAAAATGCAGTTCTGAACATGATCTTTAAAAATATTATGAACAAATGGCGTCAGCGAGCCTTCAAGGGGAGATGCACCAAACTGCGGAGTGTAATCATAGCCATTTCGAGAAAAATATTTATAAACATCTCCATCTTTATGCATTTGCATTCGTTCACCATCTAATTTGGTTTCTATGTAGAAACTCTGATTGTTCATTTGCTTTTCAATTTGCTGTATGTTGGCAATAGCAGCCAGCATTGGTTTAAAGGCACAAAACAACGTGATTGAAACATCACTAAGAAATACAGAAGGATCGTGCAACTCTCGACAAACTTTCTCCAAATCAGTTGTAACATTGTGCAGTTCTGCAGCATCAGGATGGAAGAGGGCAAATATGGTTTGCTGACTTATACCAAGCTTCAAATCTTTCAGGATCATCCTGATCAACCATTTCTGTTCAAGTGCGGAGCTCTGAGTTATTAACTGAAGAAGACTCTTCTTAACCAGGTCTTTCCTTTTGGCTGCATTGTTGCTAGAAATTGAATCTAAAAGACTATTCACTTGTTCTACAGTCAGTTGACCTTTCTTGAGGCATCTCGGTTTCAACACAAAATAGGCAATCATTGCAAAGTCTCCAGCCTCTCCTTGTGAACCAGTAGGTGTACGATAATGTAAAAGCTTCAGTGCATCTTTCCCATCTTTGGGTAAGCTTAACAGTTCAATATAAAGCTTAGCAAGCATAGTTTCTTTAATTCCGTAGGCCATTCGCTCTCTTTCCAGCTGTGGAAGAATAAGTCTCATTGCAGGATAAAAAGAGTCTGTCACATCTTTCTCGTTTTTATGAAGAGCATCATGAAACCGCCTCCAGGAATCCAAAAACTCCTTGAAATACTTTGTTTTCTCCGGGCGAGATCTGCATTTCTGTATTCGCTCTAATGTTGAGCACAGATCCACAAAAGGAACTTGAGATGCCACAGTTAGTTGGGATACAGAATGTGAAGCAACAACAGAAGACATAGTTGGTCCACTTTTTCACTGCAAAGAAGAAAAAGGTGCTTTAAAATACATTGACTTCTGTTTTGAAGCAAAAAAAAAACTTATTATTTTTCCATGAATAAGCCATGCTGTTCTATATTTTAAATGACTGAAACATGTAATTTTACTCTTCTGCTAAAATGGCTGATAAAAAATGAATCTTATTATTTGGGACAACCTATCCTATACTGAACCATAAGGGGCATGAATTTGTGTAGCTGGAAGAAAACTCATGGAGTTAAACAGGATTCTATGCTGAGTCATAAGATCTGCTGTCTTAGTCTCTCCTGACTACACAAAGATTCTTAGCAAAGTATTAATGAAGTCAAAGAAAATCTTTGGCCCATAGATCAGTCGAATTTAGGCCACAGAATTTGACCATCCGGCTGACAAAGGGAGCTGGAGATGTCTCCAGGTGTCCATCTCTCTCTTTCAAGTAGCACATTTATTAAATTAATTAATTAATTAATCCATTTATACCCCATTTCCACTTAAAAGATAGCACTCAGTGGCTTGCAAACTTTCAAAAGAAAGAAAAACCAGGCGAGGTCACATTTATCTAAAGTAATAAAATAATATAAACCAAAGAAACCATTAAATTTAAGCAAATACACATTAAAATTAGCAAAACTTTCAGATTAAAAACACAGCAGGGAAAATGAGAGCTCCTACACCAATCTACCATACCTGTCAAGTTTCAGGAAATGTCTGTCAAATGAATGAAATTTCCCGGCCAAAATGGGAAACTGGACAGCTATGCTCATCCTGTGCTGGCCTCCAGCCTAACTCCAGTCTAACTAATACGGGATGATGGCGGGAAAGAGTGTAAAATATGGGGGTTTGACAGAAATTTCCCAAAACTTGACAGGTATGCAATCTACACACCTCTACGCTGAAGGAATCCCCTTGTTTCCACACAACAGCAAGGAGTGCCTATCCTCCTCTATACGTTATTCACTTCCCTTTCTTATCTATTAAGGCAAGCAGCTGGGGAGGTAGTGATAATACATCAGGGAAGCAACTTTGCTGGTCCACCATTTTTCCGTGGGTACATTAGTAGCTGGGCTTTGAATCCACAGTTGCACCTTTGCCTGCCACAGAGAAGGGGGGTACCAATCCTCCTCTCTTGCAAATAATGAAACATAAAATGTGGAGAAATCTGCTGGCCTTTTCCAATTCCCTCGTTCTTGACAGTAGAAAACTCCCACTGCATGTTCTAGAGGGTCTCACTAAAATCTGGATCTGACGCAAAAATATATATGGTAGTATCACCTGGGTTGCTTTATTAAATAATAATGTAACATCATGTCAATTCTGATTTATGACATCCATTTGTAGGGTTTCCGATACAAAATACTCGGGGAGTGGTTTGTCATTCTCCTCTGGGACTGTGCTGCTTGCCCATGACTACTACACAGGCAGGATGGCCTCTCCCAGGAGCCACAGTCAGGAATCAAACTCTCAGTTACATATTTAAACCACTGAGCTATCCAGCCAGCCAGCAGGCGTTCTATGGATGCTCTATTACAAGGCCCTGGTGGTGCAGTGGTTAAACTGCTGTACTGCAGCCAGAATGTTGTGAGTTCAGTCCTAACCAGGGCTCAAGGTTGACTCAGTCTTCCATCCTTCCAAGGTTGGTAAAATGAGTACCCAGCAGATTGGAGGAAAAATGCTAATTAACTTGTGTGCACTAAACGCTTTGGGGTGGTATATAAGTGTCATTACTATTGCTATCTCAAAATGGCTACTGGGGGGGGGGAGGGAGTTACAAAAGGAGATTTAAGAGACAATTGAAATTGTTGGTGGTATACTGTTGACTGGGGAACCAGATGGCATCCTCTCTTGGCCCCAGGACAATTTGATTTAAATGGATTGAAATGTTCCTATCCATCCATTGAGGTTCTGAGGCTCCCCAGGACTCCCTTTTCCTCTGGGGAAGGCACTAGGATCCTCAAGGCTGAGAGGAGAACCTTTAATACCCCAAACACCTCTGGATCTGCATTATAAGGTCTGGGATCACTGCTGGTGATTTTTTAAAAAAAACTACAAAGCTTCTTCCTCACAGTGTCCCAAGGCCACAAAAGTCTTCCTCGGGGCAAAAGTGAACCCTAGGGAATCTCAGAATTGGAAGTAAAGTGATAGGAAGAATTCAGTTCATTTAAATCAAATTGTCCTGGGGCCAAGAGAGGATGTCATCTGGTTCCCCAGTCAACAGTATACCACCAACAATTTCAATTATCTCTTAAATCTCTTTTTGTAACTCCCTTTTCCCCCCTAGTAGCGATTTGGAGATAGCAATGCAGTGGCTCAAGTGGCTAAGACACTGACTGGAAGGCGGGAGGACAGCAGTTTGATTCCTGAGTACTGCAGGACGGAATGAGCTCCCGTCTCTGCCCCAGCTCCTGCCAACCTAGCAGTCCGAAAGCAAGAAATCGCAAGTACTGTAGATAAATAGGGACCACTTCGGTAAACACTGCTCCATGCGCTCCGTTGTCTAGTCATGCCTGCCACATGACCACAGAAACGTCTGCAGAAGCAGACAGCGCCGGCTCTTTGGCTTTGAAACAGAGATGAGCACTGAACCCTAGAGTCGGATATGACTGGCTTTCGAGCAAGGGAACCTTTACCTAAATGAAAGATTGGGGTACAGTAAAACCTCGCGTAAAGAGTGCTTCGCTTAGACTAACTCGCTTAAAGAGCAGAATTTTCTCTGAATGGTCGCCTCGCTTAACAACTAAAACCAACCAGAAACTCGCTTGACCACTAAATCGGGGTTTGCAAGCCCCCCTCCAGAAGTCACATTTGGTCACTTACAATGGTGTCTCGCTTAAAGAGCAATCCCGTGGAACGCATTATGCTCTTTAAGCGAGGTACCACTGTACACAGAAAGAGCCTCCTTGAAGATTGTGGTATTTTTGAGCCACAATTGGGCGTGGCAACCTCACTGTGCCGGCTAGTCTTTCTCACATGAGGTCAGGCAAAAGGAACTGCAGAATGAGTTCATCAAAAGGTGGCTTCAATTTGGCAGTTTCATAATGTCTGGCTTGGATGCAGTATCATAATCATTTGACGGCACAGTTCTACAACCTTCATTTTGGCCGTTTCACGTCTGGCCTAGACACAGAAGAAGAGAAGAAGCATAACATTATGCCAACAATAAACTATATATTAGTATCACAATTTTCTGAGTTTCTTTATGGATATAAAAGAGCGGCCTGCCTTGGGAGACCCTTATCCCAGAAACACCCATTCACATTCTCGTTACAGCCAAGCCCATCATCCTGGCCAAAGGACCTGCTAACCGAAGGAATGACCAGTTTGCTAGTCCCACGCCAGCGTTTATGAGTCATTGCCACATCTACTCCATTCCCTGCACCTTGAACTCAGTCCCGGGCCATAGCATAAAACAGAGCAGAGATACGAAGAGGATTTGGATCAGCTAAAACGGGGGTGCCCAAACTGGCTGCGGGCCAGTCATGTGGTTCAGGGGCTGGTCACTATGGTCTAAGGGCCGCATCCGGCCCATAGCTGTCAAGTATCCCTTATTAGCAGGGAAAACCCCTTATTTTACCCTTTCCTGCCATTATCCCTAATTAGACTGCAATGCCCTATTGCCGCCATTGGAGGGCAGCACAGGATAAGCATAGCTGTCAAGTATCCCGTTTTCGCCAGGAAAGTTCCCTTATTTCCAAATCCAAAACGTGACAGGTATGATCTGGCGCCAGACGCCAATTCATCCAGTCCATGAAGCCCTCATCGCTCCTGGAAGTGGAAGTAAAATGCACCCATCCAGGTGTGTTTTACTTCCGCTTCCGGGAGCGACGAGAGCTTTGCTATCTCCCTATCTCCTTCTTCTTCTCTCTCTCTCTCGCCAACGTACCCAACGCAGAGTTAACAGAGGCCACCGTGAGAGGCTTCCTCGTTGACGCCTCTTTCCTCGCCGCTCAAACCAGAACATATAGAGATAAATTCAGCGCGACTGAGTGTGAGTATTAATAATCATCACTGCAATCCTACACTTTCCTCCCCTCTTATGAGGCGGCCAGTTAGGGCCACAAGACGGACACATCGCTGCTCCAATGGAAATGCGAGAAACGCCAGTCCCGCTCGCTCTTCCTCTTCCCTTTGTCGCCGCCCCTCAAGGGGGCCGGAGCTTAAAGTTCTCCTGTCGCGAGGACGGGACGGCCTCGCTAAGTTACCATGGAGACCGCAACGCCTTCGCCAGCTAGGGCGGGCCGAAAGAGGGCCGCACCTCTTCTCTCTCCCCCTCCCTCCTCGGGTTCGCCCATGGAGGTATGCAAAACAGGAGATGGAATGACGTCACAAACTTGAAGCCGACTAATCTGACAGTCCGCCATGTTAGTTGGCCCAAAACATTGCCTTAGGGTGCTTTGATTGTGTGCAGTCGTGAAAGTAGATCGGGGTTTCCCCTTTAACATCAGTGGGTGGGGGATTGCGAGCCCCCTCTCCGCTGGCTCCCCTGGGTCCAGAAGGGTTGGGGGGGGAGACAAAAGGGGTCTGTCCCCCCCAACCCTCACGGGACCCGGGAGAGGGGATCGAATCCACCCCACCCTCTGATATTAAAAGGGAAAACCCGATCGCAGTTTCCCTTTTAATATCAGTGGGTGGGGGTTGCGATCCCACTCTCTTGCTGGCTCCCCTGGGGTTGGGAGGTTTGGGGGGGGGGAGACAAAAGGGGTCTGTCCCCCCCAACCCTTCTGGACCCAGGGGAGCCAGCGTTGAGGTGATCGAATCCACCCCCCCTCCCAAACACTCCGTTTTTGAAGAAAAGAAACCGCTTGGTTTCTTCTCTTTAACAACGGGGTGTCCTGCGGGGAGATCCCCTCTCTGCAGGGTCCCCTGGCTCTGGAAGGGTTGGGGGGACAGACCCTTTTTATCCCCCCCCTACCCCCCCAACCCAGGGGACCCAGGAGAGGGGATCAATCCACCCCCGCTCCAACACAAGAAGCAATCGTAAACGGTAGCCTGCTGATGTTTTGGTCCACCTAATATGGCGGCAGGCCACGCCCACTGGCTTCAAAGCAGTTTACAGCATGGAGCCTGTAGTGTTATCTCCAGTTTTTTATACTTCCATGGTTCGCCTCCGGGAAGGGAGACAAGACTGGAACACTATTGGTCGACTCTCCCTCGAAGCCCCACCCTTTGCTCCGGAAGCAATTGTCGGGGGCGCTTTCCCGGACCGGAAGTGGTGAATGGCAGTCGAGTTCCCAGCCTGGGAGGAAGGACGGGATGGGGAATTATCCCGCCTAGGAGAGGGGCGGGGGTGAGCAATGAGGCGGCCGAGGAGAGCGCCGGAGGCTTAGGTAGGCGAGAGCCGGCTGGAGGGGGCAGCGCTTTCCGCCCCTCTCCCCTCACTCAGTCGTTGGGGAATGAGGCGGGTGGGTCGTGGTGGGGGCAGCTAGCTGGGTCCGCGGGTCCCCCTTTGGGGTTAGTTAGTGGCGGTTAACTAACCAGACCATTCTGAGGACTAACGGCCTTGGGTGGCGAAGTCCACAGGGAAGAAGGGTGATGGTCCCCAAGGGGATTAAATCCCACTTGACCCCCATCTTGATGGAGGGCAGCGGCACCATCCCTAATGGCCTGGGCCTGAGGAGGACTTGTGAGTGTCCAAAGGGCTCGTGGAACTGGATCAGTGGCGCTGTGAGGCGGAAGGCGAATGAAAGGCCACTGCATTATACTCTCGGGACAGTGCTCATGGCTGATCGCCATGAGGATCGCCTATATTCGGAATCAGACACGGCACAAAAAGAAGGCGGCTGTGAAATGCCCACTTTCTGTCCACAGACGTACCTTTGGGTCCAAACTTCCTGCCCTGTAGCAGCCGGTCTTTCCCTGCCAGACATTCATTGTGACTTATGCTTGGTTGGGATTTCTAAAGTTCATTAAAACGGTACATACAAAGTGTATGTTTCAGGGTTCATGCCCTTCTTTCTCGAACGCAGGACGGAAACGACCTTGTCATGGCCCAAGTGGGTTCTCTTCCTACCTGGTGTGAGTTCCCCAGGATCTCATGTAACCTAAGCTTGTCTTGGATTCCTTTACATTGTGCTTAGAAAGTTTCCTGTATGCACACACATCTGTTTATGATTAAGCTGCATTATTTGGCTGTGTAAATTGCACTGAAGGTGACCTGAGATAAGATTTTGTACTTGTCCTAGCCTATCTGCAGTCCAAGGACAGCATCTTTCTCTTGAAAGCTTTGTGTGTTTTCTCCAACTCTTCCTTATGCCTTTTTGATTTGCTTCAGTTTCCCCAAAGTCCTTTAGGATTAAAAATAAATAAATAGTGGAATAACTGCTGTTTTGTTTGTTTGTTAACCTAGCAGTTCGAAAGCAAGAAATTGCAAGTAGATAAATAGGAACCACTTCGGTGGGAAGGTAACAGCGTTCCGTGCGCTCTGGTGTCTAGTCATGCCTGCCACATGACCACGGAAACCTGCAGAAGCAGACAGCTCTGGCTCTTCATCTTTGAAACAGAGATGAGCACTGCACCCTAGAGTTGGCTACGACTGGCTTTCGAGCAAGGGAAACCTTTACCTTTACTAGTTAGTTTGTTAGTACAGTACTAGGAATTATCTGTGAAAGCACCCTTAATTTATTCTGGGGCTTATATCCCAAGTAGGTATGCAGTTAAGTGCATGTCATTCTTAAAATACGGTAGTAAGCCGTATTGATTTTAAAGCATGGCGTTCAAGTAAAATCATGCTTAAAGACTAGTTGAAAACAATGTAGCAACGCATCTGCCAATAGATTTTTTTGCAGTAGGTTTCAAGAGAGGTAAAATGTGCACAAAAAATCCACCTTGCCTGATTTTCTACTAAGTGCTCCTGCTCTGTAAAACAGGAGTGTGGCATTTGTTTTGGGGAGCGCACTTGCTTGTCCTTGTTGAGGTGTCCAAATTCATGTAGATCTGTAGATTTATCCTGGTTCAGGGGAGTAACTCTGCCCCTTGAACCACCGTTGGTTGGTTAATTTTAGCAGGGGGAAAAACCAGTTTAACAAAACCTGATGTCATTATCTCAGCTGTAATCTACGAGGCATGTAAAAGTGGAAAGGTTTATCACGGAAACTTAAATGCCCTATTGAGGATTATTGCGTCAAAGATTTCAGTATAACAATAAAATCAGAATTTGGTGGAATAATTTACAGGCCTAACTGGTGAATTCTGGAATGAACCGTCTGCTGCGATAGTAGCATGACTATGTGCCAAATATTGCAATCTGTGAAAGGACTTCTAGAGAAACAAATATTTTTCTGGGAAGGACTTTTTATATAAAATTGATAACAAATGTTAGATTTAGAGAGTCATTTTATTATGTATTCGGCAGCCTTAGAATCACTATTCATAATAATGAACAAACTATAGTGCCTTCGAGAGTAAACAGTTTAATTACAGCATAAGATTGAACTATGCTGGCCTGCAATTAATTTAATCAAATGCAAGCAATTTGGGTGTTTTAAACAGAGAGGTGCCATTACATTTTTGTTGTTTTCTTTTTGTTTACTCTGATACTTTTTAAATCTGTATTTTTTTAAACTTTCCATTGTGTTTTGGCACATCATGTTGGCTTGAATGTGTGTCATAGAAATATTTTGTAGTTAGTCTTCTACTATCTGTAGAGTCTAGTTGCTAGACATAAGAACCTAGCCAGTTCCTTGCTAAATCAAAACAAGAGCCTCATAGTCCATCAAAATACATGAAATTCATCGGTATGTTTCCGCTATACAAGGTTCAGTTTATCTATTATAAGAGTCTGACCTATCTGATTAAACATTTCCTTTGAATTTATCCAATACTGTAAAAAGCTATCAACGTTTATGGCCATCACGACATCTTGCCGTAGTGAATCTTCCACTGTATGATGCAGATTCATTGAGCAATCCCCACTTCTGGTACTATGAGAAAGGTAGAAACATTTTAATGTCCCCATGATGTTAATAATTTTGTAAATTTCTGTTTAACTTCCCAGCCCCATTCATTTTCTTTCTACACTAAAAAGCCTCAGATGTATTGTTCTGTGTTATGTGGAAAACAATCCAACTTGATGATTTTTGCTTTCTACACTGTGTGGTCTTTTCTTTCAAAAGAGAGCAACAAGAACAATCGCAGTATTCCAAATGTGGTAAAGCTATATATTTATTTATTGAAAGATAGAGCTTATCAGCAACTATGGTACTCGTCAGGACATCTCTCTCCAGTATAAACAGAATGTTTCGACATACCAAGCTCTGTCACACTACAGGGGGAGGCAAGGGAAAGATTTAATGCCCCTACTTCAGAACTTAGTCCCAGTGTACAATGCTGCTACATTTGTTCGTAGTCAAATCCACCTGCTATTATGCATCTAGTTAGTACCTAAGAAAACCAAGGGGTTGCTACTATGGATTCATAAGCTAAGGGTTTTAACACTTACCTTGAAAATTCTAATGTTTTGTTGCTAAAGTTTGGTAGGTTTCCCCCCACTCACTTCAGTACTGTATTTGAAATAAGGACTGCTTCATTTTTTCTTTCTTTTCTCTTTCTGTCCTAGCTCTGCCACTAAATTCCCAGAGATTTTTTTTTCTTTTGAAACAGTTCCTGGTGTAAAGTTAAAAGAGATGGCCGGTGTAACAGACTTTAACTTCAAGGACGTGATACTTAGGTATGATTCCACCAGCTGCCTTTGTTTTTAATTTGTGCATGTTAAGTGGTTTATCCAATCAGCAACAAATTCTCTATCTTTCCTAGCACAGGATGTCATGAACTGGATGCATTATAAATGCTTTTGCTGGTAGATAGGAGGGCTATTGGTTAGATGAGTTAGTAAAGGATAAGTAATGTGACTTGATGCAGCCAAGTATTTTTACAATACTGTGCAAAAGTCTTAAGCCACCATTAGATTTGTTGTTTTAGAAATGTTTTAGATTTGTTGTTTTAGAAATTATTCCTCAGTCCACTCATTGGAATACAGCCAGAAAATACAGGAAATGTGCATGCAGTATTCAAAACTGGGTGGTGGTGGTGAGAAAAAAACAGCTTTCATAGGTTAAATCAGTGTTTCCCAACCTTTGGTTTTTGGACTTCAGTTCTCAGAAGCCTAAGTCAATTCCCCAAAGCACTGATCAGTCAATGTACTGACTTAGGCTTCTAGGAATTGAAGTCCACCAGTGTTCCATGGAACATAGTTTGGGAAACACTGGACTAAAGTGGCAAGCATTTAATGTGACCTCCCCTTACACTTAAGCTACAGCAGGCGCCTGGCATCCATAAGCCTAAATAGAATGGAACCCTAATTACTGTCATTGCTAAGATCTGTATATATCCTACTATTCCATCGCAAAATGGCTGCTGTGGAAAAGGGCCAACCCATCATTACATGCGGAACAATCGGACACCATAATTTCACAAAAATATTATAGAATGAACAATTTTTCACAGACAGGAATAAGCATGGTTCTTCTCATTCAAATTTGGTACAAAGAGATTTCAGGCACAGAAACACCATTCCTGAAATGTTTTTTGTTTAAAATATCAATTTATTTACAAGTGTCAACTTAAAGGCAACTTAAGGTGCCCTGCATGTTACACTTGCAAATTAATTAATCTCTTTGTACCAAATGTGATTTTTTTTAAAAAAAATGCTTATTCCTATTTGTGAAAAATTGTTTGTCCTGTAACAATATTTTTGTGAAATTATAGTGTCCGATTGTCTGCACATAACAATGAAATGGCCCAAAAGCTCTTTTATACCAGGCTTGTGCAAGATGTACTTGAGCATTTCATATAGTACCTACCTACACAGCTTGTATGAGTGTAAGTTGTTGGAAGCTTGCTAATAAAATCCTTTTTCAATCACATCATTCCAGTCAAAATACATGGGATGGCAGAATTTGACAGACATCAAATGGTTATTAACTTGCAAAAAAAAAGAGGCAATGAGGGCCACCTGGTCTCAGCTTAGCCAGGCAGCCAGACCAAAAGATTGAGCCCTGTTCTGGTGTATCACCAATATCAGCACCAACTATCCCATCAAGGTTAAGTGCCCACATCCCCCCAGAAGCATGGGAGAACCACTACAGGATACTCAATCAAGATGTGGCCACTGAAACAGATCTCCCTACTACCAACCTAGAAAGCCTCCCCAAATGGTCACCAGTATCAAAGTTGGAAATTGACTCTCTCATCACCCAACTCCGCTCAGGCAAGACCTTAGGGGAGGACCTCATTCTCCCAGAACTGCTAAAAAACAACAAATAGTGGTGGTCCCCACTTTTGGCCTCATTGTTCATCTACATCAGTGTTTCCCAAACTTTAGTTTGTGGACTTCAATTCCCAAAAGCCTAAGTCTATTCCCCAAAGCACTGGTCAGCCAGTGTACTGACTTAGGCTTCTGGGAACTGAAGTCCTTCATGGGGCGTATGCCCCACTTTGGGAACCACTGATCTACATTGACAGCACCAGGTGAATTCCCAAAGACTGGGGTTCAGCAGTCATTGTTCTCATATTCAAAAAAGGAAACAAGTATGTCCCCGGGAACTAGAGGCCAATCATTCTACTCAACATCATCAGTAAACTCTATGCCAGTTACTTGCACAAGAAACTCAAGAGCTGGTTGGGAGAGGAAAACCTGATAGTGGAGGAACAAGCGGGCTTTAGAGAAAGCAGGTCCACAATAGACTACTGCCTAGTCCTCCAACATCTCTTCCAAGAGTCCAGTTTCTCTGTATGCTGCTTTCATCGATCTAAAGGCTGCCTTCGACTCAAGCTCCAGGATCAAGCTGTGGGAGAAGCTAGAGAAATCCTTGTAAGATGTGGGGAGTGAGGAACCTCTCCTGTTTGGAAAGGAGCAAGACAGGATTACAAAAAGGCACACAGTTGACTGGAAAAGGGAGTGATTTCTCTCTCTAGCCAGCCAGTTTATCAAAAGCAGTTTCTAGAGGTGGGGGGGATGGCCTTCACAGAGAAAGAGCAGAAAAGATAGATGGGTGAAAGTTACCCAGGAGAGGGCAACACATGGGAAGACCTCAGGCCATTGCTGTGAAGGCCAGGATTGGACAACCTGTGATTGACAGAAGGGAGTGGTAGAAATGGTATAAAATGATGCAACACGATGCCACAGTGTTGAGGTGAGGCCAGTGTGTGTGGGTGTTAGTTTTGTATTGTTAAGAAGAGGCCCAGTTGGCCTTAGTTCTTTTTTTGGCACCTCTTTGCATGGGAAATGTTTATTTGCAGTGCAATAAATTACTTAGACTGCAGAAGAAACTGTGTTTATGTCCTCCTTGATGCTGGGAGAAGTGAGTAGGTGAGGAATGGGCAAAGGGGCCACACAGAAATGCTACCAGCCCAGGTCTGGCAGCTCTCAGAATCCTCCATTGACTGCAGGCTACTCCACCTGATTTGCACTCTCCACAACAACACTAACCTTAAGGTCAGATGTTCCCAGCAGGGAGACCTTGTGGAACTGGTACCTATACAGAAGGGCATCAAGTAAGGATGTGTACTGGCCTCACTTCTATTCAGCTTCATCAACAACATGGCCGACCATTTAAGAAGCTCTGTCTCTCATCATCCCAAGCTTGCTGACATCCATACTCATACTCTAATATGCTGATGATGCCGTAATTCTCTCTAGGACCCCAATACTGGCATCTCTGGCTCACTACTGTAACAGCAACCAACTAGAGATCAGCTGTCAGTAAACCAAAGTGATAACCTTTGCTAAAAGGCCTAAGAAACATTCCTAAAGAGTTTAATATGTGCTTAGAGCTAAGGAAGGTCACACTTAATACTGACTTTTGCCAAAAGAAGCTGTTTTATTCAGGAATTTGTATTTGTTTGAATTTTGTGTATATATTTCCTGTATTTTCTATAATTATGGATGGTCATTAAAACTTTGCTAAGAATCCCCAAAGTTGGTGGTGACCTAAAACTTTTGCACAGTACTCTATTTCTCAAGGCAAACAACTATAAATGTGTTTACGATATCTTGTAATGCAGTAATTAGGGTATTATTGGAGTGAGGATTGAGCGGAATAACCTCTTACTTTTGGTAAACCACCACCATCCATGATTGTACATATAACTGGCTGGAATTCAAAATAAATAGCAACTAGAAATGTTGTGAGTCAACACCTATGTAAGTTGCATTGATTCAGTGGGTCTAGTCAGGTTGTGTCTTAATACTGGATTTCAACCATTGTAGAAATCTTACACTGAATTGAAATAAGATTTAAGATGTGTCTGTGTACTCAGCCTGGATATGTATTCAGAGAGCAAAGCAGTGGGTGAGTAGAAGTTTCTCCATGTGAATGTGGATGCAATTTCTCCATGTGGTCCCTGAAAAATTACAGTTGTTCTTTGCATGGTTCTTCTGGGGGGTTTCCTTTACCACCAGAAATGCCCAGTGCTGGCATGAATATTCAGGAAAAGTAATATATTAGGAGAAATAACATGATATAAATTAGGAGTAGTTCGCATTGGGCCTACCTGGTTTTCCTTTCCTGGGATCAAAGATCACGGCAGATGGGGATTGCAGCCATGAAATAAAAAGGCGACTGATTCTTGGGAGACAAGCCATGAGAAACCTGGGGAACATAGTGAAAAGCAGAGACATCACATTGCAAACAAAAATTAGAATAGTCAAAGCAATGGTATTCCCAGTGGTAATGTACGGATGTGAGAGCTGGACAATTAGGAAAGCTGAACGCAGAAGAATAGATGCCTTTGAAATGTGGTGTTGGAGGAGAGTTTTGAGAGTACCCTGGACAGCGAGGAGAACAAATAGGTCAATCTTAGAAGAAATCAACACTGACTGCTCATTGGAAGGGCTAATAGTAAAGACGAAGCTAAAGTATTTTGGACATCAAATGAGAAGGGAGGATTCACTTGAGAAGGCCCTGATGTTGGGAAAGGTGGAGGGCAAAAGAAGAAGGGGGAGGCCAAAGATGAGATGGCTAGATGGTATTGTAGACACAATGGGCACAGAACTGGGAGTGCTGAGGGGGATGGTGGAGGACAGAGGTGCCTGGAGAACAATGGTCCATAGGGTCGCAAAGGGTCGGAACCGACTGTGCGACTGAACAACAACAACAACAACCTCTTACACTGCTGTGGGGTCAAACAGGAAGGGCTATTTTTGGACGTGCTTCTGGGGTGGAAAACGGTATTGTGCATCATTGGTTGTACCAAGCAGGAGCTTCAAATCACAACACATGTCTTTGCCAATCATCTTACCTCTCAGCCCAACGATTAGAATCTACACACCCTGCTTGGCGCACTGCAATCAACCTTTAGAATAACCATTTTAATATCTCAGATGCCTGGATGGAACTCTGGCAACATCTACCTCTGATTCCCCATCAACACATAATCACGAATCCCTGTGAATGGCCAGTTGGATTTTCCCTTCCAAGACGGCATTAGAGGATGCTGAACAGAGTGAGGACTGGCTGAGGTAGATGCGAAGCCACTCTGTTCACATGGGGATGGAAGTCCTCTTCCCAATGTGACTGTGGAGAAGAAGACCAAACCATGGACCATATTATATCTAGGTGTCCTTTACACGCGTTTGGAGGCACACTGGAGGACTTGTGTAGTGTCACAGATGAAGCCTTTCAATAGCTTTCAAACTTGGATATGGAACTCTAGCCAGGAACTTGAGATGGTCAATTTGTGCTTGTTATATCAACATCAATGTAAATACAGTATCCATCATACGATAAATAAATAATAAATAACCTAAAGCAATCCTCTGTGCCATGTCTGGAGGCTACTATAATACCAGGCAATAGGAAAGGAAGCTTAAGTGGGCTGGGAGTGATCAGCAAGAGTTGATTTTTATCGGCCAAACTACTGTTGGAAGCAGCTCTAGACAAAATTAAGTCTCTGAGTTACAACCAATCTGTTTTAATCCTTGTTATGTGATATTATCCAGTTAGTATGTACTTTCAGGAAACGCCTATGAGACGAGAATTGATTTAAATCTGACTGTGGGAGAGGAGTTTTGAATTGTAATATAAAATGTTTGGCTCTAGAGAAAAGAGAGAGAGGCTCTCTATCTACCATACTTCATACACATTTTAGACTCACCTGTGAAATCCTGCCTACTTTGGATGTTAACTAACTAAATTGATTTGACATTTTAAAACATGCCTAGAATAAGTGAGCAGTTAGTTACTGCTTTTAAAATTCACTTTCAAACTTTCTATAATAATCCCTCATTGTTAGACGCAATCCAGTCCTTGTCAGATTAACTTGCTGTAGAAATAGGTTAGTTTTCTGAAGCTGAAACCTATTTTCTTTTTTTTTCTTTCAGGATCCATATGGACTGAAGATTCCTTGACTATTATAATGGAAAAACCATGGAGGCTCTGGACTTTCGTTGAAAAATGTCTGCTTACCTTGATGTCCTGGTCCTGGGGTCTCTGTCGCATTTCTCTCTTACCTTTGATAATAACTTTTCATCTGTATGGAGGCATGATTTTACTTCTATTAATCTTTATATCTATCACAGGTATACTATATAAGTTCCAGGACGTATTGCTTTATTTCCCAGAACAACCCTCTTCGTCACGACTTTATGTTCCGATGCCTACTGGCATCCCACATGAAAATATCTTCATCAGAACCAAAGATGGTGTCTTGCTCAATCTAATTCTTCTCAGATTTACAGGGGACAATTCTTCCTATTCACCTACTATCATTTACTTTCATGGGAATGCTGGAAACATTGGTCACAGATTACCCAATGCTTTGTTGATGCTTGTGAACTTGAAAGTAAACTTATTGCTGGTTGACTATAGAGGCTATGGGAAAAGCGAGGGAGAAGCAAGTGAGGAAGGCATCTATTTAGATTCTGAGGCAGTTCTAGACTATGTGATGTCTAGATCTGACCTTGATAAGACCAAGTTTTTCCTCTTTGGCCGCTCCTTGGGGGGAGCAGTTGCTGTTCATCTGGCTTCCGAGAATTCCCATAGGATTTCTGCCATCATGGTGGAGAACACCTTCCTTAGCATCCCACATATGGCCAGCACTCTGTTTTCTTTCTTCCCACTGAGGTACCTTCCTTTGTGGTGCTATAAAAACAAGTTCCTGTCTTACAGGAAAATAGCTCAATGCAGAATGCCTTCACTTTTCATCTCTGGGCTGGCTGACCAATTGATCCCTCCAGTTATGATGAAGCAGCTTTATGAACTTTCTCCTGCTCGGACTAAAAGATTGGCAATCTTTCCAGATGGAACTCACAATGACACCTGGCAATGCCAAGGCTACTTTACGGCACTTGAACAGTTCATCAAAGAAGTGCTGAAGAGTCACTCCCCTGAAGAATCAGAAAACATGTCATCTAATGTTACAATAATCTAACTGTAATTCCACTCGGTCTTTCTGATTGTACCTGGACTTTTGGCAAGTGATAAAAGAATGGCTGTTTTTTTTAAATGTGCACTCTTGTCTGTACTTACCTTAAGAATGAAATTAAACATGGAGCAATTCTAACTTATGACCCAGCTACTTTTTATATTCAGTACTGTAAATGAATTAATACTTCTACGTGTTTAGACAAAGTTAGTTTTAAATTCATTTTTTTAGACAAAGACACATTAATCTTCTTGTTAAACATTTGTTATGCTGATTTTAGAAGAGAATAATGCTGTTTTGTGCATGTTTGGGCTGCGTAGATGTACATTTACCAGCTAAAGGTTTGATGGGCATGGCAAAGCCCTGAATTCTTCCATTATGCACGATGCGTATGTTTGGTATTACAAATAGGGTATTTATTGGAAATACACAATAATTTCATATTACATACCAGCATATGCAGCTTTTTACAGCCACAGTCTGCACAAAGGACAAATGAGGAAAAATGTGTTTGAGCTCTGTGTTACTAGTTTTGATATTACCATCCATTCACAAAGACAAGCAGACTAGGTAGAGTACTAATTGCTGTTTCCTGCCCTTATATTGGAGAATCATTCCTTTTACTTTTTGCTTTTCCCCTACAGCTCACCTTACTATTTAAGAACATTTTAAAACTTTTTAGAGCAATTATAATATGTGCACAGACATTTCCCCCCCTCTGCAGATACATATGAGTTTATAATAATTTTTGTCCTAGCATGTTAAAGGTAAAGGTCACCCTTGCCCAAAAGCCAGTCGTACCTGACTTTAGAGTTCAGTGCTCATCTCTGTTTATAGCCAAAGAGCCAGTGCTGTCTGGTTCTGCAGACGTTTCCGTGGTCATGTGGCAGGCATGCTTAAACACTGGAGTGCACGGAACGCTGTTTACCTTCCCACCGAAGTGGTCCCTATTTATCTACTTGTAATATCTTGCTTTGGAACTGCTAAGTTGGCAGGAGCTGAGACAGTGATGGGAGCTCATTCCTTCATGCAGTACTCTGGTCTCGAACTGCTAACCTGCCACCTTCCAGTCAGCGTCTTAACCACTTGAGCCACTGAAGTCCTAGCATGGTTATTATCTAAACCATACTGCCAGGTTTAGTGTTACAAATATGAATCGCATGTATTCTACTATCTAAAGGCCATCATGAGTTGTAAGTTTATTTCCCAGCAAGTACTTCCCAAATTGAGGGCTTTCCTCAAGTAGCCATTCATAGAAATTAACTGTACGGGTGTCAGAGTAAATTGTTGAGCATTACTTAACATGTGAGCTTGAGCCTGACCATTTGGTTAGCAAACTCAACTTATTTGTACATATCGAGGGTCTGGGTTTTCCACTCTTTTACAAAATAAATTTATTATAAAGACAGTTTTTCTCTTTCAGCAAAAGCCTTATCCATTTCAGATACTTCAGAATCTTTCAGAAAGTATTCGTTTTCAGGATTTAGTTCACGGAACAGTTTATTTAAAACCTGTTCCTCAAGACAAAATGCAGTCAATAGTTTGTTTGGAGAGAGCATAAAATGAGAACGTTATGCATGTATTTTACAGGAATTTATGGTGTTTACCCTCCTAGAATATGGAACCTTTTATGGTAATTTAATAAATGACTTGTGATTAGAGCAAAACTGTCATCTCCCGGTACCTGGCCCTCTTGTTTGGGCCACGTGCTGCTACCTGTGCTACTGAAGTTATCTTTATGATTTTTTTCGCCACTTCTCCCTTTGTTTGACATAATGTCTCAATCATCTTCTAACTTTTTACCATTTGATTCATGTGTACTATATTGCATATCCAAAAAACACGAAACCCGCTTGAGGCAAAAATATAGGTATATTTAACCAGAATACAGTTACTTTATGTCAATAGTCCATTGTTAAAACAGTTGATTTACTGATTGTAGAAAATAAATGATGATTCTTCAAAAGTATAAATCTTGTGTGTATGTGTGTGTGTGTGTGTGTGTGTGTTTATGATTCAATCTCTAAGACAATGGTATAGTTCCAATAAATCTCCAACTTAAAACCTAGTCCGGTAAATGGTTTTTCGGTTATTCAGTCTTCTTCAGAAGTATCAATAAACATACTAAAAGAGATAAAAAAACCATTAATACTAACATTACTAATTAGGTAAACAGGTGATTGAGACTAAATGGGTAAATATACCAAGAGTAGACTTTCGTTACGAATTATGTAATTTTTCGAATTGCGATTCAAAAGGATGCATATATTTAATTTTGTGTCCATGTGACCTAGTCTATGTGGGGTTGACGTCATGAGTGGTGAAATTGCGAATAAGTGAACATAAATCCCGCATACGTAATCGGATCCTGGCTGCCCCTTTAGTCGAACATTTCATAAAGAAGAATCATAAGGTAGAACAACTCAGGTTTGTGGTCTTGGAGATAGTGCGCTCTGAGATAAATATAGAAAGACAGATTTAGAAAAGACTTTACTGTAGCGTGAAGCTTTCTTTATACACCGACTTAAGTCCTTGTCTCCAGGGGGTCTGAATAGTCAAGTAGATCTATCGTGTTTTCTGTAATCTTTTGTGCTATTTTGCTACTGTGTTCTCAATGTACCTATGACTTTAAGACTTAGATGTTAATTAAGGGAACTGACCACACAAGGGGTCTAGCCATTGTTTATAAGCATGGGGCTCATACTGCTTTTTTAACGTCATAAGGCACAGAAAGAGTTAGCTATTGAGGCGGTACACGACGCGTGTTTGGTAAGACAATTGTATATGACTACTGTATTATATTATAAGTTTACCTAATTAGTAATGTTACTATTAATGGGTTTTTTCATCTCTTTTAGTATGTTTATTGATACTTCTGAAGAAGATTGAATAACCGAAAAACCATTTACAGGACTAGGTTTTAAGTTGGAGATTTATTGGAACTATACCACTGTCTTAGAGATTGAATCGTAAACACACACACACACACACACACACACATTGGATTTATACTTTTGAAGAATCATCATTTATTTTCTACAATCAGTGAAGCAACTGTTTTTCATTTCTTTTAACAATGGACTATTGACATGAAGTAACTGTATTCTGATTAAATATACCAGCGGGTTTCATGTTTTTTGGATACCTTACCGCTTGGCCAAGTTTCTGTGTCCTACATTGCATAGACATTGCAAAGAACATAATGGAAAAAAAAACATTTGATATGTTTCTGTCACTGCGCCAAACCACTTAGCACTCTTGCCAACAGACCTCTCCATGTTCCCCTTGAGCCTCCTGTCCCAACTTGGAACTTCTGTGACTGAGCATCTAGCAGTCAGGTGATGGTCCTGCAATCGCCATGCAGCAACCTGCATTTCCTCTTAGTTAAAGAGATCCCAGACCTTGACTATGGAGAGAATAAATTAGTGTTTTGGTAGTAAATGGCTTGAGCCAGGCTTACCTCTTTGTCTTACCCCCTTCCAATAATCACATGATGTACTGTATATACTCTAGTGTAAGCTGACTTGAATATAAGTTGAAGTACCTATTTTTGACCTGAAAACCCAGGAAAATAGATTGACCTGAGTATAAGCCGAGGGTGGGAAATGCAGCAACTGCTAGTGCGTTTCAATAATCAAAATACATGAAAATATGGTAAAATTAATTAAATTGTCGGTACATCTCAATCTGGCATGGTCCTGGGAACCCTCGTGGTCATTGACTTAAGCCATGTCCCCTTTTTGGAGCTCATTTTTGGGGCTAAAAACTTGGCTTATACTCAAGTATATATGGTATTTGAAGAATTTATTTATTTATTTAGATTTTTATGCCGCCCAATCAGATAAACCCGATTGTTCTTGAAGCATAGTGAAAAAGTTACAGTTCATCTGTTGGTCTCAGGATACAGATAAATCCAAAAGGAAAGTTTCTAATCCAAAATCACAAGAAAATCCACACTCAGGTTTCCCTTATAAAACAAATTAACCTAACTAAACTCTAGTTATCATTTTGAATACTTTGAGGAGTATGGACTCTGTAGTAGCTTGGAATCCACACACCCTCACCCTTGAGTGATCCCGCTCGAACTCCAAATCAGACTAACTCCCAGTCCCATGTGACTGTAACATAGAACACTAGTTTTTATTTGTGTTTTTTTTGTTAGGGGTGGTTTGGGTGGGGGTGTTTTGCATTTGTGGTTTGAGACTTTATTTAATTTATATTTGTCATTTTGATTTTTTATATTTCTTTGTTTTTACTCTCCCAGCCTCTAGATGGGGCTGTTATTAAGATTATTGCGATTTTCCTTTCTTTGTTCAGTTTAGTTCTGGGCCCCATGGAGGGAGGACATGTTTGGTAAGTGCTCTTGATTGTTTATTCTTTTTTTTTGTGGTATTGGGTTGGGAGGTTTAAGTAGAGAGTTTCTACTTAACTCTACCCCCTAGTGTTTATTCTGTTTTGATTTTGTGGTGTTGGGCTGGGGGGTTTAAGTAGAGAGTTTCTACTTAAACCCCCCAAAGTGTTTCGGCTTGTTTGTTTGTATTGTGGGTTTTAGATGTGTTTAAGTTTTAAATTATTTCTGGTTGTTATTTATTTTTTTAATTTTTCCGTATTTATTTCTTTAATTTGTGTTGTTATCGTTTGTTGAGTTAGGTATTTTTGTGTTGCAGATAGGTGTTTTCAGTGTGCTTTTATGTTTTTTTGTTAGCCTTTGGTATTTCGGGTGTTTTTTGTTGATTTTGTTGTTTATTGTTTTGTTGTTTAATGGGTTTATTTTAATTATTCGTTTATTTATTTGTGTTTTATTAATTTTGGTGCTTTGCATTTTGGTTAACTGTTTGGCTTTGTTGTTGTTGTGTTTTGTTGTGTGAAGAATGGCCTGTCTGTCTGTGTTTCTTCTTTTCCCAATTGCTGCTTTGGAATTAGGTTTCGATGCAGCGATGGGGAAAAGGAAGAGCCGGCAGTCAGCTCGCTCTTCGACCGGTAATGTTCATTAGGTAGGTCAGGTGAGAAGGAGGCAGAGAAGAGCTATCTGCTTCACGATGGTTCTCTTCTCTGGGCCTCCTTTTCCCCCTGGCTTACCTAATGGGGAGATCGGCAGGCAACGATCCGTAAGGGGTGGTGCTCTTCCCTGCAGATTGCTGGCTGCTGCTTTTCTATTACCTCCACCGCTGTTTCATGCTAGTTCTCGAAATAGCGGTGTGGGTAGTAGAAAGGCAGAATCCAGTCATCCACCAGGGAGGGTGCTTCCCCTGACGAATTGCTGCCTGCTGGGTTTTTTCCCCACCCTGGCTCAACTTACCTTGAGGCCGGCGGTGGTCTCGCTGTGTCTTTGGCGGGGTAGTGGGGAGGAGAGGGAGTCCCTCTTCTCTCTGTTGCTCTGGGAAAGAAGACCGGAGGTTGTCTCGTCGTGTTTTTTTTGCGGGTTTTTGTTTGTGAGGCCGTGAGGCACTGCGGTGGCCTTGCGCTCCCATTGCGTGAGGCTTTTTTTATTTTATTTTTCGCGTGCTGGCTTTTTCAGTGTTCTTCGCACCTGCGCCCTTCAGCATGATTGGCTGAGGTGGTCACGGCGCGGAGGACGCTGGGACTTGAAGTTTAGCTTATTTTGTTTGTGTTTGTGCAGCGGGTTTTTTTCTTGCAGCTCGGTTTCTATTGGGCATGCTGCCTTTCCCAGCGTTCTCTTTGCTCTCGCCTGTCAGCCTGATTGGCTGAGGGGTGGCGCGGCGCGGAGGACGTTGGGAATTGAAGTTGTTTTGTTTTGTTTGCGTTCATGGGGCTATTGCCCCACTGCCGACTGCGGGACCCTTGCGGAGCTGTGCGGGCCGGGTAAAGGCGAGTGCAGGCCTTTACAGGACAGTATGGTACAGGACAGTATGGTACAGGACAGTATGGTACAGGACAGTATGGACGGGTGCGGGAGCCTTTGTTACATTCCAACGGTTAACGTCCTTCCTTATAGGTATAGATGGTTCCCGGCCCACTGTATTAGCATACAGCTAATCAAAGCAAAGGGTTTAGATAAACATCTGTCTGTTCCCAAAACAAAGTCTTGTTGTTCCCATGGTCAGGATGTTGACGTGGACATACAGGTACATTCCATTCCCCATGAGTAAGTCAAAATACAGGCCTTAAGGCCTTGGAAAGCTTTACAAGCTGCACCTGCTGATAAGGACAGCAGAAAGGGAACAGGCCTTTGCATCTCTGCAAAACTCTAGCTAATACAGCAGCTTCTAAACCTAAGAAGATCCATATTGAATAACTTGTGATTCCATGGTGCTGTGTTACCATGACAGTTTCATTTAATTAGCCTTTGTATTTTACATCTTTTGTGCTTCTGGTATAGCTAGTAGCTTCATCATATCAACCGGGGATGGGGTGGGGAGACATCCAGTCAGCCCCCTCAACTGTTTGAGGGAGCGTGACCAGGCTCCCAACTTGAAAAGGTTGAGAACCCCTGGTTTACAAGAAATAAAATAAGCTTTATCCCAAAATGTCTTGCAACAGCATCTAAGTCATTGGTAGGGAATCTACCCTTCCAGATGTTTTGAGTTTCAGTTCCCACTTTCCTTCTGCGACTGATGCTGAAAAGTCTGAGGGAGATGGTAGGCCAAAACACCCAGACTGTCAAAGGTCTCTCAAGGTAACTTGTGCTCATGAACCCAGAGACTGGTAATGACGTATCTTAAAATGGTGGGTTGCTGATCTCTCAGGACCAGATGGCATCCATCCACGAGTTCTCAGGGAACTTAAAGATGAAATTGCTGATCTCCTAGCCAAAATCTTAACCTATAAATCCAAGGGTTAACCGTTGGAACTGGCTATAGGTTGCTATGCCTCGCCCTACTTGCCTGCACTCACCCTTCGTGCACACGGCCGATCTGGGTATGCAGGTCAACGCCGGCTTTCTTTCCCTCACCAACAGCGCCTGAAGGTCCCGACTGGAGTTTCCCCTTTAATATCAGTGGGTGGGGGTTGCGATCCCCCTCTCCGCTGGCTACCCTAGGGTTGGGAGGTTTGTGGGAACAAAAGGGGTATGTTGCCCAAACCCTTCTGGACTCAGGACACCAGGGAGAGGGGATCGATTCCCCCCCCTCCTTAAAACAACTCCGTCTTTTCTTCTCTTTAAAAACAGAGTTGTTTTAAGGAGGGGGGAGGGAATCGATCCACTCTGCCTGGTCTACTGGGTCCAGAAGAGTTTTGGGGGGGACATACCTCTTTTGTCCCCACAAACCTCCCAAACCCAGGGGAGCCAGCGGAGAGGGGGGTCGCAACCTCCCACCCACTGATATTAAAGGGGAAACCCCGATCTACTTTCACGACTCCACACAAACAAAGCACCATAACACAATAAAGCCCCCCTCCCTACCACCTAGCCCACCCTTCCTAACCCCCAACGACCATGCCCCCCTCCCCACCACCTAACCCACCCTTCCTAAACCCCAATGACCACGTACCTTCCCCACCACCAAATAAATATTTTTTTAAAAATTACTAAAAACACTCAAACACATCCAAAAATACACAAAAACACCAAAAACAATACGAAGTAAACAAAGATACAATCAAAAACAAAACAAACAGACAAAAATACAAATTCCAACCCCCCCTCCCCCCCGCCCACACACACACACACACAAAAGAAAGAAAACAAGCAAACTTACCAAAAGAGGTGCTACCTCCACCAGGACTGGAAAAGAAATGAATAAAGACACTACTTACCAGAAGAAGCTCCACCCAGAGGCCAGGAGAAAAAAAAGTCAAAATACAATAACCCCTACCAGCACCACCTGCTGGCCACAATAGTAAAAACAATTCAAAAACACACAACAGCCCCAAACAAAAGGCCAAAAGAGTAAAAACAAATCAAAAACATAACACAAATTCACAATTTTACACAAAAGGTCACACCAATAAAAACAAGTACAAAAAATTACACTAAACACACTTTAACACAAATCACAAATATATGTCAATAAAATACAATAGAAACTTTTACAAATCCTGTGCTGAGTTATAACTCAAATTTAAACTCAAAACATCTAAACACATTTTAAAAACATTGAATGTAAAAAACATTTACTTTTACATTATTAAAATTATTACCTACGGTACAACTAATTAAAAAAATTCAAAAAACTAAAACATTATTCGCTTACATAAAGCAATTTGAAAAAATTATACTTTCTTCTTTTATTAATCCTCAAAAAACCCAAAAAAGCAGTTCACAGTTAATAACAGCCAAGCCAAAAAAAATTCACATAAATAAACATTTAAAAAATTAAAATTACAGACTAAGCAATTTTTTAAAAAAATTAACACAATTTAACCTTATTAAAACACACGGGGGAAAAAGCCCGGCAATGCCGGGCAACCCTTGCTAGTATATAATATTTCCCGCAAATCAGGCTTTGTGCCTGATGACTGGAAGGTAGCGAATGTAACACCAATTTTCAAAAAAGGATCCAGTGGTGATCCAGGAAATTACCGACCTGTCAGTTTGACATGTGTCCCAGGTAAAGTGATGGAAACCATCCTAAAAGATAGAATTAATAGGCACATAGAAATGAAGGGGCTGCTAAAGGAGAGCCAACATGGCTTTTGCAAGGGCAAATCATGCCTCACTAATCTGTTGGAATTTTTTGAGAGTGTCAACAAGCATGTGGATAAGGGGGATCCAGTTGACATTGTTTATCTGTACTTTCAGAAGGCTTTTGACAAGGTCCCGCACCAAAGGCTCTTGAATAAACTTACCAGTCATGGAATAAAGGGAGAGGTCTTGTCCTGGATCAGCAACTGGCTAAGGGACAGGAAACAGAGGGTAGCACTAAATGGACACTTCTCCAAGTGGAGGGAAGTAAAGAGTGGGGTCCCCCAAGGTTCAGTACTGGGACCCCTGCTTTTCAACCTCTTCATAAATGATCTAGAAGTAGGAGTAAATAGCAAGGTAACCAAATTTGCTGACGACACTAAATTATACAGGGTAGTGAAAACTGCGAGGGATCTCTTGACAATGGGGGAGTGGGCAAAACAGTGGCAAATGAGCTTCAACATTAGTAAGTGCAGAGTGATGCATGTTGGGGCAAAAAACCCCAATTACGTTTATAAACTGATGGGTTCTGAACTCTCTGCGACAAACCAGGAAAGGGACCTTGGTGTCCTGGTGGACAGCTCAATGAAGGTGTCAACCCAGTGTGCCTCAGCAGTGAAAAAAGCAAACTCAATGCTAGGGATCATTAGGAAGGGTATAGAAAATAAGTCAGCAAGTGTCGTTTTGCCTCTTTATTAGTAGAGATTGCCCGGCGGTGCCGGGCTGTTTGAAATTGTTTTGGAAGTTTTTTTTAATGTATATTGTTATATAAAAAGAGGTTAAATTGTGTTGGATAGTAAAGGTTTTTTTTTCTTCCTTGAACAAATGGTGCCGGGCTGTTTTAAATGGTGGTGAAAGGTTTTGTGATTTTTAAAATGTTTATTTATATGCACGGGCTGTTATAAACTGTGATCAGCTTTTCTTTTTCTTTTTTCTTTTTTTATTTATTTATTTATTTATTATTAATTTTTCAGACAAATTACAAAGTTAATACATTCATAACGTTACAATACAATACAATACATATAAAAAAATGAGCAAATATACATTGAATACATTCACCCTGAAGAGAAAAACCACATTACATTCATATAAAAGAAGAAAAAAATACAAACTATATGTTACATACAATTATATACTTTGTCACCCAGTGCTATCTACATTGTCCTAGGAGGTTGTGGGATCTCTCATTCGTTTCTATTGTTCCCAAAATTTCATTTGGTCTGGTGTCAATTTATGTGTTCCTTCTCTCGTCAATGAATATTCAACAAATTTTCGCCATATATTCCAGAATCTATTTTCTTTTACTATACCTTTCCTAAGGTTTAACTCCCATGTTAGTTTTTCATTCAATGCGAGGTCCCACATCTGCCCGTACCAATCTTCCACCTTTAACGTTACTTCACTTTTCCAATTTTTTGCAATACACATTCTTGCCATTACAAACATCATTGACAACAACTCTTTCTTATCTTTGTCTATATTAACATTATCAACATCGGTCAATAGGGTGGTGCCCGGCCCCAACTTAAGACGCAATCCCAAGATTTTTCCTATCTCGGTCTCAATTTTTAACCAAGAATTTTCTACCACTTTACAATCGTGCCACATATGAACATATGTACCCAAGGTGTTTTTACACCTCCAACACATTTTATTATTCTTCTTATCTATCTGATGTAATTTCATAGGGGTCAGGTACCACCTCCATAACATTTTAAAGTTATGTTCCTTTATTCTAACCGACAGGGATCTCATAATTCTTTTTCTCCATTTATTTTGCCACTCCTTTTCCGTTATCTTCATATTCAGATCCTGTTCCCATGTATTTCTTAATATTTCTTGTGGTTTACCTTCTACATTTATTATTTTATAAATTTTACTAACCAACCCTTTAATTCCAATTTCCCCCTTCCTTATTTTCCATACTAATTCCTCAAATTCCGTCCTGTCTCTTTCCAAGCTCCGTTCCCTCCAATATTTATTATTCCACTTGTTCAGCATTGCTATCTGAAACCAATTCAACTTCATCCGGGTATATAACTCTCTTTTCTTCTCATCCTCTTTACAAACTCGTATCCAATCTTTCAACAGGAGAACCTTATTTGTCAACAGTAGTTCTTTCATCTCATTATCCATACTTATTGGGAACTTTTTCAAATCTTCTAATTCAATAATCGGTGAAATATTTGGGGCCAATTTCATTTTAATTTTCTTCCATACTCCCAACATTGATTTCATCATTCTATTTTTAACCAATATTTTTCCTATTTCCTTATCTAAAAAGAAGCTCTTACCCTCTTCCTTTATTTCCTTCATTTCAATTTCTTCCCAAATAACCGACTCCTTCATCAAAATCTTAACTACATTCTTTATCTGAAATGCTTTGTAATAATTCTTTAAATTAGGTATTCCTAAGCCTCCTTCTTTTTGAGATAAATACCACATTTTCTTTAAGATTCTGACTCTACGTCCCCCATTACAGTAATTATTAAATAATTTTTGGAATTCTTCAATGTCTTTGTCTGTCAGTTGAATTGGTAAGGCGTCGAATAAAAAGTTTAATTTTGGTAATAACATCATTTTAATCAATGCTATTCTGCCGAACCAAGACAGCTTCAATTTTTGGTACTGTAAAATTTTAACCTTGAGTTCCTTCTTTTGTTTATCGTAATTTAATCTTTTCAGGTCCTCTAGCTTATCGGAAATAATTATCCCTAGATATTTCAAATTCGCTTTGATCTGCAATTTAAATTCATCTCTAATTTTCTTTTGTTCTTCCTTTCCAATATTACTTAGGATCAATTCAGATTTTTCCCAATTTACCTTCAGACCTGTAATTTGTTCAAAATTCTTTAAATGTTTTTGAATCCTTTCCATGGTTCTTCTAGGCTGTTTCATAATTAGTAAAGTATCATCTGCGTATAAACTAATTTTATTTTCCATTATTCCTTCTATATTTTTGTCTTCCCTTATTATATTAGCTAATATTTCCATTGCCATAATAAATAGTATTGGAGATAGGGGACACCCTTGCCGTGTTCCTGCCTCTAGTCTCAATTCCTCTGTAAAGCCATCATTAACCCTAATTTTAGCATATCCTTGTTGGTATAATTGTTCTATTGGTTTTTCGAACCTGTTACCGAATCCATAACTCTTAATTATCTCGCTAATTGTTACCCATTGTAAAGAATCAAATGCTTTAAAGATATCTAACGATAATAAACCTACTTTCTCTTTGTTTTGTCTTGCCACATCTATTAAATCTAATACTCGCCTTACTAAGTCTGCCATATGTCTCCCTTTCACGAATCCGGCCTGATCTTTATTTATATATTTATCCATAAAACTATTTAATCTATTTGCCAATATTGCAGTAAAAATCTTAGCATCTTGGTTTATCAGGGAGATAGGTCTATATGATTCTACTTTTTCTAGGTCCTTTCCCGGTTTTGGTAATAAAACAATTATTGTTCTATACCATGATACAGGTAACTGTTCCCCTTTAAGAATACCATTATACAATTTTAACAGTTTCGGGATCACTATGTCCTTAAACTCTTTATAAAATTCCGCGGGTAATCCGTCTTCTCCGGGTGATTTATCTGATTTCAATTTATTTATTACCTTTTTTATTTCTTTTTCAGTTACTAATTCTTCCATTCTTTGTTTATGCTCCTCACTAATTTTATTTTTGATTTGCATTTCCAATCTATCCTTTAATTTATCTATATTTATCTTCTTTTTTGAATATAAATCTTGATAAAAATCTCTAATCACTTTACATTTATCTTTCATCTTATTGTATCTTATACCTTCCTTATCTACCAAGGTCCCTATTTCCCTTCTGCTTCTTTTTTCTTTAGCTGCTCTTGCCAACAATTTTGAGTTTTTATTACTATATTCAAAGTACTCTCTTTTTAAATATATTAAATCTCTTTTCACCTTCTCCATATCATTTCCTATTAGTTCCTTCCTTAATCCCTGCATCCTTTCATAAACCATTCTATCCTTAGTTCTTGCATGTTTCTCCTGTAGCCTTTTAATCTCTTTTTCAATTTCTTCTTGTTTAGTTTTTAACTGTTTATTTCTAATACTTGCCATCTTGATACTTTCACCCCTAAATATTGCTTTCATTGTATCCCATACTATACCTATTCCTACTTCCCCTGTATCATTCCATTTCCAGTTTTCTTCCCATTTTTCTACCATTTGATCTTTATATTTTTTATCTCTAAACAATCTAACATCATATCTCCAGTTTTTCATACTCTTTATAGCATCTATTTTCATTTCCAACAAGACTTTTGCATGGTCCGATTCTTTGAAAATTCCTATTTCTGTGCCATCTAGATTACTTATCAAATTATCTGTAACAAATATGTAATCTATTCTGGAATATGTGTTATACACTTGTGAAAAGTATGTATAAGCTCTTTCCACTCCTTTAAGTACCCTCCATGTATCTTTCAACCCCAAGGATTTCAACCAATTGTTTAACACATGCATTTTATTTCCGCCCACACATCTCGTTGTATTTGTACTATCAATATTTGATCCTATTAAATTAAAATCTCCCGCTACAATCATTTTTATTGTTTTTTCCTTCTCTAATATTCGATATACCTTATTTAAGAAACTATTTTGGTGTTCATTTGGTACATACAGATTCACCAACGTTATTTCTTCTTCTTCTATTTTTCCTTTTATTATCAAATATCTACCTTCTGGGTCTGCTATACTTTTTGTCATCTCAAATCCCAATCTATTTGATATCAAAGTCGCGACCCCCCTAGCCTTTGAAGAACCATATGCTTTTTCATAGACTTGAGTCCATCCTAGAAATAGCTTATTGGATTTTTCCGAATTCTGATGGGTCTCCTGAAGAAAGATTATATCCGGTTTGTCTTTCCTAAGCGCCGCTTCCAACCTCCTTCTCTTCACTTGACAACCAGTACCTTTCACATTCCATGTCAATACTTTTACATTCCTCATTTGTTGTACTTCTCCCACCATTTTTTACCCTTCCCACTTCCTCCTACGGACCTGTGATTAACATATAACATTTCCTTCACCTTATACAAATAAGTAAAAAAGAAAAAAAAGAAAACATCTAAAAAAATTACATTCAACAATCTACTACTATCCCTCCCCATTTTCTTTTGACAAATGGCCTCTGAAATTCAGAGAGGGGAGGGGGGGGGTGCGGTCAATCGTAGGAGCTTGGGAGAGATCAGAAACTACTTCCCACCCGGATCAGTTCCTCCTTCCGCCCCTTTAGGCATATTCTCATTTCCATTACTATCTCGTCTTCTATAACCACCAGATATAATCAATTCTTCCTTCAAGTCAAACCATTCTTTGGTTCCTGCTTCCACTAGCTTAGCATCTGTCATTACATCCAAGACATTGGGACCTTCACTAATTAAGTAACGTCTTCCCAAATAAAAAAAGCTTAATTGTCGTGGAAATTTCCAATTGTACCTTATTCCCTTTTCCTGAAATTGTTTTGTAATTGGCTTCATCGATTGTCTCCAAAATCGATCCTCAATTGGAATGTCATTATACACTTCAATTACATGACCTTCCACTTTTAGAACCTCTGTTCCTTTTTCCCGTATAAGCGCCATTAAACGCAGTTTATCAGACACATTGGCAAATTTTAACATGACATTCCTTGACCCAGTTTTACCTCTTCTTGATCCCAATCTGAATACATTTACAACCTCCTGCGGCGTGAAACCATCTTCCATAATTTCATCAAGCCATTTCACTATTCTTTCTTTTAATTTATCTGGGGAATTCTCTGGGAATTTTCGAATTATGACGTTTGCTCGTCTTAGTTGTTCTTCCACATTTTCTAATCTCTTTTCATGATCTCCAACCTTATTTTCTCTCTCCTTTTCTCTCTTTCTCAAATCCATAACCTCTGCTTTAATCGTTATCTGTTCTTTTTTAATGACTTCTTGTTCTTTTTTGAGGTTATTTGTATCCTCCTTCAGGTCGTTGATTTCCTTCACAAGATTTCCTATCGTATCTTGCAGTTCTTGTTTCAAATCCAGTTTAATTTGGGCAATCATTTTTCCAATATTATTCCCCAGATTATCAAATTTCTCATTTAAGCTTTCAAATTCAGATTTAAATCCTTGCCCCTCCCCCATTGCCGATGTTGGTGTTGTTGCTGTGGCTGTGGTTACTATCGTTGTTGGTGCTGTCTCTGCTATTGCCGCTGTAGTTGTTACAGTTGTCGTAGCTGTCGTTGTTGTTGTAACTTTCGCTGTTGTTATCACAATTGATTTTACCGCAGATGGAGCAACAGTAGTTGGCGATATTATTGTCTTCTGTTGCTGTTGTTGTTGTAATTGCTGTGCCATCTTCTTCACTGTCTCCTGTTCCTCCAAATCCTTTATTTCCTGTTGCATTGTTTTCTTCATCTCCTCTTCCTCCTCGTCCAACCTTGTAAGCCTTCTGAAGCTCCTATCCGAGGACGTTGGTCTTTGCACTCTTGTCCAAGCCGGTTTCTTCTCCTTCTCTTTCCCTCTCCCCTGCCGTTTCATCCAAATGTATTTCTAACTGCTTCGCTTTTATCAATTTACAGGAACAATTTATCTTTCTAGATTCACTTTATATTTTAAGTCTAACCAATTTCAATATATTTATTTCAAAGTATAATACTTAACCCTTATCCTCTCCCCCCCTCCCTCCCTGTCATATATATGTGTGTGTATTTACACACACATATACACACACATGTATATACAGGTGATCACCCAAGTCTCACTCTATGTGAGGGTAATGGAGGGGAAAAGGTCAGTATCCCAATTCAGGCCTAATTAATTCCCCTCTTAAATTTTAGGTATTTTAATATTTTGAACAAACAAAAATCAAAAGCAAAAAACAAAAAAAGAGAAGAGGAGAGAAAAAAAGGGAGGGGTAAAAATAAAAAGAGGGTAGTAAAAGAAAAAAGACCAAAAAGAAAAATTGTATTTGTAAATTTAAGGGAAAAAAAACTTTCCTTTTTTAAAAAAAAAAGAAAAGAAAAAATATAAAAATTTCCCACAAATATAGAAGAGGGGAGTTGAAACAAAAGCAGTTAAAAAGTGTCTTCAAACTTTAGCTCCAAAAATAAATGGAAGGCGAGCCAGCTTTATCTTGCTGTTATGTGGTAAATGCGAAAGTAAAAAACACTGAGGGCTTCTGGCTCCTGCTCTCCAAGGTTTCAGATTAACGACAGTTTATTTCCCTGAGTATTAGGCTACAGCACCTTCTTGCTTCACTTTATATCTCCAGAAAGATATGCAGGGGCACACTTAAACCAGCTCCTTTTTCTTTAAAAACCAATACTCCAAGTCGTCTTGTTTTCTCCGCTTCTCCCCTTTATACTTTTCCAGCTCCGCAAAGCTCCGGCCGTCTCCGATCGAGGGGGAGGCGGGGGTGAGCGAAGTCCACTTCAGCTTACCTCTTTCACACCCCGCCGAGATTACCCTTTTCGATCCTACCGTCCACTTATCCGCTTTGCCAACACTTTTAATCAATTTTACCGGAACGCCGATCTCCTCTCATTTCCAGTCTGTCCGTTTTTCCTTTAAGAGCTCCGGGGACTCGTCGCCATTATAGATCGCCCATCCCCCCGCTCTCTCCAAGATCGAAACTCTATTTTATCTCCTTTTCCCAGCGCTGCTTTGGAGCCTCCAAAGTATTTTCCATAACTATTTTTCCTTCTATTTTTTCTAATCCATTTTTTTGCCAATTTCAGGAACTATTTTCACTTTTAAAAGTCACTTTCATTCCTCTCCATTCCGAGCGGAAAAAAGTTCTCCCCTCTCAGCCCTCCATCTTGACACGCCTTCTTTTTTTTTTGGATTAACAAAAGGAGGAAAGGATGATATAATTTTTTACAATTATTTTTTTAAACCAAATAATGTTTTACTATATGAATTTTTTTAAATAGTTGTACCTTGGATAATAATTTTAAAAATGTATAAGTATGTGTTTTTTTTAAATTCAATGTTTTTAAACTGTTTAGATGTGGCTTTTTTTTTTTGAGTGAAAACTGTACACAGGATTTAAGAAATGTTTTAGAAATTTTAGATTTTTTTGTGAATATTTTTGCCTTTTCCCCCCTACTGGCCTCTGGGTGTCGCTTCTTCCGGTAAGTAGTCTCTTTCTTTCCTCATTTCAGTTCTGGATGTCATGGAGGAAGGTTGTTTGGGTGAGTTCTCTGGTTTAATTTCTTTTGGGGGTTTGTAGTTGTTGTTTTTTTGGGGGGGTTCTATGTGTTTTTTCTTGGTGTTATTTTTGGTTTGATTTTGGATGTTTTTGGATGTTTTTGTTTGTGATTTTTTTTTGAATTACTGGTTTATTTTTGGGGTAAGTAAAGTCAGCAGGCATAGCGCCGTCCGCTGGCTTTGCTTACCTGGGAATGGGTTCACTTTCAAGGGGAGGGGCAAGGCACCATTGCCTTTGCCCCCACTTGAAAGCGAAAAACTTTTGGGGTAAGTAAAGTCAGTGGGCGGAGCGCCATCCGCTGGCTTTGCTTACCTGGGAATGGGTTCACTTTCAAGGGGGGTGGCAAGGCACCATTGCCTTTGCCCCCGCTTGAAAGCGAAAAACTTTTGGGGTAAGTAAAGTCAGCGGGTGAAGCGCCGTCCGCTGGCTTTGCTTACCTGGGAATGGGTTCACTTTCAAAGGCAATGATGCGAAGGCAATGATGCCTTCGCCCTCCCTTGAAAGCGAAACACTTACTCAGAAAGTAAAGGCACCAGGCAGAGCGCCGTCCAGTTCCTTTGCTTTCTGGAGGAATTGTTTTATTTTCAAGGGGGGCGGGGCAAAGGCATCAATACCTCCCCCCCCCCTGAACTCCCTCTGTTGTTGTGTATTTTCCCCACCCCGGCTCAACTTTTGTTGAGGCCGGTGGTGGTTTCGCCGTGTCTTCGGCGGGGTAGCATGGAGGAGAGGGAGTCCCTCTCCTCCCCGTTGCTCCGTGCAAGAAGGCCTGCAGGTGTTTGCGTGGCTTTGAGGCTCTGCGTCCGCCTGCGGCGGACTTGCGCTCCCAGTGTGATTTTTATTTTTATTTTTCACGTGCCGGCTTCCCCAGCGTTCTGCGCGCTCATGGGGCTTGTAGTTTTGGGTTTGTGTTTACCGTTTGTGCAGCGTTTTCCCCCCCTGCGGCTTCATTTTGATTGGCCGCGGCGTGTTTCCAAACGTTCCTTTTGCTTGCGCCTCTCAGCCTGATTGGTTGTGGCGCAGCGCGGCCCAAGGAACGTTGGGAAATGGAGTCCTTTCTTTTTGTTTGTGATCGGGGGGGGGCTCCTGTCCCACTGGTGCAAAATTCAACCCGACAGTTACCTGCGAACCCCGGTCGGGCGAGTGCACAGAGGCTCGGTCGGGGCTAGTGGGGCCTGGTGCAACATCCTTTGTCACATTCCAATGTTTAACGCACAGATTTATAGGTATAGATGGTGAGCCCCATCTGGAATACTGTGTACAATTCTGGTCACCATACCTCCAGAAGGATATTATGGAGTTGGAAAAAGTGCAGAGGAGGGCAACCAAAATGATTAGGGGACTGGAACACTTCCTTACCATCTGAGGCTGCAACGGTTGGGCCTTTTCACTCTTGAACGACGGCGTCTAAGAGGTGACCTGATTGAAGTTTATAAAATCATGCACGGTGTGAACAAAGTAGATAAGGAAAAACTGTTTTCCCTATCGCATAACACTAGAACTAGGGGGCACTCCATGAAACTTTTGGGTACTAGTTCTCAAACAAATAAGAGAAAGTACTTTTTCACCCAGAGGCATACCTGTCAACCCGTGGCTCCGGAAAAACGGGACCTGCGCACATCGCTTGTGCGCAGGTCGCTTTCCATGCATGTGTGGAAGGGTTTTACCCCTTCCACGCATGCACGGAAGCGCTACACCACTTGCGCAGCTCCCGCTCCGCTCTGCCCTCATCCCGAGGAACGTCCGAGCAGACGACGACCGGGTGGCGCCACGACGGGGGTGGGGTGGCATCTCTCTCTCTCTCTGCCCAGGCCTTTCGGAGCCGGCGGGGCTGACTGTCGGCGGAGGGCGCCGACCGACCCTCCCTCTTTCGGCCCGCCATCCCCGCCCCCGTCTCAAACACACACACACCCTTTGCGGGCACCTGGCAGCCGTAGAGTTGCCCCAGCTGCTCCACAATCCACTCTTCCAGCACCAGCCTCTTCCGCTGCTCCTTGCGGTCGTACTTGACGGTCACTTTGCCTTGCGGTGGCGCCTTGGCGGCTGTGGCACTGGCACCAGCAGGGCCACCACTGACATGGTCCTGGTGTGGCGGGCGGGACGGGGGGCTTGGCCGCTAGTAGGGCTGCCTGAGAAGCCGCCTCTCCTCCCCCTTCCTCTCCCAGGCGAAGGTGAAGGCGCGCTCCCCCCCGCGGCAGCATGGAGCAGCTGGGGCAACTCTATGGCTGCCACGTGCCCGCAAAGGGTGTGTGTGTGTTAGAGAAGGGGGGCAGGGATGGCGGGCCGAAAGAGGGAGGGTCGGTCGGTGCCCTCCGCCGACAGTCAGCCCTGCCAGCTCCGAAAGGCCCGGGCAGAGAGAGAGAGGGGTAAAACCCTTGCACGCATGCGTGGAAAGCGCTACGCCACTTGCGTAGGGCTGCACAAGCGGTGTGGCGCTTCCACGCATGCGCGGAAAGCGTTTCCCTCCACTTCCAAATTACGGGGTTTTGGCAGCGCAGGGCGGGTTATGACATCAATCGACGTCAAATTACGGGGTTTTCCCGGCCAAATCGGGATGGTTGACAGGTATGCCCAGAGGATTACTGGTCTATGGAACTCCCTGCCAGAAGAAGTGGTGACAGCTGTCAGTCTTGACAGCTTTAAGAAAGGATTAGACAAGTTCATGGAGGACAAGTGTATCAATGGCTATAATTATGGATACTTAAGGACAACCTCGGGGTTGGAGAGATAGGCAGGATATCTCTCAATGCCATTTCCAGGGAATCCTAAGCAGGTGAAACCAACTCCTTGGGAATACCCTGAAGGAAATGGTGAGCCACTGTGTGAGACAGAATGCTGGACTGAATGGGCTGTGGCCCGTTCCAGCAAGGCTGTTCTTATGTTCTTATATGTTACGAGATACAGTAATACCTCATACAAAGTCCGCTTCATACAACATTGGATTCATACAACATCGCCTAATTCCTTGAAAAAAGTTGCCTCATACAAAGTCGTGTGACGTTGTATGAGGCATTGGGTTTTTCCCAGGTTGCATTGTGCCTGGGCAGTATAAAAGGCAGGACACATGCGTGCATTGCTCTTGTGGGTTTTGCATGAGGCAAAGAGTGTTTAGGAGTGGTTTTAAGCGCAATTTTGGATTTTTTTTTGAATTTTTTCATCAAAATTTTTAGAAGCATTCCTGGGGTTTTTGTAGCATTCTTCAAGTTCTTGGACAATCAGGGTTGTTTGACAAGTTTTTGTAATGTTTTTATCCTTTAGACAATGATTTCTTAAAGTTCTGTCAGTTTCCTGTCTGTTTCCTTGACTTTGCCCTGAGATACAATGTATCTCTATGGAAATGACGTTGTATGAGGCATCGCGGCAAGGAATTGGATGTTGTATGAGGCATCGCGGCTAGGATTTTGCATGCCTCATACAAAGTCCAAATCCGTATAAAGTCCAAACTTGTGGAACCAAGTTTGGACGTTGTATGAGGTATCACTGCAATATAAACCACCATTGGGCGATCAAGATGCTTACGTGTTAAGAGAGGCCACGGTTGTTAGGGCAACTGAAGGATGGACGATTCACTGTTGGTACATGCAGTGAAGTAAAGCAGTTGTATTACAGTGCTTCCACCAAAACAGTTGTGGGTTGGGATGTAAGTGACATGGCTGTTCCAGAAGAAATGTTTGAAATAATCAGCCTATTGTAAATAGAACCTCATTTCTTCATGTCTTTCATATTGTGTACATTGAATTATTCCTGTCAACCTAGCAGTTTGTAAGCAGGTAAGTAGGTACCACTTCAGTGGGAAGGTAACAGCTCTGGTGTCTAGTTGTTCATGCCACATGACCACAGAAACATCTGCAGACGCAGACCGTGCTGGCTCGTTGGCTGTAAACGGAGGTGAGCACTGAACCTTGTCGGATACGACTGGCTTCCAAGCAAGGGCGGCCTACTTTTAAGATGAATTTGAGTGTGAAACCCTTCAGAACAATCGGTTTAGGTCATAAGATTAGACATAACATCAGGAGTAAACAGCTAGAAAATGAAGTTGAAACTGAAATGAGGAAGGTGGGTTGAGGAACCATTGAAACAGAACCTTAATTTGAAGAGTCTCGGGGCAGAACCATGTTATGTTTGCCTTAAGAGAACCATATGACAGGAAGTATGTGCTGTGGATCTTCTAGCCCACGTATATTGGATGCAACTGGCAAAATGTATTTAGTTCCCAAAATAAGTAGCAGCTGAAGTTTCTTATCTGGCTTCAATGAAGGAGCCATGACCTTTATTGGCCGGATGCGAAGAAAGAACTCTCCCTTCATCTCTTCTTCCCGGCCTATCAAAGGCTTGGACCACAAAGTAATTTTACTAACTTCCCTGGGAGTTGCAATGTTTGTGTCCTCTTGCCTTGCAGTAGCCTCTCTTTACTACGTTAATGCCTTAAAGGCCGAGCTAGCCGCTCTAAACAACCACCTGCACTCCAGGGCCCAGGCAAGGACGCCATTTCCCTTGCCCTTGGGGCGTCTGAAGAAGAGCCAAGAGGCCATCTCCCTCCTTCCCCCAGGCCAGAAGAAGGCGAGAGAAGCTTCTAGCCAGCAGGTGAGTTGGAGAACTTTCTGCGAATTGGCTGTTGCTGGGGATGAGGGATGCGCTGGGAACATACGCGACCCTCATTGCGATGCTGTGCCCTGTGTTGTTGACAGGGCATTGAGTCTGGGCCATATGGGAGAAGCCAAGATGGAGCAGGGAGTCACAACAAACCCAGGAGGAAAAGGTCTCCGTCGCATGCAGGTGAAGCCGGTAAGAAATACAATCTGAACACAGAGTCTAGGTGACAAGCACTGGGATGCCATTTAAAAAGTCTTCAAGGCATGAAGAATTCTGGAAATAGCAGACAAGCGTTTTAAAGAGAGAATCAATCAATTTTTAGTGGTCAGGATAGTGCCATGGGGCCAAAAAATCTTGACAAAAACCACCAGTCAGATAATGACAGTATAGTAACGCCTCATACAAAGTCCGCTTCATACAACATCGGATTCATACAACATTGCCTAATTCCTTGAAAAACGTTGCCTCATACAAAGTCGTGCGACGTTGTATGAGACATTGGGGTTTTTCCTAGGTTGCATTGTGCCTGGGCAGTATAAAAGCAGGACACATGCGTGCATTGCTCTTGTGGGTTTTGCACGAGGCAAAGAGTGTTTAGGAGTGGTTTTGAGCACGATTTTGGATATTTTTGAATTTTTTTGTCAGAATTTTTAGAAGCATTCCTGGGATTTTTGCAGCATTCTTCAGGTTCTTGGACAATCAGGGTTGTTTGACATGTTTTTGTAATGTTTTTAGCCTTTAGACAATAATTTCATAAAGTCCTGTCAGTTTCCTGTCTGTTTCCTTGACTTTGCTCTGAAGTCTGTGCTGTTACAGTACAATGTATCTCTATGGAAACGACGTTGTACGAGGCATCGCGGCAAGGATTTGGACGTTGTATGAGGCATCGCGGCTAGAATTTTGCATGCCTCATACAAAGTCCAAATCCGTATAAACTCCAAAGTTGTGGAACCAAGTTTGGACGCTGTATGAGGTATAACTGTATAATTGTGAAAATCCATGCTTATGCTTATGGGCTGTCTTGTCTGGGAATTGGGGTGGCTTAGTGGTTAACATGCTGAACATGACAACTGGAAGGTTGGTGTGTCAGCAGTTCAAGACCCAAGTGCTGCGTGATGGAGTGAGCTCTTGTCTCAGGGACCACTTTGATGGGAAGCCTAGCAGTTCAAAAGCCAGAAATTGTGTGCATATAAATAGGTACCGCTTTGGTGGGAAGGTAAGCAGAGTTCCATGTGCTCCGGCGTCTAGGTATGCCTACCACAGAAATGCCTGCAGACACAGACAGCACTGGCTCTTTGGCTGTAAACAGATGAGAACCGAACCCTAGGGTTGGATACAACTGGCTTTCGAGCAAGGATGACCTGTCCTGTTCTGGTGATTATTAAATGATGGGACTCACTCCCCAGAGGTTATCAGTATTGCAGGGGAGATGTCTGTAGTTTGAAGAAACATATTCAATATTGTAAAATTATATTTGAAAATGGGGATGAAACAGCTATACCTTTCTTAATATTCCGTTTATCACGCTATGCTATGAGATGTAACTGTTTGCTTGTTATCTCACCTTTACTTTTATCTTTGAGTAATGTTTAGAGCTTCCTATGATGATGGTGCCATTGTGCAACCCTTTTAATCTTCCCCATTACACCTGCCAGACTCCAAGCACCAAAGGTAAAGGTTTCCCTTGCTCGAAAGCCAGTCGTATCCGACTCTAGAGTTCAGTGCTCATCTGTTTCAAAGCCGAAGATCCAGGGCTGTCTGCTTCTGCAGACATTTCTGTGATCATGTGGCAGGCATGACTAGACACTGGAGCGCACAGAACGCTGTTTACCTTCCCATCAAAGTGGTCCCTATTTATCTACTTGCTTTCGAACTGCTAGGTTGGCAGGAGCTGGGACAAAGACGGGAGCTCATTCCATCCTGAAGTACTTGGGAATCGAATTGCTGACCTTTCGCCTCCCAGTCAGCATCTTAGCTACTTGAGCCACTTTAGTGTATGGGACCAAAGACACCAGGACAGCCGAAGAGCTGGCTTAACACAACTTTATTACATGCTGGTCAGAGGGAACATGTGGTAATGGCGGACGAACAGCTCAATATATACAGTGGCTATACATTTGAATGTGGCTCCTTGACAGTCTATTGGCTACTGTCCGCGTGACGTCATTTCAGGTCACGCCCTTCTTGTCCAGGTGAAGGTGATGGCGGGAATCTTCCCGCGCTACTGCTCTTAGGACAGTCTTGGACCAATGAGCTTGGACACTCGCTATTGCCATCTAGTGGTCACTAGCTCGCGTCCTATTAGGGTTACAGAGATGCAGCTGAGGTTACAATGTTACACAAGGAAAAGGTTACATTGGATACACATGGATAGGTACATTGTTTAAAGGCACAGCTTTAGGACACAACAGCCACTGCAGTCCTCAAGCACCAAAAGTGAACACATTTCGCCCCAGTTGTTGATATTGTATATTAGGTGTGAGAGGATGATGGCTAACCACCTCTCCTCATTTCTTTCCCAATCCAAGTAACAATATGTCAACTTTCAAATGAAACTACTGTACTGTACACTTAGATCTATACTGGTCTTCTTTATTGTGTTTTCTTTATAAATGATGAAGAATTATTAACCAGCACAGATTATGGAATGAACATCTACGGTAGCAGTCAATCATAAGAACATAAGAACATAAGAACAGCCTTGCTGGAACAGGCCACAGCCCATCCAGTCCAGCCTTCTGTCTCACACATTGGCTCACCATTTCCTTCAGGGTATTCCCAAGGAGATGCCTTCACCTGCTTAGGATTCCCTGGAAATGATATTGAGAGATATCCTGCCTATCTCTCCAACCCGGAGGTTGTCCTTAAGTATCCATAATTATAGCCATTGATACCCTTGTCCTCCATGAACTTGTCTAATCCTTTCTTAAAGCTGTCAAGACTGACAGCTGTCACCACTTCTTCTGGCAGGGAGTTCCATAGACCAGTAATCCTCTGGGTGAAAAAGTACTTTCTCTTATTTGTTTGAGATCTAGTACCCAAAAGTTTCATGGAGTGTCCCCTAGTTCTAGTGTTGTGTGATAGGGAAAACAGTTTTTCCTTATCTACTTTGTCCACACCGTGCATGATTTTATAAACTTCAATCAGGTCACCTCTTAGACATCGTCGTTCAAGAGTGAAGAGGCCCAACCGTTGCAGCCTCAGATGGTAAGGAAGGTGTTCCAGTCCCCTAATCATTCTGGTTGTCCTCCTCTGCACTTTTTCCAGCTCCATAATATCCTTCTGGAGGGATGGCGACCAGAACTGTACACAGTATTCCAGATGGGGCCTCACCATAGATTTATAAAGAGGCAAAATGACACTTGCTGACTTATTTTCTATACCCTTCCTAATGATCCCTAGCATTGAATTTGCTTTTTTCACTGCTGAGGCACACTGGATTGACACCTTCATTGAGTTGTCCACCAGGACACCAAGGTCCCTTTCCTGGTTTGTAAGCATACTCTTCCACATGGCCTTTCTTAATATTCCTTTGATACCTGGGAGTTGTTATTCAGCGAGGAGTCTGCTCAATGGTAGACATCTCCATGACGACATTCCGCACATGCAAATGGACAAGGGAAATCAAGTCCATCCATGTGCAGTTTTTAATAAGCCATTCGGATATCACATCACCCGCTGGCTAGGTGTACCATGACGTGTGCCCTCCGCTTTCACTTTGCCCAAGGGATCCCACAAAGGATGCTATATTTCTTCATATATCTTTGTGAAATTAGCAGGTTGTGTGTTTGATACTGACAGGGCCAAAGACTAACTTAGCCACACATCCTTCCAAGGTCAGTAAAATGAGTATCCAGCATATTGGGGGCAAAATGCTAATTACCTTGTGAACTTCCCAGAGAGTGCACAAAGCGATTTGAGGGGGTATAGAAGTGTAATTGCTATTGCTATTTTTAAATGATGGTTTCTAACCAGCCTTAAATAATTTTAAGAAGCTATTCTATTACATTGCTTTGGGAGTAATAGCAGCCAGAAAATTGATTAACAAGCACTACTAATAAAATTGGTAATAACCATGAAAACCTATGTGTCAAAACATCTGCTGAGAGCATACAGCATGTTTTTTCTTTTGTTTTTATGTTATTGCTCTCCTAAAGATATAGTGGAAAGGTGAGGTGCAAATGTAGTTAATACATAAAGAACATTTGATGTGTTCAGATAAAAAGCACAGTTGTTTGGATCAGTGCACCCACCAGTTGAAGGTGTGTCAGTATAATAGTCTCAATTGTGTATTATGTGTTTGTGCCTCCCTTTCCAATATCACTTTCCCCCTAGTTTGGACAAAAGACTTTTTTATTATTTTGAGTTCAGTCCTATGTAACTGCAATCTTGTGTTTGGCTAATCTTTCTCACACTAGGTCAGGCGAAAGGAACTGCAGAATGAACTCACCCAAAGGTGCCTTCATTTAGGCAGTTTCATGTCTGGCCTAGACACAGAAGAAGAAGAAATCCTATGTTTTGTTGAATGGAGGTAATGTTCCCATTTAGATTGGTATACAGTACATTAGATCAGAGATAAAGATGATATCTAACTTGATATTGTCTCTTGCTGCAATTCCTTCCTGTCAACAACACCACGTGCTAAGGTCAGAAAACAGACCTTATAATTAAAGCTGGTCACATTAATGTTGGAAGGATGCGAATGAGACAGTATTTAGCATCTTGAGAAAGGGAAGTCTTCTCAGAATCCCATGCTTAAATTCTGACAACAACCACATAACTAAGCAAATTATTTTGTATATTACAACACTTAGGACTCCCCCCCCCCTTTTTTATTTTTTTACTGTTGGCTAACTATAATGTCTATTTCTGCTCTGTCAAGGTGAAGGAAATAACTTCATTTGGTTTAGATGTAATTTAGATATTTGAGTTTATCAGGATGAAATACAAAGGGTGTAAAAACAAGAATGTCCTTTTACAGTACCGCTGGGAAAGTGTCTGTCTGTTTGCCAAGTGGCTGTGCCAAGTGTTTTAATTGCTCCCCCCCCCACTAATTTAACTATCTCTTTTTAGTATTGCAGTCATGTCTACAATTGATGGCTGACAGCAAAAGTGACATTCAGCGAAATAGTATGTAGCATTCTCTTACTTTGGCTTAAATTTTGTCACTAGCTTTCTGCCAAACCCATTCCACATACAAGTGAATTTTGAAACATCCTGTAACAGTAGTGGCGAACCTATGGCACGCGTGCCAGAGGGGGTACTCAGAGCCCTCTCTCTGGGCATGTGCACCATCACCCCAGCATAGAGTTGGCCCCACCCCTCCGTCCAGCAGCCCAGTGGGAGCACTTCCCCCAGCACAGAGTTCGCCCCACCCCTCTGCCAAATGGGAGCACTTCCCCCCAGCACAGAGGTGGCCCCACCCCTCCACCCAGCAGCCCAATGGGAGCACTTCCCCCCAGCACAGAGTTCGCCCCACCCCTCTGCCCAATGGGAGCACTTCCCCCCAGCACAGAGGTGGCCCCACCCCTCCACCTACCAGCCCAATGGGAGCACCATTCCCCCAGCATAGAGTTCACCCCATCCCTCTGCCCAATGGGAGCACTTCCCCCCAGCACAGAGGTGGCCCCACCCCTCCACCCAGCAGCCCAATGGGAGCACTTCCTCCCTCCCCTGTCTGGGGTAAGGTGGGTGGCTCACATACGGCATGAGGGTGTGGCGTGGATGGCAGTCTGTTGAGTCTGTGGTAATGATAAGTTTGGGCACTCAGTCTCTCAAAGGTTCATCATCACTGTCGTATAAGGATTGGTTTCTTCTGTGAAACATGTATAGAAATTGTACATGTATGCCAAGACCTCCCAATGTACCCTTTTGACTGCAGCTTTCTGTGACTTCATACGAGTCTGTTCTAGTGCCTCTAAAGTGCCACATTCTAAAGTGGCTTCTGAGGAAATATGAAAAAACTAAGATGTAGTGAAAGGGGCTCAGTCCACACAAAACCTAAGGAAAATCTGATCTGTGTAAGAAGTTCCTCTTGCAACTCTTTTGATTTTGTATTGCATGCAAAACCTATTCACCTTAATAAACCACCTCAGTCATTAAATTTCTCTTTCCAAAAAGCTACTGGAAGGTTCAACACTTATTTCCTTCTTTATGAGATGCCTTTTTTCCTTTTTTTAAAAAAGATGATGATTCGAGTATGGTCCCATGGCTTCTCAGCTTTAAAAGAGGAACCGCTCTGGAAGAGCAGGGGAATAGAATACGGGTCAGAGAAACCGGCTATTTTTTTATATATGGTCAGGTAAAAAAACCCAACAACCACAAAACAATTCCTAACAACTTTTTGACCTTGTTGATATACATTATCAAATGGTAGTAATGAATTTGTCTGTTTCCATTCTTCAGGTTTTATATACGGATGAGATGTTTGTCATGGGCCATATGATCCAGAGGAAAAAGGCTCATGTCATTGGTGATGATCTCAGTTTGGTGACCTTATTTCGCTGTATCCAAAACATGCCTCCTACTAATCCCAACAACTCTTGTTACACTGCTGGTAAATACAGTATCTGTCTTAAATCTATGCCGCCACATAATTCCTTGAATGTTTACCTCGAAAACACTTGGCATTCAGTGATTGTTTTTTTTTGTTTTGTTTTCTTCAGTTGTGAGTTAGTGTGTGTGTGTGTGTGTGTGTGTGTGTGTGTGTGAGTGAGTGAGTGTGTGAGACAGCTGTTGTACCTTTCGCCCTGTGCCCCTTCACTGAACATATGAAACGTAAAGGATTCTTGAAGTTCTCACTACATTCATGTGCTTTGTTTTAAATATATATATATTATTATTTTATTATAAAACACATAACAAAAGAAGAACATAATGAAATGAACATACCAATACATCAACACAATCCTAATCCCATCCCCGTGCTGTACAAGGATAAATTTGCTTATACTGTCTTGTTAATATGCCATTATTCTACTACAGTGATACTTCATACAACGTCCAAACTTGGTTCCACAAGTTTGGACTTTATATGGATTTGGACTTTGTATGAGGCATGCAAAATCCTAGCCGCGATGCCTCATACAACGTCCAAATCCTTGCCATGATGCCTCGTACAACGCCGTTTCCATAGAGATACATTGTACTGTAACAACACAGACTTCAGGGCAAAGTCAAGGAAACAGACAGAACTTAACATGTCCCATCATGCAGCACAGTGTTAATCTGCAGCCATGTGGCCCATTATCCATTTTGTACTAGCTACTGTAAACAATTACTGGATGGAAGCAAGGACAAAATGGATGCCAACATGTCCCATCATGCAGCACAATGTTAATCATCCAAATAGCAGCAAACATCAAACAATTGCCCACCCCACCAAACAGTGCCCCCCCCCAAAAAAAAAGCATAAGAAAAATTATGGAGCATGCAATCTGTTTTTAAAAACCACAGCAGCAAACACCAAACAATTTGCCCACATCACCAAAAAATTGCCCTCCCCCATCCACCTCCCCACCCCAAGCCAATCGGAAAAAGAAAACCTCATTTACCTACCTTTCCACTGTGCCAAAGAATGATCCAAGAACTTGAAGAATGCTGCAAAAATCCCAGTAATGCTTCCAAAAATTCTGACAAAAAAATTTTAAAAATCCAAAATCGCGCTCAAAACCACTACTAAACACTCTTCGCCTCATGCAAAACCCACAAGAGCAATGCATGCATGAATCCTGCCTTTTATACTGCCCAGGCACAATGCAACCTGGGAAAAACCCCAATGCCTCATACAAAGTTACCGCGACTTTGTATGAGGCAACTTTTTTCAAGGAATTAGGCGATGTATGAATTTGATGTTGTACGAAGTGGACTTTGTATGAGGTATTACTGTATTTATTTCCCCAAAATGTATACTCTTTCTGACACGGCTTAACTCCATCCTTATTTGTCAAGCCAAATATGACAGAGGGCTTCCATATTTCCCAAAACTTATTTTTTGTAGTCATTCCTTTATCCTTAATTCTGTCGTTAATTTATCGTTTCGTGCCAAGCGCCAAACGTTTCTATACCTTGTCTTTGCTTATTACAAACTTATTCTTCCATTCTACAGCAATCAATTGCCTTGCCACCAATAACAATATAACTAAAATCTCTTTCTTGTTATTATCAATCTTAATTTCCTCCACCTCCCCTAACAATGCCATTTTTGGACTTAACCTAACCGTAACCTCTACAATTTCCCCTAATTCCCCTTCTATCAATTTCCAGAATTTATGCGCGAATTCACATCCCCACCACATATGTAAATATGTGCCGACCACCTTTTCACATCTCCAACACATATTTGTCCTTCCCGTATTCATTTGATGTAACCGTACTGGGGTTGTGTACCATTTCCACATGATTTTACAATTATTGTATGCTCCTTTTCCTTAATAGAGCTTAAGTTCATTAATCATTGTTTCCATTTCCGCTTCCACGCATTCCCAACAATTGTAATGACCAGTTCCTTTCCCCAAAGATTCCTTAATATTATTTGTGGTTCTTCATTTTTATTTAGGATCTGATATAGCTTGCTTACTAATCCCTTGTAATAATTCCCCTCCTCAATTTATATATCAATTCCTTGAATTGGGTTAGCGGTCTATCCAAGTATCTTTTATCTCTTACTCGCTTATCCCATTTTTCCATTTGTATGCTTTGAAACCAATTCAGCCCTAATTTCATATATACCTCGTTCCTTTTCTGTTGATTTTTACATTGTTCCATCCATTGTTTCAATAGTAAGAGCTTGTTATGTGGTAAGATTTGATTCAATTCTTTGCTTAGCTTTAAAGGACAGTCCTGTATGTCTGTCAATTCCAGGATGCGTGATACATCCGGGACTAATTTACTTTTTATCCCTTTTCAAAACTGATATAAATATTTCAAAGTTTTATTTTTAATTTTAAACTTAATCTCTTGATATTTTAAAAATAAAGCTCTCTTAAATTTTATATATTCCATTCATTCATGTGCTTTGTGATCGTTATGGTGAATGTCTGTTAGGGTTTGGAAAGCTGTGGTGTAGTCTTTCCATACCCAGGTAGCCACAGGTCTCACTTCAGATTGCTTTGGAGATCAGTATGGCCAGATCCGAGGCCTGGGTCAATCACTTGTCTTTATGTGGTAGAAGAACAGAGTCACAATTCATATCATCCCTTTTGCCCTAAAATTATGTATAGATGTGTTTATGAAATGTGTCCAAGATGGGGAAGGATGAGTTGTGTTTCATTTGACACAACATGAAGTTTCTTGACACCAAATTGGTCCTGTGCTGTATATAGGCCCATTGATATACAGTATAGTAATACCTCATACAAAGTCCGCCTCATACAACATCGAATTCATACAACATCACCTAATTTCTTGAAAAAAGTTACCTCATACAAAGTCGCTCGACTTTGTATGAGGCATTCAGTTTTTCCCAGGTTGCATTGTGCCTGGGCAGTATAAAAGACAGGACACATGCGTGCATTGCTCTTGTGGGTTTTGCACAAGGCAAACAGTGTTTAGGAGTGGTTTTGAGCGTGATTTTGGATTTTTTTGAAATTTCCATCAGAATTTTTAGAAGCATTCCTGGGATTTTTGCAGCATTCTTCAGGTTCTTGGACAATCAGGGTTGACATGTTTTTGTAATGTATTTAGCCTTTAGACAATGTTTTCTTAAAGTTCTGTCAGTTTCCTGTCAGTTTCCTTGACTTTGCCCTGAAGTCTGTGCTGTTACAGTACAATGTAGCTCTACGGAAACGACGTTGTATGAGGCATAGCGGCAAGGATTTGGACGTTGTGTGAGGCATCTCGGCTAGGATTTTGCATGCCTCATACAAAGTCCAAATCCGTATAAAGTCCAAACGTGTGGAACCAAGTTTGGACGTTGTATGAGGTATCACTGTATTTTCTAAAATGTTATTTACTGCATCTTGCCACTCAGACCAGCCAATATCATCCTTCCCCATCTTGAGACGCAGGTTAGCATGAGAGAGCTCCGAGTTGCTCACCATCCTCGGGAAGTGGGGATGCCAAGTGGGGATTTGAACTTGTATGTTGTTGTTCAGTCGCACAGTCGGTTCCGACCCTTTGCGACCCTATGGACCATTGTTCTCCAGGCACCTCTGTCCTCCACCATCCCCCTCAGCACTCCCAGTTCTGTGCCCGTTGTGTCTACAATACCATCTAGCCATCTCATCTTTGGCCTCCCCCTTCTTCTTTTGCCCTCCACCTTTCCCAACATCAGGGCCTTCTCAAGTGAATCCTCCCTTCTCATTTGATGTCCAAAATACTTTAGCTTCGTCTTTACTATTAGCCCTTCCAATGAGCAGTCAGTGTTGATTTCTTCTAAGATTGACCTATTTGTTCTCCTCGCTGTCCAGGGTACTCTCAAAACTCTCCTCCAACACCACATTTCAAAGGCATCTATTCTTCTGCGTTCAGCTTTCCTAATTGTCCAGCTCTCACATCCGTACATTACCACTGGGAATACCATTGCTTTGACTATTCTAATTTTTGTTTGCAATGTGATGTCTCTGCTTTTCACTATGTTCCCCAGGTTTCTCATGGCTTGTCTCCCAAGAATCAGTCGCCTTTTTATTTCATGGCTGCAATCCCCATCTGCCGTGATCTTTGATCCCAGGAAAGTAAAATCTGTCACTGCTTCTACTTCTTCCCCATCTATTTTCCAGGAACTGATTGGGCCTGTTGCCATTACCTTGGTTTTCTTGATATTGAGTCTCAAACCAGCTTTTGCACTCTCCTCCTTCAGCCCAATCAAGAGGTTCTTTAGGTCTTCCTCACTTTCTGCCATTAGGGTGGTATCGTCTGCATATCTCATATTGTTTATGTTTCTCCCAGCAATTTTAATCCCATATTGTGATTCCTCCATCCCTGCATTTCGCATTATGTGCTCTGTGTATAGATTGAATAAGCAGGGTGATAAAATGCAGCCTTGTCTTACTCCTTTTCCTATTCCAAACCACTCTGTCATTCCATGTTCTGTCCTAACTGTTGCTTCTTGGCTCATGTACAGATTTCTCAGGAGGCATATGATGTGCTCTGGTATTCCCATCTCTTTAATTACTTGCCACATCTTGTTGTGGTCCACACAGTCAAATGCCTTAGTGTAATCAATGAAACAAAAGTAAACTTGTTTCTGGTATTCCTTTGTTTTCTCCATGATCCAACGTATGTTGGCAATGTGGTCTCTAGTCCCCCTGCCTCTTCTGAAACCGGCCTGCACCTCTGGTAGTTCTCTCTCCACATGCTGCTGAAGTCTGTCCTGTATTATCTTGAGCATCACCTTGCTGGCGTGTGGGATGAGTGCAATTGTTCGGTAATTTGAGCATTCTTTGGCGTTGCCCTTTTTTGGGATTGGGACGTATACTGATCTTTTCCAATCCTGTGGCCACTGTTTTGTTTTCCAGATCCCCAAGTCTATTCTTTGACTATCTATCTATCTATCTATCTATCATTTAGACTTATATTGCTGCCCACTTGCCATGGCAACTATATTTTCTGCACCACATTCTTGTTTCTTACTAACACACAGAACGAGCCTCCTCAAAGATTGTAGTATTTTGAACCTTAATTGGGCGTACCCTGGTAATGGCCACCTTGTATTGCTGGCTAATCTTTCTCACACTAGGTCAGGCAAAGGGAACTGCAGAATGAACTCACCAAAAGGTGGCTTCATTTTGGCCAGTTTCATGTCTGGCCTAGACACGGAAGAAAGAAGAAACTAACCCTGTTGGCATGCCCTGCCCGTCTCTCTCTCTCTCTCTCGAGAGGCTTCTACACATAGGCTCTTCTGACACTCTCCTTACAATTTCACTAAAACAAAGTGGTAGTTCCGTAGACTGGAACAAGTTATAATCAATATGACTTGTGCGTTTTGATATGTTTGGGTTTTCATGAGATTTTTGCTTAAGGATATTCAAATCTCTTGGCAGGTATTGCAAAATTAGAAGAAGGGGATGAGCTTCAGCTGACCATACCACGAAGAGAAGCCAACATCGTCTTAAATGGAGATGCCACATTTTTTGGTGCAGTCAGACTTATGTAATTCTCTTTGCTTTATCTTTCACTCCTCAACATCTTTCTGTGCTCCAGGAACACACACAGATATTAAATTACTAGCTTTCAGCTTTCTTATTCTTGTGTATTTTATCTTCAATTACTTGCATTGTACACTGCTTTTCTGTGTTACTAACTTATTCAAAACAGGAAGCTCAACAGATGTATTTTTGTTGCACTTGTCTCTCATGTGGTTTACCAGAAACGATTTTTTTTTAAAAAGGAGAATATAAATAGCAACTGTTTATGTAAGACCTTAAAAAGTTGTACTGGAGCTGATCAAGGCTTCATCTAGGATAGCATCCTGTTCATGTAAGCAGGGCCTAAAGCTAAACAACCCCGTTTGCACAAGGCAATGACTGCTGGACAGAGGAGGCTCACAATTTTCAACATGTTTCCTGATTGGGGAAGAAACAACATTTTTTTTCCTTGTTGATTTCTGTTTAATGTGTTCCACAGTAGTTGTGCGAATTGTTAAGTTATATATTGTTGTTATTAGTGTATTATTTTCTTAAAATCAAGGTAGCAATGGTTACGAATGACATGAGTCTATAACTGAGGATAGCATCCAAACCTAGTCATACTTAGAACAGACCCCACAGTAATCAATGGGACTTAGACATGACAGATGGGAAACCCACTGGTTTTAAAAAGTCTGAGTACTCAAATTGCAAGTGGATAAACAGGCACTAATTTGGTGGGAAGATACACAGTGTTCTGTACACTCGTGTTTAGTCATGCCTGCCACATGGCCACAGAAACATCTAGAGTTAGCAAGGAGGGGTCCTCACTGACCTGTTGACCTTTCAGGCAGCATGTTCAGCGTCTTAAGCACTAAACCATCACAGTCCCTCTGAGCTTTAACTTACATCAGCCCAAATACACACAGAGAAAGTTGATCTTTTTGGTTCAAAGCCAATTTAAAGCTATTCCCACAATGATGACCTGCCATCTCCTGGACTTTCTCAGAAATTACAGCTAAAAATAAAAGCAGGGATAGCCTCCTACTGGTAAAAAATAAATTTCAAAATGTATATTAAGGTCATGTCTTTATTAGACCAAAAATGCATTCTCCTCCTCCTCCTCCAAATGCTGTATATGATTCCGAATACTGTATTGGCTACCATCATGGTGATCAGTCATTGAGATTGCACTGGGAACAATATAATGCAGTGGCCTTCCATTTGCCTTCTGCATCGCAGCATGACCCCGGTACCACTGATCCAGTGCCACGAGGCACTTTCTGGTCCTGAGCCCTTTTGACACACAAAGTCCTCATCAACCCCAGTCCAATTTGGATGAAGCTGCTGCCCTCCATCAAGAGGGATTCAAGTGGGATTTAATCCACTTGGGGACCATCACCCTTCCCTGTGGACTTCACCACCCATGGCCTTTAGTCCTCAGTGTTGTCATGTCAGTTAACTGCCGTCTGATGAGCGGCATTGAGTCACTGGCAGCATGGTCTACTCTATGACCTTAGCAGGATAACCTGGCCATTAAGGTGCACAAATCCACAAGCAACTACACAAATTTTCACTAGAACAGCTCTCTTAATCAGAATGATATAAACAATTGTGAATGATATAAACAATTGTGATTAGACTCAAGTCTAATCTTACTTACAATGATCCTAACAGGGTTCTCAAGGTATGTGCGATATTGAAGGTCCCTCTGAGATCACCCAGACAGACATTTAGTAAGCTCTTTGAGGCATTTTTGGGATGGGTTGGTAACTTGGTATGCTCTTTCCCTCCAGCGTCCACATAGTTTAGGTGCTGGAGTGGGTAAACTTGTATCAAAGTGTACCTTTGGAGTCCCCATCAGAGAATTCTACTAATTTGACATGTTTTAGTCCATTCCCAATGAGTGTGGATGTTGGAAACGAACTAGGTAATATTTTTCTTTGCCTTTCTGTGTATTGCTGATTGATCAAATTGCCTGTTTTTTATTGGCAATACACAGGCAGGTAAAGAAAATGATGCATCACATCAGTGACAAGCTAGCAAACACTAAAAAAATAATTTAACTTTCCCCAACTACCAGCAGATGTTCAGGAGAAATGCTCATTCATGATCCCAGAAGTTGCAAGGTCCCCTCTTAGTCTGCTCGCAGCATCCAAACTCACTCGCTCTAATACTTTCCAAAAATGTTTGGCATAAATGCCAATGCTTGAGATTTCTTGAGCTCAGAGCTTTTTTTGTTTCCCTCCACTTGTGACTTGTCCATAATTTAGATTCTTGAAAACTGAAGTTGTGATTTTTGTGTAATCTGTAGTTATTTGGTGTTCATTCTTTTTTAAAAAATATTGTTTTGATTTAAAAAGGAAAGTGGAATGTTAATCCTAAATATTTGTCATTTATATAGTGTACAGTATATTAATATTTTGAACAATAGCAGAAGTTGGCCATGGAACTAATTTTGTAATCCATACTGTGATAACTATGATTAAGCCAACCCCAAAGGCACAAAAGTCATTTGTATAGTACTTTGTGCATAGTTAGACCTGGGATTCCCAACCTGCGGCCCATGGCTCAGATGTGGCCCACAGCACCATTTCATGTGGCCCCATGTGATGGAGGAAGGGCAAAAAAGCTGTCTGAGCGTGACCCGGCCCTCGGCTTAAAAAGGTTGAGAACTCCTGACTTAGACTTTGAGAAGTCAACAGTCTGTGAGCTATCTTTCCAACATTGTCCAAGAGGTTCTGACGTGTTATACTTTTAGGTTTCAGACCCAAACATGGCTATTATAGAAGTTTAGTTGACTATTCTCTTGGCTGTATTTTATTTTATTTTTATCTGTTGCCCTCACACTCTGGCCAGGAAAAAAGCTCTTGGCCCTTCCTGCTTCTTTCCACTCCTTGGCAGGAGCATGTCCCCCTTCCACTATCTGACCCGAGTGTTTGCCACTGTCTGTCCGCAGCCAGATGACCAAGAACAAAGAACTGGACTTGGCATCCCAAAACACCCAGCAAACATCTTGGCACTAAAAATTAGCATATAAAGTTTAATGCAAATCAGTGTCGCGCACGTGTGTGTGAGTGAGATAAGAGATAGATATGCGTGTCTTATGTGACTACATTATTCCTATTTGCTTCTACTGTTTTCATTATGTTGCCAACATGTAGCGGAGCAGGTGGACAATTTCTCCTAAATATCTTCCAAATTAGACCTGTACCCGTTGTTTCACTTGAAGCAGCTGAATACAAGTAAACAATGCTGCCCTACATCTGCTAACTCAAATGTAGGTCCCACTATTTTAAAAGAGCTTTATCCTGAGAGTGAGTATAGCATGGCAACCTAATTTATATGGTTTACTCCAGTGGTGGGCTCCAAAAAGATTTACTACCACACTGTGGGTGTGGTATGGTAGGTGTGGCCAGGAGGGGAAGTCCTGCATTGCCCCCGAATTAGGACTACTTTATTTCAAAACTTGGGTGGGCGGGGCCAGCCAGAATTTCTGCTACCGGTTCTGGCGAACTGGTTCGGACCTGCTGATGCCCACCACTGGTTTACTCTTTATGAGTGGGAGAATAACAGTAATTTGGAATTGCCTGAGACAGAACATTTCTGCCAGCCTCAGTTGTCCATCTGTAAAACAGGAATGATTCTATCTATTTCAGAGCAAGATTGTGAAGTCAATCATATAAATGACTTAAAAAACTAGTCTAAAGACTTTATGAGATACTGTTTCTAAATGAGCTCATAATTAAAAGATGGCTTATTGTTACTGAAGAAAATATTATACTGTTGTTGCAAATGAATTCTTGTACCTTTTCTTTCTGGGAGAAAGGTGGGCTGAAAGTAAAGAATTTATGTTGAACAAATTAAAAGAGAGCTCATATTTAAACTTGTGATATGCTTCATGCACAGATTTTTATTTAATTTTATTTGAGCACTCAGCAACCAAATCTGCACCTACTAATTACACACTCAAATCAATAAGCCCACCCGCCATCCTCTGCTCAGCGCTCTTTCACAGGAACCTCTAGGGAAGCTCTTCTACCACCAATCCATTTGGCTCCACTTAGGAACGGAGTACAGGAAGGTAGTTATTATACAAGATTAGCTTCCTGTATGTTGAGAGTTGGCAGCAAGAACAGAATACAGGAAGAATTTATTAGTGCAGAAGGTCAGTTAATAAAAATGAAATCATACCATTCAGTCCAGCTGCCTGCTTCATACCAGGGCTTTTTATTGTCTCCACGCGAGGTGGAAATGTCCTTTGTCTTAACTACTCTTGCAGCTAATTGTACAGTCACCAAGGACAGGCCTTTTGTGTTTACACCAAAGGAAAACACACACAAAACAGGCTCTTTTTTTCATTAATGTGTTTCTTGCTCACAGACCCAGTAGTTGTGAGGAGTTTTGGAGCAGAGGGCTTCAGGGACATTGAGGGTAGTTATTTATTTATTGTTCATATTTGTATCGCTGTCCCCTCAGCGAAGCGACTCCGGGCGGCTAACAGATAAGGTATAAAAGACATATGCCACAATAAAATGCCACAATAAAATCATTTTAAAACCATCAGTATATATAAAAAAAACCCACCCACCCTATCCTTAAAAAGAGAGGGAGGATCTAAGTTATTTATACGAACCAGCGGTCAGGGGGGTCTTGCTCTGCTGTTGACAGAAACATTCAAATGACAGGAAAACTGTATGGATTGTGGTACACACGTACTTCAGTAATAAAGGCTTGTTAATGTTATCCATTAATAAACATTTATTAATAGAAAGTTGCATTGTAAGAATAATTTGATTTTTAAAAACTTCTACCAAGAACAGGCCTCCAAAGACATTTCTTTAATAAATAACATTTTATTGCATATGGCTATTAAGGAGAGCAGCCAGGATCAATAAAGACTAAATACAGAACTATTCTGGTTCGATGCATCCTTTTTTTCCCCTAGCAGCTCCACCGATTACTCCTATATAGATTGCACACTGGAAGACACAGCAAGATAAGAGTCTTGCCAAATGACAACAGCAAGAAACATACTTAGCATCTTGATATCTAGAAAGAATTATATATCTGAAAGAAAAGCTCTTGTTTATAACTATGAATGTTACATAGAAAAAATAATTTAATTTTAAGGTAAAATCAGGCATCCCCCCCCCCCGCCTAACATTTATACATTTTGGTTCCACATTCTGTAAACTAAATTAAGAATGCATATTTCCATATGCCTTTTGTGAAAAGTGTTGCACTGAAGAGAACTCAGTAAGGTTCTGTAACTTTAGATGTCAGATCTAATAACAGCCAAGATAATGCCATTGAATTAGCTCAATGTAGTATAATTTCCATACCTGTCAAGCACAGCTCCGGATAATACTGGACCTGCTCAGAAGCCTTCTGTGCAGGTCCCTTCTGTGCATGCGTAGAAGCTTTCTACGCGTGCGCAAAAGGAACCTGCGCAGGTTTCTGCACAGAACCCTTCTATGCATGCATAGAAGCCTCCTGCGCATCCCCTTCTGCACATGCATAGAAAGGTTCTACGCATGCGTAGAAGGGTTCTGTGCAGAAGGATGCACAGCAACTACTTTCCCCCCGCCATCAAATTATGGGATGGCGGCAGCTCCGGGCGGGAAAGTAGGAAAAGCGGCACGGAAGTACAAGAAATCCCGGCCAATACGGGATACTTGACAGGTATGATAATTTCTAATCTAATTCTGCAATGCTCTGATATGAACAAAGAAGAAAGACTTTAAACAACATTTAACTGAACTCTTACACTGGCACCAGGAACTAATTAATTTTTTTATTAAATTATGTATTGGTAAATTTGATGTCAATAAATCACCAATTCAACACTCTCATCATCTTGGGAATAGGCAATAATTTTTGTAATATCTACTGAGGCAGCAAGGTAAAGGTCTGATACTTAAATTTTCTTTTCATTTCAATAATCATGATATTCTCCACCCATACCCTCAAACTTGATGGGCAGAAACTACATTCAGATATGTCTTGCTGTACAATCTTCAACCCCAATATTCAGCAGGATGAATCTGTGCTGCATGTAACTTGAGCAGCAGAGCCCTGATTGTTTGTCTCCTTTAATAAAAATGTAAAGCAGTATTTCTGATGTGTTCACTGTTTATTTATTAGTTTCTAGCCGATTACCCAGCCTGGGGTTATTTTTTTCCTGTAAAGTCAAACCGCGGCCAGCTACCTCGGCAGCAGTACCTGCCTGGGTGGGTGGAGGAGAGAAGGTGACGGGGCCGGCCTGCAGCCCCTGGGAGGGTCATACACTACCTCTCGTGGGCGCTCTGACGAGTCTAGCGGCCACCCCCAACCCCCAGATTCTCCCCAAATGCTTCAGTCGCTCCTCTGCCCCCTCCAATCCATCTATATAGGTTGGAGCAAAGCACAGTCCCGGCGCAAAAATGCAGGGGGGACATCCTGCCCGCCCACTCACCCGCACGAAGGCATCTGGGAAATGTAGTCTCAGCTTGCGCATGCGCAGTACTGTCGTTTCGTCACGTTATGTCCTGGTGGTGGGGGTGTCCCCTTTGCAACCCATTTTTGGGGGTTTACCAAATGGGGTTCATGACCCCCAGTAGCCATCTTGCCAGGCCAAGGAAGGTGCATGGCAAGTTTCAGCAGGCTCTGTCCAGGGGTGTGGCAGCCCATCGCGGACATACAAGACCACACCTTTGTTTTATAGATATAGATTTTTAAATCTAACCTTTGTTCCAATTAACTTGAGGTGGAATACAGCCCCCAGTCCTGTGCTGAATCATCTCAATAATCCCAGGATGCATGTTGGATTGAAACCATCTCCAGTGGTCTTGAAATCCAGAAAGGAGAGGTGAGTCTTGTCCTTTATCAAGTGACACGTGTAAAGATGTTTGTCTTTTGCCTTTATACATTAGCAAGAACCTAGATTTTCTAAGGTAATGGCTTACCTGTAGAAACTGCACATGAACAGAAAACTCTCCATTTCAGAGAGGTCCCTGGTTGCCTAAGCACCATGAAGAGAGAAGAAGGGGCAGTGATAACCCTCCCCTTGCCCACGTTCATGCTTTCAGGTTTCAGAGCCAAATAGGGCTAGAGACTGACCCCAGGCTACCCAAGAGTGAGCTTCACGACTCTCAGTGGGGACCTGAAGCTAATTCTCCCAAGCCCTTGCTCAGCACACTATCCAGTATAGAGAGAAGGCTCAAGGAGGAAAACCTTCTAGTCCACCCTTTCTGTTAGAATTAGGGGCAATACTCATGAAACAATATTTTGAAGTCTGCTTAATTAAATACAGGTTAGAAGCAACAAGAGGAGCAAACATACCCTAGCACAGAGTAAACTTTAGGGATGGACAAGCTGAGCAAAGCTGATTTTTCTCTTTCTTTTCTTCCCAGATCCCCCCCTGCCCTAAGACAACATGGCCTCCAGAATCTGGGAAGTGTAGTCCAAAAAAGAAACATTGTCATGATCTCAGAACAAGGTACAGAACTATGCAAAAGTCTTAGGGCACCACTAGTTGGTTTGGGGAAAATTCAATGAATGATTGGGCGGGGGGAAGAGGAAATAACTCCCCGGGCCATGCCCATGGCTAGGGTTGAAGAGCTGTCGCTCCAGGCAGCAGGAATGCCGCCGCGACCCCGGGCCACGCCCATGGCCAGAGTTGTGCTGTTTTGGTGCCAGGGCTTGGCCATTGGGGTAGGGGCCGGACATTGCCCCCCTGGCCATCCTAGGACTGTTTGTGGCCATTTTTGAACTTTTGTACTTGGACGATTGGTATTTTATTGCAAGTGTTTTTATTCGATTTTATTGTGTATTGTGTAGTGTTGTGAGCCGCCTGGAGTCATGTTTGTTGATTGGGCAGCATAAAAGTATAACAACAACAACTCTTCAGCCCCTGAGCCACCTTTACACTCCAAAATTGGAAAGATTCTTCTGATGACTCTCCTCTACAAGTTTGGTGAACTTTGGATTTAGGATGTCATGGCCCCCCACAACCCACTCACTGAGTTTCTCTTAAGCCAGCTGGTGGTAACCTTAGACTTTTGCACACTACTGTATGTTAAAAGAACAGTTATGATATTATCGTTCCAAGAATACTAAATATTTATGTACTTATCACAAATTTTATCCTCTGTCCAATTTTATGGGATATTTCATTCCTGACAGAAGGAAACCATAAAATATCACTGAATGATGTACTATTCCGTCCAAAACAAAAAATTTCAATCTACCTCCCAACCATTATTCTACTTCTAGCAGCTCAATGTGGTTTTTGGTTACAAGAAATTTAGCTAATAACAGCATTAGCTGACAAATGAAAGCCTACAAATAGAATGAAAAGACTTTGCAATCTCAAGTATTTAAAAAGCTAAAGAGACATTTATACAAATATATCAGAGGTAAAGAATGACATCTCAATACAGTTTAACAATGCTAAGTTCAATTGTTTCTATTAAATATTTTATAATGATCATAAATATTTATAATAGAACTCTAACCTATCAAATTTCATCTTGGCTTAATTTTTCAATTATCCTGATGCCCACCTGTTAAATTAACAGAGCAGCTAGTAACTGAGAAGCAATCAACCAGCAGCAATATTCTTGATAGGTTCAGTAAGGCTGATAGCTGTACAAAATTCAGTACTGAGATATAGAAGATGCCAGCCATTGCGCACAAGAAATTACAAATTTAGTTACACTTTTAACTGAGGTAGTACTGTAGAGGTTTGAAAAGATGCCAGTAAACACTAGATTTGACTGCTGAAGCAGGTACAAGCAGAACTTTCTAACATGCTGAGAAATACATAATATTTATCTGTACTAAAAAAAGGAACCAGCCAGTTGAAAAGATCTAAAGATCCAAAGTTCCAAAGGTTTACCTAAACATCAGCAAAGTTCTCCAAAATGTCCCAGTAGATCAGATGAGTTGGTTCGTCTCCAGTTCAATGAAGAAGTGTTTTGAAAGCTATGTGGAAAATCAGATCTTAAAGCAGCTCAAAATTTAATTAAAGAAACAACAACCAGGAAACAGTTTTTGAAATGGATTTAGAGAGTCACAAGGCTGAAACTGCTGTCTTCTTCATTCTGTAAAGAAAAAAGATAAAAATAAACTGCATCAGTAAGACTTGCCCAAAAAGATATTGGTACAATCACCTCTGTAATAACTCATCTACAATTAAAAGCATTACCTAGTTCCCCAACAGGCACATCTTATCTACTTAGGGAAGAACAGCCATCAGTGTAATTATTTCCTCTCCCCGACTGGAATCTTATCAACAGGCACCTGTCCTTGTCAGTACAGAGACCTGAGGTAGATGAAGTTCCCCATGATGAACTTCCAAATCCTCAAATGACTTGGCAGTTTTCCTGTTTGTAAATACAGTAATACCTCATACAATGTCAGCTTCATACAACATCGGATTCATACAACATCACCTAATTCCTTGAAAAATGTTTCCTCATACAAAGTCGTGCGACTTGTATGAGGCATTGGGGTTTCCCAGGTGGCATTGTGCCTAGGCAGTATAAAAGGCAGGACACATGCGTGCATTGCTCTTGTGGGGTTTGCATGAGGCAAAGAGTGTTTAGGAGTAGTTTTGAGCGCGATTTTGGATTTTTTTGAATTTTTTCACCAGAATTTTTAGAAGCATTCCTGGGATTTTTGCAGTATTCTTCAAGTTCTAGGACAATCAAGGTTGTTTGACAAGTTTTTGTAATGTTTTTAGCCTTTATACAATGATTTCTTAAGGTTATGTCAGTTTCCTGTCTGTTTCCTTGACTTTGCCCTGGTCTGTGCTGTTACAGTACAATGTATCTCTATGGAAATGATGTTGTATGAGGCATTGTAGCAAGGATTTGGACGTTGTATGAGGCATCGCGGCTAGGACTTTGCATGCTTCATACAAAGTCCAAATCCGTATAAAGTTCAAACTTGTGGAACCAAGTTTGGACGTTGTATGAGGTATCACTGTACTGTATTTGTGAGGCAATGGATCATGGCTTTGGTTTGAATAAGAACCACTGTGAAATAATGATATGCCTAGAGCCTTTTAGATCTCCTTCTTGTGCCATATCCAATTCTGAATATTGACTCTCATCATGGTGATCAGCCATAAAAATTGTCCTGGGAACAATATAATGCAATGGCTTTCTATTGGCCTTCCGCACCGCAGAGTGACACTTGTACCACTGATCCAGTTCCACAACACACTTTCTGGTCCTGAGCCCTTTTGGCACACAAAGTCTTCATCAGCCCCAGGCTAGTATTGATGAAGTCCAAATCAAATGAAACTGGGGGGCCATTGAATTTCCCGAGCCCCTTTTTGAATACAGCCGGGTATGCATTGCAAACGTCCTGGATGGGGTCAGACCCGACGGCACGTTGGACGTTGTATGAGGTATCACTGTATATTTGTTTATTGTGTGTATGCATTTTGTCTCATTTTTGTTAAATAAAAATAATTGCAAAAAAAATCATATATGGGGCACATTGTTAATTATTACTAATATCAATTGATAATTATTAAATTAATGATATTAATCATTAGTAAATGTCACTGACACATTACCTTTACAGTTTAAAAATAATTAACATTGATAAATTTGGTCCCAATAACTAATGAACCCTCAGAATCAACAAATTAAAGGACCATGAAATGCTGTTAATCAAAGCATGAACATTGTTAAAATAATGGTGATCAAATGATGACTTCAGATACTGTAGTTCAAAATGATTGTGAATTATGAATAGTAAAATTATTTCTTAAATAATTAATTTCAAGCTCTGATTCTAAAGCATAAATGTCCACCTGTTATACGGTGTTACCTCATACAACATCCAAACTTGGTTCCACAAGTTTGGACTTTATACGGATTTGGACTTTGTATGAGGCATGCAAAATCCTAGCCACGATGCCTCATACAATGTCCAAACCCTTGCCGCGATGCCTCATACAATGTCATTTCCATAGAGATACATTGTACTGTAACAACACAGACTTCAGGGCAAAGTCAAGGAAACAGCCAGGAAACTGACAGAACTTTAAGAAATCATTGTCTAAAGGCTAAAAACATTACAAAAACTTGTCAAACAACCCTGATTGTCCAAGAACCTGAAGAATGCTGCAAAAATCCCAGGAATGCTTCTAAAAACTGACAAAAAAATTCAAAAAAATCCAAAATCACGCTCAAAACCACTCCTAAAGACTCTTCGCCTCATGCAAAACCCACAAGAGCAATGCACGCATGTCTCCTGCCTTTTATACTGCCCAGGCACAATGCAACCTGGGAAAACCCCAATGCCTCATACAACTTCCCACGACTTTGTATGAGGCAACATTTTTCAAGGAATTAGGTGATGTTGTATGAATCCGATGTTGTATGAAGTGGACTTTGTATGAGGTATTACTGTACTTTTAAACACAAAGAAAGCCTTCTAGGCACATGTGCCATCTCAGAAGTTCAAACAGAAGATAAAAGAATATTTATGTCTGTCCCCAACCTTTGCTGACAAGTAGGATTATCATTTTCCAGTCCTCTAAATCTGGATATCCCCATTTCAAAATTGTATTGCATACAGTTCAACAGAGATACTATAAATTTTGTATAATATCTAGGCTACTGCACCCACCCACCCACTCCAATATCCATGGGTTCAGTATTTACAGTTTCAGTTATTTGCGGGTCTAAAAATACTGAATAAAAGATCCTGAAATAGATAATACTGTACAGTATATGTATTTCTACAGCACATTACTAGCACTGGCCACGACATGCCACTATCTGTAATGTAAAATATAGGGTTCATTGTTATCTGCAGTTTCAGATCTCTTCGGTGAGCCTCAGAATGTATCCCCGCAGGTATTGTGGGGTGGAGCGGCCTGAACTAATTAATGTGGGTTGTTTATAGTATTCAAATTAAATGTCTTGAATTGTTGCAGTATTTTTTACTAACATATTTTAATCCTGAAATCCCTTATACTGTAAGCATTGTCCTCAGAGACCCAATATAATTTAATGGTTAGTGTTAAGGGGAAAATACAAGTACAAATCCCTATTTACTCACAAAGCTTACTAGGGCCAGTTAGTGCTTCTCAGCCAAACCTATTTTACAGGGTCATTTTCAGAATAAAATGAAAGGGGAACGATGTATGTTGCTGGTGGATATAAACAAATAATAATATTTCACCACAAACAGTGAGCTATTGAAAATAACTATCATTTCCCCCCCATAAGCCAAATAACTACAACAAAAATAACAAGTAGAATCTTCTAATAATTCATACCCCTCCCCTTTCTTCCCACAGTATCTTTCCTCACAGTAGCACCCCACTAAGCTTTCAGCTAAGCCAGGAGTTCTCAACCTTTTTAAGCTGAGGGGCCAGGTCACACTTCCTCAGACAGCTTCAGAGGCCGGATGGCCATTTTGTCCTTCGTCCACCACAGGTCGCAGGTTGAGAATCCCTGAGCTAAGCCTTGGAAGAAATAAACTTGAAACTGTGGGTCATTCCTCAGCTACTTCCGTATTATCTTTCCCCATCCATTAGGAAATCCCTGTAGTACTGTCCAAGCAGCAGGTACACCAGTGATACTCTTGCCCTGGTTCTTGGTGCCCCCTGTTCTAGACTCTGGAATATCTTTCTTTTTCCTCAGTACAGTTTGGCTTGCAGCTCTCCCGTCCAGGTTTACAATACTCCTAGAACAGACATTTCCCCCTATCCTTGTGATATATGCCTTCAATAGCTTATCATTTCAATGTATTAGTTCAGAGATGGCCAAACTATGGCCCCGGCCTGTGGCACCAAATCATCCAGCCCATGCTGCCCTTGCTGCTACGGGAGGCAGAAGCGGACGTGCCCCACACATGTGCAAATGTGCCCCACGCTGCCATAAATCTACCTGTGGCTGTTGTAAACGCGTTTACAACAGCCGTGGACACATTTTATGGCGGGAGGAACCACATGACCGGCCCATGGTGCGGAAAGTTTGGGAGCCCCTGTATTAGCTGAACCTCAGAAATTCTGGGTTCAAGAGTCTGGGCACTGAAGAAGACATTCCTCCCATTCTCGAAATGAGAATGAGGACCCCTTTCCTTGGGCTAGCTGTCCTCCTTCCTTTGGGAATAAGAATAATTCACGGATAAGTTCAGAATTTTTGTTTCTTTGTTTTCACCCCCTGAAAATTTGACTTTCCATTCAAAATTTATGAAAGATAAACTAGGCTAATAGAAAATTGGTACCTTACCGACTTTGTTTTTTGGGGTCTGCAATCAACACAGCAACAACGTTTAACAAACTGGAAAAAGAAAGGGAAAAAGGATAAGCTTTTGAGCCCCTATTTACTATGTTAAAGGGAGAGGTTACTGGTCAACCTCCATACTCAAGTTGGGGGGAATAGGCGGGTTTTCCATCTGTGCAGCCTCCCAACCCCGGGACTCTTGCCCACTCAAGGCCTGGGTGGGCAGAAGAGGAGCCGTTTGGGCCCCTGTGTATATCTTATGAAATGTAAATCGCCTTGAGTCGCCCCAAGGCAAGGAAGGCGGTATATTAAATAAATAAATAAATAAATAAATAAATAAATAAATACTGGTCAAGCATCACCATCCTGGATGCATTTAGACGAATATTAGGAGCAATTCATAATTTATAGTCTGCACCTACTATTGTCCCTTCTCATAGCCAGACTATATTATTCCACCAATCTATACTATTCTTTGGTGCCACATTTATTCTCCTACTTTGTGCCCTAAAGAGCTGGCAACCCTGCAAGTGCCATTCTATACGACTACAAGTGATCTAGGAAACCAAAGGCTTTACTGAATCCGTTTTCATATCTCAACAAGTACTTTGTCTACAGAATGAATAAGATATAAACAAACTTCCAGGCCAACATAACTTAATATATCTCTCCACTGCACACTGTGGTTTACAAGGCATTCTCGGAAGGGCCTATTCATTTAGCATTAAGAGGGAGAGAGAAGGGAATGAGTGCAAAACAAAGCTTGCCTAATGGTCTCTCTCTCTCACAGAATCAATTAATCTGTGTTTCTTATAAAAAACAGGTTGGAAAGAAGGAGGGAGTGTGTGTGTTATATTAGTTTGAAGCACTTGTGTACGTTTTTCTTCTCTTTTTCCTTTCATTGCCAAACAAATATTTGGTATTATATCTGAAGATAACATTTTTGAAAACCACTGCTAAACTAGAAGGCTAAATTACTAAAAATATGAGTATGTATAGTATGAGTATATAGATACCAAACCTTTAGTCATAATTATTTGCAGTAATATGAACCTGGAAAAATCAAGCATGTTGTCCATCAATGGGAAATAAATGTCCAACATTCTTTTAAAAAAAATATTTAAGGGGGGAAAAACACACACAAACACATTCAAAACACAGATAAGCTAAATAAGAAAGATTGTTATAGTTAACTATAATCCTGTCAGACCTTTCACTTGCAAAGCACCACAGTAAATTCACATCAATTTTAATTACCCTATTATTACAAAAGCATATATCCACATCTAGTCATCAAACATTGCTACTTTATAGTCTCCCCCAAGCACTTCAGCTCATACCTGTCAACCTTCCCGGATTGGCTGGGATTTCCCGGTTTTCAGCGCCGATTTGCGCCATTTCCCGCCCCGCGTTGCCAAAACCACGGAATTCGGCAGCGGGGGAAAGGAGGTACTGTGCGGCCCTTCTGCGCAGGTCACCTTTTACGCATGCGTAAAAGGGTTTTACGCTTGCGTAGAACCCTTCAACGCATGCGTAGAAGGCTACGCATGCATAGAAGGGGGCTACGCAAGCGTAAAACCCTTCTATGCATGCGTAGAAGGCGACCTGCACAGAACCGTTCTGCGCAGGTCCCAGATTGGCCGGAGCCGCGGTTGACAGGTATGCTTCAGCTTTAGCATTTTCAGATTTTCTATTTCCAAAATTCTCCTTCTACCTGAGGTACACTTGGGACAAATCCAACTGCTAGTCCAACAGACCCATTGAATCAATAGAAGGATCTTAAGTCAGGATACCTAAGAGACCGCATCGTCCTAAGAACATCTGTCCGTCCAACCAGAGCGGACCGGAGGGGCTCCCTAATTGTTCCATCAGCCAGGGGGGGCCACCTCTCTGGCACAAGGAAAAGGGCCTTTTCCGTGCCCGCTCCGGCCCTTTGGAACCTCCTGCCAGTAGAGCTATAGTTACAGATGGAGCTCCTGCCCTTCAGGAAAGGACTTAAGACCTGGCTGGTGGGGCAGGTGTGGAGCCCTGAGGGCAATGTGGCTCATACCCACTGGCTTTTATCTGCTTCTCGGTGTGGGTGGGATTTTTAATTTGGGTGGGGTTTCTTAAATTGCTTTTACTGTATGGGGTTTTAGATTATGTAAGCCGTCCTGAGTCGGACTTGCCTGAGAGAGCAGCGAACAAGTCGAAATATTAAATTAAATTAAATAGTATATAAATCCCATTTAGGGTTAGGATTCTACACACTCAGTTTTGGGACGAGCAACCAAATAAAGACTAGTGATGACATCTTTTTTATCTGGATTGAAAGATGTCTTAATAAAGTTTCGTCAACTGAATGTGACTTAGAAGAATCCATGCAACGAACTCCCTTTTTACATCCCAGAATACAAATATATATGGCCACTATAACGAAAACAGACTGCTGCACACATATACATGCTTCCAGCTTCCACCCCAGAGCATACTACGAAATCTGCTATCTGCAGCCAAAGTCCTATAGTACAATTGAGTCTATTCAGAGCTGTCAAACAGAAATGTGAGGACTTGAAGTAGGAACTTTTCACTCTATAACAGCCACTCTGTTAAGTCAGGGAGGGGAACGACATAGCCATACTGGTACCCAGAAACAGATTATTATGGCACACATTCTGAACAAACAGCAACAGAACATCAATTATCATCTACATTCCTAGCTAAAATTGTTAAAATATATCATAATGTAATCTGTATTAGACCATTCTGAACAATGTACTTCTTCATCATAGTCCTTAGAGTCTAGAGACAATAGTCCAAGTTAGAGATTATTTATAAGCAACAACAGAACTACAGACACAGAACCTACAGGTATTAATAAAAAAATCTGTTCAATACCACACACATCAGTTTCATACACTTGCCCTTCATCCAATCTGATACATGCTGTCATTTGTCAGCAATGCCTCCCTGCATTTACTCAGAACAAAGAGACCTTTTAAAAGATAAAATGAACACAAATCTGGTATCAGAAAAAGTAACATAATAATATATTTTTAAAAACCCTAATGGGAACAATACTTTTATTTCCATAAACATTCTGTCTCTGACCTCTATATTTCACAAAATATTATTATGCCCCAAAAAACTAGTCTTTAAAGTGCCATTGTTTGTTATTTTAGTCACAGCAAACTACCCTGGCTACCACCACGGAAATGGTCTGAAGCTGACACTGTCCAATAAAACTATACAGTATTAAAATTGTTTAAAGGTGTAATGTTAAAACTTGCATAATTCAACACAATGCAGCATTTGCAAACTTACTACTTTACATTTATTTGGTGCTAAAAATATTCTGAATGCTGCATCCTGTTTTAACTATGTACATAATTAAATATGAAATATGAAGTACAAATATGTACTGTATTTTGGCACAAAACTTATACACTCTGCCTCACATTAAAGATAACTCAGAAATGCCAAAGCATTTCACTGAAATGGAAAACGGTTACATTTCTAGCTATATTTACTGATGGATAAATACATTAAAAGTAGTTTATTAGGACAATTTGGGTTGTACAGCTAGAGTTCAGTAATCGTCGTCATGGGCTGCAACTCGTATCCAGGAATGCATTTTTTTCCTGAATCAGAAAAAATGTCATTGCTGTGAATTTTTTAAAGGTGGATCCTAGCTTGTATGAAGTGACCAACACAGTATGCTAACGGAGCCATCTTCTGTGGCACATATTGAGACATCAAGAATTAACACTGGGACTGTAATGTTGCAGCCTTGTGGATGTTATCAAGGTGTCCCTTCACAGCCAGTCCATCTGGCATGGCCTCTTCCATCTCCATGACCGTTGGGAATCAGAGTTCCTCCTCCGTTCATTTTGCTGTTGGGCAGTATGATGGTTTCCAGTGGCATTTCCTCCACTGAGGGAACCATCACTCCACCTAAAGGGGCTCATCCACCCGTAGCGGTTGGCCCCTTTAAGGAGTCAGGTTATTTACCGCTACCCAACACTCAGCTTTGAGTCACTGGCTGTACAGTCTACTCCATTACCATAGCGGGATGTCCAGCCAGACTAATAGTTCAGTAATAACAGAACATTAATCCTCTATAGCAACTCAAAAGTGAAGACCACTGGCTTTGGTCTACTCTAATCTAACTTAGAGAGAATGCCAATCTTTCTAGGTGATGACATGATGCAAAGCCTAAACCAAATGGGTTCCAGCCACTGCTGCCACTTTCCAAGGCCACTTGCATTACTGGGGGACGAGAAAGAGGGACTGGGAGCAACCCAGGTCTATATATGCCACCCAACCTTCTCAGTGAGTGAGCTGAATGGTTGATGGTGCTCCGTGTGCATTGCTGCTGAATTGTTGAGGTCACTAAAGTACCCATTTCCTGATGGAAATAAAACAAACTATGATTGACAAATGGAATCAGATACTGTATGGCTTGCTTCTAAAGGGCTTCTGGATTTGAGATACAAGCAGCATCTTACTGAACATGGCAAAAGTCTATCAAAACAAAGGACTTTGTCTATTCATTAGCCCAGTTGCATCGGTTATCAATGCACTGAGAAAGTAAGCAAAATGGTATCCACAGTGTGCCTATTTATGGGGCAAGCTGAGGCAATCCACATAACCACTTATTTATTATTTATTGAGTAAAACAATTTATTGGCCTCTTCTTTGGGATACAAATTTTCTGCAATTGCTTTGAACTGGCCACAAAATACATGGATAACATCATAATCGAAAACATCAAAATACAGTACATTATTGCTAAATTTTCAGGATTTCCCCATAGAAAAACTGAGAGGAAATGGCCAAGGGGAGTCGGGAGTTGAATAGAAAAGACACAGTTAGCTGTGGAGCAAACTCCCATACCTTTGCTCCCAGGTTCCCTCCCACAGAGTGACTGGCAGATGATGGCCCTATGGCAGTGGTGGTGAACCTTGGCACTCCAACAGGAGTGCTGACTTGGGCTTCTGGTAACTGAAGTCCAAGAACACTTGGAGTGCTAAGGTTCACCACCACCACTGACCTATGGCAAAGGACATGGCCCAAGGGGCAAAGGAAGAGGCATTGGATGTTAGCCAGCCCCTCTTCTTTTGCAGATATCTTGGTATATAAAAGTATTTCATACAGAAACAATTCCTTACAGGTAAAAACATTCCATAAGAAAGTACCATGAAGGAATAAAAATGTTTCCCCTTTAATTGGCTCAGTAGCCAGGTCTCATATCCATACAAACAGAAAGTGAGAAAGATCATGTGTCTGAGAAAACGGCAAACAACAACGCATTGAAGCATTTACAATCTTATTCTGGATATCTTTCTTCAAACAGACGTTACAATATCAGCAGTTTTATTATTTCAGGAGGATTACAGCAGAATGTCTTAAGCCAATAATAATGATAATAATGATAATGATGATGATGATGATAATAATAATAATAATAATAATAATAATAATAATAATAATAATAATAATAATAATAATAATAATAATAATAATAATAATAATAATAAATCACAGCCTTAGTTATAATTTATAAAAAGTCTTATAGCTTCTTAAAGTTATCAAGTTTCATTTGAGGCAACAGAGGATTCTACATATAACTCTGCCTCCCTCAGGAGTTAAAGTAAAGCTTAACATTTTATTTTTTTTGTAAATAACTGAAACAACAGAGATAACAATCAGCAAACTACAAGCAAATAGGGGAACTCTCCGCTTAGTATCTATGTTCTTTAGTTAACAACCATCAGTACACTTTACTATCAATCCCGCTAACTCAATCTTTTGTCAAGACATATACAGCACTGTGGTGGCTCAAGTGGTTAAGACGCTGAACTCAACGACTGGAAGGTCGGAGTTCGATTCCCGAGTACTGCAGAACGGAGTGAGCTCCCGTCTGTCCCAGCTCCTGCCAACATAGCAGTCCGAAAGCAAGAAATTGCAAGTAGATAAATAGGGACCACTTCAGTGGGAAGGTAAACAGTGTTCCGTGCACTCAGGTGTCAAGGCATGCCTGCCACATGACCACGGAAACATCTGCAGATGCAGACAGCGCTGGCTCTTCGGCTTTGAAACAGAAATGAGCACTGAACCCTAGAGTTGGATATGATTGGCTTTTGAGCAAGGGTAGCCTATATAGCACTGCCCTTTGCTCAGAGACAAGTAACAAGCAGGCTTTAAGGATATCTCCATGGAACAGGTGCCTTCACCATTTCAGGAGAGGCGGGCGAGATAAAGGACACACACACACCCTTTCTTACTCTGCACTTTGATATCCCTATTACTTCTCTAAACTCTTTAAATAAGATTTTATGCTAAGTATTCTCAGGATATGGTTTACTCATTCTTGGGGGAAATTGCTGCACAACTGCTACTTGACTAGGTTTGATTCTATTTATTTTTCTTACCTTTACTATTTGTTCAAAAATTATTTTGTAAAAATTAACTTTTGTAGAACACTAGAAAAGACTTGTACTCCCTGTTTGTTTGAGAAGATATCCAGCTATTTGAAACAAGGATAAGAGAGTACCACCTCTCACACGCATACCAAAGCTGACAAGGTTGGCAGCTGAGTTTTACTTCAATTAATCCTGTCACACCTGAGGACAACTGGGGAGAGAACTGTAGCCAAAACCGCCAAAGGTTGTTCATTATATGAACAACAATATGAATGGGACTGCAGTGGCTCAAGTGGCTAAGACGCTGACTGGGAGGCGGAAAGTCAGCAATTTGATTCCCGAGCACTGCAGGACGGAATGAGCTCCCGTCTTTGTCCCAGCTCCTGCCAACCTAGCAGTTCGAAAGCAAGAAATTGCAAAGGGACCACTTTGATGGGAAGGTAACAGTGTCCCATGCACTTTGGTGTCTAGTCATGCCTGCCACATGACCATGGGTACGTCTGCAGAAGCAGGCAGCGCTGGCTCTTCGGCTTTGAAACAGAGATGAGCACTGCACCCTAGAGTCAGATACGACTGGCTTTCGAGCAAGGGAAACCTTTACCTTTACCTATATGTAAAATAATTAATATTAGTTCCCTCACAGTAATATATCCACCATGAACAACTCAGGTGTAGAGGTAGTGGCTGAAATCCTTTTGCTTAGAGTAGTAAACTGCACTAGAGAAGGCCCGTTGAATCAGTAAGGATTTAAATCCACTCCTCCACAAGTCCCAGTGATTCAAATAGGCCTACTCTAGTTGTGACTTACTGTGCTAGTCATTAGCATTACTTTTGGCCAAAGTTTCAAGCTAACACTTAACAAAGTCATACAAAAATAAAGAGACTGTGTAAACCAGTGGACAATCTCAGCCAAAATGAAGCCACTTTCTTGGCTTTGTCATTGGCCAAACGTAAGTGAATGCTTCTGGCGGCAATCGGCAGTGACAGATATCTATAAATGTGGAAAGTACTGCAACCTAAGGTAACTGCAGTAGCTCAAGTGGCTAAGACGCTGACTGAGAGGCGGAAGGTCAGCAGTTCGATTCCCGAGTACTGCAGGACAGAGTGAGCTCCCGTCTTTGTCCCAACTCCTGCCAACCTAACAGTTCGAAAGCAAGAAATTGCAAGTAGATAAATAGGGACCACTTCGGTGGGAAGGTAACAGCATTCTGTGCGCTCTGGTGTCGTCATCCCTGCCACATGACCACAGAAACGTCTGCAGAAGCAGACAACGCTGGCTCTTCGGCTTTGAAACGGAGATGAGCACTGCACCCTAGAGTCACATACGACTGGCTTTCGAGCAAGGGAAACCTTTACCGCAACCTCAGCATATTACAGGACGAAGACAGCAGCTCACGCTAGCAGAGATTCCACTGTAGGCAAGGGGAAAAGTCTGTACACAAACACCAACTTTAGGTCTCTGGCCTGCTTAAGGTGGCTCTGAGGGATTACAGATTTCCCATTTGGTATAACAGCAAATACCTGGGGACTGCAGTGGCTCAAGTGGCTAAGACACTGACTGGGAAGCGGAAGGTCAGCAGTTCGATTCCCGAGTACTGCAGGACGGAAATGAGCTCCCGTCTTCATCCCCGCTCCTGCCAACCTAGCAGTTCGAAAGCAAGACATTGCAAGTAGATAAATAGGGACCACTTTGATGGGAAGGTAACAGCGTTCCATGCGCTCCGGTGTCTAGTCATGCCTGCCACATGACCACAGAAACGTCTGCAGCAGCAGACAGTGCTGGCTCTTCGGCTTAGAAACAGAGATGAGCACTGCACCCTAGAGTCGGATATGACTGGCTTTCGAGCAAGGGAAACCTTTACCTATAACAGCAAATAATTTTGAACTCGCATCTTCCAACAAATTTGGCCTAGGAAAACAGATTTGAGAGCCTCAGTGTTGCCGTTTCCCTTGGTAATGCTCATTGGTAAACAAAAGACAAATAAAGAACATGAAACTCACCTCTCGCTGGAGAAGCTTCCTTCAAACTGTAGGCCAGGAGATCTACTGTGGTGTAAGCACCACTGATGCTCCCATTTAAGGGACCTCCACTTGCATGCCAGCCTTTTGACAGATGATCTCCATCCAACACATCAACAGCAATGTAGTTGAGGCCGTTTTGGAAGCCAGCTGAGGTCTCTCGACACATGGGACTGCAGTTCTGTTCTTCCACAAAGCCTTCACTTTTCCTGAGGGAGACATTTTCCACAGAGGCAGAATTATGGCGCTTGGGATTGTGCGCAAAGGAAGGAGAGACAGGGGTCACTGTGGTAGTGGAAGAGAAGGTCTCCGAGCTGTGTCTCCGCCGCCCCTGAGGATCAGCACGGATGACTTTGGGTCCATGATTGGGATCAGGAGGGGGACTGGAAAAGAGGGAAGACTCAATCCCAGAGAGTGTCAGTCGCTTCAGTCTAGCCACTGGGCTGCCGGCCGGAGTGCTTTCTGGCTGACGTGACCGAGGCTGGGGTGGTGTGGCAGCTGTGGTATAAAGCATCTCGGCATAGTCACCAGCATCAGAAAAGGAGTTGGAAAGGCAAGTCATCTGCGCCCCTCCCTTTACCTCATGGTTGTCAGAATGTGGGCAAGATCCTGGCAGAAGCCCTTCTTCCAAAGAGCCCACAGATGGGGCACCCGACTGGGGCCCCTCAAAGTTGAGGTTCATGTAATCAGAGAGAAGGGAGCTGTGACACTCCTCCAAGCCAGGATCAAGGAAAGAGGCTGAGCGGTCACAGACTGGTACCATGGAGTAACCAATGTGAACATACTTCTCACTTGAAGCTGGGGGTTCATTTGAAGGAAGGGGTCCATGAATGCCGGGCAACAAGAGCCCCAGAGAAATGGGGCGGGGTTGGGTGCTACTCGCTGGCTGGCTAAGGGAGTTCTCTGTTTGGCTGTGGCGCATGGGCAAAGACACTGTGATGGTGCTGTGCACTCTTTTTGGAGTGTGGTTTCCTACCAGGGAATTCATAAATACATATTGGTCACTATCCTTATTCTCACCCAGAAAGGTTGCCTCACTCCAAGATATACGGGAGGGACTTGGCTGGATTCCAGGTCCCAGAGCAACAAAACCATTAGAAGCAGGAGATGGCAGTAAAACTGGGGACATATTGATATAGTCACCAGCACTGGTGGATCTCCCATCAAGATTCTCGCCAGAGAATCTGGCATTCGTACCCCACATGCGCATGTAGCTGCTGTCATCTGAGCTCTCGCTGCCAATTCTGGAGGTGACAGGGTGCAAAATCAGCTGTGGAGGTGACACACTGGTGGGGCTCATAGACATGTAACCGTCAGGATCGCTCTGCAGTGGCAAGAGTGACAATATTCTGGGCGCCATGGACATGTAGCCTTCCTCTTTGCCAGCACTGTACCCCAGGTGGGAGCTGCTACTGCTGCTGGTGCCCGTAGAGCCAAAGTCCACATCACAGTAATCCTCAGGATAAGGAAGAGAGGTGACCTGTGGGGAGGAGCAGGAAGCAGGTGTGGTGGCCCGCATGAGTGTGTACTCATCCAGAGAGGTGGAGCAATGTGGAAGTGGCTGGAGGTGGTGTTGCACTGGGGTGGTCAAAGAGTAAGTGCGCTTCCTAGGAGCTGTATCCCCTCCTGCGCTTTCCCAATGGCTGGGCCGGTAGCATCGGCGTCCCCTGTCCATAGCAACGTAGCTGCCCTCAAGGTGCTGGCCAGGAGACGTCCCCGTGGTGTTGATATGGTTGGAAAGAGTGAGAGAAGAGGAGAAGGGCCGGGGGTCGCCAGCTGGACTGGAGCCCAGCTCCTCAAAGGCCAAAAAAGCAGCAGTCTCATGGGGGGAGCCCCAAGGGCTGGCACTGGAAGGAGGAGGTACCACATGGGAGGAGGAGGTGGCACCCCCTGGTTCTTCTGCCAACCTGGACACCACCCAAGGCGATTGTCCCAAGGCCAAGGAGCGACTGGGCAGCACGTGGGGGCGGCTGGGAGGGGTGTCGGGACTCAGCGGGCTGCCAGACAGGTAGCCCACCCTGCAGCTGTCACCCTCACTCGCCGTCTGGGATCGGGTGCCAGCAGTGGCGCTGTGGCTGCTCATGCCACCGCCGGTCAAGATGTCAGTCCGCGACCGGCGGAGAAGGCCCGTCTGGCTGGGGGGCAGCGCCGTGCAGGGGTGTCGTGGGTGCCGGCGGGGGCCGGGGACGGAGATGGGCCTGCTGCACATGAACGACGGCCCCCCTCCTCCTCCCGAGGCAGCGGACGAGGAAGAGGAGGAGGAAGAGGAGGACTGGCTTTTGCTGCGGGGCCGGAACTCGCCCATCTCCCGCAGGGCCTTCATAGCCTCCAGGACGGTCTCGTGGATGTGCTGCGCCACCACGGCGTCGTCGGCCTGCATCCAGAGCTCGCCGGGCCCAGTGACGGCCGAGCGGCCGAGCTCCATGAAGAAGTAGCTGTCCGAGTGGCCGCAGCGGCGGACGTTCGCCAGCTGCAGCGTCACGCAGGGCCGCTGCCCGTGGAGGCGCACCAGGCCCACCGTGCGCGCCGCCAGGCACAGCCGGTGCACCCCCGTCAGGTGGCGGCTCTGCTGCTGCCCGAGGCCTTTGGCCTTCAGCGTCACCTGCCACACCTCGCGGTAGGCGCCCAGTGGCGGCCACGACGACGCCGACGCCCCGTCGAAGAAGAAGCCGCTGTCGCCGGCCGGGAGGGGAGCAGCGCCTGGTGGTGGCTGGGGTCTCCCTCCTCCTTCGTCGTCGTCGCCACGGCTCTCCCGGAGCACCTGGGCGATGGCTTGGTACCAGGCCTCCTGCTCAGCCTCGCCCTCGGCCACCAGGGCCACCGTCTCGTCGCGGGCGTAGAGGGCCACCAGGTGCTTGTGCTTGGCGTCGGCGCGCTTGTGCACCTGCAGGCAGCCGTCCAGGGCCAGGCTCCGCTTGGGGGGCGCCCACGACCCCCCGGACCCCCCGGACTTGCTCCGCCACTTCTTCTCGCTCTCGTAGTAGTCCAGCCGGGCGGGCGTCGAAGAGCCCCCCTCCTCCGCCGGGGCCCCCCCAGGCGCCCCAACGCCCGGCCCGCGGAGGACGAAGAAGCGCTTGTGGCCGTGCTTGTGCTTGCGCAGGTAGCCGCACTTGCGCACGCCCGGGGGCAGCGGTGGCGGCAGGGGCGGCTCCGCGGGCGGCGGCGGGGGGGACGGCGGCGGCTCCTGCGTGGGGGGGTGGCCGCCGCCGCCGTTGTTGTTGCTGTTGTTGTTGTTGCCGGCGGCTGCAGCCGAGCACCTGCCGAGCGGGGGGTGCTGCGGCGGCGGCGCAAGGGGGCTCGCCATGCCCTTGGTCCGGGAGGGACCCTCCCCTCCCTCCCTCCCTCCCTCCCTCTGCTTGCTGGCCTCCGGGGGGGGGGGGGTCGGGGGGTTTCAGGACCACCGCGGAGGACGCGCAGCGCGGAGGAGGATCTCCCTCCCTCCCTCTCTCTGGACTGGAGGCTGGAGCGCCGCGCGGGGTCTGGCGGCGAAGAGCAAAACAACACGTGACCCGCCGAGCGGCCCGGCCGACGCTCACATTCCAAACGGGTGGGAGGGAAAGAGAGGCCGCCCCGCTGCCTTTCATCTTACCGCCTTCCCCATTGGGCGCCCCTCCCTCGCCCTTCATCCTATTCGCCTTCCCCATTGGGCGCCCCGCCCCGTAACAGACAAGGCGCTCCACCAATAAACCGAAAGAAAGCGGGAAGCTCCTGTCCGAGGCCTCGCGAAGCGAGGATAGGAATGCAGGATTGTCTAGTAATCGGGCTGGTGGGTGCCCGGCTGCGCTGACACGAGTGCCAGTGCCAGCCAGGGCTACCGTCTTCTTCCAGTCCAGGGTCTCCTCCTGCGAAGCCCGGTCACCGGCCTCCGTCTTTCTCTCTCTCTCTCTCTCACACACACACACTCCCCTTCCGGGACTACAGTGGCTCAAGTGGCTAAGACACGGACTGGGAGGCGGAAGGATGGTCAGCACTCCCGGGTGTCGCAGCTCCTACCTAACCTAGCAGTTCGAAAGCAAGACATTGCAAGTAGATAAATAGGGACCACTTTTGGTGGGAAAGGTAACAGCATTCCATGCACTACTGTGATGTCTAGTCATGCCTGCCACGTGACCACGGAAACGGCTGAGAGAGATGTAGACAGCGCTGGCTCTTTGGCTTTGAAACAGAGATGAGCACTGCACCCTAGAGTCGGATACGACTGGCTTTCGCGCAAGGGATGCCTTTACACACACCTCCTCCACGCTCCCGCTCGCCTCTTGCGCGCGGTGCGGCCAGGAGAAGGTGACGACGCCTTGCCCAAGACACTTCCTGGGCTGGAGCAGGTGCAGCAGCTGCCCTCTCTTGCCTTTCTCACGTGGCAGGCCAGACTAGACACGGAAGGCTGTTTACCACCTTTCCCGCCGAAGCGGTGTCTGTTTTATCTACTTGCAGTGTCTTGCTTTTGAACTGCTGGGTTGGCAGGAGGAGCTGGGGACAGACGGCGGGCGCTCACTCCGTCGCGCAACACTCGGGTCTCGAACTGCTGACCTGCCGAGGCGTGAATGAAAACGGGCGTCCTGGGGTTAATTCCCCACCCGCCACCTCCACCCCTGCCTTCGTTAGTGGCTGACGCAGCTTCTGCCCTCCACGAGCGTCACTCGGCTTAAAAAGAGACCCCTTTGTGGTTGACAAAGAAGAAAGCGGGAAATGGTTTTGTTTCTTAAGCCGCCCTCACAGCCAGCTGAAACGAATAACAATCAGCAAAGAAGGGATGAATGGAAGAGAAATTAAAAAAAAGAGAGGGAAATGCAAGTTTCTTGGAGAGGATGAGAGGGGGTGCGTGACATAGGGATGCGGTTTACTCTATGCACGGAATGAGAAAGGCTGGAGGGGGAAGGTGTCTTTTAAGACATGCTCCCGTTGCCTCCTTTTCCTCTCACATGTTTCTTTTCCAGGGGAAACTCGGAAAATTGGAACATCTTGCAAATGTCCATTCATTTCACTGAAAAGGCGAAACAAATATATGATGAGATAGACTCACTACATGCAAAGCGAGAGATGGCATGCCTTAATTCGTGATGATCATGGCGTACAGCGTACATGAGATTATGTGATGAATATGGGGGTAAGGTAAAGGTCTCCCTTGCTCGAAAGCCAGTCGTATCCGACTCTAGGGTGCAGTGCTCATCTCTGTTTCAAAGCCAAAGAGCCAGCGCTGTCTGCTTCTGCAGACGTTTCCGTGGTCATGTGGCAGGCATGACTAGACACCAGAGTGCACGGAAGGCTGTTTACACCTTCCCACCGAAGTGGTCCCTATTTATCTACTTGCAATTTCTTGCTTTCAAACTGCTAGGTTGGCAAGAGCTGGGACAAAGGAGCTCGTTCTGTCCGGCAGTACATGGGGTACATTTATTTATTTAAATTTTTATGCCACCCACTCAGGTAAAAACCCGACTCAGGGTGGCGTACAACCGTTAAAAACATAAAAACATGTTAAAACCCCACCATCCACCCTCATTACTCCCACCCCATTTAAAACTAGAACTTAAAGCTAAGGGTGTGTGTGTGTGCAAAGACACAGAAGGAGGGCACAACTGGACTAGTTGGGGATGAGGGAGCAGGCTGGGGCCGTATTCCCATTAAGGCCCCACACCTGCCCCGCCAGCCAGGTCTTCAAACCTTTCCTGAAAGGCAGCAGTTCTGTCTGTAGCCTCAATTCTGTTGGCAGGAGGTTCCATAGGGCCGGAGCAGACACGGAGAGGGCCTTTCTTTGCATGCCAGAGAGACGAGCCCCTCTAGCTGAAGGCACAACTAGGGAGCCCCTCCGGTCCGCTCTGGTTGGACGGGCGGACACTCTTGGGACGATGCGGTCTCTCTCAGGTAACCTTGCCCACTGCCATATAGGTAAAAACCAGCTCCTTGAATTGCACCTGGAGGCAAACTGGCAACCAGTGCAGCTCCCGGAGTAGTGGGGAGGCACGGGCATAACGCCCACACCCCATCACCACCCGGGCTGCTGCATTCTGCACCATCTGTAGCCTCCGAATGATCATCAAGGGCAGCCCCATGTAGAGCGCATTGCAGTAATCTAATCTGGAGGTGACCAGAGCATGAGTGGCCCTGAGTAAGGAGTCCCAGTCCAGGAGCGGGCGCAAATGGCGAATTACTCTAAGTTGAGCAAAAGCCCTCCTGGCCACGGCTGCCACCTGCTCTTCCAGTAGCAATGAGCCCAAGTTGCGCACCAGGTCTGTCTGGGGCAGAACTGCCCCATCCAAGACCAGAGATGGTAAGTCTCTGGATAACTCCGGACCCCCAACCCATAGCCACTCAGTCTTGCTAGGGTTCAGCTGAAGCCCGTTGCCCCCCCATCCAGACCCCGACGGCCTCCAGGCATTCGGACAGGACTTTGACTGCATCACTGGGGTCCCCATGGGCCGAGATGTACATGAGATTGGGGGGTCAGGGTTTTCATAAACTGTAAGCCATAAACATCAATATTATAACAAAGTAAGGCTTGAACTATCTCGCTTTGCGTGTAATGAGTCTATCATATATTTGTTTCACCTTTTAAGTTGCATTACTGCACTGAATGAACATTTGCACGATATTCTAATTTTCCCGTTTTACCTGTAAATAAAAAAGCTGAAGTCCTTGTTAAATTCCACCACCGCCACCCATACCTGCATCTTTTCTCACACAGAAAATGTGTCCATAATGTATGGAAAGGTAAAGGTACACGTCACCCTTACTCGAAAGCCAGTCATATCCGATTCTAGGGTTCAGTGCTCATCTCTGTGTATAGCCGAAGAGCCAGCGCTGTCTGCGTTTGCAGACCTTTCCGTGGACACGTGGCAGGCATGCTTAGACACCGGAGTGCACGGAACGCTGTTTACCTTCCCACTGCAGTGGTCCCTATTTATCTACTTGCAATTTCTTGCTTTCGAACTGCTATGTTGGCAGGAGCTGGGACAGAGACCGGAGCTCATTCCGCCGTGCAGTGCTCAGGTCTCGAGCTGCTGACCCTGCCATCTTCCAGTCAGCGGTTTAACCACTTAAGCGACTGCAGTGGAAGCACAGTTGCTAGTCATGGTCATTTCTCATGGCTAGTCCTCTTGCAAAGTAAAGGTAAAGGTTTCCCTTGCTCGAAAGCCAGTTGTATCCGACTCTAGAGTGCAGTCCTCATCTCTGTTTCAAAGCCGAAGAGCCAGCGTTGTCTGCTTATGCAGACGTTTCCGTGGTCATGTGGCAGGCATGACTAGACACCGGAACGCTGTTACCTTCCCACCGAAGTGGTTCCTATTTATCTACTTGCAATGTCTTGCTTTCGAACTGCTAGGTTGGCAGGACCTCTTGCAAAAGGATGGTCTAAAAATGCAAGCAACTAGACTGAGCCATTTCAACAAATGAGGAGCAAGTCTACTGTAAAGTGAATGGCTCTTTACTGTCCATTTAAGGCCAAATACTTTGCTTGAAACTTCAGCTGCAACTTTAGTTCCTGGAAAATCTATTTCTCCTCCAGCTGTTCAGTGCATTTATAGATATAAGAACATAAGAACAGCCTTGCTGGAACAGGTCACAGGAGCCCATCCAGTCCAGCATTCTGTCTCACACAGTGGCTCACCATTTCCTTCAGGGTATTATTCCCAAGCAGATGCCTTCACCTGCTTAGGATTCCCTGGAAATGGCATTCAGAGATATCCTGCCTATCTCTCCAACCCCGAGGTTGTCCTTAAGTATCCATAATTATAGCCATTGATACCCTTGTCCTCCATGAACTTGTCTAATCCTTTCTTAAAGCTGTCAAGACTGACAGCTGTCACCACTTCTTCTGGCAGGGAGTTCAATAGACCAGTAATCCTCTGGGTGAAAATGTACTTTCTCTTATTTGTTTGAGAACTAGTACCCAAAAGTTTCATGGAGTGTCCCCTAGTTCTAGTGTTGTGCGATAGGGAAAACAGTTTTTCCTTATCTACTTTGTCCACACCGTGCATGATTTTATAAACTTCAATCAGGTCACCTCTTAGATGTCGTCGTTCAAGAGTGAAAAGGCCCATCCGTTGCAGCCTCAGATGGTAAGGAAGGTGTTCCAGTCCCCTAATCATTCTGGTTGCCCTCCTCTGCACTTTCTCCAACTCCATAATATCCTTCTGGAGGTATGGCGACCAGAACTGTACACAGTATTCCAGATGGGGCCTCACCATAGATTTATAAAGAGGCAAAATGACACTTGCTGATTTATTTTCTATACCCTTCCTAATGACCCCTGGCATCGAGTTTGCTTTTTTCACTGCTGAGGCACACTGGGTTGACACCTTCATTGAGTTGTCCACCAGGACACCAAGGTCCCTTTCCTGGTTTGTCGCAGAGAGTTCAGACCCCATCAGTTTATAAATGTAATTGGGGTTCTTTGCCCCAACATGCATCACTCTGCACTGACTAATGTTGAAGCTCATTTGCCACTATTTTGCCCACTCCCCCAGTGTCAAGAGATCCCTCTGGAGCTTCTCACAATCTCTCACAGTTTTCACTACCCTGTATAATTTAGTGTCGTCAGCAAATTTGGCTACCTTGCTTTTTACTCCTATGTCTAGATCATTTATGAAGAGGTTGAAAAGCAGGGGTCCCAGTACTGAACCTTGGGGGACACCACTCTTTACTTCCCTCCACTTGGAGAAGTGTCCATTTAGTGCTACCCTCTGTTTCCTGTCCCTTAGCCAGTTGCTGATCCAGGACAAGACCTCTCCCTTTATTCCATGACTGGTAAGTTTGTTCAAGAGCCTTTGGTGTGGGACCTTGTCAAAAGCCTTCTGAAAGTCCAGATAAACAATGTTAACTGGATCCCCCTTATCCACATGCTTGTTGACACTCTCAAAAAATTCCAACAGATTAGTGAGGCATGATTTGCCCTTGCAAAAGCCATGTTGGCTCTCCTTTAGCAGCGCCTTCTCTTCTATGTGCCTATTAATTCTATCTTTTAGGATGGTTTCCATCACTTTACCTGGGACACATGTCAAACTGACCGGTCGGTAATTTCCTGGATCACCCCTGAATCCTTTTTTGAAAATTGGTGTTACATTCGCTACCTTCCAGTCATCAGGCACAAAGCCTGATTTGAGGGAAAGATAATATATTTTGGCTAGAAGATCAGCAATTTCATCTTTAAGTTCCCTGAGAACTCGTGGATGGATGCCATCTGGTCCTGGTGATTTGTTAGTGTTTAGTTTAACAAGACATGCAAGGACCTCCTCCCTGGTTATTTCTATCTGGCTTAATTCTTCGGTTTCCCTCCCTACGAAGATAGGCTCTGTTTTGGGCATGTGGTCTCTGTCTTCTTCAGTGAATACTGAAGCAAAGAATTCATTGAGTCTCTCTGCAATCTCTGTTTCCTCTTTAATAGAGGAAACAGAGCGAATGTAACACCAATTTTCAAAAAAGGATCCAGGGGTGATACAGTACTCAGAGTGATAATCAAATATTTACCTGCTTTTTTGAACACATTAAAGATACGGGAGCGTACATGACTACTCAGAAGTAAGCGCCACTTCGGTCAAGGAGATATAATCCAAAGCAAGTGTTCAGATTATTATCTAGCTGTGCAATATCTGTTAGCCTTTTTCAAAACACAAAAAGGCTGTATGAGGGATGGAACTTTATTGCATAAATCCATGTACCATTGCAATAGATCAACAAAACACATTGATGAATACGTAACGTGTTGGCTGCATAAAGTAGCACAGCCTTTCTCCATAATTTTTTGTATGTTCTTTGCTACCCAAACTTTGCTCCTTAGTAATAATATATTATCATCTGCAAGTAGCATACATAACTGAACCTGGATATATCATGCAAAGATGGAATAATATCAGTGAGAAATTGGTGTGTAGAGTGCTTATGTAGAGGACAATGTAAATAATGGACAGCATTCTCAACTTCTTCTTCTTTGCTTCCTCTTTTACCCCATCAGGTGTTGAGGGATCTCGACTTCTCCAGATCTCACAATTTCCTTCTAAAAAGCTGGTGCCATACAGTGGAAGCAGAAAGCTGTGAATGATTTCTTTAGAGGAGCCTTATTAAGATTTTAAAAATAAACATCTAATCCAGACGATGATTTGAACACTAGGTACCAGCAGGAATAAGATGTAAAATAGTGCATACATCTAGCAACTTAGAATAATGTTTTTCTTTAAGCAGCTGTTTAATTTAATTGAGTCAGCGTATGCTGAGTGGGCGGCGTACAAATCTAATAAGTCAAATCAATCAAATTCTGCTGAAGGCTCAAGTGGGCAACAACTCTGGATCAGTCTCATCACTGTAAAACGAGTCTGCTTGACTTTACTCTTTCAGTCCACTGTTTCATTCTCGGCCACTTTTTCATTTCCGTTTGCTATATAGTCTAAGGTAAAGGTAAAGGTTTCCCTTGCTCGAAAGCCAGTCGTATCCGACTCTAGGGTGCAGTGCTCATCTCTGATTCCAAGCTGAAGAGACAGCGCTGTCTGCTTCTGCAGACGTTTTCCGTGGTCATGTGGCAGGCATGACTAGACATGACTAGCGCACGGAATGCTGTTACCTTCCCACTGAAGTGGTCCCTATTTATCTACTTGCAATTTCTTGCTTTTGAACTGCTAGGTTGGCAGGAGGCTATATAGTCGTTTGTAGGGAAAACTTGGTTGTTCCTGCAGCTGAGGGGCTTTCCAACAACACATACAGGGTAGAAATATGGGGATTTTTTATTTGAAAAAAAACCCCTCAGATGAATAGCTGGCCCAGAATTCTTTTATCAGATCTCTGCTAACAGTCCCCCAAGGCATACCTGTGTTTTGCAGTGTTTTATAGGGACAAAGGTCTTTTTAATAAAATGCATATCAAAGAGAAGGTTTTTTTTTATCTTAACCTATAAAACCAAGGGTTAACCGTTGGAACTTGCTATAGGTTGCTATGCCTCGCCCTACTTGCCTGCACTCACCCTTCGTGCATACGGCCAATCTGGGTCCGCAGGTCAACAAAGGATTGAGAAAACAGGCAGTGGGGCAACAGCCCCACAAATGCAAAAAAAGGGAAACAACTTCATTTCCCAACATTCCTTGTGCCGTGCCGCGCCAGAGCCAATCAGGCTGAGAGGCTCTCGCATGGCGCGGTGCAAGGAACGTTCGGAAACGCGCTGCAGCCAATCAAAAGAAAACCGTTTTAAAAAAACAGCAGCACAAACACAAAGCACAAACCCATAACTACAACCCCCAGCGTCCTGCGCGCCATGAGCGCGCAGAACGCTGAGGAAGCCAGCGTGCAAAAAAAACCAAAACAAAACAAAACAAAACACCGGGAGAGCAAGTCCGCCAAGCCGCGGGAACCAAAGCCCCCCTCCCCAATGGCGCCTGAAGCTCCTAATCGGAGTTTCCCCTTTAATATCACTGGGTGGGGGGGGTGTTGTGCTCCCCCTCTCTACTAGCTCCCCTGGGGTTGGGAGGGTTGGGGGGACCAAAGGAGTCTGTCTCCCCAACCCTCCTTACCCCAAGGGACCTGGCAGTGAGGGGATTCCCCTCCCCAAACACACACACACGCCCCATATTAAAGAGAAGAAACCAAGCAGTTACTTCTCTTTAAAAATGGAGTTTTTTGGGGGGGAAATCCCCCTCTCCAATGGCTCTCCTGGGTCCGGAAGAGTTGGGGAGACAGACCCCTTTTGTCCACCCAACCCTCCCAAACCCAAGGAAGCCAGCGGAGAGGGGGATCACACACCCCCTACTGATATTAAAGGGGAAACCACAATTGAGATTCGATCCCCTCTCCTGGGTCCCACGAGTCTGGAAGGTTTGGGGAGACAAAAGGGGTCTGTCCCCCCAAGCCTTCCAGAGCCAGGGGAGACAGCAGAGAGGGGATCCCCCCGTAGGACACCAAAAAACACAAAAACAAACAATCAAAAACATTCAAAAACACACAAAACAAACAAAAATAACACCAAAAACAATACAAAGTAAACAACAACAAACATTTCCAAACACACCCAGCACCCAGCCAAACACCACAAAATCCAACCACCACCACCACCCCAAATAAAGAAAAACAGTCAACTCACCACCACACGACCTCACACCACAATGACTGGAAAAGAAATGAATAAAGAAAGAGACTACTTACTGGAAGAAGCTCCACCCAGAGGCCACGAGAGAAAAAACAGTCAAAATACAAGATAACCCCTACCAGCACCACTTGCTGCCCACAATAGTAAAAAAAATTCAAAAAGACCCAACAGCCCCACACAAAAGTCCCCAAGAGTAAAAACAAGTAAAAACAAATAACACAAAATCACAATTTTACACAAATCAAAAACAGATGTCAATAAAATAAAATAAAAACTATTCAAAAATCCTGTGCTGAATTTTTACTCAAATAAAAAACAAAAACATCAATACACAGTTTAAAAACATTTATTGTGAAAAACATGTACTTTCACATTTTTAAAATTATTACCTACGGTACAACAATTTAAAAAAAACATACTAAATATTGGGGTAAATAATTTTTTTGGAAAAAGTATATCAAAACACCAAACAAAACTCATCACAGTTTATAACAGGCCACCAATTTTTTTTGTATAAATTAAAATTTTAAAATTTTCAATTATAGAATAACCTCTTCTTTACAAACATTAACAACAACAACAAAAACTTTCCAACACCATTTAAAACAGCCCGGCAACGCCGGGCAACCTCTGCTAGTAAATTAGAAAACAAGGAAACAAGTTCTATCTGTTGCTTCCAAGGAAGATGTACATTTTAATAAAATGGCAGCTATTCTTGATAAACCTTCAAAGGGAGATCAATGATAATTAAAGGAAATCATATTGAAGCTATGCACTGATGGTGGCATTGAAAAACAAACAAACCTAAACTCCCTGGAAACATTGCCAGAATAGTAAGCTGGAGTTTTGGGGAGTAAAAAGATCCCTGTCAGGTTTGATAGACCGTTGCTGTTACTTTTCCTTGAGATTTCTTCATATCAGGATAAAGGAAAATAGTGGGGCTTGATTATATAGTACAATCTGTACCATATAATTGAGTATCGGAGGACCCCGGGCTGAGTATTGTCACAAACCTGTACTTGTTTTGTGGTCTAGTTCAGATTGTTTAAATACTACTTTAGAATGTTTTAAAGCTTTAACCTTGTGTTATTTATTTTTGACTATACAGTATGTAAATCAATGAAGTTTATAGGTAACTTTTGGTCATGGAAACTCATGGCAATGGTAAATGGTAGCTTGAAAATCTCACACAGCTTTAAAAATTAGTTAGGGTTACTACATCAGAAGCAATTTGCTGGCTCATAATAGGTATTAACATTGGTACCGGTTCTTATTAACAATAATTGGGTGCTGTTAAGTCAATTGTGACTTATGGCCACCTTTTTCAGCCTTTTCTAGGGAGGGAGTACTCAGAAGTCGTTTACCATTTCCTTCTTCTGGGAGCAACATTGGGACTGTACAGGCTGTTTCTTCCCCTGGGATGCATAGTGGGGATTTGAACTCCCAATCTCTGACTCTGCAGCCAGACATGCTATTAATTAAGATATTAAATTACCTATAATTGAAATCTGGATTAAGATGAAGTTACTACCAAGTCCATATCATACCTGCCAACCTTCCCGGATTGGCCGGGATTTCCCGATTTTCGGCGCCGATTTGCGCCATTTCCCGCCAGCAGCTGCCAAAACCCCGGAATTGGCAGCGGGGGAAAGAGGTACTGCAGAGCCCTTCTTCGCAGATCGCCTTCTACGCATGCGTAGAAGGTGACCTGTGAAGAACCGTTCTGCGCAGGTCGCGTAGAAGGCGACCTGCGCAGAACCGTTTGTGCAGGTCCCGTATTTTCTGGAGCCGTGGTTGACAGGTATGGTCCATATGAGCATATTAGCCCCACAAAAATCCAAACAGGCCACTGTGAAATACCAAAGTTTTACACAAATAGTTTTATTACAAATCTTAGTTTTAAGAAGTACACCATCAAGGAATTATATAGGCGTTTTTTTAAAAAAATATTTTTTACATTGGCTTGATTATATGGTACAATCTGTTTAGAACATCTTCCAAAGAGGAACATGTTTTATAGACATCTAATATAATTCTGCTTATTTAAAAAAGCCTGGACTTTAAATCAAATTCTAAAGCTGAATAAGAACAAGGTTCAACATCAAGTCATTCAGTGTATTAGTGCTTAAAACCCTGAAAATAATAAATATATAAAAAGGAAGCTCAAGGCATACATCTTACTGTAGAATAAAAGGACTAGGTATTTTTATCAATTTGGAAAATTAAATGGTCATACCCTTCTGATAAGAGATTAGTGGGAATCTCCCTCCCCAAGCAAATTAACTAAAAAAGGAAGTTTCCTTTTTTTATACTATTGCCAATAAATAATGAACACATTTATGCTGGCACATGTATTGGAATATTCTGTATTGCACAGGAACACTGAGGATAAAAAGCCATATAGTACTAGAGAACAGCATGTTTTATTATTGACGGGGTGGGGTGGGGGTGGGATTCAGTTTCCTCTTGCCTTAAAGCAATACACACTTCAAAAAAGAGGAAATATTATTATGGCAGTACCTCCTTTGTTTCAGTGAGAAATATTGCTCTTTAGTCATACTTTATTTCCAGAACTCTGCTTTATATTAGTATAAATGTATACAATAGTTGTAAGTACAAAGAGCTTGACCATTCAAGAGATGAAGGGATTAAAATAGATTGATAAAGCAATTCTGTATATATAATACATACAAATGAAAAGGGGGAGTCGTATGTATGAGGCAGAGTTGTATACATCTTAGCACCTTTGGGGTTTTGTTTCTTCTGGTTTTAAGGCAAGTATCATCAGTGCACCACATTCATGTCTATTAAAATACCATTATAAGCTTATCATCTTCCTCTTCATAACTAAAGGACCAAAAAAGAAGGGAGTTTGTTAAGGTAATGGAACCCTCAATGTGCAGTGGTTAAACTATAGTATTGCAGCCAAAACTGCTCACGTTGTGAGTTTAATTCTGACGGGGCTCAAGGTGGATCCATCATTCCAAGGTTGATAAAATGACTACCCAGCATGTTGGGGGCAAAAATGCAAATTACCTTGTGAACCACCCAGAGCTATGCACTCTTTGGCGGTATATTAGTGTAATTGTTATTGCTAAGGTAAATTCCTGTAAGGTATGTGATGGTTTCCAGGATTAGGTTCATAGAATATATGCCAAAGCTTCACTGTTATTAACAGAATAGCACCACAGTGTGACATTAGGTACACCTGAAAAATCATTATGTTCTTCTCATACAGACTTGGCAACGGCTAACATTTGAGCGTAGTTCTCCTGCTTTTAGTGTTGAAGGAGTAGGTTTTCTGAAAATAAGAAATATAAACAAAACAGCTGTCAGGGAAAGGAAATGTTTTGAAGCCCTAGTATATTAACCATACCAATTCAGAAGAATTTACCTTGCAATGTTTAGCACATTTTAAAAAAGTGTACTTTAAATATGTTTGAAATTTGCTTCCTTGCCAGGGAAGAATAAGGTGCTAAAAGTTGCAGTAGTAGTCATTTCTGTAGAGTTCCTTTCCATACTGATCTGATGACTTCCAAAGGCAACATCTTCCATCTCATATGATTTAAATTATCTTCTGGGTTTAGCATATAATGGAATTATCATTTAACTTTAATAGCTATTTTACTCCAGTAAAATTAAATGGAATTGCCCATAACAAAAGAAATTGAGGAAGAGGCAGGGAGGAAGGATTAATGAATTCAGTCATGTGCAGTGGTGGGCATCAGCAGGTTCGCACAAGTTCGCCAGAACCAGTAGCAGAATTCTGGCTGCATCCCGCCCATCCAAGTTTTGAAATAAAGTAGTCCTAATTCGGGTGCAACGCAGGGCTTTCCCCCTGGCCATGGCCACCATACCACGCCCACAGTGTGGTAGTAAATTTTTTTTGTAGCCCATCACTGGTCATGTGTGTTCAATGGCCAAATTCAGTTTAAGAAAGGTTCTCATGAACTGCATTCCAGTAATGGGCAAAAGGCTGGGATTGAAAAGGACAGCTTATTTTTATTTTAACACGTTTACTGCCAGTAAGTAAGTTTGGGACACATAGATCATTTAGAGTGGGAGGGAAAGTATATAAAAGCTAGAAAATACCAAATGGCAGTGTTACCAGGGATGATGTGAGATGATGATTGGGGAGGGGGGGGAAGCACCAGGGGAGGAAAACAGACAAACTCTTGACCATCAGCCTATTGCTTGTTTTAATAATGCAAATAAGTAGAAGAATTTTAGAAACGTTCTGAGGACCCGATCTGGAGCCCAGGAAGTTGTAATGGTGAATTGACCCCTCAACTTAATCTGAGAGGGGGTGGGAATTGCCAAGGTCTGCAGTTTCTGGACCCAAACTGAAGGTATATTTGAGCCTGAGTCAGAAGAAGCTGGATATCCTCCCAACCAGTGGTGGGCTCCCAAAAAAATTACTACCACACTGTGGGCGTGGTATGGTGGGCATGACCAGGGGAAAAGCCCTGCGTTGCACCCAAATTAGGACTACTTTATTTCAAAACTTGGATGAACTGGGCCAGCCAGAATTTCTGCTACCGGTTCTGGTGAACTGGTGCGAACCTGCTGATGCCCACCACTGCTCCCAACTCACAAGAACGCTGAAAGGTGGAGGATCCTCAAAAGAAAACCGCTTGTGCAGGAATAGACTAGACGACTGGAGGGAAAGCTCCTTCTCCCAGGGAAACCCAAGGAACAAATCCTGCAGCTCTTGTCCTCTAATGGCTCTCCAGTTTTTGTTTACTGTGACAAATGGACAGTTGTATTTGCTCTTGTCTTTTAGCTTTCCTTCACTTGGTTTAACAGGCTTTCATTTGGTTGCCTCTCCTTGCCTGAAACTGCTTATTGCTCATACCTGTCAACCGCGGCTCCGGAAAATAAGGGACCTGCGCAAGCGGTTCTGCGCAGGTTGCCTTCTACGCATGCGTAGAAGGCTACACCGCTTGCGTAGCCTTCTACAAAAGTGGCGTAGCCTTCTACGCAAGCTGTGTAGCCTTCTACACATGCGTAGAATGGGGCTATGCAAGTGTAAAACCCTTCTACGCATACGTAGAAGGCTACTCCGCTTGCGTAGAAGGCGACCTGTGAAGAAGGGCTGCGCAGTACCTCCTTTCCCCCGTTGCCAAATTCCGGGGTTTCGGCAGTGCGGGGTGGGAAATGGCACAAATCGGCACCGAAAACCGTGAAATCCCGGCCAATCCGGGAAGGTTGACAGGTATGTTATTACTATAAATACCTCAGACTGCCAAGACTTTAGCTTTGGGACCAGGATGCCTGAAAGCACCATAGAGATTTGCATTAGGGCCTAAAGTCTAAAGGTCTCCATTCTTGAACTTATGAAATGTCTAGGGCAGGGGTTCCCAACCTAAGGCCTGCGGGCTGGATCCGGCCCATGGTACCATTCCATGTGGCTCCCCACCTCTCCAAGGGCATTCAAGAAACAAAACGGCCGTTTTGTTCAGACAAAACGGCTACTCCATCATGCAGGCAGGGCAAAATGGCCACCCGGCCCTTGAAACTGACTGAAAGAGTGTGACCCAGCACCCGGGTTGAAAAGGTTGGGAACCCCTGGTCTTGGGATAGACCACTAAAGGTACAGTTTTATGGACGATAGACTTAGGCACTCTCCCTTTGGCCTGGATTTGAAAAGCTCTCACAGTTTGCTTTGCATTCTTGAGTGTAGGGATAATGCTCTTTACTTACTTGAACATTTCATTTCTTTCAATGGTGGCAAGCCAGAAGCTGTAAGCATTAGCGTAATAATTGCAGGTGCCCTTGCCATGGCACTCAATGAATGGAGCACTGCGGAACTCTTCAAGACAGGAACCCGGAGATGCCAGGGCTTGTCCGGAACCCTCTGCCCCAGCGCTGGTATGCTGGTAAGAAATATAAATTGTAAATTAAAGATTGATTAAGTACAATTTTACTACACATTTATAGTTTCCCAACAGTCTAGTCAGGTTGGTAATTCCTAAAAGTAGGAACAGTTGCTTAAAAACAATATGTATTAATGTAGCTATGACATTTGAATTACAGTACAGATAAAAATATGCAAAAATGCATTTTCACACATGGGAATATGCAGAGAAAACCTAATGCCACTCAGCAAACAATTACAGCTAAATCCTAGAAGTGTTGACACAATAGTAAGGCCATATGTTAAAAAAGAGGCCAGTTTCTTAGAATATTTTGTTTTCAAATAATCTTTTATCAAGCAAGCTTTTTTCAGATAACACTAGTTCTAGAACTCCTTTAGGTATGTCATGTCTTTTTTTAAAAAAAGCCTTAACTTTTCATCAGGGGTTTCAACCAGTGGTCTTTAGGAGGTCCCCAACCTAGGAAATCCTTACCCCCACCCCACCAATTTTTACTTCTTCATAAAATTGTTATCAAAAATTTTGTACATATGTTATCCCCCCCCCCCCCCAGGAGAGTAGGTCCACACCTTTCAACAGATTCCAACACAAAACAGCAGAACAAGATTTCATCTAGAGGTCCTATATCAGGGGTTTTCAACCTATGGCCTGTGGCACCATTTCATGCTGTCCGCCGGCGGCAGAAGCAGATGCATTTTTGACAACCATAAATTTGCCCACGGCTGTTGTAAACATGCCATAAATGCACCCACGGCTGTCATAAACACAATGTAAATGCGTCTGCGTCTGTCATAAATGCATTTACGACAGCCGTGGATGCTTTTTACAGCAGTGTTTATGGCAGAGGGAATCACCAGTCCAGCCTGCTCAGCTGTCTGAGAGGGCGTGGTGTGGCCCATGGATTAAAAAAAGTTGAGAACCCCTGTCCTATGTTATCCACTCAAAACATCTCCTGTGATTTTCTCTCTTTAATAGGGAGAATGACACACAAAACCCCTATCAACTCACCAGTGCACGTACAATTTGTCTCTATTATTTATTTCAATTATTATTACTATTATTTATTATTAGTATTTATTTTATTAGCACCCCATTACTCTTTGTTAATGGCAACTTTTAAGATAATCAGTGTTTATGCTCTGCGCTTCCCTTCCCTTCGATACTACTGAGCCACTGTTCCCTTTTCCCATTCAGTAGTTCAAATATGGTTAGAATAATTAATGGAGGGTATTAAATGTTTCGTACATTATTTGCATATTGTTTATGCTAACACAGAAAGTGTTGACATACAAACAAAATGAATTACTCAATGAGCAACTTTTGTCACAGCCTCTACCTGTTCTTTCTGTCTCTATTTATGCGAGACATACATGGATATTTTGTTTAGCACACTTTTAGTAGTGCTCTTACACAATGATACTACGTCATTGAATTATACAATAATTGCTTTGGAAGGGGCCTCTGAGGTCATTGAGTCCAAGCCCCTGTTCAATGCAGGAATCCCAATCAAAGCAAATCTGACGGTGTGTGAGTGTGTCAAATTTTCTCTGGAATTCCCCATTCACTTTATTCGCTATAGCAGTGATATTTACCATAAACAATTTTACAATTAGGAATCACAAGTGCTCCTCAACAACTAATTTTTTAAAACTGCAATTGAGAAATTTGGTCATGTATCTATACAACAAACCAGGCAAAATAAGGGGGTGGAGAGGGTATCTTAAAATGAAACCTAGGTGTAATACCAAAAGAATTGTCCTGGTTCAAACACAGCTTACTATACTTACCATCACAAAAGAATAACCAATCCATAGGGATCTCCACCCTTCTGGACAGGGTGGAATTTGAATGGTTTGACTATGAACTGCAATCACCATAGCAGTAGCTTCACATACAGCACACCTGAAAAGAAATGACACAAAAGCTGGCCAAATGGCACTTTGGGAAACTTATCGTGAACATTCATTCTTGCCTTAGCGATCCTTAGGATGGAGGGGCAGTCGCTCAAAATATATTGAGAAATAAACAACTTTTAGCAGTTATGGACACATTTTGTGCAGAAACGACCCAACATTTGCAGTTGTAAGATGTGGCAGTAGTAACCAAAGAGATATAGTTTGGAAGCCTATCATCAACAAAAGATATGGGGGAAACAGATCCGACAGTGCGCAAAAGTAAAAGGGTGGGTTATAAAATAAGAGTGGTGTGGGTTCTGTAGTGGGTGGTCTAGAGAGAGTCTCTGCTCTAAACCACCACACATGCCCAACTTTGAGGAAAGGGCAGCAAAAATGAGTTGCCTCTGCTCTGCTTTTGTAGTGAAAACAATGCTCACAGGCCTAAGCTAGATGGAGAATGATGTGCTGCAATGGTGCTGGTTCTTAAGTAGAAGAGTGTTGGGAAACTTGCCATTTCATTGGCCCGCGACTAGGGAGAATACAAGGTACACAAGTGAGTGGCTTACAGAAGGTTAGTGGCATGGGTTGGTTCTGCGGCCCTGATAGTGAGAAGAAAAGATTCACCGGGGGAAGTATTGGAGTACCACAAGCTATGCTTTCCCACCTTATTCATAATGGGCCCTCATTAAGACATGTTGATTATGGAGGAAAAGTAGGGGAAAGAAGGGGGGAAACCCTTAAAACATATATAGCCATGGGCAAGCTGCCCAGTCCCAGCATATCCCAAGAAGAAGGAAATAGTAAACCATTTCTGAGTTTTGACTAACTAGAAAATCCCAGAATTAGTAATTAACTTGTCAGTACATAATTATTATTATTTTATTCACTCAGAATAGGAGAGGACCCAATGCAGCAACATCCAGAGAAAGGCAGAATTTGATGGATAATTTCCAGGGCCGTAGCCGAGGGTGGTGGCCAGGGGGGGGTATCAGCCCCCCCCTGAGCTAATAGGCCCCCCGCTAGATTTGCCCAACCAAGGGGCGGGTGGGAATCTTAACCTATAAAACCAAGTGTTCACCGTTGGAATTGGCTATACGTTGCTGTGCGTTGCCCTACTGACCCGCACCCTCCCTTCGAGAGCACGGCCGAATTCCCTACGCAGGTCAACGAAGGATTTAAAAATCCGGCACGGGGGCCTCAGCCCCACAAACGGCAAGAAAGGGAAAGAACTTCACGTCCCAAAAGTCATTGCGCCGTGGCGCGCCAGAGCCAATCAGGCTGAGAGGCTCACGCACGCCGCAGCGTTCGGACACGCGCCGCAGCCAATCGAAAGGAACGCATTTTAAAAAAACCCAGCAAAAACACAAGGCACCAACCGATAACTACAAGCCCCAGCGTCCTGCGCGCCAACGCAGAACGCTGAGGAAAACGGCGCCCAGAAAATTAAAAAGCAAAACAATTCACAAGAAAGCAAACAGCAGCTGGCTTTCTTTTACTCACCGGCGGCGCCTAAAGCTCCCGACTGCAGTTTCCCCTTTAACATCCAAACAAACAGGAAACAAAAGATAAGGCAGAGAGGATCCATGCCCCACCCCTCCTCCTTAAAAGCAAAACAATTCACAAGAAAGCAAACAGCAGCCGGCTTTCTTTTACTCACCCGCGGCGCCTGAAGCTCCCGAATGCAGTTTCCCCTTTAACATCCAAACAAACAGGAAACAAAAGATAAGGCAGAGAGGATCCATGCCCCACCCCTCCTCCTTAAAAGCAAAACAATTCACAGGAAAGCAAACAGCAGCCGGCTTTCTTTTACTCACCCGCGGCGCCTAAAGCTCCCGACTGCAGTTTCCCCTTTAACATCCAAACAAACAGGAAACAAAAGATCAGGCAGAGAGGATCCATGCCCCACCCCTCCTCCTTAAAACAACTCCGTCTTTTCTTCTCTTTAAACACGGAGCTTCTTTAAGGGGGGGGGGACGATCATCTCTGCCTGTTCGTCTGTGTCCAGAAGTGTAGGGGAAATACACACCTTTTCTCCCAAAAAACATAACAACACTAGGGAAGCCAGCGGGGAGGGGGACCGCAGCCCACACCCACTGATAATACAGGGGAAAAACGATCTACTTTCAAGACTCCACAAAAGTAAAGCACCATAAAACACTACAGCTCCCCTCCCCACCACCTAGCCCACCCTTCCTAACCCCCAATGACCATGCCCCCCTCCCCAACACGGGCCGGCAGCGTACATATTCCAACGAGTCTGCCTTGCGAAAAAAATTCCAAAATAACAACACATGGTATTTCAAAGGGCCACCCAGCCACCCAGGCCGGCCCACAGAAATAACCACACCAAACACATAAAATTTACACAGAAAATCTCCAACAAACACACAAATAAAACCATGAAAAAACACAACCCCCCACCCCCCCAAAAATCACACCAAAATCACCCATAACAAATCGAAAATCACAACTTACCAACACACGACCAGCCACGCCGAGAAACAGAAATGAAATGGCAAAAGAACAGGAAGAATACACAGGACAGGACAGACATTACGCAACAGCACCACCAAGTGGCCACAGGAAAAATGACACTCAATGAATTCGAAATACACTTACACATTTTTAAAAAAATCTTATCCAAAGTACACCTATCACCAAAAAAAAACATAGTAAAAAATAATTTTTAATAATGAAATTATTGGGGGAAAAATATATCAACCTTTCAACTTTTAAAAATCCAAATTTATTTATAACAGTTTAAAAAATACCTATGTATAAAAAAACAATATTTTTAAAAAATAACATAACTCATTTAAATACACATACAACAAAAATCATCCAAAACCATTTATCATATTTTTTTAAAAACAAAACACCCCAAAAAGCCCGGCAACGCCGGGCAACCCATGCTAGTGTTCAATAAAAGCAAACATTGTTGCCCCTCCTGAAAAAAGTATTCCCCCACCCTCACCCCCACCTAGAATCCTGGCTACAGCCCTGATAATTTCCAATTCTCACTTTAGTCTGAGAAGCTCAATTCAGGTTTTTCAAATAAGAATCCATCAAGACTCAATTTCTCAAGCAGCCACGACACTTACCTACTGATGAAAGGCTTGATGCTCTCTCCCGTGATGGGAGCCATGCTCATTGGCATTGGTTCAGGAGTAGACAGCCAGTAAGAATAATCATTCCTTGAGGCAAAATTGCAAACGTTGTTGATGTTACAGAACAGGAAGGGCATTGTGCTGAATTTACGTAGACAGCTTCCTGCTGTGCCTGAAGGAGCAAATATAATAGGTTGATCCACCTCTTTTTATATAATGCTAGAAGTAATGGAACTTATATATAGGGCTATAAAAATAATGTACAAAAGGGTTAAAAGCAAATATAGAGGCTATAATTTTACTTATTTCTGTGATCATGTACAGGCAGGGTACATAGAAAGAGCCTCCTAGAAGATTGTGGTATTTTTGAACCACAGTTGGCCGTATCCTAGTAATGGAAGCCTTGTGTTGCCAGCTATCCTTTCTCACACTAGGTTGGATAAAGGAACTGCAGAATGAACTCACCAAAAGGAGCCTTCATTGTGGCAGTTTCATATCTGGCCTAGACACGGAAGAAGAAGATGTACAGGCTATGGTGTAAGTAGTGGAAGATATTTTCCAGGCGTTCCATTGCAGACTCAGTCCTGCCTCGATTACAAAGCTGATTGTTCCATCAAGTGTACAATGGCCCACAAGCAAAAACATCTTGTGCTATTGCCCGTAATGACAGACACAATAGGATTTTGGCTAGAGCCATTACCAGACAGCTGTGTGCAGAAAGACATGTTCTCTTGCTGTAACTTGAATTTACAGTCCAGTGTGATGTACACTACAGGATTTCTCCACTGCAGAAGATCATTGATAGTCAACCCTCCTGCTAATGACTCATATTTACTAATATTTTACACACCTTACAAGCTCGTCACCCTCAGGGCACCTACGTAGCTAAACCTCAAATTGCAGAAAAGTTTTAAAACAAGGAAAATTAGTGACTTTGGTATAATGAAGTAGTACATGTGGCATAGCTGGCAAATCTTTTTTGTGTGTGACCAATGGCCACTTCTAAAGCCTTGTTTGATGTCTGTGAAATGCTTGTTAGTTTTGCTGCCAAGCTTTACTTGTGGCCTGGCCTGACCTGGAGCAATATTCTGACCATGAAAAGGCTTTCCCCTTGGTGCTCTCCAACCCCCCCTGCCACAGTGAGAAGAGGAAGGAAGAAACTGGAGTCCTGATGTCCTCCTGGGAGCAGGAGGGCTTATGCTGCTGCCTATGCAGTCTCTGGTCTCCACCCCCTGGCTCCCTATCTCCCCCGGTGGCTTAGTGGTAAGACACTGAACTGGAGACTGAAAGGTCGGGTTTTGATACCCGAGAGCTGCACTTGAGGACATGAAAGGAGCCTCATTTGGGCGTCCCCTAAAAATGCTTTCAACCCAGAGCAATCTCTGACACGCACAAGCAAGCAACCCCAAGTTTTTAAAGAAAGGCAAAGGAAGGATTGCTGTAGAGAAGACTGAAATATGAATCTGCTGATAATCCTTCTGCCCAGAAACCTCTGACTATCCCATGCTAAGATGTATGGGAAAGGAAGAAAGGAACTAAAAGAAGGATAAAAAAGGCTCTTAGGAAATAAAAGAAAACATAGTGAGTCCTGCCAAAAGTGTGCTATCCATCTACTAAGTAGGCTAGGTCTAGTGAGGAAGGGTGTCCTTTCCGAGGAGGAGTCAGTCCTAAAAGACCGCCTGCCTCATAGCGGATGGAAAAAGATCTTCCAGACAATAATGACTTCCTTCTGGATTTCCATCCAAAACTAGTTTTCAGGGGAAGTAAAACAGAACGGGGTAAGCCCCCCCCCCAACTTGACATTTATTACAACACTCTTATTTTGATTAGGTCTAGACCAGTGGCTTACAACGTGGGGGCCATGCCCCACAGAGGGACTTCAATTCCCAGAAGCCTAAGTCAGTACAATGGCTGATCAGCGCTTAGGGAATTGACTTAGGTAGGCTACTGGGAATTGAAGCCCAAAAGCCAAAAGTTGGGAAACACTGGTCTAGACACTCTTAGTTTCCAGGAATGTGTGAGGAAGAATTTTTCATGTTAAAAATGCCTTTTTACAAGAAAAATTGGAGGAAGTCTCTGGATCATGGGGTGGATGCAGTGTTCTAAGGTGTGGATTTTCCTGTCTGATAAATAGAGTCATAACTAGCCATTTTCACACTCAGTGCTTTGCCGTTCCATTAGTTCAGCCTGGGTTACTTGAAAATGGCTAATGCAGGAAGTAAATGGAGGAATGGGGAAGAACACCTAAGTTTAAGTTCATGACAGCCACTGGTTCTGTGCTTTGCATGCCTCTTTTGTGCTTCCTCCTGCCTTGGGAGGAAGAGCTAGAGGTGACATAGGTGCTCGCAGTGGACGATTTTTGCATCTTTCCACCAGCATATACCAACAGTGGTTGAGGTGGGTGTATATGCCCTTCCAGCAGTACATTTTTGTGCTCTTGAAATGTTGGCATCCTGTTTCAAAACCCTAGTCAATCCTCCTCAGTTATGATATCTTCCAAGATGAATAGATTTGCTCTGGATCCATGCTCTTACCCAAGTCTTGGCCATGGGCCCGTTCATTTCCTTGTATATAAAGCAAAGAATATCCATTGAATATCAGTCTTGTCCCAGAGGGACACGGTGGCTCTTCAGTGGTCTGGCTGTGCCTGGTCACAAGGAAGCCATGAGCAACAGAGGGACTTCCAGGTAGGCCCATCGACCCTGGTACACCTTCAGGACCAGGTGGACCTGGGAAGCCTCTAGGACCTGCAAGACAAGAGGTTGTAGTTCTAAATCAGGGAGGTCACATGTTGAGGAAATTTTATATTGCACTTTTTTTTGCCTCACATAGTTTTAAACTGTTGCCAGAGAAACATTCTTTCCAAGTATTGTTTAAAAAATAAAATAAAAATAAGGTCTCTGTGTTACCTTGGAATGTGACCTAGTACATGCCTGAATGGCTCACAAATGTGTACTTTGTGGACATTCAGGCTGCATGTACGTGGCAGCCACCCTTACAGTCAGACAGGGAAACTATATTTCATTAGAGTAATGGATGTTTGTACTAACATGAAGGATTCTCGAATTTTTCTCCAACCCCCTGCTCTATTTGAGGGCAGTGAATATAGGGGTTCAGTTAGGAATACTGAGGTGACTTCACAAGGGCTACTCCGTGATGATGAAGTGATGACTGTTAATTAGTCCCCTCCCCAGCACTGACAAGAAAGCTCTTTGCCTCACAATACCACATACGTTTGTAAGGAGAAATGGTGGCTCTCACAAGCCAAAAGGCTCGGAGTTGTGTCGAAGAAAAACAATAATCACTCCACAACTTCTCCTTAAGAAATTTTGTTTTCCTCCAAGTTCATCTGCCTAAAATCACAATCCTTTTCGAAATTGCAGGATGAAATTTCATCATGAGAGCCTTCATATGAAAGAAAGAATATATAGATAGATAAATGAGGACTTGCCTGTTGGTCCAACAGGGCCTCTTTCTCCTTTCTGGCCAGGTGTCCCATCAAATCCTGGGGTTCCGGGTGGACCAGTCAAACCGATGGCTCCTGTGACACCTGTTGCAATGAAGACAAAACTATAACTTACTTATGCACTCCTTGCCATTTGCAGTAAGATACCTAGTAATGACATGGTCCCTACTTGGCCAAATTAAAGCTCTGAAAAGGATTAAAAAACCTCTTCCTTAAATCAATTAAGTTGTGATTCTGGGCTTCCTTTACTATATAAGGCATGAGTCTGTTTCACTGCTTTAACTTAAGATACACAAATATAAATTTCCCTGGAGTAACTCCAGTGTTAAAATGGTATGCATTACAAAGAGGTAATCACCATTTCTTTTCAAAAAAGGTATTTGTGTAGGTTTGGTACCTTTCAGTTCTTTCTTTCCTTTGTATTGTGCAGCCAAAGCATACCTGTCAAGTTTTGGATTTGAAAATAAGGGAAATTTCCTGGCCAAAACGGGAGAGTTGACAGCTATGCTTATCCTGTGCTGCCCTCCAGTGGCGGCATTAGGGCATTTCAGTCTAACTAATACAGGAGGACGGCAGGAAAGAGGATAAAATATGGGAGTTTCCTGGCCAATACGGGAGATTTGGCAGCTATGAGCCAAAGCAGTGATTATTAGCACAGTACAGTGGTATTTTGTATTACGAATTTAATGTGTTCCTCGGGACAGTTCGTATTACAAAAAGTTTGTAATACAAAACACAATTCAGAACATACAGTACTACCAGAAGTGGCCACTAGAGGCCATTGTATACCATGTAATTTATAGGGGAACTTGCTTCGTATTGCGAAAAAAATTGTATTATGAGGCATTATTTTCTATGGATTTTCATTTGTTAAACAAAAATTACGTTAAACGAAGCATTAATAAAATGAGGTACTACTGTATATGAATATGAATGCAATAAGATAATCTGAACTTTCACATACAGAGGAATCTTAGTTACTGGACTCTTTGTCCTGTATCACAGAGAATCCCTGTGTTTGTTTTATCAGTGTGCAGTGGGATAATTTCATGGAGTTTTTCCCCTATTACTGTGTATTGCTCCATTCCCTGACTTACTGTGGAGTAGTTCAATCCATCCACAGTCCACGTCCACAGCTACTCTGTGCCTGGTGTGAGCTGGTAGCTCTGCTATGTTGAGTGGCGGTGATTGTGTGTTCTTTATAGCTTGTGCTGTTTTCTGCTCTCTTGCTTCTTGGAGTTAATAGGATTCTAACTGACAGAGCAATCCTATCAAAGTGTACTATGAAGCACAGTAATGCCTAAGTTTAGTGAGTGTGTCCAGAATTTCAGCTCGTTACACTGATATTACACTAGTTTCCATATTCCTCTAGAAATCAGACTTATAGGTTTGCTCCGTTAATAACTTCAATTGATATCATCCTTTTTTTTCCTCTGGTAAGGTTGGGAAGCAGACCCACAACATAATTTTGTACAAAAGTGTTACTAGTCTGGTAATGTTTCTTCAGGGCCTGGTAGCACCTGGAATAACTATTTTGTTGTTTGCTTGCAATGATTCACAGCCTTTGCCTTACTCTTTCCCCCAATGAATGTACACTCAAGCCATAAAATAAGGGTGAACAAACCATATAGACCCTAGCCCCTCCCCCTGCTCACTTTTCTGACAAAAAGGGTGAATGGGGCAGCTCTCAGAAGCTTCCATAATTAATCTTAAATTGTTAAAAAACAACCCTTAAAGTGACAAATGCCCTAAAATATCAATTTTTCAAAACTGGAAGTAGAGTCCTTCCTTCCTTTTTCCTTTCCGAAAACAATAACGGGACCACAAAATACACCCCTTCTAAGTTTCCCTAAGGTTCTGAAAAGCTACTTACTAATCTAATTCACATACAAAAAGCCAACACTATGTAAAAGCAGCCATGTAGCTATGAGGGGTGTGGGGAGTGTATGTGCCAAAAGATTATGCATTGAAGTTAGGGGAGCAGAAGCTATAGAGAAGATATAGGACTTGGTGGACCAGGAAAGCCTGTCAGTCTTTATCTTCTTACCTTGCTGTCCTTTTTGTCCTTGTGGACCAGGAAGTCCTTTGGGGCCAACTGGGCCTACAGGACCAGGTATGCCTGGTTCTCCTTTCAACAGCTGGTAAGGTCCTTGAGGACCTGGTGGGCCAGGAAAGCCTGTCAGTAATAAAGAGGTAAATAAAACAAGACAGTACTTAGTGACAGTGGTGGTTCAAGTGTGGTCCAACATTACATTTTATCAAAAATAAAGAGAGGGAATAACGAATTAAAACACAATGTTCTTAAGTGTTTAGAATTGTTTATAAGGTTAAGATTCTCCCAATTTCTTCAAGAAGGGTCTTCTCCCATCCTTTATATTAACACCACTATTTACAAAATCACCAAATCTGAAGGTGAAATGTACAACAACATACCTTTGGCTCCAGGAAACCCTTGGTCACCTTGTTCTCCCTTGAGTCCAGGGAATCCTGGAGAACCTTTTGAACCTGGTGAAGGAAGCATTCAAATTGTTAATTTATGTGTCAGCCCCGGAATTCAGTTATTCTTTCACCTCTTTATGCTCCGAACCATCAAGTCTCCGATGATTTTTTAAATTTTTCTAGTTCAATATTATCTGAATTTACTTTCTTTCACATTTATATGTATATGCATTATTCTCAAATCCCATTGTACAAATCAATTTTCCACATTACATTGTCATAGATTACTAATGCCAACTGCTTTAGCTGATTGTTTTCAGTTGCTTAACACTGAGAATAGTGTACTTATTTTTCACTTCTGAAACAAAGCATCAATAATTTCTATGTATCGTTACATAGAATCATAGGAAAATGGAGTTGGAAGTCTATAATGCCATAAAGTCCAACCCCCTGCTCAAAGCAGGAAACCAAATCAAAGCAGATCTGACAGCTTTCTAACTTTCTTTTGAATGCCTCCTGTGTTGGAATGTTTACAACCTTCTCAATTAATTGGTTCCATTATCATACTACTCTAACAGTTAGGAAGTTTTTCATCCCTTGGAGCCGTAGATATTTCAATGTGTGTATTAGGTAAAGGTTGTCCTTGCTCAAACGCCAGTCGTATCCAACTCTAGGGTTTGGTGCTCATCTCCGATTACAGCCAAAGAGCCAGTGCTGTCTGCATCTGCAGACATTTCTGTGTGGACACGTGACAGGCATGCCTCAACATCGGAGTGCATGGAACCCTGTTTACCTTCCCACCGAAGTGGTACTTCCTATTTATCTACTTGCAATTTCTTGCTTTTGAACTGCTAGGTTGGCAGGAGCTGGGACAGAGACGGGAGCTCATACCATCCTGCAGTACTCGGGAATCGAATTCAACCTTCCAGTTGTCGAGTTCAACATCTTAACCTCTTGAGCCACCACAGTCCCTCATGTGTATATTACAGATAAGTAAATTACTATTATTTTACTAAATCATCCAGTAATCTCATAAGCCTTCTTGTAAGTTTAAAAATTCAATTAGAATGAACATGTATTATTATTTTTCTGACGACACAAAGCCATGATAGGGACCATGTCTCTACTGCCTGCTATACTCATACCTTGAGGGCCTGGAACTCCGAAAGGTCCTATGTCTCCTTTTTGACCAGCAGGTCCAGGGAAGCCGGCAATGCCCTATGTAAGACAGAACAGCCCTTATGTGTAGCAGTGAAGTGGCTCTGAACAAGAGTAGCACATAGTAGTTCAAATGTTTATAAATCTTTCAAATCAGAAATAAGTCATTAAGCAAGATGTGAATCCCTTTATTCAAAAGAGAAGATGGGAGTTATGCATACAAAGACTTCATAACTTCACAAATAAAACTGATGCACGCGGGAGCTGGCTAAGATGGCCGCTGTGTAACATCTAGTTTCGGACGCTCGCGCTCAACAAAGTGGTAAACAATGGGAAGGAGCAGAACAGAAAAAATTTAAAGTGGCAAAGCCTAAAGATAAGATCCTTGCCTGTCTCCGTGGAAAGTTTGGTGAGCTTTTGGGGCTGGCTGATCGAAGTTCGAGAGATTCTCTGGCGGTGGAAGCTACGGCGGCAGTCGCGGCTTTTCTGCTGGAGCTGTGGAACGGGATCAGCAAGATTGTGGAGAAGGCGTTTGGAATCGGTTTTGAAAGGGGCAAGAGGAGCCTGAGTGTGAAGTAATTTGCATGTAAGTGCCTGTGGGGAGCTACATTCTCAGTTGCAAGCTATAAAACTAGTTGGGATCTTTTTTTTTTTTTTTTTTTTAAAGAAAAAAAAGAGAGCTGAGTCTTTGAAATGGAAAAGGTGGAGGCTTGAAATGGCGACGGTCAGGGAAAACGAAAGTGACTGTGCGAGGGTTGTGATTTTTTTCTATACTCCAGAGGACCGCGCCACGTTTTGACATCAACAAAGGTGGATTAATTTTTGTTTTTTCTCTCTCTCTCTCATCTCTGGGCTGGAATATTGGAGAAACTGTGGGAGTTTTTTTTTTTTCCTTTCTTTTGCTTAAGCTGCCTGCTCCTTGCAGGAAGAGGGGGAAGAGGGGGGGCCTCTTCTCACTTAAAAGTTAAGGCACTCGCTGGAGAATGATGCTTTAAATACCCATCTCAAAGGAAGGAATGTGTGGCTTTGATTGCTGGTTTCTTTACCGTGTGGATTGAGGAATATCTTGCTCATCACCCCAACCCCTCAGAAGCTGGATTTTTCTTTTCCTCCTGAGCCCCCCCCCCCTCAACAACTGGGCTAACTGTTTCTCTGAAGCCTTTTTTTTTCTGTGGCTGGAAGACGTTTGTTTGGACCGCTGGCTTTGGGGGAAAGGATCTGTCGTGGTCAATAATTTTTTTTTTTTTATTTTTAATCTGCCTGCTTGGAGAGTTGTTTCCTTTAGTTTCATCGTTGTGGATTACAGTATTTTGGTACCTTCTGCTGACATAAGAACTTTCCTGCTGTAACTGTGGAACCAATGACTGCAGTGTTGTAAGCCTTACTATATTGACAAACTGTTACAGCGATCTGCAACATTGGGTTTGAAATACAGTGGATTATTATGGAAAAAGTTACAAGAGGAAAAGCGAAGGAGGAAGAACAAGTTGTAAAGTCTAAGACGACTGGAAAAACAACAGTGGGTGAATCTGCTCAACCATCATCTATGTCTACAGTGCCAATGGACCAGACGCAAATTATGGTGGAAATGGGCAAATTGATGCAAAAATTCGAGAAAAGTGAGGCTTCAAGGGTGAAAGATAGAAATGAAATAATTAAAGGGCAAGAAAAGATGATGTCAACATTGAATGATTATACAAAAAAAATGGATTTAAATTTGAATAAATTTGCGGGAATGCTGAAAGTGGTTCAAATTGAGGTGGATACTGTAAAGAGTGAAGTAAAAGGGACCCAGGAGGTGGTGCGGGACAGTAAGCTAAAAATGCTGGAACAAGAAATGAGGATTGATGTTGTGGAAGATTTGATGAGAAAGCAGAATATTCTGATCCGTCAGGTACCGGAACGGACTCCGGATTTGTTAAGAGAGAGGGTGGTTCAGTGGTTAAATGGTCTAAAAATGGGGAAGGAATTTGTTCAGGAGGATTTAGGAAGTGTGTTCCGGGTGGGTCCAAGAAGAGGGAGAATGGCACAAAGAAATGTGCTGGTTAAATTTGCAAATTGGGCAGATAAACTAAAAGTAATGGCTCATCTGAAAAGAGCAGGTTCTGATGCGTTGAAATTTGATGGTTCAGAGGTTGAAGTCTATAATGATATTTCATTAAAAGAAAGAACATGGAGGTATAAGATGAGGCCTGTTACTAAATTGTTGAGGAGTAAAAACATAAGGTATAATTGGAGATTTCCACAACAATTGCGCTTTTTTTATGAAAAAAGAATGCAAGTTATTGATGAAGGCACTAACCCATTGGAATATTTGAGTATGTTGGGATTGGTACAAGCAGATTCAGAAGAATGGAAAAATCTTAAGAAGGAAATGATGGATTCTGGAGCTTTGGGAAGGGAACAAGGGAGGGAGGAAGCTGGCGGGGCAACAGGTGGAACACCTCAGCGAGGGGAGGAGGAGGAGGAGCTGTCTTTGATTATGGTGGAAGAGGAGATAGGCAAGGAACAATGAGATCTGGATAGTAGCAAGCTTAAGTACTTAATAGAGGTAGAATGGGCAAATAGCGCATAGCGCCGGCAGTAGGGCACGTCTTGCAGGTCCCCCCTCTCCCCTCTTTGGTTGACAGAGGCGACTTTTCGTTGGAAGGTGGGGAGAGTGAAAATGTGTGTTATATGTAGTGGTATGGTGGTAGGGTTGTTGGTGGCACGCCCGATGGAGAGTTTAAAGTTGGAAGAAGAAATTGGATATGGGAAGTATTAAAATAATATCATGGAATGTGAAAGGTACAGGTTCTGTTCTCAAGAGACGGAGGTTGGAATTGGCGTTGAAAAAAGATAGACCAGATATTTTGTTTTTACAGGAGACACATCAGAAGTCAAAAGATACGAATAAACTTTTTTTAGGTTGGATGCAACACTATGAGATGGCGTTTGGAACATCCAAAGCAAGAGGGGTGGCAACTATGATTTCTAGAAAGTTAGGATTTGAAATTACAAAAAAGATTGTTGATCAGGAGGGTAGGTACTTGTTGTTAAGAGGAAAATTGGAGGATGAGGAAATCTTGTTGGTAAATATTTATGCTCCGAATGACCACCAAACAGTGTTTCTCGAAAAAATTCGGAAAATAGTGGAGTTGGAAAATGTTGCTAAAACTATTGTGGCTGGTGATTTTAATTTGATTAGGTCAGGATTAGATTGCACAAATATAGCTAGAAGTGGAATTGGTGTGAAAGGGAAGGTGATGGATAATTGGATGAAAGTTACGGGTTTGAAGGACTCGTGGAGAGAGTTTAAAGGTTTAGAAAGAGCATATTCATTTTTTTCTCACGTGCATGGGACCTATTCGAGAATAGATTATGTTTTTCTTTCGGAAAATTTAATTGGGGATATAGAAGGCACGGAAATTGGGATTATTAAGGAATCGGATCATGCTAAAGTATATTTGGAACTGAAAGTACAAAAAAATACTCAAAGAGTCAGAAATTGGAGGTACGATCCTAATTTGTTCAAAGATCAGAAAAGTAAAGAGCTAATTATGGAAAGCTGGAAAGAAAGTTGGCAATGGAACGATAATAATGAGGTTAATTTTAACGTTGTGTGGGATACCATGAAGTCGGTATTTAGGGGTGAAAGCATAAAATTGGCAAGCTTTAAATATAAAAAGAATAAAGCAGAGTACATAGAAAAAGAAAGGGAAATAAAACAATTACAGGTAGAACACGCAAATAGTAAGGATAAAAAAATTTTTTTGAAACTACAAGGACTTAAGGCAGAAGTAATGGGTAAAGATATAGACAAAGTTAAACGAGATTTGATTTATTTAAATAGGGAATATTTTGAATTTAGTAATAAGAACTCAAAATTATTAGCAAGGGCAGCTAAGGTTAAAAGGGAAAAGAGAGAAATTGGGGTGTTAGTGGATAGGCAAGGTTCAAGGTGCAATAAGAATAGCGATAAATGTAAAATAGTTAGAGAATTTTACCAGGAGCTATATGCAAAAAAAGAAATAGATAAAGAAAAGCTTAAGAAGATATTGGAGAGGCAGTTAGGAAATGGGATAAAACAAGAGCACAGGGAGAAAATGGAGGAAAAAATAACTGATAAAGAGGTTAGGGGGGTAATAAGTGGATTGAAGATAGGGAAAGCCCCGGGGGATGATGGATTATCAACAGAGTTCTATAAAGAATTCAAAGAGGTAGTGGTTCCGAAATTGGTGAAATTATACAATTATATATTGGATGGAGGATCAATTCCGACCTCATGGTATAACACCACAATTGTTCTTTTGCCAAAACCTGGAAAGAATTTGGAAAGAGTGGATTCGTACAGACCAATTTCGCTTATAAACCAAGATGCGAAGATCTTCACAGCAATATTGGCTAATCGTTTAAATAGTTTTATGGGGGAATATATAGAGGTTGATCAAGTTGGGTTTTTAAAAGGACGACACATGGCGGATTTGACTAGAAGGGTATTAGATTTAATAGACAATGTCAATCAAACAAAGGAAAAAGTGGGACTACTATCATTGGATATTTTTAAGGCATTCGATTCACTGCAGTGGTCTTCAATTAAGGAAATAGTTAGAAAATATGGGTTTGGGGATAAATTTAATAGGGTTATAGATTTACTATATCAAAAAGGAAATGCTAAGGTTAGAGTGAATGAGGAGCTAACGGACTTGGTAAAGCTAGAGGCGGGCACTAGGCAGGGTTGTCCTTTATCTCCTATCTTGTTCATAATGGCAATGGAGATTTTAGCTAAAAGTATAAGGGAAGATTCAAATATAGAAGGGATTATGGGTAATAAAGTGAGTATGTACGCAGACGATACATTGCTTATGGTGAAGCACCCGGAACAGGTAATGGATAGGATTAAAGATCATTTACAAATATTTCAAGCTATAACTGGATTAAAGATAAACTGGGATAAGTCTGAATTGATGTTGTGTAATTTGAAAGTGAGCGAGATGGGTAGGACGGTGTCGACACTTAACATACAAGTTAAAGAGAAGCTGAAGTATTTAGGGATAATCATTTCAAATAAATTAGAAGATCTTAAACGATTGAACTACGACAGCTTGAGAATTGAATTTAAGAATAAAATACAAGAACTCCAGAAGTTAAAGCTGTCATGGTTCGGTAGGATTGCTATGTGTAAAATGATATTGTTACCAAAGATTAATTTTCTATTTGATACACTAGCGATCCATTTAAAAGAGAAAGAAATTAATGAGTTTCAAAAAATGTTTAATGGGTTCTGTAATGGAGGAAAAAAATCTAGGCTTCCAAAGAAACTATGGTATATGTCTCAGAAAAAAGGGGGTCTGGGTATGCCTAATTTGCTAGTATATTATCGAGCATTTCAAGTCAGGAATGTTGTGAAGATCTTGGCAAGAGAAAAGGTGATTTGGGAACAATTGGAAATGAAAGAGTACAGAAATATTGGAAACTTGATTTTCTTGGGAATGAAGGATAAGGTGAAAAGGTCAAACAATACTATGATGAAAGGTCTCATGGAGGTATGGAAGAAGGTAAAAAAAGATATGGTTCCGAATCTCTCTCCAATTTTGGAATTGACTGATATGATGTGTTTCCCAATAAAATTAGATAAAGAAAAAATGGAAATATTGGATAAAAATGGGAGGTTGTTATTGAAGGATTGGTTAAAAGCATGTGAAGTTGATGACGAGCGGAAAAAAATGTTTGAGATTTTAAATTTGAACTGGTTTCAGAAGTTAAAGGTGGATAATTGGAATAAAAAATATAAAAAAGAAATAGGGATAGATAGAGTATATACAGAATTTGAGGAATTGGTAAGGAAGATTAGAAAAGGGGAAAGCAGTACTAAAGGTCTTGTAAGCAAGCTTTATAATATATTGAATAGAGGTGCAGATCCACAGGAGGACTTGAAACGGAAGTGGGAACAAAACTTGAATATAAAAATTGGGGAGATTGAATGGAAAAACAAATGGAAAAAGAGAATTATGAGAACAATGTCTGTAAGAATTAAAGAACATAATTTCAAAATGTTGTGGCAATGGTACCTGACACCATTAAGACTTTACCAGATGGATAACAAAAGAGATAAGTTATGTTGGAGATGTAAAGAATATGACGGAACATATGAACATATGTGGTGGAGCTGTAAAAAAATAAGGGATTTCTGGGCAAGAATAGAAAATGAGTGTGATGAAATATTGGGTAAAAGTGTTAAGTTGGTGTCGGGTACCATTCTTTTAACGAATGTGGAAGGTTTGGGTTTAAATAAGGAGGAAAAAGAACTATTGGAAATCATATTGACAACAGGTAGACAATGTATAGCTAGAAATTGGAAAAACGATATAGATATACAGATTGGAGAATGGTATAAAGAAATGTGGAGTTTAGCACTGAATGATAAATTGACATGGGAGATTAAAGTCAAAAGAGATAATTTAAAAGAGAATAGATTCTGGAATATATGGAAACCGTTTGTGGATCACTCTATTATGGCAAGCGATAGTTCAGGACCAGTACCATCACAAAGAAGCTTCTGGAACTGAGTAGAAAATAAACTCTCCGGGCATTGTATATATACACTGGGTGATTATTATTGGTTAAAAAAGATTAGTGCTAGTACAGAAAGTTTTTTCTATCATTTTGGATATTGAAATAATGGTTTTTAATATTTGGTGGTTAAATAGTAGTTAACGAGTATAGATATTGTTATGTGCTAGCATATAGTAATGTCTGTTAGTATGATATTAAGGATTTGTTAGTGTATTGTATCGTTAATGTATTGTTAATGCTTTTTTTTTTCGTTTTCTGTATGTCTATTAAAAACTCAATAAAATTGATATTAAAAAAAAAAAAACTGATGCACAAGCTGGAGAAAATCTCAAATTATTTGTTAAATTCCTCAATGGTTGAACTCAGAAAGTAATACTGTACTGGAGGAACCCTGTTCAACACCCTGAACATTGGCTTTTGACATCCATCGTTCAATTCTGTTCCCCATTTATTCAATATCTACATGATTTTTAAAATGCTGTGGGGTGCCATAATTTCTCACGATGCTCCATAATGTATCAAGATGGGCGCTGCCAAGAATCTTCTTGAAATCAGTGAAGTTAATTAACAGGCTTTTGGAATTCTATACTTTGTTCAATGATATTTCAGAGTATGAAAATCTGATCATTACATGAGCATCCTCGACAGAAGCTTGCTTGCTCTTCCTGCAGGAGTTTGTCCACTCGTTCTCATAGGCACCTAAGCAAGAAGATACTAAAATCTTTGTCGGGGACTGAGCGGTGTATAACTAGGTTCCGTACTCTTTAAGTAGGAATTGTTGTGGAATAATGGCAGGCAATGAAGCAGTTCACAAAAGAGACAGATAATTTCCAAGAAAAAAGTTTTGATAACTGATCTCAACCAACCTGACAACATGTTTGATGAAGATGACTTGATCCACGAAAGCTCACATTTAAATACAGGAGTTACCGTATTTTTTGGACCATAAGACACACTCCACACAAAAAAGTGGGGGCGGGGGGAAATGAGAGTGCATCTTATAGTCCGAATGCTGTCCAGCAAGGCTGTTGTAAAAGGATATTTTACAAGAGTCGCAGCTGGCCGAAGACCTCCACCACCGCCGGCACAGCTTTTCCGGGGCAGGGAAAAGAAAAACATATGTGTGGCAGGCCATACCACAGGTGGCCACAAGGGAGCGCAAATCACAATTTCCCATTTAAATGCATTGGAAATCAATTTCTTGTACAGTATTCTAAAGCTTTTCTGTTTGTATGTTCCCAATGCATTTCAGTGGGAAACCAAACCTGTGCATAAAAAGAAAGGGTTTCATTTACCTTTCTTGCCTTTGTCCCTGCTCCATGTGGTCAAAATGGAGGGGGAAGCCATGCTTCCTGGTTGCAGTGAGAGCAAGAGGCTAGGCTAGAGCATCGCTTCCTGCCTCAGTGCAATTGGTTTGCCTGCCCATTTCCCCTGCAGCACTGGTTGAAAGTGCAAATACAGTGCTATTTTGTTCAGAATATTTTTTCTTGTTTTCCTGCTTTAAAAACTGGGTGCGTCTTATGGTCTGAAAAATACGGTAGTCTTTAAGGTGCTAAAACAATGTGTGTCTTTTTTGTTGTTTTGTTTACTCTCTGATATGCTTGAAACACAGACTAACAAAGCTACCACTTCAAAAGTTTCAACCAACCTGAGACTCTTTTGTCCTTAACAAAACTCCATGTATTTCAGGAGAGGAAAGACAATGCCTTTGTACAATGTATTTTCCACCAATGTGTCATATTTGGCGATGTATAATACACATCGGAGTATAAGATGTACCCTGTTATTGCTAAAATAGGCCACTATAGGCCACTATATACAGTACCAGACACACTCCATTTCCCCAGTCTATTTTAAGGGGGGAGTGGGTCTTATACGCCAGCAAATACTGTACTCTAAAGAGTCTTTGAGAAAGCTGTTATCAATTACCAATATTTATATTTATACAAAATAAAAAACTAGCAACAACTATGTACTGTATTATGCAATGTTATCTAATAGGGCAATCTTAAAAAAAATACATTCCTAAAATTAACTTACAGGGATTCCTTGAGATCCTGGGTCTCCTTTCACTCCAGGTGTTCCAGGTAGTCCTGGCCACCCTGGGCTTCCTTTTTCTCCTTTTGTTCCTGCTAGCCCTGGAATACCTGAAGATCCCTGTGGTCCAGGTAACCCTAAAACACAATTGAAAAATAGATTGGCAATGTTAGAAAGAGAAAACACATGACTGTAGGTCATAAGAGACATACTCATAAAACTGGATAATGTTTCAAACACATGATCAATTTCAGCTTTCACAATTCTGATTATCTGACCTATGAAAGCTTCAAGCAAACAATGCTAAGATATGGCATCATTTTCAACACATTAACTATCATTGTTTGGAAAACTGAATCCATGCTGACAAAACTATTATAAGCTGGAATTCCTTCAATAAAATACATAACAACATTTCCATTTTAGAACGTGACCAGTACAAAACCTAAGAATCTTCCACTTTAAAACCTGTCCTTTACTTTAAATATGCTTTAGTTAATATCAACTGATTTGAATTGTTAAAAAGAAACATAGATTCATTTTTTAAAATTCTCCACCTTCTTTTCACGTGTTTCCTTTTATTTAGTACAGCACCAATAAATTGACTGTATTTTTCAATGGAATTATAGCAGTTTGATTAACGAGTACTGCAGGACGGGATGAGCTCCTGTCTTTGTCCCAGCTTCTGCCTACCTAGCAGTTCGAAAGCAAGAAACTGCAAGTAGAAAAATAGGGACCACTTTGGTGGGAAAGGTAAACAGCGTTCCGTGCGCTCCGGTGTCTAGTCATGCCTGCCACATGACCGCGGAAACATCTGCAGAAGCAGACAGTGCTGGCTCTTCGGCTTTGAAACAGAGATGAGCACTGAACCCTAGAGTCGGATACGACTGGCTTTCGAGCAAGGGAAACCTTTACATTATAACAAAGTATCAGCATGCGTTAACAAAACGTAAAAGCTGAAATGTTGTCCTATAAATTATGCTGCACAAATCTGATGGTATCTAAACCCACAGCAATTTTTCAGCTACTAAACATTGCAGATTCATCTCTGAAGGTTTCATGGCTCCTGTGGGATCCCTTTCATCAGAAGGAAACCTTGTAGGGGCTGCAGAACAGGACAGAAATTATACTTCTGAAAATCGCTACTATGTGGCAGTGATTTTGGGAATCAAAGACACACACACACACACACACACACACACACACACACACACACACACACACACACACACACACACACACACACACACACACACACACACACACACACCGTACTTCAGTTCCCAATGGATTCTGCACAAATAATTTTGTTATGTTCTGATTATGTAGTATAATGATAGAGATGTTATAAGCTTTCGTCATATCAAATAGAGTTATTATTAAATTAGTCATAAGTATATAATAAGTTTAAATATATATTACAACATTTTGGATGTTTCTACTGAGTTATGATGAAATTTGGTAATGTCATGGATTATTAACTGTGTATTTTGTCTTTATTATTATGTTTTTTCTTTTTATCTTTTAAGATTGTATTTGCATTTTTAATGTTTTCTGTTGATTTGTTTGTATGATTTGAAAATTTAATAAAAATTATAAAAAAGGACATTTACCCGTAACACATTTCTCTTACAGGCCTTACTGCTGAGAGCAGTCATGCTGAGAGAAGTAAGAAAGGTCACAACAAGAAACTGAGCTATCTCAGCAGTGGCTGAGAGTAAGAGTAGGTGAGGCTTTGTTCCTTGGCATATTTAAAAAAACAGTTAAAGGCAGAGCAGCCCAATAGGAGCTTCTCCTCCCTCCCCTCAGCACAGAGTTCACCCCACCCCTCTGCCCAGCAACGCAGTGGGAGCGTTTCCTTCCTCCCCTGTTGCTGTGTTGGCAATTTGCGATAAATAAGTGGGTTTTGGGTAACAGTTTGGTCACTCAGTCTCTAAAAGGTTCGCCATCACTGCCCTAGTCCATCACTTTTCTTCTTTTTAGGTTGGATACAGACGTATAATTTTTCATTTTTATGATCTTGTCATGGGTGAGAGATGGTGGGTGGGATGGAGATATTTAAGTTGTATACTTAGTGTGTTACTGACACTAATCAGGCAGTATAAAAATTGAATCAAATCAATCCTCTTACCTTGATGCCCAGGTCGACCTTGGGGTCCACGATCACCCTTAGGGCCCTCTCCAGCTCGCCCTGGTAATCCGGGAATGCCTGCTTGGCCTGGGGGACCCTGTGGACCGATAAATCCCAGGTCTCCTTTTACACCAGGAATTCCTGGGCTTCCTGGGCTTCCTGGAAAACCCACATCTCCCTTCAGACCTAGGAATGCAAATGGTTCATTTTGTGGTTAGATAAAATAGCACCACAACTAAACAAAATTTCATAATCATGTTGATTCACTGGAAGAAAATTTAATGGAACGTAAAATGGTCCTGATTAAGATGTGATTGTAATCTTATCACACAATGCTAAATTTTTTAAAGACTTCTTCTTCTGCCACATCCGCATCCAAATATTGGCGATCCTCATGGCAATCAGTCATGAAGACTGACCTGAGAATGCTGTGGCCTTTCATCTGCCTTCCACATTGCACCATGACCCCCGTACCACTGATCCAGTTCTGCGAGTCACTTTCTGGTCCTGAGCCCTTTTGGCACACAAAGTCCTCTTCAGCCCCAGGCCAGTATTCATGAAGCTGCTGCCCTCCCCCAAGAGGGATTCAAGGGGATTTAATCCACTTGGGGACCCTAACCCTTCCCTGTGGACTTCAGCACCGAAGCCGTTAGTCCTCAGGGTTGTCAGGTTAGTTAACTGCTGCCTGACACTTGGCGTTGAGTCACTGGCAGTATGGTCTACTCTATTACCATAAACTGGCCAGATTTATTTTTTTTAAAAAACTCATCAGTAAGGAAAATCCAACACTAGTTCTACAATTTAGAACTTTCATATTTTATTTCTTCAATAGATACTGGCATTTATTACACTTTTATACTCTGAAGGTTTGTGACTGCTTGCATTGGCCTTCCACTGCAGACTGCTATCATTGCCTCATATTCTTTCTACAGGCTGCAAAAAACTATTAGACCAGGCTAAAGTACAGTTTTACAAATGATGTGTATTCATTCATTCATTCATTCAATTTGTATAGCCACCCCAATCGACATGCAACTCTGGGTGGCATACATAAAATCCCCAATGTTTAAACTATAGAAACCCTTAAAATTCCTAAAAACACCAAGAAACTACCTCCCACCCACACCAATTAAAAATCTAGTTAAAAACTTTAAAAAGCATGAGTGAGCCTGCACTAAATGAGCCTGTGGGGGGTGGCTCCCTCTCTACCTCCCCTCAACCTGCCCTGCCAGCCAGGTTTTCAGCTCTTTCCTGAAGGGCAGCAGTTCTGTCTGGAGACGCAGTTCAACTGGCAGGAGGTTCCGTAGGGCCCGAGCGAATACTGAAAAGGCTCTTCTTCCAGTGCTAGAGCGGCGAGTCTCTCTAGCAGTTGGTATTTTTAAAGAGCCCCTCCGGTCCGCTCTAGTGGGATGGGCAGATGTCCTTGGGGTGATGCGGCCTCTTAAGTATCTTGGCCCACTACCATGTAGAGCTTTAAAGATCATTACCAGCAACTTGTATTGCACCTGGAGGCACACTGGAAACCAAAGCAGCTCCCGTAACAGGGGTGAGGCACAGACATAATGCCCATACCCCATCACTACACGGGCAGTTGCATTCTGAACCAGCTGCAGCCTCCGAATGGTCATCAAAGGCAGCCCCATGTAGAGCGCATTACAATAACCAAGTCTGGAGGTGACCAGAGCGTGTGTGACCATAAGCAAGGAGTCCCGGTCCAGGAGTGGGCGTAATTGGTGAATGACATGAAGTTGTGCAAAAGCCCTCCTAGCCCCGACTGCCACCTGCTCATCGAGCAGGAGTCGTGAGTTCAGGAGGACCCCCAAATTACGCACCGGGTCTGTCTGTGGCAAAAAAGCTCCATCCAGCTCCAAAGATGGTAACTCCCGAGATAACGCGGGACTCCTGACCCACAGCCACTCAGTCTTGCCAGGATTCAGTTGTAGCCCGGTGTCCCCCATCCAGACCCCAAAAGCCTCCAGACACCTGGACCGGATTTCAATTGCATCGCTTGGATCACCATGGGCCGAGATGTACAACTGAGTATCATCTGCATATTGATGATACCTCACCCCGTGGGAACGGATGATCTCACCCAGAGGCTACATGTAGACTATGCCCTGAGGCATCCCATAATGGAGGGGCCTAGGGCTGGACCTCTCACTCTCCAACCACACCGACTGGGTCCAGAACCTTCAGAAATGAGGAAATCCAGGACCACACAGTGCCCTGGATCTATAAGAAGATAGCACAAAATCTATTCACTCATATTTGTGAAGTGCAATAGAAATATTTATTTTGCCAGGATCTACTATAGTTTTGGTCAAAAAGATTTGTTTTTGTTGCTTTGATTTTGGAATCCATGCTTTCCTTTGGGACATTAGGATCAACACTCACTCACTCAAACTTTATTACAGTCCAAGACCAGCACAGTACAGCAAAAAGAACAGAAGTTAAAATGAGAGTACAGTAAAACCCCGACTTACATATGCCTCGAGTTACATAAAATTTGACTTACATAGTGATTTTTGCACTAAAACCATGTCCCGATTTACATAAATGTCCCAATTTACACAACACAATTTCCTATGGGTTTGCTTTGAATTACATAAAAAAATCATTTTTCCTATGAGGTTGTTTCGATTTACATAAATATCATTTTCCTATGGGTTTGCTTTGAGCTAAGTAAAAAATTCATTTTTCCTATGGGTTTGCTTTGAGTTTTGCAAAAATTCATTTTTCCTATGGGTTTGCTTCGAGTTAAGTAAAAAACCGATTTACATAAAAGCCTACGGAACAGACTTTCTACGTAAGTAGGGGTTTTACTGTAATTAAAATATGCTGCTCAAAAAAATAAATAAAGGGAACACCTAAACAACACAATGTAACCCCAAGTCGATCACACTTCTGTGAAATCAAACTGTCCACCCTGGTAGCAACACCGTCAATTCCACATGCTGTTGTGCAAATGGAAGAGACAACAGGTGGGCATCAGAGGCAATTAGCAAGGCATCCCCAATAAAGGTGCGGTTCAGCAGGAGGTGACCACAGACCACTTCTCAGTTCCTTTGCTTTCTGGCTGATGGTTTGGTCACTGTTGAATGTTGGCGGTGCCTTCACTCTAGTGGTAGCATGAGATGGAGCCCACAAACCACACAAGTGGCTCAGGTAGTGCAGCTCATCCAGGATGGCACATCAATGCAAGCTGTGGCATGGAGGTTTGCTGAGTCTGCCAGCATAGTGTCCAAAGCATGGAAGCACTACCAGGAGACAGGCCAGTACATCAGGAGATGTGGAGGAGGACATAGGAGGGCAACAACCCAGCAGCAGGAGCGCTTCCTCTGCCTTTGTGCAAGGAGGAACAGGTGGAGCACTGCCAAAGACCTGCAAAATGACCTCCAGCGGGCCACCAATGTGCATGTGTCTGCTCAAACGGTCAGGAACAGACTCCATGAGGGTGGTATGAGGGCCCGACGACCACAGGTGGGGGTTGTGCTCACAGCCCAACACCATGCAAGACGTTTGGCATTTGCCAGAGAACACCAAGATTGGCAGGTTCGCCACTGGCGCCCTGTGTTGTTCACAGATGAAAGCAAGTTCACACTGAGCACATGTGACAGATGTGTCAGGGTCTGGAGACACCGTGGAGAATGTTATGCTGCCTGCAACATCCTCCAGCATGACCGGTTTGGCGATGGGTCAGTAATGGTGTGGGGTGGCATTTCCCTGGAGGGCCGCACAGCCCTCCATGTGCTTGCTGGAGGTAGCCTGACTGATATTAGGTACCGAGATGAGAACCTCAGACCCCCTGTGAGACCATATGCTGGTGCAGATGGCCCTGGGTTCCTCCTAATGCATGACAATGCTAGACCTCATGTGGCTGGAGTGTGTTAGCGGTTCCTGCAAGACGAAGGCATTGATGCTATGGACTGGTCCGCCCGTTTCCCAGACCTGAATACGATTGAGTACATCTGGGACATCACGTCTCGCTCCATCCACCGACACCACCTTGCACCACAGACTGTCCAGGAGTTGGGGTTTGCTTTAGTCCAGGTGTGGGAGGAGATCCCTCAGGAGACCATCCGCCACCTCATCAGGAGCATGCCTAGGCGTTGTAGGGAGGTCATACAGGCACGTGGAGGCCACACACACTACTGAGCCTCATTTTGACTTGATTTAAGGGCATTACATCACAGTTGGATCAGCCTGTAGTGTTTTCTTCCACTGTCACTGTGAGTGTAACTTCAAATCCAGACCTCCATGGGTTGATGAATTTGATTCCCATTGTTAAGTTTTGTGTGATTTTATTGTCACCACATTTGACTGCAGTATGTGAACAACAATAGGAATACAGTATTTCAGTCATTCAGATCGTGGGATGCCTTATTTTTGTGTGCCCTTTATTTTTTTGAGCAGTATATAACAATAGACATAAATTAAAATGAAGGTACTGTATTTAAAATATATTTTAAAAGGAATAACACAACTGTGAAAGATTCTAGACCGGAATCAGTCTCAGTGTTTTATAGTCTGTGGTTTGTTTTTGTTTTGGGGGGTTTTTTTGGGTTTTTTTTGCAGAGTTTTAATTTTCTAGTAAAATTCCCTTTAGCTGTGCAGGAGAAGTACAGAGATCCACAGAAGAGAAAAGTTACAAGACTCCAAATTCGCCTCTTTCTCAATAACTGTCAGTGTAAATCTCACTACCTCACTCTGAGATGTTTGTAGAAAAAAGAATAATAAGTGTTTCTTTACACAGTTATTTAGAATTACAGTACAGACATGTTCATGCTGCTTTCTTTACTGCACACATGCTAGCAACCATCTGAACAGATCAACAGCAACCAAACAACTGACAAAGAGAAGGAAAGAACACAGAGCAGAGAGAGAGATGGAGCTCTTTTTGAATTCAGAAGCAGGCAGGAAGGAACAATGCTGGATCATCCCATCCCAGAAAATCCGAATACATAAAAGACCCTCCCAACATGCAAGAATGTTATAAAACTCCAACATGTTTTAGACCTACATGTATTACTTGCTTCATGGCAGGTGACCATTATCAAAGGGAATTTTAAAAATGAGCAGGAATATTTGAGACTGTGCTACCTAGCACAGGTGCAGATGATGAGTTTGTCAACCTGTGCATGGTGCTACTTGCTGTTGGTCAGGCACAATGTTTGATCATCAGAGCCCCTGGCTTATGCCAAATTTGACCTTTAGATTACTGTAGAGATGTGCTTTCACCCTGTCTGCTGCTCAACAATGCACTCAAACTGGTGTGTTCCATTGTGCTTATGAACTCTAGTATTTCTTTCTTTCTGAGAGATGGGATGAAAAGGTTTTCCTAACACTTTTAAGGCATATCAGAAAACAAAAACACTGCAGCACTTTAAAGACTAACTGCTATATATTTACTGTGAGCTTTTGTGGATCAAGTCTGAAGAAGTGGATCAAGTCTAAAACCAACCAAAACTCACTTAACAACTAAATTGGGGTTTACAATCCCCCCCAGTCACAATTGGTCACTTACAATAGTGTTTCATTTAAAGAGCAAACTCGCTTAAAGAGCAATCCCGTGGAACGCATTATGCTCTTTAAGTGAGGCACCACTGTACAGTAGTCAATACTTTCTACACCAAGCTATTACCCTAATAAAGAGTAAACAAAGACATAATGTTTTTCCTCTGTCCTCTATGGAACCTTGAGTTAATATGGAGAAGTAGAAAGGGCAAGTTTGAAAAAGTACCTTATCTAGAGGAAGAAGGGGGCCATCTCCAACACCTTTGGCTAGAAGGAAGATAGTAATTTTAAGGAGACATTTGGTCGGTGACTTGAAGGTTTGAGATACGAGTTGGGTCTGAAGTAGTTTGTCCACAACTGATGAAGGTGATGGCAGCTGCTTATATTTTTTAGAATGTTAGTTGTAACCCTCATTGGCAGCCCTTCTATGGAAATCCCCAAATCACCTCCAGATTATCACTTCAAGTAGTTGGCCAAATTTTCCAGTGATCTAATGGCATAGAGAATAGACTATGCCTTTGTTCAGGTTTATTTACTTCACATTTAAACTCTCTATATTACCTCTTTCTCCTTTGGCACCTGGAAGTCCAGGAAGTCCTCTACCTGGAATACCTGTAAAATGAAGACAGGAACTGTTAAAATTCAAAAAAATACTTTGAAAATATTATTGTTAAATGTACTAAAAACAAATTGTTAACTTGGGACTTTCACATGTAAGTAGCATGACTTTTTTCTTTATTCAAACCTCTCCTCAAAATCTCCTTTTGTGATGATGCTTTTCTGTTAAACCAGGGATGGGCAACCTACAGCCTGTGGCCCATGGAACAACATCTTTTGGCCCATGCCACCACCGCTGGAAACGGACATGTTTATGACAGCTGTAAATGAACGCACAGCTGTCCTAAACTTGTTTACAACAGCCGCGGACACATTTTTTGGCAGCACTTATGGCAGGGGGACCACCAGTCTGTCCCATTCAACTGTCTGAGGAAGTGTGACCCGGCCCCTGACTTAAAAAGCTTGGCAATCCCTGTGTTAAACATTGACTCAGCTCAGTGCTCAATCAGATGAATATTTTTGTGCTGTTTGATTAAAGTATACGATTCAGCAATTATTATAGAGAATATTCTATGTCTGTATCAGAAGAACAGGAAGTAAGACACCTACCTGGGTCACCCTTTGCACCAGGGGATCCTGGAATTCCATCATAACCTGGCTGACCTTTTTCTCCAGGAAAACCTGGCGGCCCTTGAAGTCCAGGATCACCTGCAAAGCACATTAACAATTCTTGATCTAATGTTAAGAAATGCATTAAATTATAATTTATATTTCAGGAGTTGTTTCTATATAACTAACATTATTATCCAATAAAAAATCTATTTACTTTATTGAAGATACTATTGAATTGAGATTATTAAATTCTATTAAAAGATTATCAAAAGTGACAGTTGAATAGAAAACTCACAGCATCTCCAGTTATCAAGAAGTGTTTGATGTCCTGTGGGGTAAGTTGGCTCACCCTTTTCTCCAGTGATCAGACAACTTGATTGCCAAAGCACACCAATCTATGCCCAGGGTGCTCCTATCCACACTGGGATAGCAGAAGGAACCTTAGGAAGCTTTGATAGCTGCAAGGCTCGATTGTGGTCCTATCCAACCACTGGGATAGGACCACAATCGAGCCTTGCAGCTATCAAAGCTTCCTAAGGTTCCTTCTGCTACCGATTTTGGGTATCCTGAAGGGGCTTAATAAGCAAACTTAATACTTCTCCTGCTCTTCTGTGGAATTATTATTACTATTGCCAAGAGTATACCATTGCTAAAGCAATGAATCTCTTAAGTAAATCTCTTAAATTAAAAATGTAAACTATCTTTGTGTGAAGTGCAGAAAGAAGTTATGGCTGTGAGTATGTTACAGTGCATAAATTAATAAAAAGTGGAATGAAAACATTTACTCTTTAAAAGCGATGTATGAAGCTTTATAGACCTACATGTGTCTGCCTTGGACAGGAATATTTCCTATTGATTTTGACTGCACTTATGATACTGTCATGAGTGTCCAATCCTAATATTTATATATTATTCAGTATTTTTTAAAAAAAGCTTTTGAAGCAACAGTTGATTAAATCTCATAGTATTCAATGTATTTAGAATTGTAACTTTGCCATCTAGGTATGTCAGATTTATAATCCATTTCTTAAAAAATATATATTCTTAGCCTGTACTTAGGATCCAATATCACTGTACACTGCAGAGTTTGAAAAGCACAAAAATAGGGCCAAATGGTGCAGATGCAAATGAAAGAAACCGTTTGAGGCAGAAGTATCTTTCAAGTATCTTTTAATGCAAGAATGTGAAGGAGTGAAAAAATAACATATGTACAGTAAAACCCCGAGTTACGGGAAAAAAAATCGGTTCCCTGGCCTATTTCGTAACTCAAATTTTTTAGCAACTCGAGGCATGCATAAAAACAAAACAAAACAAAAACAAAATAAAACACAGATTTCCTAACCTTCTGGTTGCTGCTTCTTCCTTTTCTTACACTTCCGGAGGTGTGAGGGAGTGCTAAGAGTGATTTTTAGTGCACAAAATGGCGCTGCTGCCATTTTGGGTGCTAAAAAACTGAATTTTCATATCCCGAGGTATTTTGTAACTTGGTTTTTTTCCGTAAGTCGGGACCCCGGGTTACAAAAAACTGAATTTTTGTATCCCAAGGTATTTCGTAACTTGGGTTTTTTCGTAAGTCGGGACCCCGGTTTACGAACAAACCATTTTGTAACTCGAAAAATGTGTATCTCGAGGCATTCATAACTCTGGGTTTTACTGTATCATCAAAACTGTTCCGGAATTGCCAGTTTTGTGTGTCAAGTGATGTATTCATGAGAGATAATTTTCTTTTTCTCTTAAAGATACAGTAAAAGGCAGAAATAGCTTGATTTTTAAAGTGACAACATGCTCAGAATTATAAAACCATGCAAATGATGACCTCTTTTTCATTTTTGATAAACATTGCATCATACAAGACTTTATAAGATGGCTCAACAATGAGGATCCTAATTTAAAAATTTCTTCTGACATAGATCTTAAATCATTATCATTTTTAGACATCAATGCTTATAAGTCCAATCAAGGAACTTTGTGCATGAAACTCTTTCGTAAACCCACAGACAGAAATGTTTATCTCAAATTTGGGTCATTCCATCCACATTATTTAAAAAATAACATTCCATATAGTCTCTTCTCAATGGCAAAAAGGAACTCCTCTACTGAAGGAGACTTTCTAGAATCAGCTAATAACATCAGGGAGGCTTTACATCAAAGAGGCTACCCCCATCACATCATCAATGGTTCCTTTGATAAGATTCAAAAAATACCCAGAAACGTACTTTTGACACAAAAAAATAAAACCAGCAAATTTAGAATCAATTGGTCTCTAGAGTTCTCTCCGTTGGCCAATGATATTAAAAAGATTATACATAAACACTGGCATATCCTTTGTGACATACCAGGATGCAATGATAAACCAGTTATAGGTTTTAGAAGGACCAGATCCCTGGGCAATATAGTAACACCAGGGGCGTAGGAACTATTTTTGCTGGGGGGGGGGGGGGGGGCTGGCTCCTAAGAAAAGGGCCTGCATTTTTTTTGCGGATGGGGTGTGTGTGTTAAAGACTAGAATTTCGCTAAAATAGCATATGAAGGTGTGAGAATTGCGTCAGAAGGAACTCTAGTCATGCCTGCCACATAGCCATGAAAACGTCTGCAAACACAGACAGCACTGGCTCTTTGGCTGTAAATAGAGATGAGCACTGCACCCTAGAGTCAGATACTACTGGTTTTTGAGCAAGGGAGACCTTTACTAACCACTTGCATAAACAGGGCCAAACTTCACAGCAAATTTGAATACCAATCAGGGATTTGCTGTTATTAGTAAAGGTTTCCCTTGCTCGAAAGCCAGTTGTATCCGACTCTAGGGTTCAGTGCTCATCTCTGTATCAAAGCCAAAGAGCCAGCACTGTCTGCTTCTGCAGACATTTCCATGGTGATGTGTGTTATGTATGTTAACTGTGTTTTCTGACAGGAGCAGAATGTATCTTTTCTCATGTATCTATTATTATGCAAATAAGTGGATCAAAAATGTGCACACTCTGTTAGCCAATGGGCTTGTTGTATTATTGTTACTGTTACTGTTTATAGTCTATATAAGTCCGAGTTTTGCCCCATCCAAAGTGTGTTCAAACCCCACTAATAAAGAGCTGAATTTCACTACTTTACTCGTCTGCTTCTTCATTCCCTGAACACGAAACTGGCGATGAGGATGGGATGGCGTCCCCACACAGCTGCAACATCAGTCCATTTGACCCAGCGCGTCCAGAGAAATGGGCAACCTATGAACGCCGATTCCGCCACGCAATGGCCTCGCAGAAGATCACCGACGAAGACCAGAAGCGCTCCTGTTTCCTCGCTCAGTGCGGTACTGAGACGCTTGAGCTGGCAACCCACCTCGTTCTCCCAAGGGACGTGGATGTGGTGCTGCTAGCAGAAATCATGTCCGCACTGAGGAAACACCTGCAGCCAGAGGTCTCAATCTTCCCGGCCAGGGTGGCCTTCCACAGAAGGTAGCATTGCTGCCGCCCCATGCAAGTGGGACAACATCGAAGAAGCACTCCGGGATCATCTGCTGGCAGGCATGAGGGACGAAGATGCTCAATGTCACCTCATGATCAGGAAGATGCTAACTTTCAAGGCTGTCCTAGAAGAGGTGGTAGCATCTGAGGCCACAGGGTCCGGCATCAAGCTTTTCCGGCATCGCCACTCCACCACCAGTGCCACCGACTCAGCTGTGCAAGCTCAGCAAAATTAATCTTCATCCTCCTCAGCATTGCCTGGTTCCACCTCTTCATCGGAGTCCAGCGACACAGAGGGAGAAGTCCAAGCGGTCCGCGAAAGCACCGAGAGTACCGTGACGATCGGGAGAAGAAATTCCTTTGCAAGTGTGATGGCTGCGGAGCCCAGCATGACCGCAAGAAGTGCCCCTTCCGCACCGCAGAATGCCACAACTGCGGGCGACGAGGGCACATTGCTAAAGTATGCCGATAGCAAAAGCAAAGAGCTCCAGCACCTGAGTCCAAGAAGAGTCATCACCACAAAATGTCCATCATCAAAGTGTCACCAGAGCCTGAGCCGTGCCAAGTGGGCATCGTCAGCGAGCATTTCTTCGCAGACTTAAGCCTGCATGACATCCCCTTCAAGATGGAGGTGGATCCAGGTACTACCTTTTCCATAATCCCACAGCGGGAGTTTTTGAGAATTCACCCTGCCTCTCGGCCCAAGCTCAAATCTTTTAAAACTTCCCTCCGGGATGTGCAAGGTTGCCAGATTCCAGTCCTGGGGGTGGGAAATTTCTTGGTCAAATTCAAAAACATTCGCACCTCCTTTCCATTGGTTGTAGTTAAGCAGGGCACTAACTGTCTTATTGGGACCCAATGGTTTAGGCCCCTGGGAATCCGGCTTTTTGGCATTCATGCAATAGATGCTGATCCAATCTGGGACGTTTGTGCTGCACATCCTGAGGTGTTCAAAAAGGGTTTAGGGTTATACAAAGGACCCCCTGTGGACTTTGAGCTTGACCCAACCGTCCTGCCCATCCGGATGAAGCCACGCCGGGTACCCTTTGCTTTAAAGAAGAAGATAGAAGCCGAACTGGACAAACTGGTGAGGCAGGGCATCCTAGTGCCAGTGGACTCCGCAGAGTGGGAGACACCAATAGTGACTGCTTTGAAAAGTAACGGAGAGGTGAGGATATGCACTGACTACAAGTGTACCATCAATAAAGCTATTCACCCGAACGCATATCCTGTGCCCATGGTAAGCCACCTTCTTGCCTCCTTGCATGGAGGAAATTGCTTCGCAAAACTTGACCTTGCCCAGGCTTACCAACAATTGACTGTGTCTCCTGCTGCCGCCATAGCCCAGACCATAGTAACGCATAGGGGGGCATTTAAGGTAACTAGACTACAATTCGGGGTGAATGCAGCCCCCGGAATATTTCAATCTCTTGTAGAACATATTTTAAAAGGTTTGCCTGGTGTCCTGCCATATTTTGACGATGTCCTGATCACTGCTAAGGACACCGTCAAACTAGCGGCCAGGCTCGATCGAGTCCTCTCACGTTTCGAGAGGGCCGGTCTATGTATCATAAGATACAAATGTGTGTTTTTGGCACAGGAAGTGGAGTTCCTGGGGTACCGAATTTCACCCCAAGGTATCATGCCGTCTGACTCCAAGGTGGCGGCCGTACGAAATGCACCCAGGCCAAAATGTAAAGCCGAATTGCAATCATTTCTAGGATTGTTAAACTTCTATCACGCTTTTCTCCATCGCAAAGCCTCAGTTGCCGTACCATTACATTGGCTTCTTAAGAAAGATACTGTTTGGCACTGGGGCCATTGCCAAGAGAAAGCGTTCCTAGAACTAAAATACTATCTTTGGATGCTGTATTAACTCATTTTGATCCTAACAAAGAAGTTGTACTTGTGTGTGATGCATCCCCTGTGGGGGTGGGACCTGTGTTATGACATGTACTAAATGACGGGAGGGAAGCCCCCATAGCATTCTATTCCCGTTCGCTCTCAAAGCCTGAGAAAAATTACGCTCACACAGGCAGGGAGGCGTTGGCAATAGTGGCAGGCACTAAGAAATTCCACGATTACCTTTACGGAAGACCTTTTACCATCGCAACTGACCACAAGCCCCTCCTTGGAATCTTTGTGAACGGGAAGCCCACGCCTCAAATTCTGTCCCCAATTGCGTTGGGCAATTTTCCTAAATGCATCTGATTTTACTTTGGTGCACAGGCCCGGCAACAACATCAGCCACGCTGATGCCCTGTCACGTTCTCCACTGCCAGGGGTCGGGGAAGCTGATTGTGAGATCGAAAGCGACCACCAGGTCCTTATGATTGAGGCTTTCGACTCGCCCCCAGTCGTCCCCTCAGATATAGCCAAGGCTTTGGCCAAGGATGTAACATTGACTAAAGTAATGTCTTGGGTACAAAAAGGCTGGCCTGTCTCTCCTCTAGCCGAGGAATTCAGAACATTCCATCGCAAGCGTTTGGAACTGTCCGTGGAACGAGGTTGCCTTCTATGGGGCCAGCAGGTGGTCATTCCTGTCACTCTCAGGAAAAAGGTTTTACATCTACTTCACACAAGTCACCCAGGAATTGTCTGTTCCAAAGCCCTTGCCCGTAGCTCCTTTTGGTGGCCTCAGCTGGACCAAAACACAGAACAAATGGTCGGCACTTGTGCCAGTTGTCAATCTTCTCACCCAGAGCAATCCCACTTTCCCTCTTGGGAATGGGATTCTGCTCGGGGCCCGTGGTCCAGGTTGCACATAGAGTTTGCAGATCCATTTAGGGGTGCCCTATTTTTGTTAGTTGTGGATTCATTCTCTAAGTGGCTGGAAGTGATTAGGGTGCCTAAAACCACTTCAGCCACCATGATAATGCACCTAAGAAGGCTGTTTGCAGCATTTGGACTTCCAGATGTGCTGGTGTCTGACAATGTGTCCACGTTCACATTTGCAGAATTCCAATCCTTCATGGAAAGGAATGCAATTAGGCACATCACTGCCGCCCCATTCCACCCAGCCACCAATGGCCAGGTAGAGCGGCAGGTGCGCACAACTAAAGACGCGCTTTGGCGTATGGATGAAGGGGATTTGGAGCTCCAGTTATGCCAGTTTCTTTTCACATATAGGCTCACACCCTTGCCTCAGGGCTGTCCCATGCTGAATTGCTCCAGCGAAGGAAACTGTCATCCTTGCTGGACAGATTGGATCCCTCTAGGGTAGAGGACAAAGGCACAAATATAGCGATCCAACACCAGAAGGGTTTATCATCCGGAGACCCTGTACATTGCCGCAATTATGCAGCTGGTGGCCCTATGTGGGTGCCTGGGTTTGTGATCAGTCAAACTGGTCCTGTTTCTTACAGAATCGAAACAGCCACTGGTCTGACCTGGAGGAGGCATGTGGATCAATTGAGACCCAGAGTACAGGACCCACAAGACAAACACAGACACTCAACACTAGGGTTGGCCCCCACCCATTTAAACCCAGGGGGCAGAGGTAATAGTCAGCAGCCAGCCAGCATTGACCCAGAGGTGTGTTCTAGGAACCGATTTCAAGGGGATTTTTTTGGAATGCTCCCCTATTCCAGCCAGGTGTACCCCTACACTGTCCCAGCCTAGCACTTTGGATTCCTTTATTGATGATGACTAATTTTGTTTGGAGTCGCCCTCCACTCTTAGTACACACAGGAGGGACCCTGAGTTGTCTTATTCATCCACAGAATTAGATTTTGGTTTTGAGCGATCCCCTGCTCCTCCATCTGACAAATGGGGCTTAAATTTGGGTTTACAATCCTCCCCCTCTAGTCAATCCCTCACTCCAGTCGGGTCGCCCATCCTACGAGCCCCTGAGCTGGCTTAGCCAAGCGTCCGACCCAGAAGGGAAACTAGACTGCCATCCTGGTTAAAGGATTTTGTTTTTACCTAGGGGGGGAAGAATGTTATGTATGTTAACTGTGTTTTCTGACAGGAGCAGAATGTATCTTTTCTCATGTATCTATTATTATGCAAATAAGTGGATCGAAAATGTGCACACTCTGTTAGCCAATGGGCTTGTTGTATTATTGTTACTGTTTATAGGAGCGGAATGTATCTTTTCTCATGTTTCTATTCTTATGCAAATAAATGGATCGAAAATGTGCACACTCTGTTAGCCAATGGGCTTATTGTATTATTGTACTGTTACTGTTACTGTTTATAGTGTATATAAGTCAGAGTTTTGCCCCATCCAAAGTGTGTTCAAACCCCACTAATAAAGAGCTGAATTTCACTACTTCACTCGTCTGCTTCTTCATTCCCTGAACATGAAAATGTGGCAGGCCTGACTAGACACCGGAGTGCACGGAACGCCGTTACCTTCCCACCAAAGTGGTCCCTATTTATCTACTTGCAATTTCTTGCTTTCGAACTGCTAGGTTGGCAGGAGCTGGGACAAAGACGGGAGCTCACTTATTTATGGATTTGTCCTTGTGGTAAGAAATACAGTATGTTGGAAAATCTTCAAGACCCATTAAGATACGAATTGGAGAAGATAGGTCCAGAATTAGAAACCAGGTATTACAAGCACCTTTAGTCATGCACTATATCAAGGAGGGTCATACAGACGAGCATTTCAAGTTTGTAGTTCTTGAAGTAATGCAACCTAAACCTTTTTAAAAAACAATATTGATAAATTGTTGTTGCAGAGAGAAGCATTTTATATTCACTCTCTAAAGACTTTTGTTTCATCAGGTTTGAATAATGAGTTGGACCTTTCTTGTTTTTTATAATCATTTGCATGGTTTTATAATTATGAGCATGTTGTCACTTTAAAAATAAAGCCATTTCTGCCTTCTTACTGTATCTTTAAGAAAAAAAAGAAAATTATCTCTCATGAATACACTTGACACACAATATATATTGCAAACATTGTACCATATGTTTTAATGCCTTGAAGCTCATTATGATAGGATGTATTCCTCCCTGTAGTTAGTAGATGCGTAAAAAATTCTTGGTATGTTTTATGTTTAGATATCTTGGTTTAAGGCTTACAGCCAAACTATAATGTGTTGTCAGAATGTATGATTTGGTTTTCATTCTATTGTCTACAGAAAGATACTTAAGAAAAATTCTTTTGAAAAACTGGCAATACCGGAACAGTTTTGATGATATATATGTTATTTTTCCACTCCTTCGCATTCTTGCAGTAAAAGATACTAGAAAGATACTTCTACCTCAAACTGAGTTTGAAAGGCATGACAACTGCAGAAAACATGTCTTCATTGACCTCTGAAAGTTTACATTTGATCTAAATCAGTAGATTAATTATTTTGTTACATTTTAATTTAAAATGTGGCACAAGTCTCATAAGGTTGTTCTGTGATTTTAAACTTATAGAATTTGGTATGTGACTTCTTGATCATCCATACTTAAGGTGTTAATGACTTGGTTCTAACAATCTATAAAGTTAAATTCATAAAACGAAACAACAACAAAAAGGTGCAATGTTAAATGCAAATGTTGCACATTATCTTAATTTTTTTAAAATGGTAAAATTTACTTTTTTATTGTAAAAAAATGTTTCTCTACCTGTTTGTCCTTTCAAACCTGGGAAACCATCCAAACCTGGCAATCCCTTTTCACCTTTTCCACCTTGGAGTCCAGGAGAACCTTTTTAAAAAGATAAAAAAAGACTGAATTTTGTTGCCTAAGTACCTGCACACGGTACTAGACAAGACTTTGGGTCACTTACCTGGAGAACCTGAAAGACCTGGCTGTCCTTTGGCACCTGGTATACCAGGGATACCTGGAAGTCCTACAACACCCTTTTCTCCTTTTCCCCCAGGTGTGCCTGGGCTACCTGTCCTTCCTGTTTCTCCCTGTGAGACAGAAGAACAGATATTAAATTTTGCATACTTCTAATAGCATTTTAGTTGGTCAGCTGCTTTACCAGCCTAAACTTCCTATATACTAATATGGCCCATCTCATATACACAAAACGTATAATAACAGAACTGGAAGGAATCTCAGTGGTCATTGAAACCAGTCATCCAACATCATAGAATAACCTCAATATCTGTGAGAAATGGCTACCAACCTCTGCCTGAACACTTCCAAGAAAACACTTTAAAGAAAATCTGGTACTTTCCAAAAGAGTAAATTCCATTAATTTTTAAATTATTTGTATATTGTTGCATTTCTATGCCACCTTCTTCCTGACAGTGAGATTTAATATAGCTCATAAATCACTGAAAGAACAAGAATTAAAAGCAGAGTATAAACTGCTATTCAAAATTACAAAACAAAGAACCATTAAAATAACCATATAAAACAGACTCAAGAAATATAAAAGAGGATATTTTAGTAGCAAGTGTAGGACAACTAGCTATGTCAAAATCAGATATTAAGCATCAGAAAATCCTACTAGAATAAAAATGTTTTCAACTGTCACCAAAAAGACAGTGCAGCCTTGAGGGGCATTCCAGGATTGGGGACTGCCACTGAGAAGGCCTACACACAGAGCTGTCAAATGTACCTGTAAAGGCAGGGGTCGTAGAGTTGCTATATGCCACGGAAAACTGTGAAATTCATGTTTTGTAACTGCCCCACATGGTTCCATACAAAACACTGAAAATTCACGGTTTCCAAACCACTTGATATGGAAGAATTTTTTTCCTGCACTTCTACTGGAACGACCAGCAGGTGGCAGCAACTTGTGTGTGTGTGTGTGTGTGTGTGTGTGTGTGTGTGTGTGTGTGTGTGTGTGTGTGTGTGTGTGTGTGTGTGTGTGTGTGTGTGTGAACATGCTTGAGCTTTTTGTATCTTGTGGCGTGGACCGAATACTGCGGAATGAGCTCCCGTCTTTGTCCCAGCTCCTGCAAACCTAGCAGTTCAAAAGCAAGAAATAAATAGGGGCCAAGTTCAGTGGTAAGGTAAACAGTGTTCCATGCACTCAGGTGTCTAGTCATGCCTGCGGCTGGGTTTTTTTCCTCCTCCCCATCTCCCCCCTCCTGCCCCTTTGCATCCGAGGCTCCTGCTGCTGGAAGGGGAGGGGATGGTGGCGCGGAGCGCCCCCTCCCCTACTCCGTGTGTGCGCTCTCAAGTTTGGACGCTGAACCAAAGGACCTGATTTCCTCGCTCTCCCCCCCCCCCAGAAAGCAATCTTTGCTTGGCAATTATCAATTACATTTCTCCAATGCTCCGGTGTCTAGTCATGCCTGCCACATGACCACAGAAACATCTGCAGAAGTAGACAGTGCTGGCTCTTCGGCTTTGAAACAGAGATGAGCACTGAACCCTAGAGTCGGATAGGATTGGCTTTTGAGCAAGGGCAAACTTTACTTCTGTCCCGTTTTTGTGAGAGGGAATTATGGTAACCCTAAGGGATCAGCAACCAATGGCCTGCAGGCCAAATCCGGCCCACAGTGCCAAATCATCAGGTCCCCGCCGTTGCTTCAACCACCGCTGCTGCTAGAAGCAGCTGCGGCCACGTTTATGGTAGCGTTTACCACCCACCTGGCCCCCTCAACTGTCTGAGGGAGTGTGACCCAGGCCCCAACTTAAAAAGGTTGCCAACCCCTGTGTAAAGGTGACGGGAGCAAGGGAACAGCCTTCCTGGACAATCTTCAAGTGTCAAGAGGAAAGTTAAAACAGACTTGTCATGTAGCTTGGGCCCAACTCTAGAGGGCTTTAGAAATGATTCCAGCATTTTGACTTTGGCTCAGAAATAGATTGGTACCTGTAACTGTAGTTCTTTGAGAGGTCACCTGTGAGTCCACACAAATGGGTTAATTTCTGCACATGTGTGTACTACTCAGAATGTTCCAGGACTTTGAAAGAGATTCAGGCTCTGCCTCCCCAGCTCAGTGCATGTGATTCCCACCCAAGGTAGCTTAGTTCAACTGCGCCGCTTAAAAGAGCAATGTATGACAGAAAGAGGGGAGGATAGGTGGGATGTGTGAATTCACAGGTGACCACTAGAGGAACAACAGTAATAGGTAAGCAACTTGACTTTCTTCTTTGTGGTCCCTGTGGATGCAAAGAAATGGGTGAGTGCCAATCTCACTTACTGGCTGGGGGTGTCACTGCATAGCAGAAAATAACACTTGGCCAAAAAACGTAGTAGACTTCTCTCTAACATACAATCTATAGTCTTTAATGAAGGTCAATGGCAGAGACCAGGTAGCAGCTTTACAGATATTTTTGAGGTCTACCCCTTGGAAAAGGGCTGAAGATGTTGACGCTGCTCTGGCTAAATGGGCTATCAAATCAACAGGTGAAAACTTCTTAGCTAACTGATAAATCAGATTAATAACTGACACTATCCCCTCAGAAATCCATTGAGAAGTCATATGAAGGCCTCTCTTGCATCCCCCATATGCTATGAATAGTTGAGATGGTATTTTTTTAAAAAAGTCTTAGTCTTAAACCAATCACAAAAATTATTCTGTGCCCTTCCAAATCTGGGGACCAACTTTTTAAAATAGTAAATAAAACCAACACAATGATTAAGGCAGAATGAAATACTGTACATACAATTCTCCCCCTTCTCACCATCCTTTCCATCCTTTTTCTAGTCTTTTGAATTGCAGATGGAATCTGGGCTGTCTGCCAGGTTCCCCTCCTGTCCCCAGGTCCTCCCATTTGTTTTGTCCAAGTGTATGGCACCAGCAGTGGCATACATAAGGCTCAGAAGCATTCGAGCCTTTCCATACATTTATGATTAACTAACCATTTCAGAGTCAAAAGCACAAGCAAGAAAGGATGTTTGACTAACTCTAAATCTGTTGCTGAACCTAGGGCTCCAAATAAATTATGAAAAGTCATGTCTCACCCTGACGCCAGCACACCAAATTTATAGGGGTACTGCTATTGGATCCCACACAGGACAGAGTATTCCTCCCAAAAAATGAGAAAATAAATAGGATAAAGTACATGACAAAACACATTATATTGGCAAGCAAGGTGAAAGCCCTCATGGTTCAATGGCTTCTAGGGCTAATGGCCTTCACCACCGCTATTCTTCAACATGCCAAACTGAGAATGAGGACACTTTCATCATGGTTTCTGACAAGTTTCAATCACCAGACAGACTCTCAACACAAGCTCCTCTCCTTCACTCCAGATCTGTTATATTGACTAAAATGGTAGACAAAGTGAAGAAACTTTTCAACAGGAAATATGTTCTCACCCTCAGACTAAAGCTACAAATAACAACAGCTGCTGGACTCTCCAGTTAGAATACATAAGAACATAAGAACATAAGAACAGTCTTGCTGGAACAGGCCACAGCCCATCCAGTCCAGCCTTCTGTCTCACATGGTGGCTCACCATTTCCTTCAGGGTATTCCCAAGCAGATGCCTTCACCTGCTTAGGATTCCCTGGAAATGATATTGAGAGATATCCTGCCTATCTCTCCAACCCGGAGGTTGTCCTTAAGTATCCATAATTATAGCCATTGATACTCTTGTCTCCATGAACTTGTCTAATCCTTTCTTAAAGCTGTCAAGACTGACAGCTGTCACCACTTCTTCTGGCAGGGAGTTCCATAGACCAGTAATCCTCTGGGTGAAAAAGTACTTTCTCTTATTTGTTTGAGAACTAGTACCCAAAAGTTTCATCGAGTGTCCCCTAGTTCTAGTGTTATGCGATAGGGAAAACAGTTTTTCCTTATCTACTTTGTCTTGGACACAAGATATATGCATGGTGAACACCTGCAGAGAAGACTGTCCATAGAAATTGCCTCAAATTCCTGACAGTTACCAAGACCTGCAAAGCCTTTGAACTACTGATGTCAAGAAAACGTAGTGCAAGTTACAACAGACAACACTACAGACATGCACTACATAAATCAACAAGGAGGAACATGTTCCATGACACTTCTATATCTCACGATCCTTCTATGGGAATTGTGCATAGTTCACCATGTATTCCCAATAGTGATTCCCCAGGCAGGAGTACACAGCAATCCGGCAGATTTCCTGAACAGACAAACCTCACACATTCATGAGTGGGAACTCTTGCCAATGGTTTATGAAAACGTCTCATGGCAATAGATCTGTTCACCCAGGAGAAATTTGCGTTGAAACCTACCTCTGCATCCAAACATTCTTCTCTCTACTTCTCAATACTAGACCTAGAGCGTTCATTTATGCAAATGATATAGGTGGAGCTTGAGGCACTTTCAAGCTCTGGATCATTCTGAAGGGTCTACACATGCGCAGAAATTAACTCATTTGTGTGAGTTCACAGGGATCATGAAGAATAACCTGCTGTAACAGAGGAGTTATATGTTCCTATAAATCAGGGGTGGCCAACCTTTTTGTGTCATGAGCCGGACCACGCCCCCTTAGACAGCTGAGCGGGCTGGAGGCATGGTTCTTCCTGCCACCTCAGCCACTTCCGGTGGTGGCACTAAGTGCATTCACGGTGCATTTTTGGCTGTTTTTGCCACTTCCGCCATTTCCTGTGGCAGCGGGAGCAAGGGTGGCATGTTTTCACTATGTTTTCAGCACTTCCAGTGGTAATGGGTGCCTCACCACAGGTTGGATTAATTGGTGCCACAGGCCGGATCTGGCCCATGGGTGATAGGTTGGCCACCCCTGCTGTAAACAGCCCTGGTCAATAGTCTGGCTACAGCATTTTTCACCAGCTGAAGTTTCTGAACCATCTTCAAACAGAGCCCCATGTAGAGTGTATTGCAGGGATCCAAACAGGATGTCACAGGAGCCAGATCATACATTTCAAAGAACAGGTACAGTTCGTACACAAGCTTTAATTGTACAAATGCACTCCTGGTTACCACCAAGACCTGGTGGACCTTGAGTCCAAGAATAGTCCCAAATTGCAAGCCTGACTTTCCAGGGGTGTGTGTAACAGGTTGAATCCCTGTTCCATCATCAGCTTATCAGTTGACCAGAACACCTCTGTCTTATTAGATGGAAAGAAGAGATAGAGTTGGGTGTCATCTCCAGACAGTCTCTCTCTGCAGTGTCATATAAATATTAAATAGGATGCAGGGGAAAACAGAATTTTGTGGGACATTCCAGGCCAAGGCATCACACAGAAGTCCCCCAGCACCACTTTCTGAGTTCTCCCCTCCAAGAAAGACTATAAAACAATGCCTCCAAGTCCTATCCTAGAGAGGTTGGCCAGAAGGATACGATGGTCAGTGGGTCTAAAACTGCAGAGAGGTTCAGCAGAACCAACAGGACATACTCCTCGTCATTCACCAAGGTGACCAAAATCTTCTCTGCCCCATAACTAGGCCCAAAGCCAAACTGAAATGGATCCAGATAATCTGTTTTATCCACCTTAAAAGCAGCATCTTCAGACCAAATTTCACCAGCGGGCCACAGAAATACCATGGAGGTGGGTGTCAAAAGCCTGGTAGTTTTTTCAACTAGCAAATCAAAATTCTATCAAAGAAAAAAGAAAGGCTAGTCTGGCATGACTTACTTTTGAGAACCCCATGCTGGTACTCAACAATCACCATATTCTTTTCTAAGGGGTCACACACCAATTGTTTAATCGTCAATTAGTACTGATTTCAAGATAACTGTTCAGCAGTTGCCCAAATCATGGTTTCTCTCTTTTGAAGAGAAGGATGAGACCTGTCTGCCTCCAATCATCACTTCTTCTCTAAGAAACTTCAAGTATTATAGATGGAGACTCTGAGATTGCAATTGCCAGGTTTGTTTTAGTTAATTTGGCATGGACATACTTCTCTGTGTATTTTGAGCAGCAGTTCCCTCAATCAGGAGATAGGTCAAGCTGTATAGCCTGGGCAAGCTGCATAGTCTTGGAGCATTCTCAGAAGGGACTGGTAAAGCACTCCTGACTACTCTATACCTAGAAAACCCTGGAAAGGTTCACTGTATGTCAGACTTGATTTGATGGCATGTAATTGCTATTATAGAGCCAAAGGAAATGTTGACCCATTGAACACTTTCTCTTTGTGTCACCCATTATAGTTTCTCCATACTTTCCCATTCAACAGGATGTGCCTGCCCCTTTTTCTTCTTTTTGTTCAGAGTGTAGCTGAAAACCCCATGTACATTAACTTCTTTTCCACATCTAAGATAATTCTGAACATCAGCTCTCTTGATGTTTCTGCCACAAATACTGGCAAGTTGTTTGCACTTTCTCTGATGATCTGCTTTACTTTCCACTTCCTTTGCATTCTTCTTTTAAATCTCAGTTCATCGGAAAGCTCCTGATGTAGGTACCTGTACTATGGACTCTTTAAGCCCACTATACTTTTGTTTTAAAATGAAATTTTGTGATTGTACCTTCAGTATCTCATCTTTATAAAGCCAATGGATTATAATTTTAAAAAGGAAAGGAGATTTTGATCTTGATGATCGGTTTAAAGAGATATGGAATATAGCGATTAATGATAAATTAAATCAAGTAAAAACGGGATAAGTGGAAGAATATGATTTTAAAGTTATATGGGGAGAATTCTTGGATCATGAATTATATTGTCCTTTTGGAGATGAAGGGGGACAAGCGCTGTAATCTAAGAATATATAAAATAATTATATAATAATATTTATAAAGTTCCAGGATGGAAGGAGTAGCAGATAGATATTATTGTTACTTTATAATTCTGCATATGCTTTTTGTTTGTAATGTTATTATAAAATAAAAGTTTAAAAAAGTGTTTGGGAGCTGCACTGAGTAGTGTTTACACTATGAAAATAAGAACATAAGAACATAAGAACAGCCTTGCTGGAAAAGGCCACAGCCCATCCAGTCCAGCATTCTGTCTCACACAGTGGCTCACCATTTCCTTCAGGGTATTCCCAAGGAGATGCCTTCACCTGCTTAGGATTCCCTGGAAATGGCATTGAGAGATATCCTGCCTATCTCTCCAACCCGGAGGTTGTCCTTAGGTAGCCATAATTATAGCCATTGAAAGCAGCATCTTCAGACCAAATCATTAAAATCATTATTTATAAACAAACAATCCCCCCTCCTTGTGAGCTCCCTTTTCAAGACATGAATCTTGTGTCTATTAATCAGAAAAAGATGCTTTAGCGAAGTAAATGTAATATTTTTGATGGAAAATCATTGGTACCTTCTCACCAGGAACCCCAGGGAAACCAATTCCAGGAAGTCCAGGTGTTCCTTTTTCGCCTTTCACTCCTTTTGCCCCAGAGGATCCTGGTATACCTGTCTCTCCTGGAGTACCTTGCACACCTTTTTCTCCTGATCGGCCTAAAAAGGAAATGTTCACATATTATATTACAGTGTATTATTCCTTGAGAATAAAACAAACTCGCCAAATTTAACTTGAATACTTCAACACTAGAAAACAGATGGCTAACCAGTCATTACAGAATACCAGATTACCTAAATTCAAAAGTCAATGTTACCTGGCAGACCCATTTCTCCCATTGACCCTTTTTGTCCAGGAAGACCTTGTTCACCCTGGAATCCTGGAAGGCCTGAATCCCCTTTAGGCCCTACATTAAAAAGGAAAAGTAGTTAAAAATTAGATCTATCCACATGGCTTATTAGAATACACTGTGATAGACTGCCTACATCTCAACACCTAATAGTGTTATAAAAACAGAACAGTAGTACAGTATATACTCAAGTATAAGTCTAGTTTTTTAGCCTCCAAAATGTCTGAATAAATTAATTGTACCGCATTTTCAGGTATTTTAATTGCTGAAACTCACTAGCAGCTGTTGCATTTTCCACCCCTGATTTATACTCGGGTCAATCTATTTTCCTAGTTTTAGAGGTCCAAATCAGGTACCTTGGCTTATATTTGGGATGACTTATAGTCGAGTATATACGGTAAGTAGAGATGGACAGAGGTTTTATGAAAATCACTGCTGAAAAGAAAACCAATGTTTCACACCTTCTCTACCAGGAAATCCAGGTTCACCATCCTTTCCCGGCATTCCTGGTGTGCCAGAATCCCCATGAGAGCCTTTTTCTCCTTCTGGTCCCTGATGTCCTGGAAGCACAAACATTTTGGTTCATGTCATGGTTCTCTTTCTGTCTGTTTAAAGTTATACTGCATGTAAATAATTGTGAGAATCACTTTACAAGTACATACAGAATATAGAGTTCAGTACAGGCCTTTGAGCATGTATTTGGTGCCCCTTTCTCATTAGTGAACAGAATCACAGGCTAGGAGCTTACAAGGAATACACAAAATTGCAATATCTGACACTGTGGGGAAAGGTGACACAAGAGACTGTGTTGTTTTTTTTTGTGTGTAAAAATAGTACAGGAATGGCCCCAGGTCTCATTTTCTTTCTTGTTTCATGCCATGTTGCCAAGGATGTAAAATGACAGACTGCTGTTTAATAAGAAATATACTGTACTACTTGATAGATCAATAGTTTAGGTACCTGGCTGCGGAGCTGGAGGTTGGGAGTTTGATACTCCATATTGTGCCTCCTTGATAAGGGCTGGACCTGATGATCTATGGCAGTCTTTGGGCTTCAATTCCCAGAAGCCTAAGTCAATTCCCCAAAGCACTGATCATTCAATGTACTGATTTAGGCTTATGAGAATTGAAGTCCCCCTGTGGGGTGTGGGCCCCATATTGGGAACCACTGATTTACAGGGTCCTTTCCAGATCTGACATTCTAAATGTATTAATATTATTTCCAATGGAATACATTTTTATAAAGGGGAGAAATAATTGTAATGACAATGAGGAGTTCCCTTCTATGAATTCCTATTCCTGCTGTCTTTGGGAGGAAATTTCATCTGTTTAGGATCAGCTACTGCCTCTGGATGGCAAATAAATCGATTGATCCTCAGCAAAAAAAGAAAAGAAAAAAAGGGGGGATCTTCCCATTCTAAACCTTACTTCATGACAATATAAACTATAAACCATCCATCTATAAGCAATAGGAATTCAAGGAACTTGCTCAAGGTTTATGGCCTTGTTTTGTAAAAACTCTACAGATGGAACAGGATTGAGAGAGATGAAGTTCTCCCAAGGAAATAAAAGACACACATGGTCAAGTATAGGATTAATTTCACACCTTAGTTGGAACCTTCTTGAAAAGGGCCAAAGAAGTAATAAATATGGGCAAAGCCTGCAAACATGCAACTAAAATAAATCTGAAGAGTCATGAAGATAAAAAGCAAACAGAGGTAAAGAAGGCAGATAAAGTCAAGTAAGATTTTTCAGAAGGAGATAGCAAAGCCAAACTCATCTATGGTAGTCTTCCTAACAATATTGCTTTGTCAGGGGCCGCAGTGGCTCAGTGGTTAAGAAGCTTGCCTTGTTAGCTGGAAGGCTGGTAAGTCAGCAGTTCGAAACCCAGGTACTGCATGACGGATTGAGCGCCCGTCCCAGCTCTTGGGGACATGAAAGGAGCCTCATTTGGGCATTCACTGAGCAGAGTTTCTCCCACAAAAATCTTTTCAAGCCAGAATAATTTCTGACACGAAATTATTATAGTGGATGAAAATGAACAGAGAAATCAATACTGGCAGGCTGGTTCATGTGCCTAATTGCTCAGCTACAGCATGTTTTAGATGACTTCTCTGAACACACAAAGAAGTCCATTTATGTGAGTCACAGAGACAACAGAGAATAATCTTATTCATCCATTCTACATTTCTCACTATTTATTAGTAATACATGCGTTATATAGAATACATACATATACTGTATATTAAATGCATGTACTTCCTCATAATTTTTTTTAATAATAGAAAAGAGAAAACAACAGAATGGATTCATTGCCACCTACCTAGCACAACAGACTCCCATGAATCTGGCCAATTTAATAATAATAATAATAATAATAATAATAATTTAAAAAGGCAAGGAAGCAGCCAACTAGCCTGGCTCTGGCTGCCTGGTATATAAAGACACTAATTGTTTTTATTTATTTGAACTTATATCCTGCCCTCTAGACCTAGGGCAACTTAGGGTGGTGCACAATCACATAAAATATTTAAAAACCCCATAAAAACAGCAATAAAAGACTCTTTAAAAACCATCCCATATCTAAAAAGACCCTCCCCTCCCCACACTCAGTAAGAGGGACATATAACTCTAACAGAGCCAACGAGCGGGAGTCCACACCCCGTCAGCCCCAAAGCCATCAACAACAATTTACCAAAGTAATCAACAACAACACAACACCAAGAACAATAAGAAAAATGGCCCAAGCTATGCTCAGCCAACCACTACCACCTACACAGAACACCATCACAGTTACAAAGTACACTCTTGGCACACTGAAGAAGAAAAATGTCTTCCCCAAACTCACAAAAACATAACTTTCACAGAAAAAATACAGAGTAGGTTAAGCAAATAACAATTTAAAAAAATCAAATAAGGGAAGCACTTTCCCTACACATTTAAGGTTTTGTTGTTCAGTCGCACAGTCGATTCCGACTCTTTGCGACCCTATGGACCATCGCTCTCCAGGCACCTCTGTCCTCCACCATCCTCCTTAGTCCACACAGCCCTGTGCCCATTGTGTCTACAATACCATCTAGCCATCTCATCTTTGGCCGTCCCCTTCTTCTTTTGCCCTCCACCTTCCCCAGCATCAAGGCCTTCTCAAGTGAATCCTCTCTTCTCATTTGATGTCCAAAATACTTCAACTTCATCTTTGTTATTTGTCCTTCTAAGGAGCACTCAGGGCTAATCTCTTCTAATATTGACCTATTTGTTCTCCTCGCTGTCCAGGGGACTCTCAAAACTCTCCTCCAGCACCACATCTCAAAGGCATCTATTTTTCTTCGCTCAGCCTTTCTAATGGTCCAGCTCTCACAGCCATACATTACCACCGGAAATAACATTGCTTTGACTATGCGGACCTTTGTTTGCAGTGAGATATCTCTACTTTTCACTATGTTCCCCAGGTTTTTCATAGCTTGTCTCCCAAGAATCAGTCGCCTTTTTATTTCATGGCTGCAATCCCCATCTGCAGAGATCTTGGATCTCTCCCCACATTTAAGGTGGGGAGAAGCAAAAAAATAAAAATAAATAATAAATAAATAAAAATAAAAAATTAAGCAAAATCCCCCCCCCCCCCAGTTTTCTCTCCCAAAAACGAAGATAAGCAGGAAAACAAATAAAGGCTGAACAAAAATAATAATAATAAAAAATACAAGCAAAGCTCTATTGAAAGATTTGGGAAATTTCCCTCAGAATGGACAGAAGCCACTGTAGTACTTTATAGGCAAGAAAGCTGCTCAGTCCATTCTGAGATCCTAGGCACTATCGTCCTAAAAGCCTCTCAGACGTCATCAAATTATATGCAAATACACTTTTTACACAAACTAGAAAACTGGGCGTCCTCAAAAAAAAACCTCTTGGCAGAGAAAGAAGCAGGATTCCTCTATGGGAGGTCAATAACTGACCACTGCTTTTTACTGCAATGCTTAGTGGGGAAATATATACTGTACATTTCTCCCCATACCCATCCACTTTTTGTGGCTTTTGCAGACTTTAAAGCGGCCTTTCACTCGGTATCTCAATGATTGTCTTTGAGCAATCTTTGAAGATACTGAACTGGCAAACTGAAGAATTTCAAGCACAAGAGTTGAGGGAACAATTTTATCTAGTTAGACTTTTCAACCACCCATGGTCCTCTCCACCTTTGCAAAGAAATTGAGCCCTGGGCTCCATCGAGGATGTTGAGCCCTGGGCTCTATCGAGGACGTTGAGCCCTGGGCTCCATCGAGGATGTTGAGCGGCAGAAGACATTTTGTTATTTATTTGTTGCTTGTTACTTTAGTGTTTAAATTGTATTTTATGATATTTTATTGTATTGAGGTTGTGGATATGCCGTGGTTGATTACGTTGTGATTTCTGTGAGCCGCCCTGAGTCGGCGTATGCTGAGTGGGCGGCATACAAATGGAATAAATTAAATCAAATCAAATCAATATGATGGAGGATGCTGAGGAAGGAAGAGAGAAGGGTAGGGTGGGAACTAGCATCTTCTTGAATGTTTTCAAGACCTCTCGAATGGCGTTTCAAGATTTTGCTTTGGTTCTACAGGAATGCTTGGAAGCACCAAAGGGTTTTAAAGACAAGTTGAGTGGGTGGTACTTAGAATAACTAATATGAAGCATATGCACATGCCAGAATGACTATGTTTAGATATATTCATTGCCAAAATACAACAGATGTTATGTACAAGGTGCACATGTTATCAAACATTACATACCTTTACTTCCTTGGTCTCCTTTTTGGCCTTTCATGTGTTCCATGTCTACATGATCCATGGATCCTGGTTCTCCAGGCAAACCAGCTTCACCCTTCTCACCTTTTAAACCAGCTTCACCCCTGAGACCAGCCACTCCGGGAAATCCTGAGTCACCTGAAAGAAGGATGTAAATACCAGAATCTCAGGAGAATAGTAAGAGTCAGGGTCACTTTTACCAGTAGTTATGAACCCTGTTCCTTCTTTTAATAATATCACAATTGTAATATACCAACAAAGGACTGCTGAATGGATGAATCAAACCAGATACCTTATTTCATTTGATATCCAGCTATAGACAAATCTTACCTTTTTCACCTGGACTTCCAGGGGAGCCAAAAGGGCCAGAAGGACCTTGGGTTCCAGGAGTTCCCATAACTCCCATTTCTCCTTTGAGTCCTGAAATTAAATAACAATGGGCACATTATTTTCCCACTATACATTTATATTCATAACCCACATAGTTCTATTCAATGAGTTTTTCAGTGAGTGAGCACAGAACAATCTGCATTTCCCCAGACCTTTGCAGTTTGTGTGATTCATCCACCCACCTCTATGTTCTATTTCAATAAGCATTGTATTAACCTTTATATACTGATTCTCAGGTAGGCAACACGGGGTCTATGAACATTTCTCCTACACCCATAAAGTGGATTTCTGATGCTTTTATTTTGTGATATTTTTAGTTTTTAAAATGTTTTTGAGTGGATAGGTCCACTTCCAAGTAAAGCACTGATCTTCAGCCATGTACTATCTATACCAGGGGTGCCCAAGCCTTTTGGGCTGGGGGCTTGACCATGCTCCCAGAACAGCTGAGCGGGCCAGACAATGCCCCCAAAACATGTCGTGTTTGCACATGTACGGCATGGACACTTCTGCGCATGCATGAAAATTGCCATTTTGTGTCCTGGTTTGGTGCAGGAAACAACATGGCCACTTTTGTGCATGTGCAGAAGCGTCCATGCCACACCAGGAAATAAAATGTCCGCTTCTGCACATGTGAAAGCGGCCATTTTATTTCCTGGTTTGGCATGGATGCTTCTGTGCATGTGCAAAAGTGGACATTTTGTTTCCTGTGCCAAACCAGGACACAAAATGGCCACTTTCGCATATGCGCAGAAGCGTCCGTATTTACTTCTTGTTTTGGTGATGGTGTCGGGGGCCGGATGAAATGGCTTTGGGGGCCAGGGCCGGCCCACAGGCTGTAGTTTGGGCATCCTTGATCTATACCTCTCTGAGATTTAGGAAGTAAAGATGATAAGTAGGTGCAAGCCACAATGCTAGCTTATGAGCCTGTCTGAGTTTTTAAAATCATCAGGGGAGGCATTTCACTCTGTCCTGCCATCCTCACAGGGGCATTTGGTGAGGACATGAGAGATGGTCTTCTCTGTCACTGCTTCCAAGTTGTGAAATTTCCTTCCATGGGTTCTCAGTCTGGCCCCTTCTTTACTGTTGTTCCACAGGCAAAGAACTTTTTCTCAGTAAGAAATGGGCTGCTGTTCCCCCCCCCACCAGTTTTCATATTGTTTCTTCTTAAGCCACCTTTGGTCCTATTGAGAAGAAAGGTGGGATATAAATAATCAATTATAATTATTTATTATAAATATAATTAATTTGTTTGTGTCTGAGAAAGTAGGATTTACACACTGGAACAGGTGGTCGCAACCTATGGCCTGCGGGCCAGCTCCAGCCCCCAATGCTGTTCCATCTGGCCCACAGCAATGACCCCGGAAGTGGAAGCAGACGTGCCTGTGCATGCGCAAACGCGCCCACTGCCATTTTTGGTTGTTGCTGCTGTCCCCCAGTGGCACATTGTTATTTACTCGTGTAAAGCTCCATGCAGTTTTTAAATTGTCTTCCCTACAACATGACTGATAGTGGGGGATGATGGGGTCTATTGCATTATCCACCTGTAAACGTCTAGGTTTGGGATGGCTATCCTAAAGCATGCTATGTTACCTATTTGGTTAGGTTTTTGTCACTAATCCGCATCTCTCTTCTTGCATTTCTACTAATCCCTATCTCCAATATATAAGATGCTAGCAGAGGTTATCTGGCATTGCTGGGCTGTTTTAAATTGTGTTGGAAGGTTAAATTGTGTTAATGCTTGTTAAAAATTGCTTAGTCTGTAATTTTTAAAATGTTTATTTATACAAATTTTTTGGGGTTTGGTTGGCTGTTTTATGTAACTGAATAATGTTTTAGTTTTTGTTTTTTTTAAAAAATAGTTGTACCGTAGGTAATAATTTTAATAATGTGAAAGTAAAGGTTTTTTTTTTTTACATTCATTGTTTTTAAAATGTGTTTAGTTGTTTTGGGTTTTTATTTGAGTTAGAACTCAGCACAGGATTTTAATAAAAAAATTATTTTATGTTATTGACATATGTTTGTGATTTGTGTTAAATTGTGTTTTCGTGTAATTTTTTTGACTTGTTATTATTGTGACCTTTTGTGTAAAATTGTGATTTTGTGTTATTGTTTTGATTTGTTTTTACTGTTGTGGCCTTTTGCTTGGGGCTGTTGTGTGTTTTTGAATTGTTTTTACTATTGTGGCCAGCAGGTGGTGCTGGTAGGGGTTTTCTTGTATTTTGACTGTTTTTTCTCTCCTGGCCTCTGGGTGGAGCTTCTTCCGGTAAGTAGTCTCTTTCTTTATTCATTTCGTTTCCGGTCGTCGTGCAGGTAGGACATGTGTTGATGAGTTGGCTTGTTTTCTGTATTTTGTGGTTTTTTGGGGGGGTTTGTATTTTTTCATTGTTTGTTTTGTTTTTGATTGTGTTTTTGTTTACTTTGTATTGTTTTTTGGTGTTTTTGTGTATTTTTGGATGTTTTTGATTGTGTTTTAAGGTATTTTTGTAATTTATTTATTTATTTTTATATTTTTTGTTGTTGTGGCTTGGGGGGGGGTTTGGTTTATTTCCGCGGGCCGGCCTGGCTGGCCAGACCGTGGGAATTCCAATGCTGCTTTATGCAGCATTGGGGGGGTTATTTCCATGGGCCGGCTTCGCTGGCCAGACTGCGGGCGTTGGGGAGGGGGGCTTTATTGTCTTATGGTGCTTTGATTGTGTGGAGTTGTGAAATTAGATCGGGGTTTCCCCTTTAATATCAGTGGGTGGGGGGTTGCGATCCCCCTCTCCGCTGGTTCCCCGGGGGTTGGGAGGTTTGTGGAGACAAAAGGGGTATGCCCCCCAACCCTTCTTGACCCAGGAGACCAGGGAGAGTGGCTCGATTCCCCCCCTCCTAAAAAAACCCTCAGTTTTTAAAGAGAAGAAACCACTTGGTTTCTTCTCTTTAAAGACGCAGTTTTTTGGGGTGGTGGTGGTGGTGGATTTGATCCCCTCTCCCTGGTCTACTGGGTCAAGAAGGGTTGGGGGGCATACCCCTTTTGTCTCCACAAACCTCCCAACCCCCGGGGAACCAGCGGAGAGGGGGATCGCAACCCCCCCACTTACTGATATTAAAGGGGAAACTCCGATCGGATTTTCCCTTTTAATATCAGGGGGTTGGGTTGGAATCGATCTACTCTCTCGGATCCCGTGGGTCCGTGAGGGTTGGGGGGGGGACAAAAGGGGTATGTCCCCCCAACCCTTCTGGACCCAGGAGACCAGGGAGAGTGGATCGATTCCCCCCCTCCTAAAAAAAAACCCTCCATTTTTAAAGAGAAGAAACCGCTTGGTTTCTTCTCTTTAAAGACGGACGTTTTTTTTAGGAGGGCGGGAATCGATCCACTCTCCCTGGTCTACTGGGTCCAGAAGGGTTGGGGGGGACAGATCCCTTTTGTCCCCACAAACCTCCCAAACCCAGGTGAGCCAGGGGAGTTGAGGATCGCCACCCCCACTTACTGATATTAAAGGGGAAACTCCAATCGGGACCTTCAGGTGCCGTTGGTGAGGGAAAGAAGGGCGGTTGGTGTTTGCGTGGCTGTGAGGTGGTGAGGGCGCCGGCATCCTCAGCGTTCTGTGCACTCATGTCGCGCAGGACTCTGGGGCTTGTAGTTATGCATTTGTGATTTGTGGTGCGTTTTTTCCTGCGGCTTGATTTTGATTGGCTGCGGCACGTTTCTCAATGTTCTTTGTGGTTGCGCCTCTCACCCCGATTGGCTGTGGCATGGCCCGGCGCAAAGAACGTTGGGAAATGAAGTTGTTTCCCTTTTTCGCGTTTGTAGGGCTGTTGCCCCACTGCCGGTTTTCTCAATCCTTTGTTGACCTGCGGACCCAGTTCGCCCGTGTGTACGAATGGTGGGTGCAGGTTAGTAGGGTCAGGCTTAGGAACCTATACAAACTTCCAACGGTTAACCCTTGGTTTTATAGGTTAAGATTCCATCACCCTCCAGACACCCGGAATTGTTTGTCCAGACTGAAGGAATGATGGGCACAGATCCACTACAATACTGAAGTGCAACAATAAGTGGCTACAAAGATCAGATTTGGTGAACCAGGGCAAATAATTCTAGTCTAATACACAGAACACTCTCCTCTCCTCTACCTCCTATTCATTTATAACTAAGAAGTGGTTATAAAATTTAGAGTGCAAGTTAATTTGCACAGATCCAAGCTTCAGCTCCTGTCATCCCCAGTCGCTAACTGTCTCAATGCTCCCAACTCTATTATTCCCATCTCCTGCAGGGTATAACAAGGCAAAACTCCTCACTTGTGCAGCACAATAATAATTCATCCTTTCAATTAGCAGAATTATTTATTAAGCATCTCTAGGAGGAGAGTTAGTACAAATTTTTAACAGGTTATTTTCAAGCTTTAGGAAATGGATGGGACTGAATGTATCTCTTCAACAGAGTTTAAGTTTCAAAAGTTGTATGTATCTGACAATGTCTAACTGGCTCTCTAGCCTCAGGTTTTTGTTTACTGACGGAATACTGAACCAGCCATACATTTCTGTGCTTTTTCAAAATTATAGATGAATAAAATATTTCTAAACTGAATATGTACACAATGGGTAAAGGAAATGCAGAATTCCATACCATCACCCTATTGGTGTTCATGACACCACTCATATTCCTTATGATATAGAACAAAATATTTTCTGTTAAGAGGGTAGCAATATAAAGAATGCTAATCCAATGGAAGAAGAAAAAATGTATACCTGGAACACCTGGTTGCCCTTCTTGTCCTTCTTGGCCAGGTGGGCCTGGTAACCCTTGCAAGCCTGGCAGTCCATGTGGCCCTTGGCTACCCTTATCTCCTTTGGGCCCTGGCATATCTAGCCCAGGGATACCTGGGTAGCCCCTTTCTCCTTTTATTCCTGGAGGTCCTGCAGTCAATAAGAGTTAAAGTGAAACAAAATAGTTTATGAAAACAAGAAGTTTGAATACTTGATGGCACATAAGTTCAGTTCAGTGTCAGCCAATAATAATAATTCCGTGTCAGAAATTATTATGAGTTGAAAGGATTTTTGCTGGAGGAACTCAGCTCAAGAGATACCTGAACAAGGCTCCTTTTATGTCCCCAAGATTTTTTCCCCACTGAAGTGGTACCTATTTATCTACTTGCAATTTCTTGCTTTCAATCTGCTAGGTTGGCAGGAGCTAGGACAGAGACAGGAGCTCATCCTGTCATACAGTACTCAGGTCTTGAACTGCTGACTTGCCGGCCTTCCAGTTAACAAGGTGAGCTTCTTAACCACTGAGCCACCGCAGCCCTTGTCAACCAATAACAACAATACACAACTTTTCATTTTTTTTAAAAAAATATCAGCCAATTTAACTGTAAGTCTGAACAACAATGAGCCAATGATCAGATACTCACCTGGAAGCAGGGCCGTGGCCAGAGGGGGCCTGGGGGGAGGCCAAAAACCCTCCTGAGCTAACAGCCCACACCCCCAGCCCACACTGGGAAGCCAATATTATACATGCATGTGTGAAATTGTTGTCCCTCCTGAAATTTTTTTAGCCCTCCTCCCAAAACAACAACAACAACCAAACAAAAAAAACAGTATCTAGAATCCTGGCTACAGCCCTGCATGGGAGTAAGTTCCACTGGACTACTAGATTTTACATCTTCATAACCATTACAGGATTAAGCTAAACATTGTTCTAAGAACAACCATTGAAATGGCATAGAACAGAATTGTGCTGCACACTTCCAAACAAATTTAACTGGCTTTAATGCATGTCAAATAAAATATTTTATGCAAATACAAATGGAGACATTGACAAATCCTAAACAGCAGGTTACCTGTTGGTCCTGGGAGACCAGATTGTCCTGAGGGGCCAGGAGGACCTGGGGGGCCTATTCCAGGAACCCCGGGGGAACCCTGTAGACCTGGCAGTCCAGCAGGACCAGGATCACCTAGGTAGAAAAATGTTAACTTGTTAATGTGCATGTCCTTGATTTTAAACATTATTTATGATTCACAATATACTGCGTACTTGTACATGAACTTCAGTTTCACTAAGGCAGCCATTTTATAACTACCTAATTGCAAGTAAGCTGTACTTAAGTTCAGCCTACATGTACATAGAATTGGGGATATATATCATATTTTCTCTTTTACATTTAGAATATCAAAAGTAAGAAAGATGCTGGAACATTTCTGAAAGAGTTTTTTTCCATTTAAAACAAAGTGGGGGCTACAATAAGAAAAAAAATCTATTCATTAAAAATTATATATATAGCAAACAACCTATCTGTGATATATTTTTATCACATATAAATCTTCACTCAAGTTTAGACAGTTTTATGGCTGTAAACTACTGCAGCAAACATAACCACTGGCCAAGGTTCTGGAAGCCATAATGAAAATCAGGAATCCCCCCCACCAACACACCCCCAAAAAACTTTGATTTTTGCACAAATTTTTTTTACATACACAAACCTTTATTGGCATTACAATAGCACTACTGTGGTAGTGCCACAGAAAATTACAACCTTGTGACATAATTTTAGCTTGCCCCCCCCCCCCCTCCAAAAAAAAAAAAAAAAAGCTTACCTCGAAATCCTGGCTGGCCAGGTACTCCTGGAAAACCTTTTTCTCCTGATATACCAGGAAACCCTGGATCTCCTTTTGCTCCAGGAAGGCCATCTCGCCCTTGCAGACCCGGAAAACCTTTTGGGCCTGGGAGACCTATTCCAGGATCACCCTTAACATATTTAAATGAGACATTTTATTTTATTTTAATTTCCAATTTGTATAGCCGCCCAACTTAAAATGACTCGGGGCGGCTCACAGCATTAAAAACAAGACAGTACAACAATACAAAAAACATTAAAACCATACCCATAAAACCCCCAATTTAAAATACTTCAAAAATTAAAAGACCGAGGATTAAACAAAAAGGATTAAAAGAGGATATTTGGAGAGCAGTGGAGATTAAAACTGAGTTAAAACAACAACAACAACAACCAGAAAGCAAACTGGATCAACAAATGCCAGCTATCGTAATACAACATGGAAGCTTCAGAGCCAGGATGGTTTTGTTGGTCCGTTGTAGCAAAACAGCAAATTAAACCAGTGGGATCTTAAAACATGCTTTATAAACCTTCATGAATTGCAGCACATTTCATCATATGCAACTTATGAAATAGGCCACAACCCGTGAAAATTAATGTGAAGTAAAATAAAATTTATTAATATTTATGGTGCCACAAGAGTCTCTCTTGCTACCTTTTGCCTTGCTTAGTTAATGTTGGAAGGGGACAGATACTGAGCAGGAAGGATGTTCCTTAACAGGGGGGAAACCTACTACTGTATTCTACAGCAGCTGACATCTGGTTCAGGATATGGTAATTGATAATTTCCCCTGATCATCTGAAGGTGGTCAAGGAAAATTTAAACCCCCCCCCCCCAATAATCTTCATTGCACTACATTGTTTCAGTGAAAGGAGAAAATTGTTTCTGTCTACTGCTGATTGAGTTCATTTTATTAAGAAAAACTGCTTTCAAAAAGTTAGGTTAAATTGTATCCAAATGTGTATTTGGATGAAATACAGTATGTGTGAAGTGCATACAATGTTTCTTTGGGTCATGCAACCATCTTGCTCAAACAGTTCTAAAAAGAGAATGAAATAAGCTTTCCAAACCGGAAATATCAGGAATAAATTCATTCATTCATTCATTTGTAGTTTCTATGTTTTGTGCTTGCTAAAACAGTGAACTGCAGTTATTTGAAGCTTAGCTCAAACTTTTGCGGCACTTACCTTCTGACCTTGTAACCCTGGAGCACCTGGTGATCCCTGGTGACCAGGATTGCCTTTCTCCCCAGTTACACCTGGCGGACCTGACTGACCAGGGAAACCTACAAAAAATAATAACCATCCAAATCTTACCTTTTGATAGGCAATATTAAATTCCTGAGGTTATGCCACAGAAAACATAAAATTGTTATTTCTTTTGAATGGGAAATGCTTGGATTTAAAATAAGGAAAAATTGAGAAGCTGATGAAAACAAATGAGTTAAGGCAACTGAAAATTATTCTCAAGTTTAGAATAGTTCTACATGGGGCACTCTACATGGGGCTGCCCTTGACGACCATTCGGAGGCTGCAGTTGGTAGAGAATACGGCTGCCCGGGTGGTGTTGGGGTGCGAGCATTATGCTCGGGCCCCGCCACTGATTCAGGAGCTGCACTGGTTACCAATTTGCCTCCAGGTGCAATTCAAGGTGCTGGTCATTACCTTTAAAGCCCTGCATGGTAGTGGGCCAGGATACCTAAGAGACCGCATCGTCCCAAGATTTTATGCCCATCCAACCAGGGCGGACCGAAGGGGCCCTCTAATTGTGCCATCAGCTAGAGGGGCTCACCTCTCTTGCACAAGAAAGAGGGCCTTCTCTGTGTCTGCCCCGGTCCTATGGAACCTCCTCCCAGTAGAACTGAGGCAACAGACAGAATTGCTGCCCTTCAGGAAAGAACTGAAAACCTGGCTTGTGGGGCAGGTGTGGGGGGTTGGTGGAGAAATAACCCCTGCCTGCTGGCTGGTTAAATAAGAATCGTCCTCCCTTTTTAGCATGTGCGGGTGGGTTTTTAACAGGGTTTTAAAGGGGATTTACTGTTTTAACGGGGTTTTATTTATTGGGGGGGGGGGGTTCGTATTGTAAGCCGCCCAGAGTCCTTGTGATTGGGGCGGCTATAGAAATCCGAGTAAATAAATAAATAAATAAGGAAAAGTCCTCTGCCACCTTAAAGACAAATGAGTATATTGTACTACAAAGCTTTCATTGGAAGCATGAAATAGATTTCCAGCCTTTCAGGGATATATGCAATACATAGGGTTGGGGTTAGAAATACTGTATACCAATCAAGGTAAGAGGTAAGATAAATGTAGGAAGTAAGGATAGTCATAGTAAGCTATAGTGTAAGAAAGTACACAACGGCCAAAATCCTCTTGCTTATCGCACTAAAGTCAGTTCTTTGAAACAGAACCCAAAAACCGGTATGTATATTTTAGTGTATTTTGGAAGATTTTTCTTCTTTTCTTTTGCTTCCATGTATTTGTGTTGTGTTATATACCACTGCTCCACAAAGGACCAACCAATAGTCAAGAGGAGAATGAACAATTGGGTTAGTCCCAGATTTGAGGGGATTCTAGCAAAGCATCCTCTGTATGGCCTCTTCTATTTTGGCAGCACTATTACTTAACAGTATCAGCAGAAACAGTTCTCTGAATCGCACAGGCTAGCTCAGTGATGGGCAACCTTGGCACTCCAGATGTTCTTGAATTTCAATTCTCAGAAGCCTTGATCAGCAGGAGTGCTACTTGGGGTTCTGGGAATTGAAGTCCAAGAATACTTGGAGTGCCAAGGTTTGCCATCATGGGGCTAGCTGATGTTTTAATTTCTCACAGTATCTTGATGCAGCCCTACTTCATGGGCAATGCAGCAAATTCAAGCAGTACCTACATAGTGCTTTAAGAGGCTGTTAGGAATCAGGTATTCCAGTATAATGAGATTAAACTTGTTTTTCCTTCTACCCTATCCCTGAGGATCCATGCCCAGGAAGCCATCCCAGAGAAGAAAAAAGAAAAGAAAAGATATCAAGGTAGAATTCATTCCCCAATAGCCATGACAATGCAACAAGTGGGGAGGCAAGTCAAATGCCCTTGCTCACAACAAGAAAACAGAAATTAACAGTAATTTGTTCACTGCTGAGCCTTGTAGAGCAAGAGTTTTCAACCTTTTAAAGCCAGGGGCCAGGTCACACTCCCTCAGACAGCATCTGGGGCTGGACAGCCATTTTGTCCTTCCTCCACCACATGGCACTTCCTGGTGTGGTGAAGGTGGGGGGGGGGAGGCATGAAATGGTGCCGTGGGCCACATCCGGCCCACAGGCTGCAGGTTGAGAATCCCTGTCATAGAGAGTATTCTTCACTTCAGAGATATTATAGCAATGTTTCTGCACGTTTTTCTAAAGGGAGGGGCAAGGCTTCAGAGCTAGGCTGCCTGAGCCAGCTTGCTACTGGACCACAATTTTCTAGAAAACTTGCTGCCTAAAGGTTGCTGAGAGTGATCATGAGATAAAATTAAAATAAGCATGCTGCTTACAAGCTCAGGAGGAAATGCTAAGAGCTGCCAGATTTTAGGGGCATGATACCTAATTAGATAGCAGCACTAAGGTGCAGGCACAGTGAGTACTGAGGTGGGCAGTGCAGCTCCTCTCCCTGAAAATTATTAACCCATTTTAAAGGCTATTTGTGGTCTTTTTCCTATCTCAGTTCTCTTACATATAGCAGGATATGCTATATCTGAACCACTCTCTTTATACATCAAGAAAACTTTGTCATGTCACTTTATGCTTCAAATAATATTGTACCTTGAGGCCCCGGTAGTCCAGGAAGCCCTATTCCTGGTGGCCCTGTCAGACCTTTTTCACCTGATGGACCAGGTCTTCCTGGGATCCCTGGATCTCCCTTGTCACCTGTGCAGTTATATACAAAATGAGCCATGATTAATTCGTAGATGACATAGAATTCTAGTGGGAAGGAAGAAGTTGTAGAAATCTCATCACATGAATATGGGACAAGTTACCTTGGATGCCTGGAATACCAGGGGATCCAGGAAAGCCATCTGCGCCTGGGGCACCAGGCAGAGTGATAACACGGCCAGTTTCTCCTTTGGGTCCTTGTAATGTATAAAAAAAGGCATAGTATATTAGTAGACATATACAGTACAGGCATATAAGCTCGGATTTGTTACTTTTCTGAATAATCAGAGTATTTTATGATGCTTTACCAACATATATTTAATTAGTATATGAGGAACAGACCTCTGCCTTCCATGAGAAGAGTAATCTAGGTTGCATGGATTATCTGAAAGTATCTGCCAATGAACTCAATAGTATGTGCAGTACTTTTGAGTAGACTTGTACAAGAAGTCACTGAAATGATGTACATTTAAATCTTAAATATAAAATCCTAAACAGCATAATTCTACATTCTAAAAAGTAGGATTCATTATTCAATAATGAATAAGAATAAGAAATAAAGATGGATTATTTCTGATCCAATATGCAGTAAAACCCCGTTTTACAGAAGCCTCATTTTACAGAAATCCCATTTTACAGAAGTTTTTTTGTGCTGAAAACATGTCCCATTTTACAGAAAAAAACCGTTTTACAGAATGCAATTTCCCAGAGCGCATTGCACCTGGTGGGCTATAAAAGACCACCTGCAGCCATTCTGGTCCCTGTGGGTGGCAGTAAAGTGGTCTGGAGAGGAGTTAGAGTGTTTTTAATCTTTATTTTATTTTATGGGGGGGGGGTCAGGAACGTTCCCCCCAAAAAAACATTCTTATTGGAATGCTTCGTTTTACAGAAAAAACCCAAGTTAAGGGAAAAGCTACGGAACGGACTTTTTCTGTAAAATGGGGTTTTACTGTACATAGATTTGCATTTAGGCATACGGCTGTCTAAATCCAGTCAAAACCAAAATGCTTGCCTTTTTTTGTTCACTATATCTTCACTATTATGCTGTTTTGTATAGTATTAAATTTATCACAAGCTCTGTAATTAACTGCAACCAGCTATACTTAGCTTTCCACTCAACCCCCAATTCCATTCCCCCAAGTATTCTGAGATCACCTTGGCAGCTCCAATATCTTCCACTTCCTGTTTGTAAGGTGGAGTGGGAACTTTTGTTTTTACTCAACAGGAACAAGTACCCTATATACACCTGAACATAGTACACATCCAGTTTTGGTTTTCAATGGGGTTGCTTGTATCGTCAATGAAGAACAAACACTGTTTTCTTTTTATGGTCTTTCATATTCCCCAAAAGCCAGGGGACACTCAGGATGAAATATTACACCTGAGGAATCCTATTTTAACACCTGCAACTCCCTTTGTTTTACAACTTAAGACAGCACGAAGACTAACTGATTAAGCTTCTCTCACTTGGTTTTGGTAATGGGTTGTCTAAAAAAGAGATCTGTTATTTTGAAATCTACACATCATTTTTTTTTTTTTTTTGCTTTTTAAATTGGCTTTTCGGTCTCAAGAAAACCTTTTTACCATCACATTGCTGAGCTGTATGATAATTCACTGTCATCTGTAATTTAATTTTGTGTAGGTTTTTCACTGCAGAATTTTATCTTTCTACGTCTATAGTAAAAATCATTTAAAAAAGAAGAAACAATGCCTGCTGAATACTTATTAGCAATTATTACCTGGAAATCCTGGTGTCCCAGGGATCCCTGATACACCTTTCTCTCCTTTATCACCGAACGGCCCAGGTGGTCCAGCTCCAGGGAGACCAGGAAAGCCTTTTTCTCCACGTGGTCCTGGGAAACCATTTATTCCTGGTGGGCCACGTTCTCCTTTAAGACCATATGTTCCCTAATTTTAAGGAGACAAGAAAATAAATAGCCAAAATCCAGTTGCTCAGTTCTGCTTAAAGGGGTACGGTAGATCGGCTGGGGTGTCACAATAGCGGTGAGGAAAAAACACTCCCAAAGACAAGGTCGACGTATAGTGGGTTCCGTTTAATGCAGCATACGCATGCAAAAAACTGTATGGTCACTTGAAACTCTTGTGTCTCTTATTCAATTCATAAGCAGTACACTGTACAAATAAAGTATGAAGGTGGTGAAACCCCAAATTATATCGTCCGGAAAAGTGTCTTGCGTCTTTAAATGATACAAGACTTCTAAGCTGCGTCTTTGAATCAATGTAGACTACGAAATGGCGATGTCCTTCCGGTAACTGGACATTTCGTTGCACTTTATCAAGCGTCTACAACATAAAATATATCCAAATATAATACAATACAATATAAAGTAACCAATGGTTTATGTAAGATATATGTTGAGTTCGACGATATTGGCAGCCTAAAGCTATAGTTTATAATTTTAGCATAAAACTGTATACAAGTTAAGGACAAAGTAACTCATGCCTTAGTTTGCTACGTCTATGTTCAAAATGCATCTGTTTCTATTAATCTGAATATCATTCATCAATAATCAATAATCATTGGTAGTGCATAATACAACTGGGTCCATGACAGAGTGAACAACCATGTGAGTAACATCTAAAAAACATGTAAAAACTTGATGAAATACATACCTAGATGTGTATATATGTATATAGGTATATAAATCGCGCGTCTTGCACCTCCTAAAGTCTCATATCGTGTGCTCGCGTTAACTGTGTATGACCCTCTATTCTTTAAATAATCTTATTTACGCCCCCTCATATGTGATGACTCAGGCTAATTTCTAGCACCATGTGAGAAGAATATAGATACCGATTTCTAATCTGAGGTCGCTGCGCTAGTCTTTAAAGGGGACCTGTTGCTTGAGAGGAGCTATATCGAGCCTACTTTTATATGTGGTGGTTTAATATTCATAGAAATGATGACGGTTCCCACTCTGTGTTCAAGCCGTGTGGTATTAGCGTATTAAACCGATGGATATAGAAAGCTTCTCTTTGTAGTAAAACCTTTTCTATGTTTTGAATATGATATTTGTTGACAGTAATAGTTTCCAGTACAATAATCTTGAGATCTCCTAGTTTATGTTGTTTGTTAAGAAAGTGATTTACAAGAGGAGCAGTGGTGTTTCCAATCTCCTTTCGCGAACAGACATCTCCACCTCGAACAAGAGGCGATCGTCTCCCCCTGCAGGGCACCACATCTGCGGACACTGCAAATACTGTGCTCATATGATATGTTCGAAAACTGTTAAATTACCTTCGAGTAATTTCATATTGGAACTCACCTCATTCTCAAATTGCAATTCGAATAACATCATATATATGATAATCTGCCCTTGTCAGCTAGGTTATGTAGGACAATCAAGTCGTTCTTTGAAAATACGTTTAGGAGAACATCTCTCACGAATTAGAAACCGAAACACCACTGCTCCTCTTGTAAATCACTTTCTTAACAAACAACATAAACTAGGAGATCTCAAGATTATTGTACTGGAAACTATTACTGTCAACAAATATCATATTCAAAACATAGAAAAGGTTTTACTACAAAGAGAAGCTTTCTATATCCATCGGTTTAATACGCTAATACCACACGGCTTGAACACAGAGTGGGAACCGTCATCATTTCTATGAATATTAAACCACCACATATAAAAGTAGGCTCGATATAGCTCCTCTCAAGCAACAGGTCCCCTTTAAAGACTAGCGCAGCGACCTCAGATTAGAAATCGGTATCTATATTTTTCTCACATGGTGCTAGAAATTAGCCTGAGTCATCACATATGAGGGGGCGTAAATAAGATTATTTAAAGAATAGAGGGTCATACACAGTTAACGCGAGCACACGATATGAGACTTTAGGAGGTGCAAGACGCGCGATTTATATACCTATATACATATATACACATCTAGGTATGTATTTCATCAAGTTTTTACATGTTTTTTAGATGTTACTCACATGGTTGTTCACTCTGTCGTGGACCCAGTTGTATTATGCACTACCAATGATTATTGATTATTGATGAATGATATTCAGATTAATAGAAACAGATGCATTTTGAACATAGACGTAGCAAACTAAGGCATGAGTTACTTTGTCCTTAACTTGTATACAGTTTTATGCTAAAATTATAAACTATAGCTTTAGGCTGCCAATATCGTCGAACTCAACATATATCTTACATAAACCATTGGTTACTTTATATTGTATTGTATTATATTTGGATATATTTTATGTTGTAGACGCTTGATAAAGTGCAACGAAATGTCCAGTTACCGGAAGGACATCGCCATTTCGTAGTCTACATTGATTCAAAGACGCAGCTTAGAAGTCTTATATCATTTAAAGACGCAAGACACTTTTCAGGACGATATAATTTGGGGTTTCACCACCTTCATAGTTTATTTGTACAGTGTACTGCTTATGAATTGAATAAGAGACACAAGAGTTTCAAGTGACCATACAGTTTTTTGCATGCGTATGCTGCATTAAACGGAACCCACTATACGTCGACCTTGTCTTTGGGAGTGTTTTTTCCTCACCGCAGTTCTGCTTAAAGACATCTTCAGTGGCAGATTGCTCTTTTTTTTAACACCTTGCACAAAATGAGAAACAAATGAAATGTTTAATCAGTAGCAATCTGCCACCAAAGATGATATTGTTCATATTCCACATGAGGAATTTATCAAAAAGTATTTTGACCATTATTTCACCAACATTCACAAAGAGAAGCATTTATTTTACTGTGGTTCTCAAAAGCCAATCAATATTCTTCCATTAATTTAACTTTGAAAATCGACTGACCTTTATGCCAAATCAGATATATAGAGAAGGGACCCTGCAATCAAAATATGATTATACTCTAGGCATGTCATAATTTATTCAAGTTTCAAGTGATGTGGGATCACTTAAAATAGTTTGTATTATACTGGAGGCAATAAAAATAAACCAGTATGAGGAATGCAGCCATAATTAGTTTCTAAATCCTGTCTGAAGTATGTATTTACAACTATACCTCACTGAGAATCTATTAGAGTTAGTTACACTGATAGGTCTCAGTTCTGGCACAGTATCTGTTGAGTATTCTATATTTGTGAGAACATCACAAAATGTTGTACGTCACACTTCTTCTAGTCCCCAAGAGAAGAGTTCCAAGCAGTTGTCACTGTTGTCCTTATCAGTGTCACATCATCACCATCACCATCCTTTTTACTACCAGCTCTTTTTTTTAACTGAAATCCTGTTGCTCTAACTCAGGAGTTCCCAATCATTGGCCCATGGGCTGGCCCCGCCCCATGGCACCGTTTCATGTGGCTCCTGCTCCTGCACCCAGAAGTGGAAGCAGATGCATTTGCACATGCATGTGAGTGTCTTACGTCAGCCATAAAACGCACCTGTTCATGCATAAACGCACCCATGACTCTTGTAAACATGGAAGTGGCCGCATTTATGACAGCTGTAAATGCACCCACTTCTGTTTCTGGGGGTGTTGTCAGGCCCATGGCTGGAAAAGGTTGGGAACCCCTGCTTTAACTTCTGCCCTGAAAGGCTGTTGACATCATCAGACACAACAATTTCTCAGAAATTTTAAAAAAAATGTTATAATTCAGTGCTGAATTGGTAATGCTCATTTCTGGAAAGTAAAGACTTTCCCCTGTTTCATAGCTCCCAATGACCTCCTCATAAGGAAATCCTTCTCTTCAGTTGGAACACCTTCCGAACACTCTGGGTGAAGTTAAGGAAAAGCAGAGAAAGTAGTTTGGAAGATAGCTCAGGAATAAGTATTTCTTCCCCATTCAAACTTGCATCTGATAAAGTGGGTGTCAGTGAATGTTTATACAGTAGAACCCTGCATAGCAAAAAAAGCTCTGTTCCACAGAGCTCTTTGCTATGTACTTTTTTCCGCTATGCAAATCCAATGGGAGATCCCCTGCATAATGAAAAAAAGTTCATTATATGGGGTATCCGTTAACCGGGGTATACCCTGCTCAGTGGAAACCCCATATAACATTTTTTTTGTTATGCGGGGTATCACCTTTGCATAATGAATGCTTCGTTGTACAAGTTTTTCGTTAAACGGAGCATTCGTTATGCGGGGTTCCATTGTATGTCAAATAAAACCTGATACAAGGCTTTTTATCAAGATCGTATAAGCACTGTTTGCCTAAAATGTGAACAATCCTGGAGGTGGTTCTCTTTCAAAGAAGACGCAAACCCTAGAAATTCTTGTGTAATAATCCATCCCTCCTTCTGGAGAGTTTCCTCTTGTTGGATCCTGCCTGTTAACCAGAGGGAGGGTTTAAAACAAAAACAAAACCCTCGCTGCAACAAGATTCCAGCCAGTGAATGAGACATGTGACCTACAGTTTTGCCATCAAAACTGTGAGTCGGAACAGAGAATGTGAGGCACAAATATCAGAAGACACATTAATAATCTAAAATTAATGAAATGCCGTGAACAAAATAGACATCTACCTACCGATGCACCTTTCTCTCCTGGAATACCTGGCAGACCATCTCGACCTGGTCTTCCTTCTCTACCAGGAGCACCGGGAACTCCAGGGAAACCAGGAGTTCCCTTTTCACCCTTTAAATCTGAGTCAAAGAAGACATCTCCAGGTTCTCCTTTTGCTCCTGGGCTTCCCATCAATCCAGGAGGACCTGGAGGTCCCTGAAATTACATCCAGTTACAACACCATTAAATCCCTTAAATCTATCTGAAATTTTTAATTCAGATTTTTTTTTAAAAAGACTCAGGTTTTACTTTGGACTAGTCAAATCAAGAACTATTAGGATTGTACATATTCTAAATTTGTACAGCTCAGTTTTTAACTAATGGGAATTAATATACAGTATATCCAGTAACAGTCCAGAGACACTTGACTGTCACTCTTCAGTGAAAAGACAATATCCAGATGTAATGAGATCAAAAAATATTCAGGATGTATTCACTGCAGACTTACCCTAAAATACATGGAAGGGATCAATTATTTAATAATGACACATCTCATGAAAATCTCCCTCTATGTAGAAAGCTGTTGTATGAGAGAAAAGAAACTTTCCAAATGCAGGGAGTTTGAAGTTTAGAAGCACTTTCAAAAAAGTGTTCTTCATATGCAATCTTACGCTGGAATGATAATGTGAGGACCGTACCATATTATCTTTCCAAAACATTTTAATGAGCTGTAACAGGATAAATAAATATTATTTTCAACCCAATTTCCAAATGCTACACAAAAACATGCAGTTGGAGATTAGGTAACCATACAGGAAGATACTCATGATATTTACTTCCTGACAATGGTGATATTCCTTTAAATATGTTTGAAACAGGGCTCACTTTTTAAAAATGATTTTTTGCTAATTATTTTCTATTTGTAGCTTGCACCACAATTGTTCGAGCACAGATACCAGAACTGAGAACCCACTAGAAATCTTAGTTCTCTGAGTGATGAAGATGCAGAATGAAGGCTACATATCTAGTAACATAATACAAGATCTGCTTTGTTAAATATTAAAATAAGGTTTTGCAATCTTTTATTGCTACAAACTGTCTGATTACACAATATTTTAAAATGATTATGGAGCATAGTGTTTGGATCATTTCCTTACAAGTACTCCAGGGATGCCGTCATGGCCAGGAATGCCTCTATCACCTTTAGTACCTGGTGGTCCTGGAAAACCTTTTTAAAAAAGGAAATTAAATTATACTTACATATAATAAGCATTGCTCTCATATAATGGGGTACTCTACAGAGATTAATTTCAAAGATAAAAATATATATTAGCTTTAAAATATAATGATGGGAAAAGCATTTGAAAGTGTTTATTAGATACATTTAAATTTAATTTTAATGTACAGTTTTTGACAACTTTAAGAAACTTTATTTCTTTTAGTTTCTTGAGTTAACAGTCAAGTGCTGGTGAAGCAGTATCTTCTACCTAGATGAAAAGTGAGAATGAATAAGATAGAGCATTCCTGAAATGTCATAAGTGTGCTGACTGATGGTCGAATAAAGATACTGTATGTATGTATGTATGTATGTATGTATGTATGTATGTATGTATGTATGTATGTATGTATGTATGTATGTATGTAATGTCATAGGTAAAGGTTGACCTTGCTTGAAAGCCAGTCATATCCAACTCTATAGTTCAGTGTGTCAAGATTCCTTGTGGGATGATATCTTTTTATGCTAATTACCTGTTAGTTTAGTAGGATTTTAAGTAGAAATGCCAGCACTGCTTTTCTTTTCTTTGTGTTATTTCACTTAGCCTAAGTGAAGCCATTTTAAAAAGCACACTCCACCATTTTCCTAAGACAATGGAAAATCACCTCTTGTTCTTTTCTCAAGGTCGAGGTCTGGGAAGCAACCCAAGAGGTGGACTTTTCTCACGAGAAGAGATGCAATCTCTGATAGCCAGTCATCTGCTATCTTTGATCTACATAAGAAACTGTCACTTTGAGAAGTCAATTAGCACTTCACTAGGACAGTTTCCCATGGGGAAAAGGTATAAAAACCTACCCAATTTCTGAGGAAGAGGTTCACTTTTTAAATGCTTCAAACAAATAAGATAAAGTATTTTTTCACCCAGAGGATTACTGGTCTATGGAACTCCCTGCCAGAAGAAGTGGTGACAGCTGTCAGTTTTGACAGCTTTAAGAAAGGATTAGACAAGTTCATGGAGGACAAGGGTATCAATGGCTATAATCATGGATACCTAAGGACAACCTCCGATTATCTCTCAATGCCATTTCCAGGGAATCCTAAGCAGGTGAAGGCATCTGCTTTGGAATAATACCCTGAAGCAAATGGTGAGCCACTGTGTGAGACAGAAGGCTGGACTGGTTGGGCTCCCGTGGCCTGTTCCAGCAAGGCTGTTCTTATGACTCTTATCATTTGCCATCTTGATGGGCCTCGATCCGTATCATCTCATATGGGGCTGCTCAGACCACCGTACTTTATCTTAGGCAAGCATTAGTTAATTGATTTTTAATTTCTTTTCTTAGGGATGAAATGTCTTAGCTTTATTATAGATTAGTTAGTAGTTATTTTTCTTACTCTGCATTTATTGGACTCTGCTAATTTTCCAATAAACTTACAAAACGGACTTTGTTCGTCTGAGTGCACTCTTTTTGCTCCTTTTGCAACCTGGGGCAAATTGAGGGGGGGGGGACTTTAAATAATAAGGCCTTATTCCTGAGAGGATGACTGTGTCTATTTTTGGGTCACCTTTGTGGGGTCTGTTATCCAGAAGAAATAACTTGGCTCCGCAACTCCGGAATCAGCAAGTTTGCAGCTACAAAGAGGTAACAGAGGTTTCAACCCTCACGCACCAGTCTCACTGTCAAGGCCAGAAGTTTCCCAGAAGCAAGATAAGGGTGATTTTCATATGGGAAAGTGGTGTTTCCATCCCAGCGGTCTTTGCAACTTAATTTCCCCTGCGTAGTTAGTCCTGGATCACCATTTCTCTACGAATCCACGAGCCAGATTAGCTGGACCAAGTCTTTCTCCGCCTAGCCATAGAGGAAGCCACTCTTTCGGCCCGCTAGCCAATTTGGGGCTTCTGCCTGTGCCGCGGCTTGCGGAACCTCTAGCGGAGGGAAAGCGAGGCCTGCCGACAGGTGGGAAGTTGCTGATACAGTGCTCATTTCTGGTTATAGCCCAAAGCTCCAGCACTGTCTGCATCTGCAGACATTTCCGTGGACATGTGGCAGACATGTCTAGACCCTGGAGTGCACAGAACGCTGTTTACCTTCTCATCAAAATGCTACCTATTTATCTACTTGCAATTTCTTGCTTTCAAACTGCTAGGTTTGCAGGAGCTAGGACAAAGATGAGTGCAATCCATCTTGCAGCGCTTGGGTCTCGAACTGCTGACCTGCTGACCTTCCAGTCATCAAGTCCAGTGTCTTAACCACTAAGCCACTGCAGTCCCGATTGTAATGTCATAGCACTGATGTAAATGAATTACTAAGCTGGAAGGGGCCTGTGAGGCCATTGAGGCCAACCCCCTGCTCCATGCAGGAATCCAAATCAAACAGCAACGTCACTCTTTTATGAGGGCTGTGGTGGGAGCAGGTTCCAAAGATTTGAAGAGGGGGAAATGGCTGTCCAATTCTCTCTGAATGCTTCCAATGTTGGAGCACACGCTGCCTCCCAAGGTACAGTAATTGCTTCCACTGTCTTGCTCTAACAGTTAAGAGGTCTGTCTGGCTTCTTGAAACTTGAGCCCTTTATTACTTGTCCTGAATTCTAGGATTATCAAGAGCTAACAGTCAAGAACAGATCCTGCCTCTATGACTAACTTTCAAGTATTTGAAAAGTGTGATAATATCCCCTCTCAGCCTCCTTTTCTCAAGGCTACTCATGCCCAATTCTTTAGTTTTCCCTCATAGGGTTTGGTTTCCAGTCTGCTGATTTTTTTAAGCGAGTCAGAAGCACACAAAGGTGATTTCTGGGTTGAAATTATTTTTGCTGGAGGAACTCCGTGCAGGGGGCACCTGAGTGAGGCTCCTTTTTTGCAGCCACATCACAATAGTGGCTCATATTCAGCTTTGTGATCTACAACAATTCCTCCAAGATTCTTCTTCTTGTTAGTATTAGTGAGCCAAGTATTACCCATCTTGTAACTGTGTATTTCTCTTTCCCCCTAGGTATAGCATTTTGTAGATGAAGCCATTTGATAAATGTAGTAGTAAGGAATACAGTGCAAATCCTGAAGCAGCATTCCTTTCAACTCTAGTTAAATTCTTAACTTGTACTTTACCTGGTTCTCCTGTAAGCCCTTGGGGGCCTGGTGATCCAGGAAGACCAGACTGGCCACAGGTAAAACAGTTTTCACCCTTTTCACCTGTGTTAAGAAACAGATATTTTAAGGTTTCTGATCAAAACTCAGCACAAACCAAAATGTGATTTTTATATAAGACAGTCTAAAATCGGTATCTCAAGACATTGAACATTTTGTGAATTTCTGCAATCAGGAGTGGAAACCCATATCTGTGGTAGCAATGCAGCTATGTTTGCAAGTGTTCTTATGCCTCAAAAGCCATTTATAACATCTTTCAACAGATAGCAAACAAGCAAACTCCTTTTAACACCATCAACAAGCAGTGCAGTGTGTTGTTTCAGAGAAATATTTAGACCAGTTTGTCTCTGCTGGAAAAGTAGGAAACCCGTGAGAGGTCAAACAGCAACATCACTCTTTTATGACGGCTTTAGTAGGAGCAGTTTCCGAAGATTTGAAGAGGGATTGGTGGGACTATTCAAGCATAATAAGAATCTGGAATAGTTGGGGAGGCTATTCTGGGGTAGGGAAGTACTGAAGGGAGGATAGTAGTAACTTCTTTGGGGAATCAGGTGTGAACCTGAGTAGAAAAAGAGTCATGAAGGATCCTGGCTGAGATGGTCAATCTGTCACAGTAATAATAATTTCTTGTCAGAAATTATTCTGGTTGGTAAGGATTTTTGCTGGAAAAATCTGCTCACAGTATACGAGTGACTACTGTGTGTCTTATCGACCACCTTCCAAATGGTACCATGGCAACTTCTGTGATGGCCCCCTTTAAGCTAGAGATCTGTGGGGATCCTGTATCAGTTGGTGGGCTGTTGCTCTCAACCCCAGTAGTACCAGATCTGAAGCTCAATCATTGAATTGGGTGTCAAACAGCTTCAAGAGGAGGTATGAAGGGAGAAGTCCCCAGTGGGCACTGGGGTGGGGCTGTGAGGATGACTTCTGGAGGGTTGGCATTGGGCTTATATAAGACCCTGGAGGCAGCCAGGGGAGAGGAAGGAAGCTGAATTGAATGGAGGTTCCCTTTGGAGGAGTCAACAAGTGGATATCTTGATGAAGACAATGAGCTGGAATTCCTCTCACCAGTTGAATTGGTGTACCTGTTGAAGGATGACACCTAGACAGGGGTGGAGGTACAGTTTGGGGCTCCTGCAAAGCCTACAAATGCATTTCCATGGCTGAGCCCAACAAGGCCCCAAATTAGAAGATGGAGGAAGGAGCTCACTGGACAAAGAACAACATCAAAGGAAGATATCACTTGTCACTTGGAGGACTCTGAATAAGCTGAGGGTTGGAGTACCTAAATTTAAGACCAACATGTTCAAGTGGGGGATGTTCGCAGACAACACACCCATTGTGAATGTGGAGAGTTACAAAATCTGGCTCATTTACTGGTCTGCCGATTACTGCCAGAAACATGCATCAATGAGGACTTAAGTTTGGCCAACGACAGTCAAGAAAGTGGCTTCATTTTAGCAGTTCAGGTTTGATCAGGACAAGAAAGATGAAGAACAAGGCCGCTTTCAGGAGAGAGACAGTTCAGTGTGAAAACCTATGGCAACAGAGGGTCAAAGAAGTTACCTGGGACCTGGAGGCTGAGTGGGGGGCAACAAAGGAGGCAGAAGCAACTCTGGCAGTAGTGAGATTTGGAGTGAGCCATCCAGATGGCCCAGATGGCTGAACCCCTGCATTGCCCCCATAACACCAAACTGAAATAGTCTTGATCAGGATTGTATCCTACTAGGGTGAGAACATGGGGACAACTTGTGGGAAGGCTTTAATGGGACAGTGAGGAAACTGGGCTCTAACGGTTGCTGTATATAGTTCCTTGTTACAAAAAAACCCAATCCTCTTATTATTGGAAGAACGTGCTGTCTGTTTCCATTACATGGAGGCAGCTTGGCTACTTGGCTCCATTGAGTGAGGATGGTCTCACCCACCCCCCCTCGAACTTTAAATGTCAATTAACAATTGACAAATAACTGGTGCTTCAAGTTAAATTCTTAAGCAAAACAATAGTCAGCTGAGTTTTGGTCAATTCATTCAACTTTGTTGAACTCTCTTCTCTGGACATGAAGAAGAAGTGTTTGTCATGCCCTCTATGCAAAAATGAGAACAAGCTATTTCAACAGAAATTCAGTTTTTTGTTTGAAGGCAGGACTGCCTAATTCTATAATTGCTGAGGAATTCAAAATAATAAACTGAAGAGAAAGCAAATGTCACCTTTCTCGCCCCTTTCTCCTGAGAAGCCAGGCTGGCCAGGAAGACCTGGAGAGCCATGATCACCAGGTGGGCCAGGCAGACAGTCCAGAATTCCATCTGCAATTCAAAAGAAAAGGAGACAAGAAAGCAATATTTCTAAGGTTACATCCGAATCCTTTAAAAAGCAGTGTCAGAGTGTAATAAGTAGGTGGTAAATAAGAACTGTGGTAGCTTAGTAGTTAAGATGCTGAACTTGATGACTGGAAGGTTGACAGGACAGCAGTTCAACACTCAAGTGCTGCATGACAGAGTGAACTCCCAACTCTGTCCCAACTCCTGCCAACCTAGCAGTTCAAAAGCAAGAAGTTGCAAGTAGATCAATAGGTACCACTTTGGTTGGAAAGGTAACACCAATCTGTGTGCTCTGGTATCTAGTCATGCCTGCCACATGAACATGGAGATGCCAGACAGTGCTGGCTCTTGAGCTGTAAATGGAGTTGAGCACTGAACTCTAGAGTCAGATATGACTGACTTTCGAGCAAGGCCAAGATAAGACCCATGCAAAAGTGCTATTTCTATACTGTATGTCTAAGGTTGATCCATGCAGTGTCATCACTGCAATCCCCTGGGAGCTACAGAATGGTACCTACATGAGAAGATGAAGGGTATAAAATGAAATTAGCTTTATTTTGCACAAGCTTTAACCCAGTTTTTCAATAGTATGTAAAGCAAACCCATGCCAAATAATATGTGTTAATCTTTATCTTGCTATAAGATTTGGTTTTAATGCAACAGACTAAGGGTGCAACTATATTGGAAAGCTGAATTGGAGTGATTTGCTTTTGCTGTGGTTTGATTTGCAGTGCTCACAAAAAGGTTGAAGCATCACCTACAGACACACCCCTTCTCTTTACAAGAATGTATCACAACTAACTACATATGAAAAAGCTCATTTGAGCTTGAGAAAGCAGGAATCCGCATTGGCAGGGGTGGGAGATGGACCACTACCCACTGAAATGAAGAGAATGATAACACTGCCACACTAAGAGTATTTCCATGAAATCAGTTTTCTATTCAGTAAGTACTCACCCTATCTGGACTTTGTATGCATGTACAGGTGAAACTCGGAAAATTAGAATATCATGCAAATGTTCACTCAGTTCAGTAAAGCAACTTAAAAGGTAAAACAAATATATGAGATAGACTCATTGCATGCAAAGCGAGATAGTTCAAGCCTTACTTTGTTATAATATTGATGCTTATGGCTTACAGCTTATGAAAACCCCAACCCCCCAATCTCATGTACCCCATAATCATCACATAATCTCATGTACACTGTACACCATGATCATCACAATTATGACGAATTAAGGCATGGCAAATCTCACTTTGCATGTAGTGAATCTATTTCATAGATTTGTTTCACCTTTTAAGTGAAATGAGGGAACATTTGCACGATATTTTAATTTTCCGAGTTTCACCTGTATGAATGTATGTTTGGGTATGAGTATACTCATTTCTAATATCACAGCTCTGTAGATTGAGCAGTGGGGAAAAAGAAATTAGAAAATAAACCTGATGCTCAGGTTGACAGTGGGAAGCAAGTTATAAAAGTATTAAGGGAATTTAGTTAGGCCCTCCTGTTCACAGGTCATCAGTTACAATACTGAATATTTGTATCTGCCTGTGTCTTTTGTGTATTTCTGGGGCTTTCTCTCCAGGTTGTAAAGACAATCTCCTTGGTGTAACATTTGCTGGATCCCATCTGTCAATCAGGTAAAAGTGATTCCTGAATCTAAAAAATTCCACATCCAAAACACAAAAACAAGAAAAAAATGTACAGTCATTTATTATTGAAGTCCAGTAAATGGTTTTGTCTGGAAAGTTCACAGTAAAAGTTAAAAGTATAAAACATTTTTTTACTGACTTAGGCTATCTGAACTTATCAGGATACCTTGACAAGAAATTTTCACTTAAAAACAAATTCATTTGACTCACACTAGAAATGTAAGTTTCTTTTCAACATTGTGTCCATAGTTTTTTGGAATACTGGAAAGGTTATTCTTTAGGGTGAATATTGACTTGCCTGTTCCAGGTGGGCCTGGAGGCCCCGGTAAACCTTGAGGCCCTGGAAATCCTTTTGGCCCAGATAGAGAAAGTCCAGATGGACCCTGGTCACCCTTTTCTCCTCTCTCGCCAGGAAAACCAGGTGCTCCTGTTATCCCTGGACTGGGTCTCCCTTGATTATAACACAGTGAAATAAATGTCAGTGACAAGCAACAAGAAAATGACATCGTTTTTTATCATGACAATGATGACAATTGGTGCCTGCATTGAATCCTGAGGTGGACAACCTTCAGCAGTTTCAGGGCTGCATACATCCATCCTTGGACTTTGCAGGGCTATACTCACTCCAACAACAACAACAACAACAACAACGTGTCGTCATTTTTATTCTTTCTTAAAGGAAATATTTTTCAGGATTTTCTAGGTATAGACTACTCAGTAGTAGTTTACCAATACATTTTATGGGAGTGCTCTGGAACTGTGTAGCTGGCTCTTCTCAAAAGAGGCACAGTGGGGAATCAAACTCCAACCTCTGGACTCACTGACTTATTCAGCCAACACCCATTTCCTTGATGGTCCAAATCTTTTCTTATGGAAATATTGTTTAACTGAGCAATCCTTCTTGTGCCCTCTAATGGACAGATCTTTCAAAGTAGAATTTAGGGACTTTTGAAACCCCTAGAAATGCTGAAAGTGCCTCAAAATATGGCAGAATTCTTCTCTCCAATTTCCAAAGGGCACAAGGTGATTTTTTGGGGTATATTTTTAAAAATTAAAACTGTGGGGTATATGGTGAGCCACATCAGGGCATTTTTGGGACTACATGTGACCCAGTTCCATATCATGGTAATCTGTCAGAGAGACCATATTACAGAAATGTAGTAATCTAGTGAAAGTATTTGGTGACCGTCTATATTCAGTGGTGGCATCAGCAGGTTCGCACCAGTTCACCAGAACCGGTAGCAGAAATTCTGACTGGCCTCGCACATTCAAGTTTTGAAATAAAGTAGTCCTAATTTGGGTGCAATGCAGGGCTTCCCCCTGGCCATGCCCGCCATACCACACCCACAGTGTGGTAGTAATTTTTTTTGGAGCCCACCACTGACTATATTGATATACTACAGTGATGGTTAACATTGGCACTCCAGGTGTTCTTGGACTTCATTTACCAGAAGCCTAAGTCAGTGCTCCTTCTGATCAGGACTTCTGGGAATTGAAGTTCAAAAACACCTGGAGTGCTGAGGTTAGCCATCACTGTATACTATCTTGCTTGAAATCATTTGCAGCCTCCAAGAGCTTTAATCCAAGGTAATAATAATGCACCAATTTGTTTTCATGACTAATTCATGATTAATTCTTAGATGGAAATCTGATATCAAAGTGAAGAAGCACAATGGATCATCTTTATTACCATGCTGTATCAGCAAACAAACAAACTATCCCACATATTTTTCCTTACTTTTATAAACATAAAAATCCATTATATCTGGATTACGTTTCTTGGAATGGTATGGAAAGATGGTGAACATTGTACAAAATGTGCATAATCATTAATCAGATTTCAATAATGACAAAAATAGAAAAGTATAATAGAAAATTAAAAACTGTTGTATTAGCTGCCTTGAGTGGGGATGTATTGTTCCCTAGAGGGGCAGGATACAAGTGTAAAAATTCATTCATTTTGGTAAATGTTTGATTAATGCATTGTTCCTTAATAGCTGTCAGTGAAAGAAATAAAATTTATTTTTAGAATTTGATCAGAAAACCAAAACATAATTTACAGGACTGTTGATTTAGCTGCAGCAATAATACGTCAGATAACATTTCACAACATGACTGATCATTTTCATGTCAGAGATTACTCGGGGTTGAAAGGCTATTTGCAGGGGATGCCCAAATGAGGCTCCTTTCATGTCCCCCATCATACAGCTTTCAAAACTACTGTTATAGTATAAAATTAAATACTTGTAATATTACATCTAGGTTGTGCAGAATTTGAATTCACATGATTAGATAAACTATGTGAGAGCATGTAACTGCTTCAGAAGATCTGTGTACTTGACATGTGTTCATTGCACTAAAATTGAAATTATCTGTTTTATTGTTGCAATTTTGACTTTTTAAATATTGTAATATTTCTATGTCTGTCATTATTAATTTAGCTTCAAGATAAGATTGCTGGATAATTCAGTGTTTTAGGTATCTAGCTACAAAGCCAAAGGTTGTGAGTTTGATTCCCCATTGTGTTGGACTAAATGATCCACAGGGTCCCTTCCAACAATGTAGTTTGAAGATAAAGATGATGACAACAACAATGATTTCTATATTAAACTAGCATATTTTGCCCGGCGGTGCCGGGCTTTTTAAAATTGTATTGGATAGTAAAGGGTTTTGGTTTTTTTTCTTGTACAAATGGTGCTGGGCTGTTTTAAATAGTGTTGAAAGGTTTTGTGGTTTTGTGGATTTGAGGCGCTGCATCCGCCTGCGGCGGACTTGTGCTCCCAGTGTGTGTTTTATTTTTATTTTTTGTGCTCTGGCTTCCTTAGTGCTGGGCTCTTTAAATTGGTTTTTGAAGGTTTTTGTTTTTTGTTTATGCAAATTTTATTTTAATGTTTTTATTTTAAATTTTTTTATTTAAAATTTAAATTTGGTTTATGCAAATTTTATTTTAATTTATTTGAATTAAATTATTTTTAAAAATTTAAATTTTTTTTTTAAATCTTCATTTTTATTTTTATGCATTTTTTATTTTTTTGTTTTGGTTTTTGGGTTTTTTGAGTGAAAAGTGATTTCTGGGGTTTTTTGGTATTTTTTGAGATTAGTGTGAATATTTTTGAATTTTTGGCTAACTTATTTGATTTGTTTGGGAATTAATCTTTTATTTTGAAATATTTTTGAATGTTTTTTCTCTTGTGGCCTCTGGGTGGGGGTGGTGCTTCCGGTAAGTGTTTCCTTTCTTTGCTCATTTGAGTTCCAGTGGTCATGAAGTCAAGACGTCTGTTGGTAGGCTCTCTGGTTTTTTTTTTTGGGGGTGTGTGTGTGTGTGTGTGTGTGGGTGGTTTGGATTTTTTTGGGGGGTTCTGTGTGTTTTTTATTGTTTGTTTTTGGCTGTGTTTGTGTTTTCTTTTTGGATTTTTGAGTGTTTTTGATTTGTTTTTTGGGGTTAACTTTTTCAGTGGCTTTCTTTCCCGCGGGCCATGCTGGCTGGCCCATTGGAAGGAAGGGCACTGGCGGGGGGGGGGATTTCTTTGCTTTCTTCTCCACGGCCCATGTTGGCTGGCCCGTGGGGAAGAAGGGCAGCGGCGGTGGGCGTTTTTTTTACTTTTATTTTTTGCACACCGGCCGCCTCAGCGTTCTGTGCGCTAATGGCGCACAGGATGCTGGGGCTTGTAGTTTTGCCTGCGCGTGTTTGCTTACTTTAGCGGTTTGTTTCCTGCGGCTTTTTTTGATTGGCCGCAGCGCGTTTTGGAACATTCCTTTTGCTGTGCCGCTCAGCCTGATTGGCTCTGGCGCGGCGCAAGGAATGTTGGGAATTGAAGTTCCCTTTTTTTGTTTGCGACTGGGGGGCTCCTGCCCCCGGGTCGAAAATTTCAACCCAACAGTTACCTGCGAACTGGGTTCAGGCGAGTGAACGGAGGCCCATTACGGGCTAGTGGGGCCTGGTGCAACATCCTTTGTCACATTCCAACGGTTAACGCATTTTATAGGTATAGATATCTTTGCACCATATGTGACTTGAAGTCAGCAAATGCCCCATCCAGAATTTTAGGATGATGCTTCCCTGCATGGACTGTGTGTTCCAAATGTGCAGTACTTATTTACTCTCTCTTTTTTAATTTTATCCTCTTGTTAAACGGCACATCTTAAGACCTATACACTAGCCGATCAACCAAATACATATACGAACTCACCTGGAGGACCTGTTGGTCCTTGTAGTCCTGGAAAACCTTAAAAAAGAATCATAGTGAATTATCTCAAAATGAAATAAAGCCATTGATGAGGTAAACCTAAATATTCTCAAAAACAAAAGATTAAGTTTTTTCTGTGCAATTGTTTTTTTATCAAGTGGACCCCCCCAATGAACAAATGCCCTATAATTTACAATATTATCAGGAAATGTATTAAAACGAGTTAAATACGCAAATAAGGGTGTGTCTTGACTGTTGAAACAATCAGGTTTCCAAAAAGAAAGTTTTGAAGTGATAGCTGTGTTAGTTTGTGCAGGAGTTAGTCTATAAGGTGGCAGAATGTTTTTTTGTGTGTTTTTTGTTGTTGTTTTGTTTTGCTTACTCTCTGATAGGTTTCTAATAGGTTTTTTAAAAAAACTTGGGCCAAGGCCCTATGATACTTGTGTTGGTTTGTGCATCCTTTGTGAAACCTTGTTCGAACAGGGTTTATTTTAACACTGGAGTTGACACAACCAGAAGTATCTTGATTTCCTCCTTTCCTTCCAGTCCCCCTAAGTCCCCCTCTTGTTTTACTTATCCCTACCACCTGTTAGACACCTGGCCACCATTTTGAAAATGTGTATGTGGGGATTTGCTGCCACCTCTTCTGCCTCTGCTGCAGAGCTGTTTGTATGTTGCTGCACTACCTTTAGCTACAGGACCTGTAAACCACTGCTCTGTGCCTACTAGCTGCTACAATTTTTTTTGTCTTTAAAATTATATTTCAATCTTATAACACTGCAATGATTCTTTGGCATGACAGCAAACAAACTACTGAACTGTTACAGTGTTGTAACTGTAAGGATCAAGAGGGAGAAAGCATTTTTGGCTGTGGGGAATCCTGCAAACTTTACAGGGCAAGACGTAGGCACACAGAAGAATACAGAAGTTCAGGAATGAGTGAAAAATAAATGAGCTTTGACAGGTAGTTTAAAACAACCCCCATTTCAGCAGGTTAACGTGTGCCTCCGCTGTGTGCTGTGTATTCCTTGGTCTCTGAATTGATTTTAAACTGGCAAAATCGACACAAATGTAATACTTTTTTTGCTAAACAAGATGTACTCTAATTGAAATAAAGGAATAAATAATTAGCAACATTTACCTTTTTGACCTGGTTCACCTTTTGGTCCTGAGAATCCTGGAGGGCCTCGCTCTCCCTTTTCACCAAACACCTCCTCTTCCCCTGTAGTTATAACCTATTTAATAGGGTAAAAAGCAAAATGCAGAGTATTTCAAAATGCAATAGTTTTCAGTTTTACATAGTCCCAGATTACATCCACATGTAGGCAGTATACCCAAGTCTTTGTAGTCATTTCTACCTCTGGTGCTTCTAGGTTGAAAGGATTAGCCAGTGATAAATCTCTGTTGCCAGTGATAAATCTCCGTTGCCAGGGAGGCTCCTTTCATGTGTGAATGTGGAGAGGTACAAACTATCTCTCATACGATACAATGTGCACAATTTCCCTCCATGTGCAGCAAGGAGGACCTTATGGTGGCAAGAAGAAATGCTGTTGAAGTGGCCCACTACTGGGCAGATGTCATCTAGCCCTTTAAAATTCTATTTTGTTTTACATGTGTTAATTTTAGCTTTGTACGTTATTATATGCTGGTGGTGCATTTAACACGAATAAAGAAAACCTAAACTTTATTGACTTAGCCATGCAAGATTTGCAGACATGACTGGCAAGTTTAAAATAGCAAGGACTTGTTTCCAGTATAATCTGAAAAAATGTTATATTTCTAAATGACGCTAACTGAAAATAATCCTCAGAAGTATAGTGTTTGTAGTGCTGGACTCAGGAGAACGTATTTATTTAGAACATTTATATCCTGCCCAACTGGTCAAACACTACTCTGGGCAACTTACTAGGATTAAGTAAGTCTCCCCAGTTGGCCATGGACCACACTGGGTGACCTTGGAATAACCACATTGTCTTAGCATGATCTACCTCTTCTTTTGTGAGGACAAAGGGTGAGGAGAAGAGCCAAAAACATCACCTTGCACTCAAGAGAAGCTAAGCAGGATACACACATCACTAGTAATGATGAAGAATAAAGATCACTTTCATATGGAAAGAACTACCATCTCGGACCTGAGAGAACTGCTGCCAGTCATAAGAACATAAGAACAGCCTTGCTGGAACAGGCCACAGAAGCCCATCCAGTCCAACATTCTGTCTCACACAGTGACTCACCATTTGCTTCAGGGTATTATTCACAAGCAGATGCCTTCACCTGCTTAGGATTCCCTGGAAAAGGCATTGAGAGATATCCTGCCTATCTCTCCAACCCAGAGGTTGTCCTTAGGTATCCATAATTATAGCCATTGATACCCTTGTCCTCCATGAACTTGTCTAATCTTTTCTTAAAGCTGTCAAGACTGACAGCTGTCACCACTTCTTCTGGCAGGGAGTTCCATAGACCAGTGATCCTCTGGGAGAAAAAGTACTTTCTCTTATTTGTTTGAGAACTAGTACCCAAAGGTTTCATGGAGTGCCCCCTAGTTCTAGTGTTATGCAATAGGGAAAACAGTTTTTCCATATCTACTTTGTCCACACCGTGCACGATTTTATAAACTTCAATCAGGTCACCTCTTAGACACCGTCGTTCAAGAATGAAAAGGCCCAACCGTTGCAGCCTCAGATGGCAAGGAAGGTGTTCCAGTCCCCTAATCATTTTGGTTGCCCTCCTCTGCACTTTTTCCAACTCCATAATATCCTTCTGGAGGTATGGCGACCAGAACTGTACACAGCATTCCAGATGGGGCCTCACCATAGATTTATAAAGAAGCAAAATGACACTTGCTGACTTATTTTCTATACCCTTCCTAATGATCCCTAGCATTGAGTTTGCTTTTTTCACTGCTGAGGCACACTGGGTTTGTCGCAGAGAGTTCGGAACACATCAGTTTATAAATGTAATGGGTTTTTTTTGCCCCAACATGCATCACTCTGCACTTACTAATATTGAAGTTCATTTGCCACTTTTTTGCCCACTCCCCCAGTGTCAAGAGATCCCTATGGAGCTTCTCACAATCTCTCACAGTTTTCACTACCATGTATAATTTAGTGTCATCAGCAAATTTGCCTACCTTGCTATTTACTCCTACTTCTAGATCATTTATGAAGAGGTTGAAAAGCTGGGGTCCCAGTACTGAACCTTGGGGGACCCCACTCTTTACTTCCCTCCATTTGGAGAAGTATTCATTTAGTGCTACCCTCTGTTTCCTGTCCCTTAGCCAGTTGCTGATCCAGGACAAGACCTGTCCCTTTATTCCATGACTTGTAAGTTTATTCAAGATCCTTTGGTGCGGGACCTTGTCAAAAGCCTTCTGAAAGTCCAGATAAACAATGTCAACTGGATCCCCCTTATCCACATGCTTGTTGACACTCTCAAAAAATTCCAACAGATTAGTGAGGCATGATTTGCCCTTGCCTTCCATAGAATAGATAATGCTAGCCCATGAGGATAAATAGCCTGGCATAATCTAGTTTTCTGTGTTCCCTTTACTGCATTTAGAATGCATTCCACCTAAAATAAAAACAATTCACTTACTATTCCCGGAAGTCCTTGTAGACCTGGTGCACCTTTGTCTCCCTAAAAGGAAGAAGCAATTGGCTTTTAAAGTTACTTGTATCACATACTAAACCACTGTTATTCCAGATTTGCTCATCTGCAGTATTAAACAATCCTGGTAAATTAAAAACCTCTCCTGCCAAAAGTGCTCCAAAGTCTTCAGTCTTATTTTTGTTGCCATTGGACAACAGCAGAAAGAGAATTATGAAGTCATATTTTGGTGTATGAAAACCAAGACACAGGACACAGCCTCGGGCTGGGTTAACTCAGGTTTATTGCATCGTGGACAGAGGGAACATGAGGTAATGGCGGATCGATAGCTCTTTATATACTGCAGTAATACATTTGAACGTGGTGCCATGGTAGCCCATTGGCTACTGCCTGCGTGACGTCATTGCGAGTCACGCCCTTCTTGTCCAGGTGTAGGTGGTGGCGGGAAAGCTTCCCGCGCTGTTGCCTTTGATGAGTTCGGACCAAGAGAGCTTGGACGCTCGCTGCTGCCAGCTGGTGGTCATTGGCTCGCGTCCTCTTACAGGGTTTATATGATACAGCTGTAGGTTACATTGTTGCTATAGGCAAGGTTACATTGTAATCCAAGTGGAAGGTAAAACCATTAGAACACAACACCCCTCCCCCCTAGGATGAGACGAAGTCTCTCAGCCAAGATGGCTTATTTCGAACACGCTGGGGCCTCGGTGCGGGCTGCCCTGCTCCGGGTTTGCTACCTTCACTCTGTCCCCTGTCTTCCTGTCCTGAAATTGGAGAGGGAGACTTGTTAGTTACTTGCCGCGGTTCTGCGGCTTCTTGGGGAGGTGAACGCTGGGCTGTGGTTGAACCGGGGGCACTGGGGACTAACGAAAATCCCCTCTTCTCGCTTGGATGGGTGGGGGAACACTCCCAAACCCCCCCCCGGCTCGGTAACTGAAAATCAAAATCGGGGGCAGCAGTCGCAAACTCATCTGTCGCAGACTCATCTCCCTCTTCCCCGGTCCCTGACAGAACTGCCGTATCAAAAGGATATGAGTCCGACTGCTTCCCCCCCCTTGTTTGGGACTGATGCCCCTCGTTGTCTCCCCCTTGGGCTAAACGGGTGGAGGAGGACCCTAACGCTGAGGCGTTTTTCGCGCCGTCCGTGGACTGCTTCTCGGGAACGCGGCTGCGGAGTTGATCGGCATGCCGTCTCCAGAGCAGGCCGGCGCCCGTTTCTACCCTATAAGACACCGGTCCCGTCTGTTCTACGATCCTTCCTGGCACCCAGGCCGGCCCCCCGCTAGTATAATTCCTGCAATGTACCAGATCGCCGGCTGCAAAACTTTTCGATACTGCTAGCTCCACGTTCCTGCCTTTGTCCTCGACCCTCGTCGGGTCTAGCCTGGTCAGAAGTGTGGTCAGCTTCCTCTTCATCAACAATTCTGCCGGTGAGTATCCTGACGCTAAGGGGGTCACCCTATACGCTAGTAGGAACTGACAAATTTGGTGATTTAGGTCCCCGGGGCCCATGCGCCGCAACGCATCCTTTGTCGTGCGCACCAACCGTTCCACTTGGCCATTCGTGGCCGGGTGAAACGGCGCGGACGTAACGTGCCGAATGGCATTAGCCTCGGTGAATGCCCTGAACTCCGTGGACGTGAAACAACTGGCGTTATCGCTGATCAAAGTGTCGGGTAAACCGAACGTGGAAAAAATTCTCCTTAACTGATTTATCGTAGTGGTGGAGGACGTGCTCCTGACCGGAATCACCTCCAGCCACTTGGAGTACGCATCCACCACTAGAAGAAAAAGGGTTCCTCGAAACGGGCCAGCAAAGTCAATGTGCACTCTGGACCATGGCCCCCTTGCTGTGTCCCATTCCCTGTGCGGCAGTCGGGTCGCCTCCGGTCGGGAGGCCTGGCAGGCTTCACAGGTGCCGACCATGTACTCTATATCAGTGTCCAACTGGGGCCACCAAAAGTAGCTCCGGGCCAGCGCCTTGGAGCGGACGATGCCCGGGTGGCTGACGTGCAGCAGCTTGAGCACCCTCGATCGCAGGGATGTGGGGACCACCACCCTTTGACCCCACAACAGGCATCCCCTTTCTAGGGACAACTCAATCTTCTTCCTAAAGAATGGGTCGAATTCTGGACCCGGGGAAGACGCCGGCCACCCCTTCTGTACCCACGAGCTCACTTTCTCCAGCGTTTTATCTTTTCCTGTCGCCCTGGCGATGTCGGCCGGTACTATCGGGGGTTCCTCTAACACCTCTATCAGCAATACCTGACGGTCCTTCTCTATCCCTGCCTGTTGGCTGCCCGTCAATGGTAGAGGAGACCTCGAGAGCGCATCTGCGTGACTGATCTCCTTTCCTGGCCGGTATTCCAACTCATGTTGGTAAGCGTTAAGGAAAATAGCCCACCTCAGCATTCTCGGGGACAGGATCTGTGGCGTGGGCTTATTTGCAGTAAAGATTCCTAGCAGGGGTTTGTGATCAGTCACGATCGTAAACGGGCGACCATACAGAAAGTCGTGAAATTTTTTTGTGCCCGCTACTATCGCTAATGCCTCCCTGTCGGTTTGTGCGTAATTCCGCTCCGCCTGGGACAGGGACCTTGAATAAAAAGCTACCGGGGCTTCCCTCCCGTCTTTCAATACGTGGCAAAGCACCGCCCCCACCCCCACCGGGGATGCATCGCAAACTAGGACCACTGGCCGTTTGGGATCAAAATGGGTTAGGATTGCTTCGGACGTTAGGAGTTGCTTCAACTCTTTAAAAGCCTTCTCCTGCTCATCCCCCCACAGCCATGCCTCCTCTTTTTTAAGCAGCCGATGGAGCGGTTCGGCCACGGACGCCTTCCGAGGAAGGAAAGTGTGGTAAAAATTTAAGAGCCCCAGGAATGACTGTAGCTCGGTTTTGGATGTGGGGCGGGGAGCCTTCTTGATTGCGGCTACTTTTGATTGGGAGGGCTTAATTCCCTCGGGTGTGACACGGAACCCTAGAAATTCAACCTCCGTTTCGAAAAAAACACATTTGTCTTTCCTGAGCCGCAGCCCCGCCTTCTCGAATACCGTCAGCACCTTATCCAATCTCTGGGCCAGTTCGGCCTCACTCCCCCCTGTTATCAATACGTCATCAAAATAAGGCAACACCCCCTCCAAACCCTTCAGGAGGCGTTCCACAAGCGATTGGAAAAGACCGGGTGCCGAGTTCACGCCGAACTGTAACCGCGACACCTGGAACGCCCCTTTATGTGTGACTATTGTTTGGGCCGCCGCCGTGGCGGGGGTAACGGGAAGTTGCTGATAGGCCTGTGCTAAGTCGAGTTTAGCGAAACATTTGCCCCCATTTAGTCTGGCCAGAAGGTGGCTGACCACGGGCACCGGATATGCATTAGGGCGGATGGCCTTGTTAATTGTACACTTATAATCAGCGCAAATGCGCACCTCCCCGTTAGCCTTTAGCGCAGTTACGATTGGAGTTTCCCACTCCGCGGAATCAACAGGAATCAGAATCCCCTGGCCCACCAGCTTGTCCAGTTCCGCCTCTATTTTGTCCTTGAGTGCGAACGGCACCCTTCGTGGCTTGAGTCTTATCGGGCGGACCTCCGGGTCCAGGTCGAACGCTACGGGGGGTCCCTTGAACTTTCCAAGTCCTTTTTTAAAAACGGCGGGGTGCGCGTCACACACCGCTTGTATCGGATCCGCGCCCACGGCATGCACCCCCCCTATGAACAAACCCAAGGGCTGAAACCACTGCGTCCCGAGGAGGCTACAATTCCCCCCTTTGAGAACGACTAAAGGGAGTTCTGCAGAATGTCTTTTATAATGAACCCGAAATTTCCCGACCCCCAGCACTGGAATGCTGTTCCCTTGCACGTCTCGTAACGTGGACCTCAGAGTCTTAAGTTTGGGCCGCGCTTGGGGTTCGATCTTCAAGAACTCTTTCTGGGGAATTATGGAATAATAGGACCCCGAGTCAATCTCCATCCTAACAGGGGCCCCTTGTACTATTACCTCAACGAAGTAATGGTTTTGTCCCGCGGACACGCTGAACACGGGGGCGTCGTCCTCACTGCCGTCCGAGACGCGACCCACGCCGTCCTGCTACCTCGTGGTTCGGGCGCCATCTTGGGGTCTCGCTGGACGGTCCGGTCTGGCCGAACGGTCTTTCGACTGCCTCCGGCCCTCTTTCCGATTTCTGCATGCCCTGGCGATGTGCCCGCGCCGGCCACAGCTGTAACATTCGGCTTTCCTGAAGGGGCACTTCGCACGCTCGTGGGCCGCCCCACAACCATCGCAGCGGCGCCCCCCTTTCCGGACCTTCTGTACCTCTTCGCCGTCGCTGCCATCTGTAGAGGATCTCGAGGTTCGTCGGGTCGTGTGCACCGGCTGTCCTGACTTGCTGCGCACCGAGCTTTCCGCTTTGCTGGCCCTCGGACGCCACTCACGCCACTCGTGTATTTCGTCCACTCCCGCATTCGTGGACTCCGCGGATTCCGCGGTCTCTACGACCTCGGCCAGCGTGGGTGGCGGCTCCCTGTTCATCAGGCTGCGCTGCACTTCCTTGTCCTTCAGGCCACACAGCACGACGTCCCTCATGATCATCTCCAGGTTGTCCCACTTGCAGGGGACGGCGGCTACCCTCAGGGCCTCCACGAAAGCCTCTACCGACTCGTCCGGCGCTTGGACTCGCCTCCAAAACGCACTCCTAGCGGGAAACATTGCCTTCGAGGGTTGGAAACGCTCACGCAGCAACTTCAGTATGTCGTCGGTTTTGAAATCATCCAACGTCTTCGGTTCGATCATGCCCACCAGCGTCCGCTTGGTCTCTACTCCCAGCATTCGGGTGAGGATGGCCCTCTTCCTTTCCTCGTCGTCTTTGACTTTGAGTTCCACCAATGCCGCCTTGAAATCCATGTTAAAGATGGTCCAGTCTTGCGGCTTGGTAATATTGAACCCGCTCTGTGTCCTGGCACCTTGGGAATCCATCATCCCACCTTCGTCGCCAATTTGGTGTATGAAAACCAAGACACAGGACACAGCCTCGGGCTGGGTTAACTCAGGTTTATTGCATCGTGGACAGAGGGAACATGAGGTAATGGCGGATCGATAGCTCTTTATATACTGCAGTAATACATTTGAACGTGGTGCCATGGTAGCCCATTGGCTACTGCCTGCGTGACGTCATTGCGAGTCACGCCCTTCTTGTCCAGGTGTAGGTGGTGGCGGGAAAGCTTCCCGCGCTGTTGCCTTTGATGAGTTCGGACCAAGAGAGCTTGGACGCTCGCTGCTGCCAGCTGGTGGTCATTGGCTCGCGTCCTCTTACAGGGTTTATATGATACAGCTGTAGGTTACATTGTTGCTATAGGCAAGGTTACATTGTAATCCAAGTGGAAGGTAAAACCATTAGAACACAACACATATAAAATGTAGTAGTATTTAGTAGCTATTAGGCAAACTGCTGTGTTCATCAGGACTTCTAAACCAAATTGAGACACTCTACTGAGCTTCTGTGTACTGCCCATGGGACTGGCAGTAATGACTAAAATTCACTTTGAATAAGTTAGAATGGTTTCAAAGAATGATCCTCTTAAAGTAACAATGACAACTGAGAAAAGTCCCACAACTTTAGCTAGAGTAGATGTCATCTAGCAGGTTTCAGAGCCTAACGGCTTTTTAAACATAAAAAGCACAAGTTAAAAAGAAAGACAGTTTTTAAAATGTTCAATGTGCTCAACAGAGTTTTCATGATCAGTATATTATATTCTGCAAGGCAAAGAAATATTTACAGTACAGCTGGCTCAGCTCTCCTGTTCTCATGTCAAACTGAATAACAGAATAGCATGATTCCATGATTTTATCAAGATATGAGTCCACCTAACAGTACTTAACACTGATTTTGAAAATATAATTAATACAGTATCTTCATCTTCAAGTGCTGTATCCGATTCCAAAAATTAGTTATTATCATGGCAATAAACAATGAAGATTGTCCTGAGAACTATATAATGCAGTGGCCTTACATTGGCTTTCTACATCGCAGTGTGACCCCCATACCACTGATCTAGTTCCGTGGTTCTGAGCCCTTTTGACACACAAAGACCTCATTGACCCCAGGCAAGTATGGATGAAGCTACTGCCTTCCAGCAAGATGAATTCAAGTGGGATTTAATCCATTTGGGGAACATCACCCTTCCCTGTGGACTTCCCTGTGGACTTTTCCACCCAAGGTTGTTAGTCCTCAGGGTTGTCAGGTTAGTTAACCACCACCTGAAGATCAGTGGTGAGTCACTGGCAGTATTGTCTACTCTATTACCATAGCAGGATAAGCTAGCAAGACACACATAATTAATATACATTATATTAATATAATGTACAAATGCAATAATAAAATGCCTTGTTCAGAAAGGACTGAATTATATTCTCTCACATTGAAAAAGAGTCATCAAGCCAATGTTTGATAGTAGTCTGCTCAGGCCTCCCCTCAAACTGAAACCATCCTTCCCTTTAAAAATTGACCAGCAAGATGTAGCAGCACCCAAAGCACCATTTTGTGGAGGGGCTCCTGTACCTCTCCCTTCCTATGGTAACCTGATAGCCACCACCCTCAGATTTTAATTTGAGCCAGATATCTTCTCGGAGATAATTTTCATAAACCCATGAGTCCTTTATGTACGTTTCAGTCTAACTGAGCTTTGCTGGCATCTCTTAGTAGTTAAAGGCACATTTTCAAACACCGTATGTCTCCTTACCTTTGGGCCATTTGGACCAGGCAATCCTGGAAATCCTGCTGGGCCTGTTTCTCCCTGCATTTACCACAGGGAAAAAAAACCACTATGTTGGACAAAAATATATTGCAAACGAGAATTCCCCTACTATTTTCACTTTCCAAAACAAGATTAAAAGTCCTGTGAAAAGATATTTTTTAAATTTTTATTATTAATTTTTATCAAGTTTTAAAAGTGTATAAATGAAACCAAACAAGCAAAATATAGAATGTCGCACAACATACAATGTATAACATAACAAAAAAAAAACCAAACATAAAAAGCAAAACAGTTTTACCTCTGATATAATGGCTATTTCTTCTGTTTCTAAATACGTATCTATTATATCTTTCTTATATTTTAGTAAATATATTCTCATATGTATGCCTATATCTACACACACACACACAAACACACACACACATTATACCCAAATAGCTATAACACCTTCACATTGTTTCTAAAAATAATTTCTAACATAAACTCATATCATCCTGTGATATTTACAAAGCCCTGGAGGTTGCGGTTTTGTCATGGCACTACATTACTGCTTCCTGAAAATCATTTGATCTGGTCCTGGCTTGTCTCCTTTAGATTTAACCAATGTATAATCCACAAAAGGTTTCCATATTTCCCAAAAATTGTTTCCCTTAATTATACCCTTTTTTGATTCAATTCCCATGTAAGCTTATCATTCAACGCAATTTCCTACATTTCTCTATACCATTCTTCCATTTTTAACATAGAGTCATATTTTTATCATAACGACACACAGAATGAAAAAAGAAAGCTTATAAATGTGTCCCTTGATATCAAAGTTAGGAGCAACAAGCTTTTAGAATATCAATTTAAAAACTTCTCATTATGATGCCTTCTCACTTCCCTTCTTCCATTATTCAACAGGAATTTACAAAGTTCAAAAAATATATATAAACACAATTACTGTACTTGGTAAAAATAATTAAAAATGAAAATAAAGCACAAATAGTTATTCTTCTTAACAAAGAATGTTAATAAAGGCAGGTTTTATCAGGGGCATGTTTCTGTGTTTTTGGACTACAGATTCCATAATCCCCTAGGGAGCATTGCAACTGGCAGGTGCCTGGTTGGTTTTTTTTCTGGCTATGGTGCATGGACAATTTTGGTGCTGTAATTCAAAAACACACATGAGCACAACTCTAGAATCTATCTTAAGAAACAGCAAAAATAAAACAAAGGTAACGTGAAGAAGAGTTCTATTTCTTACAGTCTTAAACGCACCCTGAAATTTTTTTCTTGCCCTTCCAAGTTTGGGAACCATTTTTTTAGTAGTACATAAAACCAACAAAATATGTGAGGCAGAATAAAATACATACAGTTCTTCCCGTCTCACCATCCGCTCCATCTTTTCCAGGTCTTCCCTGTAATGTGAACAGTTTTGCTTTCTCATGACAAAGTAAGGATAATATGATGGAACAAGTGTTATAAGCAATCTTCCAATCAGTCTACTAAGCTTTACACCCTTAAAAATTAAATACCTGAAATCCTCTTCAATAGCTACACAAAAGGCATAACCTTTGAAAATGAAGTTTCTGAAGTTAAGACATTTCTGTATACATGAACTGTCACATGTTGAGTCATGCAATTCAGTACAGTGGTACCTCGCTTTGCAAATTTAATGCGTTCCCTGGGACGTTTCGTATTATAAAAAACATAATGCGGAACACATAGTATTACCAGAAGTGGCCACTAGAGGCCACTGTGTACCATGTAATTTATAGGGAAACTTACTTCGTATTGCAAAAAAAATTCAACAAGCAAGGCATCATTTTAAATGGATTTTCATTTATAAAGCAAAAGTTACATTAAACAAAGCATTTGTAAAGTGAGGTACCACTGTATATAACTGATAACAGCTACAGATTTTTCTTAACATGAGGCAATTCCCTTCCAAATGTTACATCATTTTCATTATGGCAGCATAATTAGGCAAGGGAATTTTGGCCAATAGGTTTTACAACATATGCCCAGTTCCCGGGGAGCAGGGGGAGCACTATTGCAATCTGATAGCTAAAAGCTGTGAATTTTCTTTTCCAATCTATTCGGCGATATGCAGTCCCCCCCCCCCCCCCAAGAAAGACAATACGTCATTTTGATAAGAAAGCAATTCCACTCATGAAATTTGCTGCAGTGCAAATGCTACTTTATGAAATATTTACTTTTACATCTCATTGGTATTAATACTATGTTTGGTAACAACTCTAAATAGTTGGGTTAAAAAAAGCGTAAAACCCATGCATACATACCCATGTCCCAGGTTTTCCAGGTTCACCTTTCTCTCCTTTGATACTTAGTCCAGGTGCTCCCTTTAAATATACAATTTATATGTACTGTAATGCCTTTAATATCTTCTGTGAATTAAACTTCTGATTCTAAGACATTACTCAACATTCTATCTAAGGAGCTGTAGGATATGATGGAAACTTTCCCATGCTAGCATAACATCAGATATACAGGTGAAACTCGGAAAATTATAATATCGTGCAAATGTTCATTCATTTCACTTAAAAGGTGAAACAAATATATGAGATAAACTCACTACATGCAAAGCGAGATATGTCATGCCTTAATTCGTTATAATTGTGATGATCATGGCATACAGCGTACATGAGATTATGTGATGACTCTGGGGTACATGAGATTGGGGGGGTTGGGGTTTTCATAAACTGTAAGCCATAAGCATCAATATTATAACAAAGTAAGGCTTGATCTATCTCGCTTTGCATGTAATGAGTCTATCTCATATATTGGTCTCACCTTTTAAGTTGCATTATTGAACTGAATGAATATTTGCACGATATTCTAATTTTCCAAGTTTCACCTGTACTTCTGCTATGACAGATAATCAGGTTTGCTGTGCTGAGGCTTCTCAAACTTTAGTCTCCTTCAACATTGTTCAAGCTGAGAGTTGTCCCTGGAGAAATGAGGAAGAATAAGAATTCCTGACACTTTGGCCAGTACCTTGACACCTGGCAACCCTACAAATATACTAATAATTGGTGTGCCAGTGAAAATATCCCTACTGATGTTTTGTACATGACATAGTACACACACACTATCTTATAATCATGAAGACAGTACCACACCATTGCTGAAAGCATAATTTTACCACTGTCCAGTTCAAAGAATCCCTCCGTCACCCAATAAAACTTTACGGAGGAAGTTGTCCTTCTCTTTCCCTGCTAGGTAAGGTCAGGAGGTGGGAAGGAATGGTAAAGGCTAAACCTTTTACCTTAAGAGGCTGAGGGATAGGGGACTGCCATCTATACCTGGTGGGCTAGATCCAGCCAATGGAGTGGAAATGTTTACTGTAAAATTTGTTCATTTTATTTTCCAGGTTTTATTTCCCCCCACTTTTCAAATATCAGGAAGATAAATCTAGTCAAGGTAGCAATCTAAAACTAAGGTTTCAGTTATAGAGCCATGTAACTGGGAATAAGTGTCACTAATCTTATGAAGTTTACTTTGCAGTGGACAAGTATAGGATCCCTCAATATATATATAGATATCATCACTTTTTAATCAAAAGGACAGAGATTGGAAAGTTATGGGCTATGCTGGGAAAAGTTGCTTTTCCAAACGCTGCAAAATACCAATCAAATGTATACTTACTGGGGTTCCGGGATCACCCCTTTCACCAGTATCACCCTATTGAAATATGAGAGAAAATCCACAGCAGATTAACATAGAAAAGCATTCATTAAATTTTCAAAATACAATACTCTCTTCCATTCCAAACATAACAATTTCCCCAAGGCACTTCAACACTACACAAAAGTAAATGTCCGAAATTTAATGTAGATGAAATTATTTTTTGCTCAGTGGAGATTATAATCTCTGAACAGGCAATTTCTTACTTATATTGGCAGCATATTGAGTTTGCTGAGCAACTAAACTGCAAAAGTGCACTCTGATCTCTTCCTGTGATGCAGCTGAGGGGAAGAGACCACTTTCCCCATTTTGCAATGGCATATGCAGGGATTTTGCAAGGGATCAGGTACTGGGATCCATTCATGAACCCTAAATTGCACTAAGGACTGCCTTTGTACATCTTGTTCTGGCTTTACTCCTTTCCCTTTCAAAAATACATAGTGTAGAAATTCTCCCCATAGTTCTCTAAAATCATTTTTTTTCGCTAACCCTTTTTTACTTTTATCTCACATGTTAGTAAAGGTAAAGGTTTCCCTTGCTCGAAAGCCAGTCATATCCGACTCTAGGGTGCAGTGCTCATCTCTGTTTCAAAGCCAAAGAGCCAGCGCTGTCTGCTTCTGCAGACATTTCCGTGGCCATGTGGCAGGCTATTACCTTCCCACCGAAGTGGTCCCTATTTATCTACTTGCAATTTCTTGCTTTCGAACTGCTAGGTTGGCAGGAGCTGTGACAAAGACGGGAGCTCATTCCATCCATGTTAATTTATCATTTATACCTATATTCCATATCTCTTTGTACCAATCATCCAGTTCAAATTCCCAATCTACTTTCCATTTTTAAACCATGTTCAATCTCAATGCTGTAACAAATATAATCATTATCTCTTTCTTTTTCCATTCTATCTGCATATTTCCAAAATTCATTAATAGATTTATTTGAGGACAAATCTCCAACTTCATGGGCAATGTTCAATTAATTTCCATAAAAAAACATTCCATATTTTCTTCACATTCTCACATTCACACTATAAATGAAAATATGTTCCAACTTCTTTTTTTTTACATATCCCACAGTCTTTTGAATATTTTGTATAATAATGTAAGTGTACTGGAGTCATGTATCATCTCCAATTGTTTTATAGCAATTCTCCTTAATTGTAAATGACAAAATTTTCATAATTCTTTGCTTCCATATTTGCCCCATTCATTTCCTAACCTATTCTTAAAGCTTGTTGTTCAACTTCTTATTCCATTAATATTTTATATATTTTAATTATTAATCCCTTTGTTGTTATTTCATTCTGTTCCATCTGTATTATCAATTCTTCAAACTTGGTTAATTTTCTACAACCACTATGATGTTTGAACCAATATTTAGTCCATTCTTCCAACAGTACTATGCTGAACCAAGATATTTTAACTTTCTCATTTTTTTATGTGTTCCCTATGGGACACTTTGCTTAGCCAATCATTCAATCTTATTACCCCAACACTTTCTAACTCTTTTATTAGTTGATCCTTTTTCTCTGGAAATTTCTCTAGATCTATTTTTCAAGCCAGTGGTAATATTTTTGAGCTAACTACTTTTTTTATTTTTAAACCAAATATGAAGACCATTACTACAAAAGGGTTTTATTGGTTTCTTACCTTCCTGTTTAACACACACACACCCATTCACATGATTTGATATCTCACCAGATCAAGTAATTTGCTATTATTATATTAAAAACATATTTTATAAAAAAATATCGAGATTTCTAAACCTCCTTCTTTCTGAGATACATACCAGTTTTTAATTTATTCTCAGTCTTTTATCTCCAGTGCAAAAATTATTTATTATCATTTGCCATTGTTTTAATTCCCCTTCGGTTAATTTTATTTGTAACATAAACAATTTTTTAGGTAATATCTTCATTTTACATAACACTATCTTCTATTTTTATATCTTTCCAAAGTTTCCTTTATTTATTCTTTCACCTTGTTAAAATTCATTATTTTTAAATCCTACGCACTAAGGATTTCCCATACAGTACTGCACCTAGCAGCATTATTTCACACTATAATGGTCACTTGCTCTTAAGGAGGCTATGTGGCTCCTGTGAAGAAAACAGGCAATCAAGGAAAAAACTGCCAATGAACAAGAATTCCAGAAAGAAAAGAGAAATGAAAGAAAAATTAGCACATTGGCAGAATTGAGAATGTTCATTCATAATTATATTCTCTAATTAATCCTCAATGATAGGTAACTGATTTTGGAAACAATTCCATAAATATAACAAGTCAAAAATACATAAGCTTACTCTCTCTCCCCGTATGATTGTTGTCCCTTTTTCTTGATGTTGTGAAGCTGCTCCTTGGGGACCAGGAGGGCCCATGACACCCCGTTCACCCTATGGTTGCCCCAAACAAACAAAAAGACAAACAAACAAACAAATGAGCAAGAAGCATCAAAAATCTACATAGCTCAAAAAAGGAGGAAATATACAAATCACTGAAGATCTTCATTCATTTAAGAAATTGTTTTCTTTTAAAATTCATTATCACCAAGCAAATTTGGAGACAATAATTTTGCTTTTGTCCGAACCAATACTTCCAACATATAACAAAAGCCTAATCTTTTAGAATAAAAGCAACGAGTCATGCAACAAGAGTAGATATAGATCAAGAGAAACAAACAAAGCAAAAAACATTATTTTTGTTTCTTTCTGTAGATATATAGAAGTGTTCCTGAAACGAATCCTCTGCCTTAGGAAAAACATAGATAGGGAAAAGAGCTACAAGAATGACTTAGGTTGTTTTAAAGTCAGAGAACATGCACATACAAATGTATCCAATCCCTGCAAATATAATGTTTTCTTGCGAATTTGAAATAAGCATTTTAAATATATATACAGTATTCTAAAAATATACATGGAAGAAAAAGAGATTACAGGATTATTAATTCAGTTCTCATAATGCAGAATACCAAAATCTGGGAAGAAATTTGGTAGAAACAAATATAAATAAAATTATTTTATTTTATTATTTTATTATAAAATTACTAGGGAAGAAAGCCCATTGGCGTAAATGCATACAGACATAACCTGGATCAAGCACTGAGAGTCTCAGAACATGAAATGGTAGAACAAGATGTCTACTAGTTTAAATTAAACCAGGGGTTTTCAACCTACGGCCCGTGACACCATCTCATGTGTCCCTCCCCCCCCCCCCCCCACACTGCCTCCACCACACCTGGAAGTGCCATGTGTGGCAGGCAGGGCAAAATGGCTGTCCAGACCCTGAAGCTGTCTGAGGGAGCGTGACCCAGCCCTCAGCTTGAAAAGGTTGAGAACCCCTGAATTAAACATTCCAATACTCAGTCTAGGTAACATCAGCATAAATGTATGCAAAAGGATTTTGCACTGTACATTAATGCAAAAATAATGCTGAAATTCTTAAAACATAGAAGTGAAGTGGGACAAAAGTATTGGACTATAATAATAATAATTTCATGTCAGAAATTATTCTGGGTTGAAAGGATTTTTGCTAGAGAAACTCTGCTCAGTGGACACCTGAACATGGCTCCTTTCATGTCCCCAATAACTTTTCCCACCGAAGTGGTCCCTATTTATCGACTTGCAATTTCTTGCTTTCGATCTGCTAGGTTGGCAGGAGCTGGGACAGAGACACGTTCTCAATTCGTCATGCAGTACCCGGGTCTTGAACTGCCAAATTGCTGACCTTCCAGCTAACAAGGCGAATTTTTTAACCACTGAGCCCCTGCAGCCCCTACGTATTGAACTGAAACCTATGGACATTCAAGTGGAATTCATTGGTTCAATCAATTTTTAAATTAAGGTCCACATAAGCAGCTTCTCTCTAAAGAGAGCCTAGTGTCATTATTGTGAAATTGGATTATGGAGCATAATCTATAGAAAATAACATAGAAAACCTACAAACAAGGCTTCCCCACACTCACCTAACCGGAAGAAGTGTCACAATCTGAATTTTGTATAAATAAAGTATTATATGAGCATGGGTATATGAATTGGAATCCTATGAAATATAATTATACTGTGGAAGTTTGACCAATAATGATCTTACTTCGGGGCATACCTGTCAACCGCGGCTCCAGAAAATACGGGAGCTGCGCAGAACGGTTCTGCACAGGTCGCCTTCTACGCAACCTGCGCAGAATGGTTCTGCGCAGATCGCCTTCTATGCATGTGTAGAAGGCTTTTACGCTTGCGTAGAACCCTTCTACTCATGCGTAGAAGGCTTCTACGATCCCCTTCTGCGCAGATCGCCTTCTACGCATGCGTAGAAGGGTTCTACGCAAGCGTAAAAGCCTTCTACGCATGCATAGAAGGTGATCTGCGCAGAAGGGATGCGCAGTACCTCTTTTTCCCCCGCTGCCAATTCCAGGGTTTTGGCAACTGTGGGCGGGAAATGGTGCAAATCGGCGCCGAAAATCGAGAAATCCCGGCCAATCCGGGAAGGTTGACAGATATGTAACTTTGACAATAGAAAAGAAGAAAGCAAAAAAGTAAAAGTTTAAGTAGCAATATATTGAATGTCCATTAGAGGCCATTGCAGAGTAATACATGAATCGTATTACAGTAAAACCTCGCATAAAGAGTGCCTCACTTAGAGACTAACTCGCTTAAAGAGTAGAATTTTCTCTGAATGGTCGCCTCGCCTAACAACTAAAACCAACCAAAAACTCACTTAACAACTAAATCAGGGTTCGCAATCCCTACGCCAGAAGTAACAATTGGTCACTTACAATGGCGTTTTGCTTAAAAAGCAAACTCACTTAAAGAGCAATCCTGTGGAATGCATTATGCTCTTTAAGCGGAGTACCACGGTATCTGTTATCTATGTGAATTGCAGAGCTGATGGATAAATCAATTGAGTCTGCAGCTGTAGCAACTCCCATAGAGAATACATGGTACAGTATTTGCTACCAAAATAGACACAATGAGAAATTGTATTGTCTGCTAGCTTAGGATACAAAAAGGGGAAATGTTTTGGTTTCTCTAATCAGTAAGTTGTCTGCTCCTGAAGCAGTCTGTGACATTTTGCATTAGCCTTCTACTATTGGAATCTGCCCAGTTAGAAACAAAATATAAACAATAGATAAGGATATATAAACATCCGTGCCTTTATATTCTGGTGTATTATAAGCAAACTGCCAGCCAGAACAGAATCAGCAAAGCCAGCTGAGCCTCAACAGAGCCAAGTCAAGCCAAGATGCATGGGAGAATAATGAAATATCATCAGTTGACAGCAGCACAGACACAACACAAAAAACCATGGATCTTCTTCTATGGATTTAAACTGGCAGATGGCTGGTTGAGCATGTATGCATCCAAGAATGCTAAAAGACTAAGAAATCTATTTTTACCTTATATTTTTTTACTTTTTTTTACAATCTGTGCTTGTTAAAGCTACCAGCTCTTGTGTTTTTGGATTCAATTGAGATTTAAGCTCTTGTCTGTAACTTTTAAACTTATAAGCCAGGGATTCTCAACATGTGGCCTGTGGGCTGAATGCGGCCCACAGCACCATTTCATATGGCCCTCACCACCCCAGGAAGTGTCATGTGGTGGAAGAAGGGCAAAATGGCCATCCGGTCCCCCAAAGCTGTCTGAGGGAGCATAACCTGGCCCCTGGCTTAAAAAGGTTGACAATTCCTGTTATAAGCTAATAACTGAAAAGTTTATTTGACCTAAGTATTTCATACCTGTCAACCATGGCTCCGGACAATCCGGGACCTGTGCAGAACGGTTCTGCACAGGTCGTTTTTTATGCATGCGTAAAAGCCTTCTATGCATGCGTAAAAGTGACTTGCGCAGAACCGTTCTGTGCAGCTCGCTTCTACGCATACATAGAAGGTTTTTACGCATGTGTAGAAGGCTTCTACGATCCCCTTCTGCACAGAAGCCTTCTACGCATGCGCAGAAGGGTTCTATGCAAGCGTAGAAGGGTTCTACGCATGCGTAAAAGCCTTCTACGCATGCGTAGAAGTGAGCTGCGCAGAAGGGATGTGCAGTAACGCCTTCCCCCCCACTGCCAAATCCCGGGGTTTTGGCAGCTCCGGGCGGGAAATGGCGAAAATCGGTGCCGAAAAACGGGAAATCCCAGCCAATCCGGGAAGGTTGACAGGTATGAAGTATTTGCTTATAACATAAATTCAGGCTTGATATATTTTTAAGTATACGTACCTACAGTTTGCTAATAGTTGTAAGAAAGGTACTTTGAAGACACATGCTTTGTACTTCTCAAAAGTTACATATATTCAGTGGTGGGCATCAGCAGGTTCACACCAGTTTGCCAGAACCGGTAGCAGAAATTCTGGCTGGCCCCGCCCATCCATGTTTTGAAATAAAGTAGTCCTAATTCGGATGCAATTCAAGGCTTTCTCCCTGGCCACGCCCACCATACCAACCACACCCACAGTGCGGTAGTAAATTTTTTGGAGCCCACCACTGCTCCACAATTCTGAAGTAGTTTTATACTTATGGGACTTGAAAGCAATGTAAATGAATACAGCTTGTAGAGTCAGACAAGCGATTTTTCTGGACCCATTTTTTTCTCAGTTTACTTCACCATGAGTGAAAAATAGTAATTTATTCTTATTTTCTGAAAAGAGGTACATCAGATTGGGAAATTACATTCCTGGTAAGCTGTCCAGGAGAACAGACTGATTACTGCATCTTAACATCCTGGTAAGCCAGGCAGGAGCAAGTAAATGAATTATACCTGGATGCAGTCATGATTAGTTAATTCATACTGGTATTTAATATTTTCATGAATAAATGCTAGCTGTGATGGACTACTAAAGATTTAAGCTACCAAGGGGTTTTATATACTGTAGTTTTGTAATGATCTGAGGGTAATGTTTGTTTATGTCATGTTTGATCTTGACATTAGCATACCTGTCAACCCGCGGCTCTGGAAAAACGGGACCTGTGCACATCGCTTGTGCGCAGGTCGCGTTCCATGCATGCGTGGAAAGGTTTTACCCCTTCCACGCATGCGCGGAAGGGGTAAAACCTTTCCGCGCATGCGCGGAAAGCGTTTCCCCCGCTGCCAAATTACGGGTTTTTGGCAGCGGGGGCCGGGTTATGACGTCAATCGACGTCAAGGCCAAATCGGGAAGGTTGACAGGTATGCATTAGTTTTATATCCTGCTGCATATTTTACTCCTTACAGCTTTCCATTAAGATTACTGAACCATCAGTACAAGAGAATAGTTTCAGCCTTGCATTAGCCATGTCTACAACATGAGCTAGCCAACCATGGCTGCTTTTTAATTAATTTATAGTTTCAGACAATGCTAAACACAAATGAAAGTCACTCTGCTACGAATACCATGGCCTGCTACCTGGAAACAGGATACAATCTTTTATTCTTTCATGGGAGATGGAAAGTTTAATAAAATAGAATACAAACCTTTGGGAGCCTCAGAATAGCAATTGGGAGCATAAATAATCAGAAATTGCAACCAGATTCCTGCTAGCAACCTGATCCTACTACATGTGATCTGATGGAGATTTTTGACTGCTAAAGGCTCTTCACCTCTCCCACTGGTCCCAAGGCTCTAAACGGCTTGCGAAAGGCCAAAGGAAGACTCAGGCATCCTTGAAATCAAAAATGGCAGGGTAGGAGGCTTTCTATTGGTTTAAATTAAATATTTCCTTTACCCAACCTGCATTACAATAGTATAAATTTACACAACAGTAGGAAAATTTAAAAATTTGAAAATTTAAAAATATTGCTTCATAAGATACACAAGTGAAGCAATATTCAGTTCCAGGCTTTGGAGTGCATATATTATTTTAAAGTATCCTGAATAAAAATAGAACAATTGTATGGTCCAAGCGGCTGACTGATGAGCTGTATTTTTCTCTATGTGTCTAGTAGAACTGTTGCTGAACTCCTGACGTGTTATTGAACAAATAAATGAAACGAAAACTGCATTTCTTCCTCTTCTTATCATTTCCTTTTTTTTTAAAGTCACTATTTCAGAATGTATTAAACATAAGATTTTTTTCAGAAAGAGAACAGACTAGACAAATTGTCAGGGACTCAAATAAAAGTATAGGATGTTACAACATAATACAACAGTTTAGAGCCCTGGTGGCTAACCTTGGCACTCTGGCTGTTCTGGAACTTCAATTCCCAGAAGCCCAAGTCAGCACTCCTGCTGGTCAGGTCTTCTGGGAATTGAAGTTCCAGAACATCTGGAGTGCCAAGCTTAGCCATCACTGAGGGACCAATGAAGTTGGAACACCTCCAAAAACGAAGATTAAATATGTTTATTCAATTCTATAAAAAACTCTACATATAAAAATACAATTGATGGATTAATTGAATTTTTACATAGAACAAATCTAACTTATCTTACAGCAGAAGATATGGACAGAAGAAGTTATGGACAGACTCAAACACTTGTAGTTATAGAGGAATTGCAGAAAAAAGCCTCATGTATGAACAGCATAATATTATAAGATCTTTTAATGAAACTTGTATTTCCTATGTACTTTCTAGTTCATTGAGGAAATAAATAATATGAGAGAAGATAACACCCTTAAATTTGGAAGTTAGCAAAAATTATCATTATCGATGAAATAAAAAAAGACTTAATAAATCCTGAATCTTATTGACATTTAACACTACTTATTCTAGATTTAATAATGTGATGAATTTATCTTGTGAGAAAATTGAATGAAAGTACAGGAGGAGAGCCAGAATGGTTTTTAAAAGTTGTTTGAGAATTGTATGTTTGGGGTGATTCATGCAACTGAAGGAACTTAGCATAGAGGAAGCTCACTTACCTTATCACCTTTTGGTCCTTCGAAACTTAGTCCCATGTGACCCTGATGATGCATAGAAAACACATTTTATAATGGAGAATATACCTAGACAATAAATTCTTTAAAAAAAAACCATGGCCTTTAGTACCCTTCTGAATCTGTCAAAAGACCTATGTGGTCTAGTATCCTATATCCTTGGGGTGTTCTAGATGCCCATGAAATGTCCACAAGAAGAACATAAATGAAATTGTTTATAGTATCACTGCCCTCTCGGAGTGCTCCTTCCAGTCCTAGAGGGAATGTATTGCTGCCCCCTCACCAAGGCGACTCCGGGTGGCTCACAAATATAAACATCACCTAACAATAAGACAACAAACTCAGACTTTAAAAACCATTAAAACCATTAAAATATCCTTCCAAACCACAAATTAAAATTGAACTAAAAGCCCGGACAGCCCACATATAAGCCAGCGAGGGGAAGCTACTGCACCGGCAGCACCCCATACCTTCTGCGCAAGCCAGGTTTTCAGATCTTTCCTGAAGGTCAGCAGCTCTGCCTGGAGATGCAGCTCGATTGGCAGGAGGTTCTATAGAGTCAGAGCAGATGCCAAGAAGGCCCTCCTTCTAGTGCTAGAGAGGCGAGCACAAATAAGGAGCCTCTTCAGTCTGTCTGGTGGGACGGGCAGATGTCCTTGAGGTGATGCGGTCTCTTAAGTACCTTGGCCCACTACCATGTAGGGCAGGGGTGCCCAAATTATGGCCCGGGGCCGGATCCAGCCCCTGACACAAATCCATCTGCCCTGCCCCACCCTCATCACTCCCAGAAGTGGAAGTAAAATGTGCCCATATGGGCGTGTTTTACTTCTGCTTCTGGGAACTATGAGGGTGGGCCGGACCAGATGAATTGGCATCGGGGGCCGGATCTGGTCCCCGGGCTGTAGATTGGGCACCCCTGAGCCACGTGACTGGCCTGTGGCTTGAAAAGTTTGGGCACCCCTAATGTAGGGTTTTAAAGGTCATCACCAGCACCTTGAATTGCACCCGGAAGCACACTGGAAGTCAATGCAGCTCCTGCAACAGGGGTGAGGCATGGGCATAACACCCACACCCTATCACCATGCAGGCAGCTGCATTTTGAACCAGTTGAAGTCTCTGAATGGTCATCAAGGGTAGCCCCATGTAGAGCGCATTGCAGTAATCTAGTCTGGAGGTGACCAGAGCATATGTAACTATAAGCAAGGAGTCTCGGTCTAGGAGCAGATGTAATTGGTGAATAATGCGAAGTTGTGCGAAAGCCCTCCTGGCCGCGACTGCCACCTGCTCATTGATCAGGAGTCATGAGTCCAGGAGGCCTCCCAAATTACGCACCGGGTCTGTCTAAAGCAAAAGAGACCCATCCACTACGAAAGATGGTAACTCCCGGGATAACCCAGGGGCCCTGACCCACAGCCACTCAGTATTGCCAGGATTCAGTTGTAGCCTGTTGTCCCCCATCCAGACTCTTACAGCCTCCAGACACCTGGATAGGACTTCAACTGCATTGCTTGGATCAACACAGGCTGAGATGTATAATTGAGTATCATGTGCATATTGATGATACTTCACCCTGTGGGGACGGATGATCTCCCCCAGAGGTTTCAACATTGTTGAATGAAAACAGCCTTACCTTCTGACCTGGGGGACCTGGTAGTCCAGGAGAACCCTGTAAGAAAAAGCATTATGTTGATATGGGTTGATATATTTGGTTCAGGCATGTCCCTTCTTTAATATAAGGTAGCTTTATAGATAGGTTTGAATAGTTCAATAGTTTAGGTATTTATTTATTTATTTATTTATTTATTTTTCATGCTTATATACCGCCCACTCAGGTACAACCCAACTCAAGGCAGTTGGATGGACAGACGTCCTTAGGGCGATGCGGTCTCTAAGATACCCTGGCCCACTACCATGTAGGGCTGTAAAGGTCAAAACCAGGACCTTGAATTGCACCCGGAGACAAATTGGTAACCAGTGCAGCCCCCGAAGCAGTGGTGAGGCATGGGCAAAGCGTCCACACCCCATCACCACCCGGGCCATGGCATTCTGGACCAGCTGCAGCCGCCGAATGGTCATCAAGGGCAGCTCCATGTAGAGCGCATTACAGTAGTCTAGTCTGGAGGTCACCAGAGCGTGAGTGACCTTGAGCAAAGAGTCCCGGTCCAGGAGCGGGCGCAACTGGTGAATCACCCGAAGTTGGGCGAAGGCCCTCCTGGCCACAGCCGCCACCTGTTCTTCTAGCAGCAGCCATGAATCCAGGAGGACCCCCAAGTTGCGCACCGGGTTGGTCTGGGGCAAAACAGCCCCATCCAAAACCAAAGATGGTAGCTCCCAGGATAACGCAGGACCCCCTATCCATAGCCACTCAGTCTTGCTAGGATTCAGCTGTAGCCCATTTGCCCCCATCCAGACCCCAACAGTCTCCAGACAGCTGGAAAGGACTTTGACTGCATCACTGGGGTCCCCACGGGTCAAGATGTACAACTGTGTGTCATCTGCGTACTGGTGGTACCGCACCCCGTGGGAACGGATGATCTCACCCAGCGGCTTCATGTAGATGTTAAATAGGAGAGGAGAGAGTACCGAGCCCTGAGGCACCCCATATTTTAGGGGCCTAGGACTTGACCTCTCACTCTCCAACCACACCGACTGGGTCCGGCCCCTCAGAAATGAGGAAAACCAGGACCACACCGTGCCCTGGATCCCCAATCCTCGGAGCCGTTCCAGAAGGATACCATGGTCAACGGTATCGAAGGCCGCTGAGAGGTCAAGAAGAGCAAGGACGGACAGATGACTGCCATGCCGCTCTCGCCAGAGATCATCCATCAGCGCGACCAATGCAGTCTCAGTACCATATCCAGGTCTGAATCCTGACTGGAATGGGTCCAGATATTCCACTTCACCCAGTACCCCCTGCAGCTGACGTGCCACTGCCTTCTCCAGAACCTTCCCCAAAAAAGGAAGGTTGGAGATAGGTCTGTAGTTGGTTAGGATTGCTGGATTGAGGGATGGCTTCTTCAGGAAGGGGTGCACAAGAGCATGTTTCAGCAGTGCAGGAAACATCCCCTCTCGAAAAGACGCGTTAATTATAGCCCCGACCCAGCCACCTGTCACTGTCTTAGAGGCTTTTACCAGCCAGGCGGGACAGGGATCCAATGGACAATTAGTGGCACGGACCGCCGCAAGGAGCCTGTCCACTTCATCCGGGGCAACTGGATCAAACCGATCCCAGGTAACACTGCAAGACTGCACACTGGCTCCCCCCGGACCCTCCCCGTCCATGGCAAGTTTGAATCCCGAGCGAATCCGATCGATTTTCTCCACCAGATGGTCAGCAAAGTCCTCAGCCGATCCTTGCCAACCAGGCACAGGCCCCGCCCTACCCAGGAGGGACCTGGTCACCCGAAACAGGGTGGCTGGGCGATTATCAGCGGAGGCAATAAGGGAGGTGAAGTACTGCCTCCTCACCACCCCCACTGCCACTAGGTAGGCCCTAATAGCGGCTCTAGCTAGTGTCCAATCGGAATCGCTCTGGGTCTTCACCCAGCAGCGCTCAAGGCATCTCTTTGCCTGTTTGAGCGCCCGTAGTTCTTCAGTGAACCACGGGGATGACCTAGCTCCACGGGCTCTGAGAGGCCGTAGTGGAGCGATTACATCCAAGGCAGATGTCGTCGACCCGTACCACAGGTCAACAAGTGCCTCAGGTGAATCGTGTCGCCGATCCAGAGGAAATTCCCCCAGTTCCCTCTGGAATCCATCCGGATCCATCAGTTGCCGGGGCCGGGCCACTTTAATCGACCCTGCCTCCTTACGATGAAGTGTCGCCCCCAGAAAGTCTAGAGCCACCAGATAGTGATCTGACCATGGCACAGGTGTTATGTCTAGCTTCTGTAAACTAAGATCACTCTGCCACCGCCCCGACAAAAAGACTAAATCTGGTGTGTGGCCACTGCCCCTGGTCGGGCCCTGAATTACCTGAGCCAGGTCCATAGCTGCCATGAAAGCCATGAACTCCTGTGCTACCTCGGAACCAGACCCCAGCGAAGGCAAATTGAAGTCCCCAAAACCATCAGTCTAGGGAACACCAAAGCCAACGCCGAGATGGGTTTAAGGAGCCCAGGCAGGGAGTCCCTTACCCTGCAAGGAGGCAGGTACAGGAGTAGGACCCCCAACTGACCGTTAGGGCTCAACCACAGGAGCAGGGCCTCACAACCCGAAATTTGTGGAGCGGTGGCCCTGGCGACTCCCAATGACTCCCTGGCTATAATGGCAACACCACTGCCCTTACCCACTTCCCTAGGCTGGTGCCAAACACTGAACCCGGCCGGACACATCTCTGATAGAGGCACCCCATCCTCAGGTTTCAGCCAGGTCTCAGTGATGCATGCCAGGTCGGCCCGATCCCCCAAAATAGAGTCTTGTATTAGGGGAGCCTTATTACAGACCGACCTGGCATTCATCAGCAGCAGCCTAAGGGCTGGGTCACCCTGGATCAGCTGCTCAGGACCTAGAGGTGAAACCGGGGGGCCAGAATGTGGGACAGATACTAAGCATTGGTCCCGTGTTCCCCGAGTGCGGCCCGCTATAACGCCCCATGCCCGTCACAACCTCTAAATGAGCCCCTGGAACCTCCACCATTAACCCAGACGGAGTGTCATCCTCTCTTCCTGGCTGGCAAGGCCATCTCCCCCTCCCTCCCTCCCTCACTTAAAACATACCCTCTCACTCCCTCCACCCCCCCTAACAGAACTCCAATGACGGGAGTCTCCTCCTCCCGGCCCTGGTACAAGCGCTGTAAGGCTGCGGGGGTGACTGGGAGGGGGGGCGCCGCCCCTAAGGCCGCCAAGCAACCCCAGGTACGGCCATAGTTCTCCTCCCCACCCCGGTCCATGCGGCACGAGGTGCGATGCTGCAGGGATGGCGAGGGGTGCCACTTTTGAGGCCGCAAACAACCCCAGGTACGGTCAATGTTTTCCTCCCCGCCCCAGTTCTGGCAGCGCAAGGCTCGTGGCTGCCGGGATGGTGGGGGGGCGCCATCTTTGGGGCCACAAGCGACCCCAGGTGCAGCCGATGTTCTCCTCCCCGCCCCCGGTCTTGGTGGCGCAAGGTCCTCCTTGTAGCTGCTGTGCCGGACCCGCACAGCCGGGAAAAATATCCCCTCTCTGAAACCAGCCATGGGACGGAAGACAAAGTCCAATGTTCTCAACAGCCTCCACTCCCGAAGATGAAACCGGCTAAGCGGCAGTGGAGGCGGTGGAGGTGGCCTTGGAGCCCAACCAGGAGTCCAGAAGCCGCCCTGTCTCAGGTGTTCTCGCCAGTCTCCCTCCCGAAGGTGGTGTTCTCAGCAGGCCAGGGGCTGGTGGCTTTTACCTTCCCTCAGGCTGAGAGAGGCAGCCCAGGATCAGCTGTGGCCTTGGTGTTCTCGGCAGGCCAGGGGCTGGTCGCTTTTACCTTCCCTCAGGCTGGGAGAGGCAGCCCAGGATCAGCTGTGGCCTTGGTGTTCTCGGCAGGCCAGGGGCTGGTGGCTTTTACCTTCCCTCAGGCTGGGAGAGGCAGCCCAGGATCAGCTGTGGCCTTGGTGTTCTCGGCCGGCCAGGGGCTGGTGGCTGTTACCTTCCTTCAGGCTGGGAGAAGCAGTCCAGGATCAGCTGTGGCCTTGGTGTTCTCGGCAGGCCAGGGGCTGGTGGCTTTTACCTTCCCTCAGGCTGGGAGAGGTAGCCCAGGATCAGCTGTGGCCTTGGTGTTCTCGGCCGGCCAGGGGCTGGTGCCTTTTACCTTCCTTCAGGCTGGGAGAAGCAGCCCAGGATCAGCTGTGGCCTTGGTGTTCTCGGCAGGCCAGGGGCTGGGGGCTTTTACCTTCCCTCAGGCTGGGAGAGGCAGCCCAGGATCAGCTGTGGCCTTGGTGTTCTCGGCAGGCCAGGGGCTGGTGGCTTTTACCTTCCCTCAGGCTGGGAGAGGCAGCCCAGGATCAGCTGTGGCCTTGGTGTTCTCGGCAGGCCAGGGGCTGGTGGCTTTTACCTTCCCTCAGGCTGGGAGAAGCAGCCCAGGATCAGCTGTGGCCTTGGTGTTCTCGGCAGGCCAGGGGCTGGTGGCTTTTACCTTCCCTCAGGCTGGGAGAAGCAGCCCAGGATCAGCTGTGGCCTTGGTGTTCTCGGCAGGCCAGGGGCTGGGGGCTTTTACCTTCCCTCAGGCTGGGAGAGGCAACCCAGGATCAGCTGTGGCCTTGGTGTTCTCGGGAGGCCAGGGGCCGGTGGCTTTTACCTTCCCTCAGGCTGGGAGAGGCAGCCCAGGATCAGCTGTGGCCTTGGTGTTCTCGGCAGGCCAGGGGCTGGTGGCTTTTACCTTCCCTCAGGCTGGGAGAGGCAGCCCAGGATCAGCTGTGGCCTTGGTGTTCTCGGCAGGCCAAGGGCTGGTGGCTTTTACCTTCCCTCAGGCTGGGAGAAGCAGCCCAGGATCAGCTGTGGCCTTGGTGTATCTGGATGCAGGGACAGATTTTGGGAGTTTGATTCCCTACTGTGCTTTCTTGACAGGGGTTGAAGTTGATGATCCATGAAGTCCCTTCCAGGATAAGTTCTAAGATGATAATGATGGTGTGGTGGTGGTTGTGATGATGGGTAATCATAGTCTGTCTGCCTGGCATAAAAATAGAGTGTAATGGGCACTCCGGCCAGTCTGTATCTCAACAATTTTTCCCTTCATCCATCCTTGTTTTATTGGTGGTGGTACAGTTAATGCTTGCTGATTGGGTATTAGGTGCATCAGTTGATTGCTAGGGATCCTTAGCTGACTTGTTGCCTTTGTGACAACTTTATTGTGGTTTGGGGCACTAGGGTTGGATGGATCCTGGAGGTATGAGACTGCCAAGTAGGAATTTACATGTCCAGATTGTTAAGGGGAGCTGGAGCAGGGCCATGGTCGAATTGATCTCGGAGGCTTGTTGGCCAAACCCTGCCTTGAGGTGGAAGGAAGTCATGGTTTGGCATATACCCATGCAGCCCCCCAGGACTGCTCCTCCTGATGGAACCTTCAGTGGTTGCTGAAGTGGATAGTGGTGGGCTTTGGGGTGGGGTGGCATTCAGCTTCAAAGAGCCATTTAGGAGGGAGATATGCAAATACAGGGCTTTCTGTTTATGGAAGGATGTAATCTGCTGCTTCTGTCCCCATGGAACACATAAGCCAGTAATGGCAAACCTTTTACAGACTGAGTGCCCAGACTGCAACCCCAAACCCACTTATTTATCGCAAAGTGCCAACATGGCAACAGGGGAAGGAGGAAACTCTCCCATTGGGCTCCTGGGCAGAGGGGTGGGGCAAACTCTGTGCTGGGGCAATTACATGGGTGCCCACACAGAGGGCTCCAAGTGCCACCTCTGGTACGCATGTCATAAGTTTGCCACCACTGACCTAAGCAGTTGTACCTGGCCTATACAGCATGCCATGATAGTTCCTTTTGCCTGATGAAGTAATCTTTGAATTACAAATGCTTGCAACAATGTTTAATTTTTTAAGTGACCCCATAAAAGGCATCACCTTCCTCCAGCATTTTTTTTATTGTATTCATTGGTCACATGGCTGATTTCTGTTTATAGTCATCTCTAAGCAAAGTTTGTTCAATGGACTTGGCTTCACATGATCTCTACAATATTCTCTTTCACAACGTGTCTCATAGAACAGGATGTGCTCACACAGTAACACAGAAGTTAAACTCATTAGCATATGTTCAATGCCAGGTGTATGTTTTGTATTTCCCCACTTTTAAAATTAAAAGGGGGTCATTTAGAGCTAATCTGAATAACAACCAGAGATCATCTGCTACTGCCAGCTGTGGAAAGCTGTATTGATTTACATGCTTATTTATCATTCTGATTGATCCCTCTGTGCCTCTGTATCTGGTGTATACTGTATAAGCTCATGCCTTGAAGTTTCACTCCTATGTCTGATGAAGTGGACTTGATCCATGAAAGCTCACATTAAAAATATAGCAGTTAGTCTTTAAACTGCTGCAGTGTTGCTGTTTTTTCTGATATGATTTCTACATACCTGTCAAGTTTTGGGCATGAAAATAAGGGAAATTTTAGGCCATGCCCTTCTCTCCCAGGCCAGGCCAGGCCAGGCCAGGCCCCCTCCTCCCCAAAATCTAGGCACATCCTAGAAGAGGAGGAGCCACAGAGGAGTGTTGGGCTCCCCCTGGTGGAGGAAGAACCACCCCATAGGCATGATTGCTTTCCCTCATGGGGGAAAAGGCAGCCAGTAAGATAGGCTTACTGTAATAATTCTATTCTAAATTCCCTCCTATTCTCCCCCTATCTCCCCTATTTGACTGCATTTCATATTAAGGTGATTTTACATGGAACTGTTTTTTTACACTTTCATCAGTTAATTGTCTACTGTCTTAGCGTTTTGTGCCTCAATTTCATTTTTTAAAACTCTGTGTTTAAGGGAAAACCATGGAAGTATCCTGTTTATGCTGTATGCAAATATACTTGAAGCCAATTGGCTCATTGACTTCCCTTTAACACCCTCTTTCCCAGGAGAGAGAGAGGGCTTCAAGTATATTTGCATACAGCATAAACAAGATACTTGCATTTTTTAAAAACTATGGGAAATTATAAAAAATACGTGATGGTGGGTGGGAAGAGGGGCTCTAAATTATGGGGTTTTCCTGGGCAAAATGGGATACTTGATACCTATAGATCTCTACAGTAACTGGAAGGAGTTCCTATTTTCCCTTGGTTTACCTGGGCAACAAGCTTGTTATGTCCCTTGTAAAAGCCTTTGTCTCTGTCACATTTGCTGCAAACTGTATAAAAAGGAAGTAAGTTATTCAATAGCTATACAAACAAACAATGATGTTTGGTTCCTGTTGGCTCTAACATTTAAATTACTCTTGTTTTACAAATGTTGATGTCTATGTTTAATTTCTTTAGGGGCTATATGGAGTACACAGAAAGAGCCTTCATGAAGATTGTGGTATTTTTGAACCACAATCGGGTGTACCCTGGTAATGGCAACCTCACATTAGGTCAGGTGAAAGGAACTGCAGAATGAAGTCACCAAAAGGTGCCTTCATTTTGGTAGTTTCATTTCTGGCCTAGTCATGGAAGAAGATGAAGAAGTGGGCTGTATGATTATTATTATTTTGCTTTCCTCTACAATGGTAATTTCTAAAACAACATATCTCTTAATTATGAGATTACTTCATTTACTTTATTCTTAACAGGTTTGTAGTGAAAGTGCATTAAAGTTTAGGTTAATGTTATGTTTTTTAAAATATTAAATCAGGTGTTCTTGCCTTGCCAAATCACTGGGATTATAATGAGATTAAGCATTTGATTTGCAAAAGTCCAGAATTGATTCAAATATAAAGAAATAAACTATACACAGCTGGGGCATGTATTATCTTGCTGAAACATGGTTTATTTTATACTATCTAGCAGGGGTCATTTATTTTATATCAATTCAAAACTACTGTATTTTTCTGTGTGCATACGTGTGTTGGTGCATATTGTGTATTGTGTCTCTTGCATTGTAAAGGTTGCAGGCAAAAGCTGGTACTTACTGGTCTTCCAGAAGGTCCAGGTGGTCCAATAGGGCCTTGAATACCCTGTAATCCAGGTAATCCCTATACATTTAAAGTGTAAATAGAACATAAATTAAAGAATCAACCTTCTACACATTTGTCTATATAATGCAATTCTATCTTTTTATTAACTCTTACCGGTGATCCAGGGGCCCCAGTAAAACCTTTATCTCCTTTTAGTACACCACCTGGTACAAATCCAATAATTTCTCCGGCATCTCCCTATGCAATATAAATTACACAGAAAAACAAATTATACAAAAATATAAATCAGTGCTTTTACTAGACACGGAAGAAGAAGAAGCGGGAAGCCTGGCAAACACCCCCCCCACACACATTATATCAGGTAATATCCCATCTCACACCACCTATCTCACACCACCCTTGGAATCACAGTGAAATGCATGAGTAGAATTATTTTGTCCATTTCTCCTTTTGGGTTGGGAGTCAGGTTAGCATCCAATCCCAAAAAAGCTTTATTGCTAAAGAAACAAAGAGAAGGCTCATTTCCCGATATGCTGTAGTGGTGGAGACAGGTGCCATGCAGCATGAGAAGGAACTACTACTACTACTACTTTTGGTTTGGGCCATAAATGCAACTTCATAGAGTATGTATTACTATAATAGCAGATTGACCAGCTTTGCTCAGGGCGGCCTCCCTTCCTCCGTCTCTCTCTTCTCTCACCCATCACGCTTCCCTCACCCATCGACAGTCACTTATCGCCCTTATCTTTCCCATATATTTGTCTGCAGCCCCGGCCAGTGGGGGTGTCCCCTTTGCGTCCCTACCTGAGACTATGACATTAGCCAGCTCAGTTACATCATGATGATGTCACAATATCAACCAACCTACCTGGGTTAGCATCACTATGACATCACAGGGCAACACCACCCTTCCTGTTGGGTATGCCCCCCTTTGTAGATCAATTTTGGGGGCTACACCCCCCTTGGGACTCATGATCCCCACAGTGCTGATCTCGTCAACCCAAGGCACATATGTGCTGAATTTCAGTGCAATCAGTCCAGGGGTGTGGATTTCTATAGAGCACACAAACTCACACCTCTGTTTTATAGATAAAAACAAGCAGGTGGAGTCAAGCTAGAATAAATCTTCCATGGCTGAATAGTTTGATTATTAAACTCTCTGGATGTTGTTTATTTAATCAATTTTTGTAAATTAGCTCTTTTAACTGCTTCAGCATTCAGAAAAGCAGTATATAAATCTGAATTGTTCTGTGGGTTGTTTTTCTTTTTTGTTATAAAGAACATATAATTTCTTGGTCTTGTAGCTTTATGTTACATGTGGTAGATAATTTGCATGATCTCCTTTTTACTTTTAAAATTGCATAGAAAAATCTGACTTTCTTAAATAAGTGAAGCTTGTGCATTTCTTTGTGACATGTTGATTGGTCTAAATCAAGGTATTATTCCATTGTGAGTTTTAGATCCCTCTAATGAATAACACAGTTGCCTATGATTTTTTCATGTTTTGCATGTTTATCCATTTGCATATTATGTAAACAAAAATAACAGAAACATATTTCATCGTAAAATATACCTTTATTCCTGGAGGTCCAGGAGGCCCCTAGAAGAGAAGCATTTTAAGAAGTCTTTTATCAATTTAAAGTCTAACAACCTAGTGCATCTAAACTCTTTTGGTGCTTTTACTCTATTGGCCTAACATGACCTCTGGAGATGGTTACATTTTTATAAAATTTAGTAAACCAACATTTTAAACATCATGTTTTAAAAGTACATATTTGAAACCAATTAAGAACTATATTTTTAAAAGCAATTTCTGTTGATTTTTTTCCTTCCTATATTACTCAGGATTATTCTGATTTTAGTTTAACTTTTAAAAAAACAAATACATACTAGGTTTCCAGATAATCCAGGTAGACCTGGGGGACCAACAGGACCTGTTTCACCCTAAAACACAATAGATAAAGTAATTTCAGTTATTCTTCTATGAATTCATTTACTGTAGTTGAAAAATGCTTCAAGAAAATATTGTTAAGTATTTACCTTTGTTCCATTACACCCTGGAATACCAGGAGGACCTGGGGGTCCATCTCCTCCTGGGATGCCCTGGGATGAAAAAAGAATATGTAGAATTAAACTTTAGAAAAGACAAAAAAAATCATGTTAGATTAAGTGACAAATTTCTGGTGGTTGCTAATACTCAAATCTTAGCAAGTTTAGTGCCATACATACGGGAAGGCCAGGATTTCCTGGGAAGCCTGCTGAACCTGGTGGGCCCTGGAATTAATGAAAATTTGAAAATAATTAAAACACAAATTCAAAATAAAATCTAATCAGTATCAACTGGGAGCTGTATTGTTTAATAGTGCTAACACGACAGACATCTGAAGACATATGGCCTATTCATTCCTGAGTTGTACCTTTTTTAAGACTTTGAACATGCAGTTCCCAAAAATATGACAAATTAAGCAGTCAGAACTCAAGTATAATCACAAACTCAAGTAAGAAAAAAGGATTTTGTATGGCCCAATTCTGAGGAAGCATACAGAGCTGTAGCCCAAAATTTCCTTGTGCTGCTTTTCACAATAAGGAGTACTATACTGCTCAATGAAGCTCTGGGCATACATCGAACTTTGTGAGTTGTGTAAATTTCCTTGATTCAAAGGATCTATCAAGCTGGGATTAATAATTATATCTGGTGCTCCATCCAGTCTTCTCAGCCTAAAATGTTCCCTGGCACTCTGGCAGTGCAGTGGTTAAACTGCTGTACTGCATCCAAAACATAGTGAGTTGTAATTGTGGGGGACTCAAGGTTGACTCAGCCTTCCATCCTTCTGAGATTGGTAAAATGAGTACCCAGTATTCTGAGAGCAAAATGCTAATTACTCTGTGAACCACCCAGAGAGTGTACTAAGCCCTATGGCGTGGCATATAAGTGTTATTGCTATTGCTATGGAATGTTCATATTGGTGAAAAGGTGGGAAACCCCTCAATCCATGATGATATGCGCCAAATGGAGGGGTCTAAATCTTTGTTGGTCTTATTTTCACAAACAAACATGAAGATTCATAAAATTCTCCTCCTTCCTGGCAAGAAATTCCCTGGAGTTCTTGACGGCATTGGCAAGAATTATGTTTGTTCCAAAACTTTCCATTTTTCACTCAATTGGTTATTTGGGGGTAAAATTGTATAACTGGAACAACTCCAAGAATTTTGTAAATTGCCTAAAACTAAGATGATGTAAATAATCTAGGATGATTAAATAAATGACTAGATTCTGATGAGGGAGGAATAACAATTAATGGAGAAAACATCAATAATTTAAGAAACACAGATGACACCACAGTGAGTTGAAACTTCTGGTGAAGGTAAAAGAAAAAACTGCAAAAAGTGGACTACAGTTGAACATTAAAAGGAAAGGTAATGACTACAGAAGGATTATACTGTATAAGCTTAAAGTTGACAATGATGATACTGAAATTGTTAAATACTTTCTGTATCTTGATTTAATCATCAATCCCAATGCAGACTGCCACTGAGATATCAGAAGACTGGCACTTGAAAAGGAAAGCTAGGTAGGTATTAGAAAATAAGGATGTGTCCTGCAAAGAAAGACTAAGATCATCCATATTTTGGTATTCCCAATTATGACATACAGATATGCAAGGTTCCATGAGCAGTAATAGTGCTACATCAGGAGTGGGCAACCTACGGCCCGCAAGCTGGACCGTAGTGCCAAATCATTTGCCCCACGCGGCTACTGCCGCTGGAAGCGGACGCATTTATGACAGCTATAAATGCACCCACAGCTGTCATAAACATGTTTGCAACAGTCGCAGACACATTTTACGGCAGCATTTATAGTGGGGGAACCACCAGTCCAGCTGGCTCAAATGTCTGACAGAGTGTGACCCACCCCGCAGCTTAAAAAGGTTGACAACCCCGTGCTACATAATTTTCAAAAATAGTTAATCAACTCCTTAACAGCTACAGTGCAAATAAAAGGGAATTCCATCGGACTTACTCTTGTCCCTTTTGTTCCCGGTAGTCCTGGTTCTCCAGTATCACCCTGTTTTAAAAAAGTGAGAAAATGATTTGTTCTTCATTTTAGTGTAATAGAACACTTTAAGCTTTTAGAGGTACACAGTTAATCTTACCTTCATTCCTGGGGCCCCTGGGGGCCCTTCAGGTCCTTGTACTCCAGGAAACCCAACCAAGCCTTGCAAACCTTGTAAGCCTCTTTCACCCTGTGAAGATGAAACAACATCTTATTTAGCAAAACACAAAGAAATAAAATGTCCCTGGCACTGATGGGGGCATCTCTCTTGATGCCTAGAGGATGGAGGATTTTTGTTGGGTGAGAGGTGTTACATTTTCTCCCTGTAGCTATGAGTCCCTTCTTTCTCTGCTGGAATGTGAATAGCAGCTGGAAAAGAGGAAAAGTTGCCTCCTTTCAGGGAAGCTTTTAGAAGCCTTTCAATCCAAGTGCTTCACTGGCATCCATTATCTCAGGCAGGATCAGAAATATGTGGGTTTGTGTTCTCGTGCTAATGCTGTATCTTCTTAGACTTCCAAATAATCTTGCAAGGCTGCCCATTAGTTTTAATGACTCAACAAGGTCAATAAAGATTTCTATGCATTATATGCTTCACCAAAACATTTCCTTGTATTAAAATCCTGTTTTCATACAATCAATGAAGAACTGAATTGGAAGGTGCCTATGAGGCCATCACGCCCAAACCTCTGTTCCATGAAGGAATCCAAATCAAAGCAGATATGGCAGATGGTTGCCTATTTTTCTCCTGAATGCCTCCAGCATTAGAGGGTTCATCATCTCAAAAGGTAACATTGGTTCCATTGTCCTACTGCGCTGATAGTTAAGAAGATTTTCATGATATAGATTACTCCCCTGCTTTAACTTTTATGTACAGTATCTCTGTATTTGGCAACACATTATGTGTATATGTGTTATACATTTTTAAACAAGCATAATTTTCAGTTATCTTAATTTACTTTAATCTATTTTTTATTGTCACATTTTTAAAAAGTAAAAACAACAACAAAGATTTCTAGGTCTCAGGTGGCCAACAATGACTATTAACCATATCATACTGTTTTAGGTAGCGTCTCTTCCTCATAAATTATACCTGTAACACCCAGATGCTTAAACTCCGAAGTGATCACAGCTAGAGATGTGAGGAAACCAGGGACCAGAACAGATCAAGAGCTTTCTCTGCCATAACCCCTACCATCATCTGGAATGATTTGCCAGTGGAGATAAGATCAGCTTTATTGCTGCTAACAAGACTTACTTATTTCAGCAGGCTTTCCCTGTCTATTAATATAACTTGGGCTTCGATATGATTTGACCTGAAGTTAGGCATTCGGCTGCTTCAGTTTTCCAATTGTGGGGTGTCCCCCCCTGAAATTAGATGGATATTATGTTTAATTGATGGTTCTGTATCTCTGACGCCATGGACTTATGTTTTGTTATATAGATAGCTAGGAATGTTTGAGTTTTTAAGTTCATGTGTTTGAGTTTTAAAAATATAATTTGTAAAGGTCACCCTTGCTCAAAAGCCAGCCGTGTCCAACTCTAGGGTGCAGTGCTCATCTCTATTTGCAGCCAAAGAGCCAGTGCTGTCTGTGTCTGCAGACATTTCTGCGATCATGTGGCAAGCATGACTAGATGCCGGATCACACAGAACACTGTTACCTTTACCCATTGAAGTGGTACCTACTTATCTACTTGCAATTTCTTGCTTTCGAATTGCTAGGTTGGCAGGAGCTGGGACAGAGATAGAAACTCACTCTGTCATACTGTACTCAGGTCTTGAACTGCTGAACCTTCAACTCATCAAGTTCAGCATCTTAACTACTAAGTTACTGCAGTCCCCAAAACAGGGGTTCTCAACCTACGGCACCATTTCATGTGGTCCATGTCACCACCGCCACCAGAAATGGATGTGGATGCATTTATGACAGCTGTGGATGCATTTTACAGCAGCGTTTACAGTTGGGGGGGGGACCACCAGTCTGGCCTGCTCAGCTGTCTGAGGGGGCGTGGTCCAGACCATGTCTTGAAAAGGTTGAGAACCCCTGCCCTAAAATATAATTTATTCCCATGTTATTAGTTATGTGTTACTTCCTAGTTTTATTTGTTATTATTGTTATGTTTCATACGTTTGTAAACCACCCTGAGTGGTACCTGCACCAAAAGAGTGGGGTACATATGCAATAAAGAAATCTGTTATCTCTGTGCATGTATGTGCTGACTGTATCGCCTCCCTGTCTGCTCTCCCTCGCCTGCTGGATTTCCTTTCATGATTTAGTCCCTCTTACATTTCTGCTTCCCTATTTTGCCACAGCTGAGCTTCTCTTTTCAAACAAATATATAGTACAGAAGCAATATAGGATCATCAAAAACAACATAGGGCGTGGCGTGGCTAAGATGGCCGATGAGTAACATCTTGTTTCGGTTGCTTGCATTTACCAAAGTGGTAATTAATGTGAACGAGTAAAATGTGGAAACTTTAAAGTGGTATTTTTAGCTGATAAGATTCCTGCCTGCCCATCTGTAAAGTTTTGAAGTCGGGCGGTCAAAGTTTGGGAGGTTTCCTGGGTAGGAGAGGCTCGCGACGGAAGCCACGGCTTTCCCTGCCGAGGAGCCGAGAACGGGACCAGCAAGACGGCGGAGATTTGAGGCGGCAGTAAAATCGGCAAGAAAACAACTCTACGTAAGTTCACGAAAGTCTATGTTGAAAAGTTAAAGCTAACTGGGGATTTTGCTTAGAAGAGCCCGGACTTGGAAGCGGGTGTGGAAGTGGATAAAATCGGGCTGTCGACCCGTTAATGGCGGCGGTCCTGGAAAACGAAAGTGATTGTGTTTTGGTCTATGGCTTCCTTGAGCCCCAGGAGAACCGCGGCGCATTTTGGCGACAGTAAAGTGGTTAAAGAAGTCTTCATCTGGGCTCCAGTTTTCGAAGGTTTCAGTGTGTTTTAAGTCTAAGGAGTGTGGGGAAAGCCTGCCGACTTACAGAGGAAGAAGGGGGGTTTCCCCCTGAAGTTAATGTACCCGCTGGAAAAGGGCGCTTTGATTCGTTCGCTTCAAGAGAAGGACTAATTTGCTTTTTATTCCTTCACCGTGTGGATTATAAATAACATTTTTTTTCTTTGGATATATTGCTCCTCTTGTTTTTTGCTCTTTGCTTGGATTTTGGGCTTTTTTCTCTTCTCACCCCCCTTCCTGGCGGCTTTGACTCAAATGAAAAAATTTGGGTGACCGTTTCCTTGGAGTTTCTACTTTTGTGGTTTGGAGGGTGAATATTTGAACTGCCTGCTTTGGGGAAACGGGTCGGATGTGGATTATTCCTTTTTTCTTTTTTGTTTGGATCATATTCCGGTTCCTGTTTTTTTGTGGATTACAGCAATTAATTCTTCGCTGGATTTCTTCCTCTCTATAAGCTTTGTCAGACCTGTTTGGATATGTGGTACTAGTGGTTGCAGCGGTACAGGCTTGATTGGACTGACTACGATTTTGCAACGTTCTGCAACACTGGACTTTCTTATTGGGTGTCATCATGGATAAAGGCACAAGAGGGAAAGCAAAAGAAGAAGAACCAGTGGTGAAGTCTAAGAGGAAAGAAAAAGCACCAATGGAAGAGGTCCCTCAGTCTTCATCACCGCCACCTGAACCTTATGATCATACTCAAATTATGGTGGAAATTGGCAAATTGTTCCAGAAGTTGGAGAAGAATGAGGAATCAAGGGTGAAAGATAGAAATGAAATGATGAAAAAACAAGATAAGGTGGTATCATCTGTTGCAGATTTCTCAAAAAAAGTGGACTTAAGTTTGCAAAAAATAGAGGGAAATGTGAAATTGGTTCAAAGTGAGGTAAATGTTATAAAAAAGGAAATAAAAGGGTCTCAGGAGGCGGTACGGGAGAATAAGCTGAAATTGGAAGAGCATGAGAAAAGGATTGATGCTGTGGAAGATATGATGAGAAAGCAGAACATTGTGATCCATCAGGTGGTTGAAAGGACACCAGACCAGCTAAGAGAAAGAGTGGTTCAGTGGTTAAATGGTTTGAATATGGGAAAGTAATTTGTACAGGAAGATATTGTAAGTGCATTCAGGGTGGGCCCAAGAAGAGGGAAGGTGGTTCAAAGAAATGTTCTGGTAAAATTTGCAAATTGGGGTGATAAGCTTAGAGTAATGGCTTTTTTGAAACAAGCTGGGCCTGACGCCCTGAAATTTGATGGTTCTGATGTAGAAGTATACAATGATATCTCAATGAAAGAAAGAATGTGGAGATATAAGATGAGACCTGTAACTAAATTGTTGATGAGTAAAAACATAAGGTACAACTGGAGATTTCCACAGCAATTGCGCTTTTTTTATGAGAAAAGAATGCAAGTAATTGATGAAGGGACCGATCCATTGGAGTATTTGAGTTTGCTGGAGTTGGTAAAAACAGGTTCGGAAGAGTGGATAAATTTTAAGAAAGAACTGTTGGAATCGGGTGCTCTAGGGAGGGAGTATGAGAGGGCAGAGGCTGGTGGTGCCACAGGTGGAACACCGCAGGGAAAAGAAGAGGAGGAGCTGTCGCTGATTATGGTGGAGGTGGAGGCAAGTAAGGAGCAATGAGAAATAGATCAATAAAAATCAAATCATTTAAGCATTATAGAAGGGTGAGTAGCGCGTAGCACTGGTTGGTAGGCGCATCTTGCATGTCCCCCCTCTCCCCTCTTTGGTTGTCGAAGGCGTCTTTTTTTTCGAAGAAAGTGGGGAGAGCGATAGTGTGTGTTCTATGTAGAATTTTGTGTTTTTGGGGGAAGGGGTTGGTGATGGTATGCCCAATGGAGAGTTTAGAAGTTAGAAAGGAAATAGATTATGGGAAATATTAAAATATTAACCTGGAATGTGAAGGGTACAGGTTCTGTTCTTAAGAGGCGGAGGTTGGAATTGGCTCTGAAGAAAGATAGACCCGATATAGTGTTCTTACAGGAAATGCACCAGAAGTCAAAAGACACGAACAAACTTTTTTTGGGATGGATTCAACATTATGAGATGGCGTTTGGTACCTCAAAAGCGAGAGGAGTGGCAATTATGATTTCTAAAAAATTAGGATTTGAGATTATAAAAAGTGTTGCTGATCAAGAGGGTAGATATTTGATTGTAAGAGGAAAAATAGAAGACGAGGAAATTGTGTTGGTAAATATATATGCTCCAAATGATCATCAAGCGGATTTCTTAGAAAAGGTTCGGAAAGTAGTGGAGCTAGAAAATGTTGCAAAAACTATTGTGGCTGGAGACTTTAATTTGATAAGGTCAGATTTAGACTGTACGAATTTAGCAAGATGTGGAATTGGCTTGAAAGGGAAGGTTTTAGATAAATGGATGGTTGTGATGGGTTTGAAGGATTCTTGGAGAGAGATCAAGGGCTCGGAAAGGGCATATTCTTTTTTTTCACACGTCCATGGGACCTACTCGAGAATAGATTACGTCTTTCTCACAGAAAATCTGATTAAAAATATTGAGGGTATGGAAATTGGGATTTTTAAGGAATCAGACCATGCCAAAGTACTTTTGGAACTGAAATTACAAAAAGATATCCGAAGAGGAAGAGGTTGGAGGTATGATTCTAACTTATTTAAAGACCAAAAATGTAAAGAGCAAATCATGGAAAGGTGGAAAGAAAGTTGGCAGTGGAACGATAACAATGAAGTTAATTTTAACGTTGTTTGGGATACCATGAAGTCGGTTTTCAGAGGGGAAAGTATAAAGTTGGCGAGTATTAAGTATAAAAGACATAAGGTAGACCAGATAGAAAAAGAAAAAGAAATAAAGCAGTTACAGGATGACCATTCAAAAAGTAAAGATAAAATTTTTTTCGCTAAATTGCAAAGACTTAAGGCAGAGTTAATGGGTAAGGATATAGATAAAGTTAAAAGGGATCTGATTTATCTAAATAGTGAGTATTTTGAATTTAGTAATAGAAACTCAAGATTATTAGCAAGAGCAGCTAAGGCTAAAAGGGAAAAAAGAGAAATTGGGGTGTTGGTTAATAAACAAGGGTTAAGATGTAATAAGAATAGGGATAAATGTAAAATTGTGAAGGAATTTTATCAAGCATTATATGCAAAAAAGGAGGTAGATGTGGAGAGGCTTAAAGGGATCTTGGAGAGACAGCTAGGGAATGGAATAAAACAGGAACATTGAGAAAAAATGGAGGAAAGGGTTACTGATAAAGAGGTAAAGGAGGTAATTAGTGGGTTGAAGATGGGGAAAGCCCCGGGAGACGACGGATTATCGACAGAATTTTATAAAGAATTTAAAGATGTTGTGGTTCCAAAGTTAGTGAAGCTATATAATTATATTTTAGATGGAGGACAAATTCCGACTTCATGGTATAGTACCATAATCGTTCTGCTGCCAAAACCGGGAAAGAATCTGGAAAAGGTGGAATCATACAGACCAATCTCTCTTATAAACCAGGACACCAAGATCTTCACAGCAATACTGGCTAATCGTCTAAACAGTTTTATGGGGGAATATATAAATGTTGACCAAGTTGGTTTTTTAAAAGGTAGGCACATGGCTGACTTGACTAGAAGGGTATTAGATCTAATTGATAATGTTAATCAAACGAAGGAAAAGGTGGGTTTATTATCATTAGACATTTTTAAGGCATTCGACTCACTACAATGGTCTTCAATCAAGGAAATAGTCAGAAATTATGGATTTGGGGATAGATTTAGAAGGGTAATTGATCTATTATACCAAAAAGGGAGTGCTAGGATTAGAGTAAACGAGGAGGTTACGGATGTGGTAAAGCTTGAGGCAGGTACCAAGCAGGGTTGTCCACTATCTCCTATCCTGTTTATTATGGCAATGGAAATATTAGCTAAAAATATAAGGGACGATCCAAACATAGAAGGGATATTGGGTAATAAAGTGAGTATATATGCAGACGATACGCTGTTAATGGTGAAACATCCAGAGGTGGTAATGGATAGGATTAAAGACCAACTTCAGGAATTTGAGGTTATAACTGGATTGATGATAAATTGGGATAAATCAGAATTGATGCTGTGTAACATGGGGGTAAAGGAGATGGGAAAGATAGTGGGGACATTTAATATACAAATTAAAGAAAAGTTGAAATATTTGGGGATAACTATTTCAAACAAACTGGAAGAACTTAAAAGATTGAATTATGACAGTTTGAAAGTAGAATTTAAGAACAAATTACAAGAGTTTCAAAAGTTGAATCTGTCATGGTTTGGGAGGATTGCAATTTGCAAAATGATATTGCTGCCGAAGATAAATTTTTTATTTGACGCACTTGCGATCCATTTGAAGGAGAAGGAAATTAATGAGCTTCAAAAGATGTTCAATAATTTTTGTAATGGAGGTAAAAAATCTAGACTTCCAAAGAAGCTTTGGTACTTATCTCAGAAAGAAGGGGGTTTGGGTATGCCAAATTTGTTAGCATACTATCGAGCATTCCAAATTAAGAATGTTGTGACGATCTTGGCAAGAGAAAAGGCAATTTGGGAGGAATTGGAGATGAAAGAATACAGGAATATTGGCAAAATGATCTTTTTGGGAATTAAGGATAAACCGATAAAGACAAACAATACTATGATGAGAGGTCTCATGGAGGTGTGGAAAAGAGTAAAGAAAGATATGGTCCCAAATCTCTCTCCAATTTTAGAATTGACTGATATGGTGTGTTTTCCGATAAAAATAGATAAGGAAAAAAGGGAAATACTGGATAAAAATGAAATGTCTTTACTGAAGGACTGGTTAAAAGTTTGTGGTGATGAAACCAAGAGGAAAAAAAATTTGAAAAGTTAAAATTGGATTGGTTTCAGAAATTGAAGGTTGATAATTGGAATAAAAAATATAGAAGAGAAGTAGGGATAGATAGAACAAAGACCGAATTTGAAGAATTGGTATTAAAGATCAGAAAAGGGGAAAAGAACATTAAGGGTCTAGTAAGCAAACTTTACATTATACTGAATAAGGGTAAAGATCCACAGGAAGACTTGAAACGGAAGTGGGAACAAAATTTGAACATAAAAATAGGAGATGTTGAATGGAGAAATAAATGGAAAAAGAGGATAATGAGAACAATGTCAGTAAGAATTAAGGAACATAATTTTAAAATGTTGTGGCAATGGTACTTGACACCACTGAGGCTCCATCAGATGGATAATAAAAGGGATAATCTATGCTGGAGATGCAAAGAAATGGTTGGAATTTATGAACATATGTGGTGGGGTTGCAAAAAAATAAATGAATTTTGGAGAAGAATAGAAGGAGAGATTGGGGAAATAATGGGTAAAAGAATTAAGTTGGTGTCAGGTACCATTCTATTAACAGATGTGGAAGGTATGGGTTTGAATAAGGAGGAAAAAGAATTATTGGAAATTATGTTAACTACAGGTAGACAATGCATTGCCAGAAATTGGAAAAATGATGTATTTATACAGACTGGAGAGTGGTATAAGGAAATGCGGAGCTTAGCATTGAATGACAAACTGACATGGGAGATAAAAGTAAAAAGGGATAAATTAAAAGAAAACAGGTTTTGGACTATTTGGAAGCCGTTTGTGGATCACTCTCTTATGGCTAGGGACAGTTTTGGACCTGTACCATCTCAAAGTGGGTTTTGGAGATGATATAGATACTAAACTCTCCGGGCATTGTAAATATTCACTGGGTGTTGTGTAACTAGTAAAGAAATAAAAAATAGTTGTAATACTGAAAGCTCTTATGAATGTTATGGTTATAGTAATAACCTATAATGTGGGTATTTAATATTGTGGGTTATATTGCAAACAACTAGCTTAATTAATATTATGTGCTATCTTCTACGAGCTTGATGTAACTTTGTATTGTATTGTTATTGTTTTTTTTCTGTATGTTTGTTAGTTTTATCTTTTGCTTTTTGGAAATAAATAAAAATTATATATATAAAAAAAACAACAACAACATAGGGCACAATCCTAACTCCAAACTAAGAATGACTGAAATGGGTTTGGATAGGGCATGCAGGCACAAGTGACCTGAGCTCAGCTCATACCTGTCAACCTTCCCGATTGGCCTGGATTTCCCAATTTTCGGCACTGATTTGCGCCATTTCCCGCCCGCAGCTGCCAAAACCCCGGAATTGGCAGCTGGGGGGAAAGAGGTACTGCGCATCCCTTCTGCGCATGTCGCGTTCTACCCTTGTGTAGAAGCCTTTTACGCTTGCGTAGAACCCTTCTACGCTTGCGTAGAAGGCTACGCAAGCGTAAAAGGGTTCTATGCAAAGGTAAAAGCCTTCTACGCATGCGTAGAACACGACTTGCGCAGAACCGTTGTGCGCAGGTCCCGGATTGTCCAGAGCCGCGGTTGACAGGTATGGCTCAGCCTAACCCCTTGTGCTTTCTGCTAGCTGCTGACTGGTAGCTGTCAATTCAATTTTCATGGTGGTTGTGCTAGGCTTGTGGTTTTTAACCCTCCCCACTTAAGCTAGTTTCCTCTTAAACCAGTTAAAGTCCCTCCCCTCCTGAGCTGGTGTAGTCTCAGCCAGCCTAAGTCTGCTCAACCAGATAAAGTCAATCTGGCTAGTTAGGATTGTGCCAATAGTCTATTGCAGTATATGAATTCATTTTAACAAAAGGTGCACTTCTTTATTTTACCACCAGAGTGCATGCTTAGATCAGATTTCCAAGCTTTAAATAAAGTGAGTCTACATTTCCTTATTTGAACCCATTTCATACAGAGGATGCAGCTTCAATAGATCTGTAACTGAATTTTCATGATTCATATTGTAGCAACAAAGCAGTGACTGAAATCCTGTTTGTGTATGGCTGACAATGTCACCAGCCAGGAAATTTTCTTTGTTTTTATTATTATTATTTACAAAATTAAATATAGAAAAAACTATAAATACTTTAAAAATACATAAACTATCAAGGCAAACTTCGCCATAATAATTTTTAAAGAAAAAGAAGAACCCTTGAACCAGGACAAACAAAGAGCTACATGAACATTTTCCACAACTTTATAGACCATCATTCAGTTTCTAAAATTGCATTGATTCTTGGTGAAGGAGTTTGATCCTTTCCATTTTAATAAAACATTATAAATTGTCCCCAGATAACTTTAAAACTGTTCTGCTTCAATAATCCCCTCTTTACATTAATATTACAAGTTAATTTATTATTAATTGCAATGTCCCCAACTTTTTATACCATTTGTTTAACTGAAAATCATAATGTATTTTCCATTTCCTACCTATGATTCCTCTTTCTGCTGTTAAGTTTGAAATTCATTCGTTGCACTTTATCGTATAATGATAAAAGAGCTATTTTTAGGACATACAATAGAACCCCACGTAACGAAAAAGCTCAATTCCACGGAGCTCTTCGCCACGTGGTTTTTTTGTTATGCAGATCAAATGGGCGATGCCCCACATAAAGAAAAGAAAATGTTCATTATACGGGTTTTTTTGTTAACCGGGGTATACCCCGCTTAACAAAAATCCCGTATAACAATTTTTTTTCATTATGCAGGGTATCGCAATTGCCGCATGAATGCTTTGTTGTACAAAAATTTCGTTATACGAACCATTCGTCATGAGGAGTTCCACTGTACTTCTAAATCTAGTTTGATTATTTCATTTATCTCATTGAAGACCATTTGCCAAAATTTGAATACATGCTCTTAACTCCACCACATATGAAAATAAGCAATTTTCCCCTGCCATTCTCTCCAATGTAATGTTGAATATTCCTTATCAATTTCATCAGCATTGAATTCCATCAGAAAGCAACTTATTATTTTTTCATTTTTTCTTATGAACATAGGTTTAAAAATTTACTTAGCCCATATTATCTTCCAATCCTGATTACTTATTCACCCAAATCAGCATTTAAGATAATCTTGTTGACCTGCCTCCAAAAATATTTTATAATTAGTACTTATTATAGCCTTCATAACTATTTCAGGAGGTACACCCCCTCCTGGAAAGGTCATCACTCGACCCAACAGTACTAGCCAACTATAGGCCTGTCTCCAACCTTCCCTTTTTAGGGAAGGTACTGGAGAAGGCAGTGGCGCGGCAGCTACAGGGGGTCCTGGATGAAGCAGATTATCTGGACCCTTTTCAGTCAGGATTCAGGTCCAGATATGGTACGGAGATGGCATTGGTTGGATGATCTCCGGTGGGAGAAGGACGGAGGTCACCTGTCCATCCTTGCTCTTCTTGACCTCTCAGTGGCCTTTGATATTGTCGACCATGGTATCCTTCTGAAACGTCTCCAAGGATTGGGGATCCAGGGCACTGTGTGGTCCTAGTTTTCCTCATTCCTGGACGGCCGGACCCAGTTGGTGTGGTTGGAGGATGGGAGGTCCAGCCCTAGGCCTCTCCAATATGGGGTGCCTCAGGGCTCAGGGCTCTTGCCTCTCCTATTTAATATCTACATGAAGCCCCTGGGTGAGACCATCTGTTCCCGGGGGGTGAGGTATCATCAGTACGCAGATGATACTCAACTGTAAATCTTGGCCCGTGGTGATCCAAGCGATGCTGTTGAAGTCCTCCAGGTACCTGGAGGCTATGAGGGACTGGATGGGGGACAACGGGAAACAGCTGAATCCTGGCAAGACTGAGTGGCTGTGGGTCAGGGGCCCCATGTTATCTCGGGAGCTACCATCTTTGGTACTGGATGGGACTATTTTGCCCCAGACAAACCTGGTGCATAATTTGGGGGTACTCCTGGACTCGTGACTCTTGCTCGACGAGTAGGTGTCAGTCGTGGCTAGGTGGGCTTTTGCACAACTTCGTGTTATACACCAATTACGCCCACTCCTAGATCGGGACTCCTTGCTCATGGTCACGCATGCTCTGGTCACCTCCAGACTGGACTATTGTAATGTGCTCTACATGGGGCTGCCCGAACTATTCATTCGGAGGCTACAACTGGTCCAAAATACAGCTGCCCGGGTGGTGATGGGGTGCAGGCATTATGTCTGTGCCTCACCACTGATTCAGGAGCTGCACTGGTTACCAGTGTGCCTCCAGAAGCAATTTAAGGTGCTGGTAATGACCTTTAAAGCCCTACATGATAGTGGGCCAGAATACTTAAGAGACCGCGTCAACCCAAGAATATCCATCTGTCCCACCAGAGCAGGCCAGAGGGGCTCTCTAATTGTGCCATCTGCTAGAGTGGCCTGTCTCTCTAGCACAAGAAGAAAGGCCTTCTATGTGTCTGTGCTAGCCCTATGGAACCTCTTGTCAACTGAGTTGCAGCTAAAGACAGAGTTGCTGCCCTTCAGGAAAAAGCTAAAAACCTGGCTGGCAAAGCAGGTTTGGGGCACCAGGGGAGTGGTGACCCCTGCCAGCTGGCACATATAACAAGACCGCTCCCTGTCTCTTTTAACTGATGAGGTGGGCGGGCAATTTCGTGGGTACTTTTTATGAGTTTTTAAAGGGTTTAGCTATGTTGGTAATGTTTGTTTTAATTACTGTTAGCCGCCCAGAGTCGGTGTCGAGTTGGGCGGCAAAATAAATTAGAAAAATAAATAAATAAATAAAAGAACATGACAATCACTTAGTATATTATCTTCTTTCTATTACGTGACAACAGGTGAGATGGAAGTATATATACAAGAAAAATGGTTTTGACATGTCTGTGGTATCTACAATTGCTCTATGGCTACAATATGTCTGGCCATACATCCCATTACAGTAATGGATTAGACCGTACAGCTAGGGACGTAATGCTGAGTTTTGGGTGGTGGTAAATAACCTGACTTCTTAAATGGGCCAATGGCTATGGGCGGATGAGCCCCTTTAGGTGGGGTGATGACTCCCTCAGTGGAGGAAATGCCACTGGAAACCATCATATTGGGCCCAAGGGCAAAATGAGCGGAGGGGGACTCTGATTCCCAAGTGTAATGGTGGTGGAAGAGGCCATGCCAGATGGATTGGCTGTGAAGTCACACCTTATCCTCAAGGCTGCAGCAGTCCATTGCAGTCCTAGTGTTAAATCCTGCATGTCATGTTTCATATGTGCCACAAGAGATGGCTCCAAGATCATGGCAAGCTGGGATCCACCTTAAACAAATTCACGCCTGCGGCATTTTTCCTGCTTACTTTGGAGGGCGAAGGCGGCCAAGAACCAGCTGGCCTCCAAGACCAGGCCCAGGGCTAGGGGAAAAATATATACTCAGATGAAGTTGTGGCCACCACCCGCTATATTCCAGGTTTTCTTGGACCTTATCTCTAGTGTTTGGGGCTTGCTTACAAGCATCCTCATTTTTAAAATATATGTTTATGTTTTGTATTTATTGGATGACATCAGAAACTGTCTTGTACTGAGTCAAACCATAGGTCATACAATCATAGAATCACTGACTTGGAATTCCAAACCCCTGCTCAATGCAAGAATCTGAATCAAAGCAGATACGACAGATTGTTGCCCAATTCTCTCTTGAATGCTTCCAATGCTGGAGCGCTCACCACATCTTGAGGCAGTTGGTCCCATGTCATACTGATCTAATCATTAAGATGTTTCCCCCTGATATTCAGCCTATATCTGGCTGCCTTTAGCTTGAGCCTATTATTATGTGTCTTGCACTCTGGGACAATCGAGAACAGATCCTTCCCTTCCTCTTCATGATTATCATTCAGGTATTTGAAGAGTGCTAGTATTCCCTCTCAATCTTCTTATCTCAAGGCTAAATATTCCCAGTTCCTTCAGTCTTTTCTCATATGGCTTGGTTTCCAGATCTCTGACCATCCTTGTTGCCCTTCTCTGTACCTGCTCTAATTTGTTTGCATCTTTCTTAAATTGCAGAGCACAGATTTGGATGTTGGGTCCATCTAAGTGCAGGGGTTCTCAACCTTTTCAAGCCACGGGCCGGACCACACCCTCAGGCAGCTGAGTGGGCCTGACTGGTGGTTCCCCAGCCATAAACGCTGCAGTAAAACACATCCGTGGCTGTTGTAAATGCATTTACAACAGCTGCAGGCGCATTTAAGGCTTTTGTTAATGTGTCCACATCTGCTTCCAGTGGTGGCGGTGATGTGGGCCACATGAAATGGTGCCGTGGGCCAGGTTGAGATCCCATGGGCCTTGTGTTGAGATCCCTGATCAAGTCCATTGTTATCAACACTGAATTGACAAATGGATTTCTGTGATTTCAGTTAGGAATATTCCCAGCCTTGCCCAGGAATGCTGGAGGTTAATGTTTGGAATTTTTGTAGCTAAAGCATGTGCTACACCCCTGGGTTACAGCCCTCCCCCTTAATTGATGTGCACAAATATGTACAAGGAGTTTAACGCAAGAGCAGCTTTTAAACTTAGGTCTTATTTTTAAAGGACATTTCTATCTTCTTGGATTCTTTATGAGCAATTGTCGTGACATACAAAACACAGGTGCCTCTTGATAAGAAAACTTCAAAATACAGAATGCCTAGCAGCAACACTGATGTGTTGGGGGTGAATTGCTTCTTCTTGCTCCCCTCCATGGTTTTAGTTTTTGGATGGTAGGGGGATAATTTGTATGAAAACCAACCATGTGATTTAAGTGCTCAGACAAGAAACTGGAACATTTTCAGAAGCATAAGAGTAGTGGCTGGAGAGCTATAATAAATGAAAAAGCAGTGAAAGGCATTTTATTCTTTGCTTCATCATAGATACTGCAAAAGGAGAAGGGTGGATAATGGAAGTGGAAGAGGACATGGCCACATATCATTTTCTAATCAAAAAACCAAAGATATAACCTTCTTTGACCACACAAATTGCCAAAAGAGTTTTAACATTTTTGCTCCAAAGACAGTTGGATTTGTCTAGCAATATGTTGCTTCTAAATGTTTCTCTTAAAGCACTGAACTTGGTGAGTCCTGGTAAAACTATTCATTGTGATTATAAAATAAAATTGCCAGCCACAAGAATGTAAACTTTCCACCCCCTCCTACATGCACCCATTTTCTGTTCTTTGGAGAGACTGGGGAGAAATACATCAGTTTTTGGTGATAATGCCCTATTTAAAAATTATAAATTCCAAAATTTCACATGACACTTGGGAAGGATCACCTATCCTTGGTTTCTTTGATTGTCACTTAGTTACTGAATCTGAAGGAAGTTTTCTGTTCACATGTAAGCTCTACAAAAATTTTGGAAAAATCTTAATTCTTGCTTGCATTGAGAGCCCACAGGCAAACACAAACTTCTCCTGTTTGCATTAGTATTTCTTACATGCTGAAAGTATGAAAAAAGTTATGAATGAGATGGAGATAGGGGCTCCCTCTAGGCCCCTGGATTAATTCTATGTGGATAGGGATATTTCACATGTCCAGATGGCCCTCTGACCTCATATGGCTCACTGATCTTTAGCAGTCGTCAAATTTGAATTTGGAATTGCTATACTATATGTCCATTAGGACATCTCCTCAATCTGCCCATATCAGCCTGATTCACTTCTAAATTAGAAATCATCTGAATTAGAAAAATAATTCCAATATCAGAATCTCTATTTAGGACTGAAGTGTAAAATGAATTTTCTGGACCCATTTTAGGAATCTAACTTTGTTGTAGTGATTTGAATACATTTAACACTAGCAAGGAAAATAAGATTATAGACACAACACAGAATACTCACTTTGTTTCCCTTTACTCCACTGCAGTCACATTTTCCGCAGCCAGAACAAGCCTAAAATTTAAAGAAAAGAAAGAAAACTTTGAGTTTGGTAACATGAACAATTATTACTGCTAATTTAAAAAAAATTGGTAAATTTCAGGGCAAATTTTTTTTTTTTGCCAACAGTTTCCTCTCTTGGTGAAGAAACAGCTTCAGCAATTAAACATCTAACAGTGCAGCTATATCCACAATATTTTTCTTTCCTTCACTCAACAGCCAATGTCTACCAAGGAATGTCATCCTACTATTTCTCCTAAATCACTTGGTGGCTTTTGATACTATCAACTATGTCAATAAATTAAAGGTTTAACTTGTTGGTCAGGAGAAAACACTCTGTTAATTACACTAAAAACTAATTAATGAGGAATGTCACACCCAGGAGCCATTTGGTAGAGAGATAATGTCTGTCTCCTGTAAATGTACTTGTACTAATAATGAAGAGTTAGCAAAAACTGATCAACCTAGCATTTTTCAGGCTATGTCTTCCTGGAAGAAAAATATTAAGGCGTGATTAAGAGCCATACAGGGTCCTTCTAGGGTGAATAGCCAGTTGCTATAGAAAAATGGAAGTTCCACGAAAGGATGATGTATGTTAGCCATGCTCTCGAGGGAGTAGGATGGGGTCAAGGAAGGCTTACAGAAACAATAGTGGAAGGAATGTCTATCTGTGAAAACATTTAAGAGGCTTACACAAAAGTAAGTGTAGATGAGGAGAGAAAGATTTTGTTATTTTTCCATGTGTACTCGCTATGTATTTTTAATCTGTGTTTTTGTGCAAGTTTTGCAACTTTTCATCAGGTTTTGTCTACTTCTGTCATTAACAATTTCTAGAGCTAGTAAACTATTTAGTCTTTTCTTTTCATTATGAGAACATTCTTTTTTTGTCTTTTCTCTGATATAGCTGGTTTCAATCCACATTTCTTCTGGTTCTCAGTCAAACAAGTAGAGTAATGCTAATGCAATGTTCTGTATATGGACTATGGTCTGTATGATGGTCTGATTCTGACTTGTTTTGTCAAAAGAATGCAGCTTCTTCATGTATTACTTCTGATGATGTAAGTCTATTAAAATTGTATATTGGCCACCTGTTTACATCCATGCCAGTCATCTGTTCAACTGTCTGAAGAATGTATTTGCAATATTCAAGTTGTTGGCTTCACAGAATTCCAAAAATAATTATTCTGCCCCATCTCTGATTTTTTTGATCCAGTTCTTCAGTAATGCTGAGTTCTGCTTTACTCTGTAATTTTGTATTTTAATCAGCTATTATTATCAACACTTCCTGTTTTGGATTCTGATTGATTTCCTCCTGGACATCTGAACAGAAGTTTTGAATTTCTCCTTCTTCAGCATCTGCTTTTGGATCAAATGCTGAATGAGAGGGACTGCAGTGGCTCAAGTGGCTAAGATGCTGACTGGAAGGCGGGAGGTCAGCAGTTCGATTCCCAAGTATTGCAGGCAGGAATGAGCGCCCATCTTTGTTCTAGCTCTTGCCAACCTAGCAGTTAAAAAAAATTTGCCTTCCCACTTCGGTGGGAAGGTACACAGCATTCTGTGCACTCTGGTGTTTAGTCATGCCTGCCTCATGACCATGGAGATGTCTGCAGAAGCAGACAGCACTGGCTATTTGGCTTTGAAACAGAGATGAGCACTGAACCCTAGAGTCGGATACGACTGGCTTTCGAGCAAGGGAAACCTTTACCTTTACTTATAAAACATTAAAAAAAAATCACTTCCCTTGATCATCCACAGGCAATCAGGGGAAGTGTTCAATTATTCAAAGTGTCATTTCCTATTTGGATGGGAAGAGCACTCTTTCCCTTGAATGGGGTACTAATGCTTTTCTGGGTACTTCAGCAGCTCAGTCTGGATATGCCCTGATTTTGACTTAAGTGCTAGTTCAGCTCCAACTTAAGTCAGAGCAAGGTGTCCCCTGGGATATGTCCTGGGTACTGCCCCTTCTGGCTTCCTTACTATTCCACTGTCCCTTTCCAAAGTACAATACAACTCCATTATCCAAACCCTGGCTTTGTGATAGAGCCTTTTGCCATTTGAGCAAATGTAGCAATTGGAACAGCAGTTTCTATTTCTTTTGCCCCCTTTGAATTAATAAAATATGCATAATAATACATATAAAGTGTTAAAATCCAAGGTCAGTGTAACATTCAATTAATAACCGTGTGCCAAAATAGCACAAACATGACAAACATGTAAGGAACATAATATGAAAAGCAAATAAAAACAGATGTGTAAGATATTAAGAAAAATGAAAATTTGTGAAATACATCAAGGGCAAAGGAGAAACAAATGGCCCTTGATCAAAAGGGAACTTGAGTAATACACAGATGATATAGACAAAACCAAATTGCATCACGTCAATTTATATTAACTTTATTTTATGCCATTCAGTTTTGAATCATTTGTTGTTCAATCGCACAGTTGACCCTTTGTGACCCCATGGACCATTGCTCGCCAGACACCTCTGTCCTCCACTATCCTCCTCAATCCGCCCAGCTCTGTGACCATTGCGTCTACAATACCACCTAGCCATCTCATTTTTGGCCGCCCCCTTCTTCTTTTGCCCCCCACTTTCCCCAGCATCAAGGCTTCCTCAAGTGAATCCTCCCTTCTCATTTGATGTCCAAAGTGCTTTAGCTTCATCTTTACTATTTGACCTAATGAGCAGTCAGGGTTAATTTCTTCTAGGATTGACCTATTTGTTCTCCTCACTGTCCAGGGAACTCTCAGGACTCTCCTCTAACACCACATCTCAAAGGCATCTATTATTCTGCGCTCAGCTTTCCTTGTGGTCCATCTCTCACAGCCATACAGGAATACCATTGCCTTTATGTGAATTTTTGTTTTCAAGGTGATGTCTCTACTTTTAACTATGTTCCCCAGGTTTCTCATAGCTTGCCTCCCAAGAATTAGCTGCCTTTTTATTTTATGGCTGCAATCTCCACCTGCAGTGATCTTGGATCCTAAGAATGTAAATCTGTCACTGCTTCTACTCCTTCTCCATCTATTTTCCAGGGAGTGATAGGGTCTGTTGCCATTACCTTGGTTTTCTTGATATTAAGTCTCAAGCCAGCTTTTGCATATACTGTACCTCACAGATTTCAGCTGCCCCCATGAATTTGGGGGGCTCTCAATTTTGGCTGATAAGTTTGATTCTGATATAGAAATTGACTGTAGTTATATATGAGAATACAAGACTTAGAAGTAGATCTGTGTGGTCTTCATATCCTACCAAATAGGGAATAATGAAATACTGCCAACTGGAGGATGCTTATCTTCAAATTATTTTAGCATTCCATTGTATCCCAAGTAAAACATCAAAACAAGTCTCGCTCTATACTTGTATTTCAGTCTGATCAGAATAGCACTGAGGATTACAAACATTCTCCAGTTTCTAATCATCCTCTTCCATATTTCACTCTACTAATACAATAATTTTGGATAGCTCTGTGGTTTAAGTGCAGAAGTTGACAATCACTATGTCCACTATGTTTTCTTGACTGGGGCTGGACTCAATGATTCAAGGGGTCACTTCCGGCTCTGCCGTTCTAAGATCATCATTGTCCTCGTTGTCGTCATCATCAATGCTAATGTATAATCATTTTGCAACAAAATAATTATGTATTAGCTTACATACCGTATTTATTCGAGTATAACGCGCACTCGTGTATAACGCGCACCCCTAATTTTCCATGAAATATTGGTATAAAATTTTTTTTCACACGCCTCGTCTCCCGCGCCACCCAATCAGATCCCGCCAGCCGCGCGCCCCTGGGCCCGTGGGTGGGGCAGACGGTGCATCTCAGCAGTGCCTACCGTACTCGGCGCCGGCTCCTTGAGTCGCGCGGCCCGGGTAGGCGTGGAGCACGCCGCGGCCCTCTCCCGTAGGGTTCCCTTCTCGGCGGGTGCGTGCAGGTGAGCGGCGGCGGCAGCGGGACCTGGGCGCCTGGGAGGAGGGCCGCGGCGTGCTCCGCGCCTACCCGGCGCCGGCTCCTTGAGTCGCGCGGCCCGGGTAGGCGTGGAGCACGCCGCGGCCCTCTCCCGTAGGGTTCCCTTCTCGGCGGGTGCGTGCAGGTGAGCGGCGGCGGCAGCGGGACCTGGGCAGGCGCCCAGGTCCCGCTGCCGCCGCCGCTCACCTGCACGCACCCGCCGAGAAGGGAACCCTACGGGAGAGGGCCGCGGCGTGCTCCACGCCTACCCGGGCCGCGCGACTCAAGAAGCCGGCGCCGGGTAGGCGCGGAGCACGCCGCGGCCCTCCCCGGAGGGTTCCCTTCTCGACCCGGCGGGTGCGTGCAGGTGAGCGGCGGCGGCAGCGGGACCTGGGCAGGCGCCCAGGTCCCGCTGCCGCCGCCGCTCACCTGCACGCACCCGCCGAGAAGGGAACCCTACGGGAGAGGGCCGCGGCGTGCTCCACGCCTACCCGGGCCGCGCGACTCAAGGAGCCGGCGCCGGGTAGGCGCGGAGCACGCCGCGGCCCTCCCTGGAGGGTTCCCTTCTCGGCGGGTGCGTGCAGGTGAGCGGCGGCGGCAGCGGGACCTGGGCGCCTGCCCAGGTCCCGCTGCCGCCGCTCACCTGCACGCACCCGCCGGGTCGAGAAGGGAACCCTCCGGGGAGGGCCGCGGCGTGCTCCGCGCCTACCCGGCGCCGGCTTCTTGAGTCGCGCGGCCCAGTCCTCGTGTATAACGCGCACCCAAACTTTGAGCCTTTTTTTGGGTATAAAATTTTGCGCGTTATACACGAATAAATACGGTAATCACCATCATCTTGGAACTGCTTTAGACACTCAACAAAAACAGAACAATCAAGATATGACCTATCATCTTCAGTTGGAACTAGATGAAATTTCCCATATGATGATCAAAAAGACTGAATGAATTGTTGAAAATAATCTTCCAGGGAATGATTGCAAACACCATTGAATAATATAGGCTGAAAAACAATCCACAATTTGCTGAATCAAATTTAAACAGATTTATCTAGTACTGTACAGGTACTGTATTAGCCTTTTCCAAGTTAAGGGCATGGTTCTAGTGACTAAGCTTTTCTTTTGTTATATTGGTCTATTTCAGTTGTGCTTATAAGATTTTGTTCTTTACATCATTGCCATTTGTAGGCCATCTTACTTCTTGAGCTCTGATAGCATTTCATTAATTTGAATACCACTGGTAAATAAGGTATGGGGATTTTTTTTTTCTTATGAACACAACAAGATCCTTTTTTCTCATTTATTATTTTATAATGCATATTACATATGCCTAAGCATATACAGTATAATAATTCTGACATCTATTTCAATGTTACTCCTCCCTCCTGAAACTCAACAACTTCCCATATCAGACACTCCTCTCTATCCATAATGTTGAATGTGTCTATTCCAGGGAGGTAGAAAGGCAACAACAAGGAATCAGGAATCTTGTGGAATAAAATATTGGTTGAGGTGTGCCAGGCTTTGAATCTTTCCTGTATTTAAGCAACTGAATTCTATAAGGCAGTCTTTAAGAAAGTGTCCTCAAATCATGTTAATTTTCATATATAAATATTTGTTTTCCATAGATCACTGCAACCAAGTTGATTATAGTGCTATTTGATTATGTTATGAAAATGTAGTGGATGAAGGTCACGTGGTTTGTTTGTCTTGTGCATCACCCTGAGTGGTGCATATTTATTAATTAGATGGTATTAAAATTAATAATAGCAGTCACCCCCCACATATATGGGTTCAATATTCACAGTTTCAGTTATTCACAGGTCTAAAAAAATATTCAATAGAAAGTCCTGAAATACATAATACATTAAAACCCAGGATAACGACAAAACTTGGTTCCTCAAGTCGTGTCGTTGACTGGATTTTGACATTATCCAATCCCTATGGGAGATAACGACAAAAATGTGTTGTTTGGTGCATCCATACCAATGCACCGCATAATGACACTTTTTAAAGCTTTCTGTCGTTATGCGGGGCATCACATGGTGCATAACGAATGCGTCATTATGCGGTTTTGACGTTATGTGGTACCGTCGTTATCTGGGGTTATAATGTATGGTGTATATGTATTTGTATGGTGCATTCCCAGAACTGGCCATCAGAGGAGATATGAAGCAATACAGATTTTAAAAAGTAATTTGTAAAATTTTTTAATATACCTATTGTGATAATTTTATGTCAAATCAAATTCTACATAGTTATATTTAATGTTTTTAATGTAACAGAATGACTTCCAATCTGTAGAAAAAAGTGCTAAGGTAGCATTTTTTCTATTTTCCCAAAATTTCCAGGGGTGGGGTGGGGGGACCTACTTTCCCACAAAGGCTTCAAAATTTCTGGAAATTTTACAATTCTATCTAAAAGCAACATTATTTAGAGAAGCAGTTAAGGCTGTTTTTCCCTATTGTTAACAATTTTGCATTTGGTTGTTTTTTGGACCCAAATTGATTTCTGTTCAATATTTTATATTTACAATGTTGCCACTGGTAGAAGGGTTATCAAATCAAAGTAATCTTTATTTATTACAGTCCAAGACCAGCATTGCACAGCAAGAAACACAAATAATCACTGGGCACAACACAGCAGACCCAGACAACCTACAAGAACAGAGATGCGACCAAGACCCCTATGGTGGGAAGGAAACCCAGCCTACCAACAAATCTGCTGCAGTCGCTCCCTCTGAGGCAGTAAGGCCTGACAGACATTCTGGAGAAGAGGAATAGAGAACGTGTGGCATCAACTCTGATATGCCACAAGACTTGGCTCAGGGGCTGGTCACAAGGGAATTGGTACAGATGGTGTGTCCCTACTCCAGCTGTCACACCCCTACCCACCAATCGACAGCCCGCCGACTGGCATAGGATGAAAATCTTCTCTCTCAATGTTGCAGGGTGGCACCACCGTTAGGAAGCAGGCACCCTAAATATTCTCTCTCAATTTGACACCATCCTAGTTCAGGAAATGTGAACAAGGACAAACATCTCTCTTAATCAGGAGTTCTCAACCTTTTTAAGCCAGGGGCCGGGTCACGCTCCCTCAGACAGCTTCGGGGGCTGGGCGGCCATTTTGCTCTTCCTTCACCACATGGCACTTTCCGGTGTGGTGGAGGCGGGGGGGGGGCACATGAAATGGCACCATGGGCCTCATCTGGCTCGTGGACCACAGGATAAGAATCCCTGCTCTAGATAGATATCACTCACACGCAATAGAGGCATCTGCAGGACCAGGTAAGGATGTCTCAAAGGTGGATTGAGAATACTAATCTCCACTTCTCTGTGTGCAACCACCACACCACTTAGCCATCTCAATCAACTGACATTGGCTGTCAAGATCCTGCTAGGAGCCATTACACTACTGGTAATAAATGTAAGAAAGTAATACCATCTGGACCAAACTCGAAAACGATATCCTTGAGCTAACACGGACCCATCCAAAAGCATTTATAATACTGGGAAGGGACTTCAATGTCAGAATAGAGTGAGAAGACAGTGTACTGTTTGCATGCTACCACCTTTTCCTGCCCAACCTGGAGGCAGAACTCCCTCACCTTAACTGCATCTCTAAAGACCAGAAGAGAGTATCTCTTTATGTTTTTCATAATCTGCTCATGTTGAATTTTATTTTACTGTTGTAAACAACCCAGAGTGGGATATTTTCTTTCTCCAGAGGGGATGTATATTAATGTATTAAACAGATAAATAAACAAACAAGTTGTTTCATCACTGGTCACATGAGACAAGCCATTTGTCATCTGGATGTTGCAAAAGGCAAGCAAGGAAAAAACCAAATCCAAAAATTTCAAGGGCCCATGAGAGACATTTTGAGGAACAATTGCTTCATCAGGAAGAGCCTTTAGTGTGCTTATTTGGAAATAAAAAGGGCACAACCTAAAAACAAAGGAGTGGTAAATACTGTACAACTTTGAAGACTCTGGGTACTCATAAGTTTACCCATCTGGAAATTAAAGTGTTGTTTTTTTAGAACTCCGCCCTGTTTGACAAAAACATGTGAGCTGGCGGAGGGGATGAATAAACCTTCTGTTCCAATCTTGTTATGGATCAGGGAGCCAGCCTGCACCATTAATTGTTAGATGAAAATGAGGCAGATAGCTGTGTAGGCCGTGAATTAAATGTCAGACACAACTTGGCCCTGATTTGCACAAGCCACACAATGATTCCACAACTGATTTAAAATTCCAGTTTGGCCATTTTAGCAACGTGTCTGCAGAAGCTGCAGATTAGAACGTTAGATTTTTAGCTTTCCCAAATTGGACGTATAATTACTCAAGCAAAGAATGTCTTCAAATTTTCCAGTGAAGAATTTCTTGTAAGAATCTTTCAGCTAAGCAGCATTCCCTGAGGATTTTTGAGCATGACCCTGGCCACCCTCGAAATGAGAAATTACAGAAGACAGGATGCCAGTTTAGACAGACTGTTGTTCCTATTCATGGATTATTTGACTTCCTATTCAAGTTCCCAACTTGTTTTTAAGTATTTCAGCGTGAAAACAATCTGTTTCCCAAATGCGTCACTGCATATGTTCCCAAGGGCTCCATTCATACTTGCAGAGCTACACAGATGTATTAAAGGTCAGTTTGAGACCTTACAATTTCTGTAGCCAATATATTATTATTTTATATTATGCAGTTCTATAACATTTATCACAACTTCGTTTTCTCTCTCTTCGTTTTCAAGGCCTGTATTGGAAACCCAATTTTATGTTGTTGGTTAGGCAGCACACTGGGAATACATCTGGTCCATTAGCAAATGTGCCAAATATAACATTTCACAACATGTTCTGAACTGTCAATTTTCAAATGAGTTTGCAGATGTGCTGGCCTGAAAAAGTAATCACATGATTCAGTTTATAGTAATTTCATCTAGATCTATTTTGACTTGCATGTTAACATACAGTACTTATAGCTTCCTCATTACTTAGTTGGAAATTGAATGGGCTCTTTTTCAGATTCTTACTACAAATATACTGGTATGTTGCCTTTGCAGCAAGATTCTATTAAAAAAAGAAATGTACATAACATCACACCATTCATGAACCTTTATGTTTATCTTGCTGAGTTCATGTTTTATTCTCCAAGCTGGAGGGTATAGCTAACTTAAAAAAACAGATGGCTGCATGAATTTCTAAATAACCATTTACCGTATAGTAAACAAAATGTCTTATTGCGAGCTACATTCAATAGTGGATGGTGTGAAAAGTAAGACCAAAACCCCTGGAATATTTTTGCTCAAAGTCCTTACTGCAATTACTGTATGTAAGTGCTGGAGAAGGATTTCTACTTTTTGCAGTGAGGAGAAACCTAATGTAAACTGGGAAACCAGCAAACAGTAGTGTACATGCTGAACCCCTAAATACTAGTTTCCTAGGAGGGCTGGATTGGTTCCATTATCTGATGTTTCTCACCTCTGCTTTAAAGTAAAATAAGAACAAGCACAGATTTAGTATACAAATGTGTCTGGCAGCTTCGTAATATGGAGCGCTTAACCAGAATGTGTATTTGGGTGGATATAAACTGTAGCTGGAAACTTGTTGGTGTTAGCACAAGAATTGTGTGAATTGCTTTGGCTAATTGGTGAAGTGCGGGGGATGCATCTTGCAAATTAGCTTCTAAACAACTCTTTGTTATACTATATGGACATTTTGTTTTGGATTAGTATTACCATTTCCCCCTCACATATAACTGCATGCAACTGAGGGAAAATGTGTATTTAACATCTGTTAGGGGATGTAAGTCTTTGCTTTACACCCTAACTGGTTGCAAGTCATATTGTGTCTGTGATGCCTTCAAGACCCTACTGCAGGGGCACACAGGTGCTGGGACCTTTCCCTGGTGTGCTCCATGAGCCAGTGTATTTAGATCAGAGCAGGATTGCAGACTTCCAGCTACAACGCTCATCTTCCTCTACTGACAGTCTGGATGAAGATTCCTGCGTCTTCCAGAGCATGAATCTTTGCACTGATACTGATGATGGTTTTTGCCTGATATGTCATCTGTGCTTGCTGGACAAAGAAGGACTACTTGGGGTAAGCCTCAACCAGGAGGACAGAAGCTGCAGAACTCTTTGGCTTTGTCTGTAATTGCAGCTTCCCTTTACCCTGCTGGACTGGACTGCTACTGAACTGTATGGACTTGTATATAGCACAACTGAACTGTCTCAGTGAGGTCAACTGAGCAGCCCAAGAGAATATATCAGTTTTAATTTAAAGAAAAGATATAAAAAATTGAAACTATCATGGTTCAGAAGAATTGCACTAGTTAAGATGAAATTACTGCCGAAAATTAATTTTTTGTTTGATACTTTATTGAGTTGATTGAAAGAGGATGAGATTAGATCTTTTCAAAGTTTGATTAATGATTTTTGTAACTGAGGTAAAAGGGCAAGGATTTCAAAAAAACTTTGGTACTTAACTCAAAAGGAGGGTGGGTTGGGTATACCGAACATTAAAAATTACTATGTTGCATATCATTTAAGGAATGTTATTAAGATATTAGTGCAAGAGGAATATAATTGGGAAAAAGTGGAATTACAGGAAATAGAAAAGATTGGAAATGCAATTTTTTAAGATGATAATAAATTAAAAGCTACTTTAAAAAATAAAATTTTAAGAACAACATTTGAAGTATGGTCTAAAGTAAAAAAAATAATGGCACCGGAAATATCTCCAATTATTGAACTAAAAGATTTGAAAAATTTCCCATTAAAAATAAATACTGAAACGGAGAAATTAATCAATGACAATGATGTGTTTCTACTGAAGAAATGGTTGAAGATTTGTAAGGATAATAAAAAAATTAGATATATATAGGAAATTAAATTTGAACTGGTTACAAATAGCAGCAGTAAATAACTGGAACAAGAGGGATATGGATAAAATAAGTTTAAATAGAAATAAGACAGAATTTGAAGAATTAGTGTGTAAAGTAAGAATGGGGGAGATAGAAATGACTGGTCTAATAAGTAAACTATATAAAATAATGAATAAGGGAGAGAATCAACAGGAAATATTAAAATCGCTCTGGGAGCAGGATTTAAATGTAAAAATAAGTGATTTAGATTGGAAGAGTAAATGGAAAAAGAGGGTTATGAAGGGCTTATCGGTTAGAATTAAAGAACATAATTGTAAATTACTATGGAGATGGTATCTAACACCTGTAAGGCTACATCAAATTTGCAATCAGAACACAAAAATGTGTTGGAGGTGTAAGATACCATAGGAACTTATATTCATTTGTGGTGGGAGTGCAGAGTGTTAAATCAATTTTGGATTGAAATTATGAAGGAAATAAAAGAGATAATTGCTGAAGATATAAAAATAGAGGCTAACATGGTACTGCTGCTAATGGAGACGAATGATCTGAACATTGATAGATATAAGAAAGATTTGATAATCATTATGACAACAGTCGCAAGATTATGTATAGCGCATACTTGGAAGAGCGGAGATTTGTTGAATATTAAAGAATGGTATAACGAAATGTGGTCGATTGTGTTAAATGATAAGCTCACATGGGAATTAAACAAAAAAAAGGGAATTATAAAGGAAAATAATTTTTATGAGATATGGAACCCATTTTTGACTTACACACTAAAAAGAAAGAAAGGTAATGTGCCAGCAGCAGATCAAATGAATTTCTGGAAGCAACGGGTATTTAAAAGAAAACATAATCTCTGAGGCTTTGTATATATCACTGAGGTTTATATTATTTTGTCGCTAATATAAGTGTGCTGTATGGCTATTCGGGTGAAATTTAAGGTGTAAAAAGTGTTATAAAGTAAATTTTGGAAAAGGTAGTATAAGAAAAAGACAGTTTAAAATGATTTATAATATAAATTATATAAATATAAAAGTGAAGAATAACACTGAAAATGAAAAACATTGTAACAACATTGTGGACCATAGCATATTGTGTTTTTTTCTTCTTCTCTTCTTCTCTTTTTCTTTTTACATTTGTATTTGTATTGAAATGTTTTTGTATTTGTATATTTTTTGTATCTGTAATAAAAATTATTAAAAGAAAAAAAGAATATATCTGTTTTGTGTTACAGTTATTGCACTGTATATACTTGCACCTTTTTACTACCTGAGTAAACCTAGTTTGAGTTTTCTTCTGCACCAAGATCTGTCTGCCTGTTTTTCTCACAAGGGACCACCTTGCCAGGTGCAAACCTCTTGCTGGCCACTGCATACCACTCTGCTAACCATTTACATCAACATCAGAAGTCCATTTTGGTGTGATCACAGATGTTTGAGGCCAACCGCAGTTTTAAAAATTTGTAATAAAGGCAAAGTATTGCTATTTTTATAACTAACAGCATATTTAGGAGCCCCCTGTGGTTTTCTCACATAAGAAAAAGAAAGGTCATGTGAACTGTGCCTTTGAAATAATTTCTATTTGTTCGTGAAGAATTTACTAGAAGGCATTATGTCATGCTATCTGGAAGAATCAAGAAAATAGTGCGGCTCTATTTTAACTATGAACTAAATCAGACAAGATGCTAGCTTTATAATTGGAAATCAACAGAATATTTTCCCCCAAAGAAGCAATTTTTTCAAAGCTGCTGGCTTTGCACAATCACCTTGTAAATGGAACCTATGCTTACCACCATAAAAGGAAATTAATCTGCAGATAAGAAAAAACTAACAAATCTATCTTCTTATGGCAATGCTTACATCTATTTTGATTACTACAGATTAGTGTCAGAGCATTGGTGGCTGACAAGTAAATAGGACCCAGGGGAACCAGGCAACAGGCCAAACAGTAACCAGATCACAGTCCAGTTCCAAAATCAAACTCAATGTAGACAGAGATACAGGGTTGGTCTGGACAACAGGATGTAGTCCAAGCAAGCCAAAGGTCATGTGACTGAGAAAACAGGTGAGGCAGAGTACCTTTGGAGGCTGGAGGAGGGCATGGCTAGGATCCAAGGAGCAAGGAGAGGCGTGACAACTGCCCACAAGAACCAAGTACAGGGCAGGAAGTCCTCAGGAGAAGGAGCCAGGAACAAGGTGGGATATCTTCAGACCAACAATGAACTAAACAACCACAAGTCCAATAATCTTCATTATTGAAGCAGCTTCTATGGGAAAGCACCAGTTTTTATCAAGCTCAGCCACCCAGGGCCAGAAGAAGGAGCTTATGATGGCCCAGAACCTTCTCTAAGGGTCTCAGGTGGGGTCTAGCAGCTACAGAAGGGTGAGGGTCTAAATCATGCAAGTACTAGAGCTGCCTTTTAGGCTGAGGGTCTAATGCTGCAAGCATCAAAGCTACCTCTAGGAAGCTCATCCTGCAAATACTGGAACTGCCTCAGAGGTGACCTGACTGAAGTTTATAAAATCATGCACGGTGTGGATAAAGTAGATAAGGAAAAACTGTTTTCCCTATCGCATAACACTAGAACTAGGGGGCACTCCATGAAACTTTTGGGTACTAGTTCTCAAACAAATAAGAGAAAGTACTTTTTCACCCAGAGGATTACTGGTCTATGGAACTCCCTGCCAGAAGAAGTGGTGACAGTTGTCAGTCTTGACAGCTTTAAGAAACGATTAGACAAGTTCATGGAGGACAAGAGTATCAATGGCTTTAATTATGGATACCTAAGGACAACCTCCGGGTTGGAGAGATAGGTAGGATATTTCTCAATGCCATTTCCAGGGAATCCTAAGCAGGTGAAGGCATCTGCTTGAGAATAATACCCTGAAGCAAATGGTGAGCCACTGTGTGAGACAGAATGCTGGACTGGATGGGCTGTGGCCTGTTCCAGCAAGGCTGTTCTTATGTTCTTATGCATCGTTTGTTTGCATATGCACACATCAGTGGTTTCCCGGCATCACTGGGTCCCTGTCATCTCCGGCCCGGGATGGGAGTCCTGATGGTGCCCCTGCTCTCAGATGCAGCCCCAGCAGGGAGAAGGAACCGTGAAGTCTCAGCTCTCCTGTAGCAAGGCAGAGCTGGCGTCCCCTCACCCCCTGTGGCTTCACTTACCCACCTTGTCATCCCTGCTCCACGGGGTGTGCCAAGCTGGACAGGAAAAGCCTCGCTTGCTCACAGCAAGAGAAAAAGGCTAGAGCAATGTTTCCCATGTTCTACCTTTGTGCTATTGTACCACCCACCCACCCTTCCCTGGCAGCATGACTGCTGGTTGGGTGGTGCCAATTCAAATATAGTAAAATAAAAATACAGTACCGTAAACATTCAAAAACATTACCCCATGGATGTCTCAATTACAGTAATTAATTTTATTTTCTTGTACCCTATTTTGATTATTGAAACTCATGAGCAGCTGCTGCATTTTCCACCTTCGGCTTATACTCGGGTCAATCTATTTTCCTGGTTTCTCAGGCCAGAATTTGGTACCTCGGCCTAGATTTGGGTTGGCTTATACTTGAGTATATATGGGGTAATTCAGATACAGTAAAAACCCAGCATACGACTGCCTGGGTTACGTTTGCTGCGACCTATGACGACAAATTATATTTTAAAAGAATATCCGGGTTACGAATTATTTTCGGTTTACGACTGAAAACCGTGCAATTTTAAAATCTAACAAGGCAGCCGCCACCATGTTAGAGATCAAAATGGCGCTTGCCTCTCCACAGGAAGTCACTTGCCACTGCGAAGGTGCTGTCATTGTTGTTTTTATCACCCCTGTCAGCTCTGGGAGGGTCAGGGGGGCTTGTCCTTGCTGTTTCAACCTTGCTCCAATATCCCCAGGTGGCGCTGGAACTGAAAATGTGCACTTCCTGTTTTTGGCTCTAGCGCTGCCCAGAGACCTTGAAGGGAGGTCGGAGCAGTGCAGGTAAACTCCCCCGAGAGTTTGTCCGTGCTGTACCTACCTTGCCCTGATGTCCCCAGGTGGCACTGGAACCGAAAATGTGCACTTCCTGTTTTCAGCTCTAGCGCTGCCCAGGGACCACGGAGTGAAGTCAGAGTGATGCAGGTAGACTCCCCCAACCCTTGAGAGCTTGTCCGCGCTGTTCCAACCCCAAACGGCATGGAAAAGGTAAGGTGATCGCTTTGCTGCTTTTGGTGAGGGGATGGTGGAGGGCGATCATGTTTGGAATTTTTTTTAATTTTTTGTGATTTATTTCTATTTTTGTGATTATTTTTGGTTGGGTCGGCAACTTTTTTATTTTTATGGGAAATAATGATTCAGTTTACAACCATTTCAGGTTACGACGGAGGCTGTTAGAACGGACCTCCATCGTAAGCCGGTATTTTACTGTAAATTAAAAATGTTGTAATTGCAGTATCGCACTAGGTCGCAGACAACAGATGCATCAGAAGTAAGAGGTTCCTCAGAAATAAGCTAGCTCCAAAAGAGTAGGGATGTTTTTAAGAGCAGGAAGCCTTGAAATTTAGTCCGTGCACTTTCAGCTGGTTTCAAAAAGGGTTGCAGAGAATAAGAGTACTTAAATCTTCACCTCTGACCTTTCTTACTGCTAGAATAACACTGGTTCCACTTCTGTGTAATCACCTGTCAGGTGACCTTCCTGTTCCTGATTTTTTTTGTGTGTGTGAGAGAGAGTGGAGTAATATTCAACTTCTGTGTAAAAATGTTGAATGCACACTTCCACATTCAAACTATACAGTACATGAGGAGCTTAACCATTCACAACTTCTTACATCATCTTTGGCCCGCAGAATATGCAGTTCCAGTATGGAGCACACATCCACATACGTGAAGCAAGCTGACATTGCTGTTAATGAATCAATTCATATAGTGACTGGATGCCTCAAACCTACACCAGTTGAGAAATTATACCCTCTTGTTGGTATCACTCCCCCTAAGATAAGGAGAGAAGTAGCAGCGGATCTGAAAGAACTGAGCATGTCTAGTCATGCCTGCCACATGACCATGGAAATGTCTGCAAAAGCAGACAGCGCTGGCTCTTTGACTTTGAAACAGAGATTAACACTGAACCCTAGAGTCAGATATGACTGGCTTTCGAGCAAGGGAAACCTTTACCTTTACCTCTCTTAGTGACAGAGCCACATAGTCTTCTGCCTTAATTATAATAACAATTTCATATCAGAAATTATTCTGTATTGAAAGGATTTTTGCTGGAGAAACTCAGCTCAGGGGACACCCAAATGAGGCTCCTTTCATGTCCACAAGATTTCCCCCCCACATAAGTGGTCCCTATTTATCTACTTGCAATTTCTTGCTTTCGAACTGCTAGGTTGTCAGGAGCTGGGCCAGAGAAGGCGCCCATTCTGTCATGCAGTACCCGGGTCTCAAACTGCCAACTTGCCAACAAGGCAAGTTTCAGCTAACAAGATGAGTGTCTTAACCACTGAGCCTTAATTGAAACACATCCATGTTCTGTTCAGTATACTTTTTCTTTTGTAAAGAGATAATATATAAAGATAAATAATATTTCAAAGGGCATTTAAAACAAAAGTTGCTAGCATGAAACTAGATTTGATGCCAATAGTTATATTCATGATTTAACGTATAGAAATGCAAGTAGTGTCATCTGGGACAATCCTTTCAATCACAGCAGATTTCAGAGGGTTTGGCAATATAACATTTCCCCCTCCTGCTATTGTTGTTGGGGAACGCCTTTGTTTTTTTCAAAGGGTTTTTATTACATAAAGGTTACAATAGAAAATTTCAACACAAATACATAGATAGAACATACAAACAACAATTAGCACCCGTGCTGTACAAAGGAATCTGTACCAATTCATATTAAGTCATACTAGTTATCTTCTAATTTATCCAAAATTTACACGTTACAGGGTCGGGTTTTGAGCCTTCATTTGTCAGTAAGAGTTCTATAAATGGTTTCCATATACTGTATCCAAAAATCTCCATTTGCATATTAAACCTTTTTTAAATTATTATTTAATTATATGTTTAGTTTCTTGTTCAATGCCAGTTGCCAAACCTCATTGTACCAATAATTTATAGTTGGAGGTGGTTCACTCTTCCAATTGCTGGCAATTATTTTCCTGGCCACTACTAACGACGTAAGCAGTAAATCATTCAAATTCTTGTCCAGTTTTAATTGTTCAGTTTCCCCTAATAGTACTATTTTAGGGCTGAAAACCAATTCCTTTCTGAGAGCATCTCCATTGGCCTGGGCGGGAGACGGGGGTCTGGAAATTATAAATGGCTCCTGGTTTAACAAAAAATAAACCACTCCCACAGATGCAATATGTGGAAAATATAAGGAATCTCATAGACCGCATCTGCCTTTATGAGTCTGCCTGACTTTTAGTATAATATCTCTCAGCCCCACCTGCATCACAGGTATGTTTGAGTGTCAGACAGGCTATTTCTTGTTGTTGTTCAGTCACACAGTCAAGTCTGACCCTTTGTGACCCCATGGACCGCTGTCATCCACCAACCTCTGGAGTCTGCCCAGATCTATGCCCACTGGCTTTTTCTTAGCCACTGGCTGTTTGAAATGTGTTTTTTAAAGGGACGGTTGTATTATTACTGCTTGTTTTTACTGTGTTTTTAATATTGGTTTTATCTACTAATTTTAATACATTTATTTATTTTAAAAATATTGTAATAATCTATTGTTTTAACTTTTGATACTGTTTCTTTTAATACTGTAAACTGCCTTTTTAGGTGAAAGGCAGCATATAAGTATTTTAAATAAATAAATAACATATGTAAAATTTGTTTACATAGTTAGGCACTGTTTTTCTTCCTACTGAGATTCCAAAGCAGTAACCAATTAAATACCAAAATAATCTATACAAAATGTTGTAATCAATATTGACACAGTTGCAAATCTAGACACTGCATAGTGTGGTATTGTATAGAATGAGGGACTCAAACAAAGAGAGCTGGGTTAAAATCCCTGCTTGGCTATGCAAAATCACTGGAGGAGGAACCAATCTCAATCCAATGGCTCCCACTTGAGGATACCATAATTCGGGTCATGTCAGACTGCAGTGGCTTAATGGTTAAGGTGCTGAATTTAATGCCTGGAAGATCAGCTGGTCAGCAGTTCAAGACTCGAGTGCTGTGTGATGGAGTGCGTGCTGGTCATCTGTCCAAGCTCCTGCCAACCTAGCAGTTCGAAAGCAAGACATTGAAATTAGATAAATAGGTACCGCTTTGGCGGGAAAGGTATCATTCCGTGTCTAGTTGTGCCTGCCGCGTGACCTCAGGAATGTTTGCAAATGTAGGCAGTGCTGTGCTTTAACTGTAAAAGGAGATAAGCACAACCCCCTAGAGTTGGATATAACTGGCTTTTGAGCAAAGGAGACCCTTACCTGTACCAGACTGCTGCAAAAACAGACAAAAGACAGAATTTGTACCAGTTTAGACAGCCTCTGAGATATTTAAAGAGTGGTTTAATGAGTGAGGAACTGTGGTGGCTCAAGTGGTTAAGACTTTGAACTCGCTGACTGGAAGGTCAGCAGTTCGATTCCCGAGTACTGCAGCACGGAGTGAGCTCCCATCTTTGTCCCAGCTCCTGCTAAACTAGCAGTTCGAAAGCAAGAAATTGCAATTAGATAAATAGGGACCACTTCGGTGGGAAGGTAAACAACATTCTGTGCAGTGGAATAGTAAGGAAACCAAAAGGGGCAGTACCCAGGACAGATCCCAGGGACCACCTTGCTCTGACAATAGTCGGAGCTGAACTAGCGCTTAAGTCAAAATCAGGGCATGTCCAGACTGAGCTGCTGAAGCACCCAGAAAAGCATTAGTACCAAATCCAAGGGAAAGAGTGCTCTTCCCATCCAAATAGGAAATGACATGTCCATGGAAACGTCTGCAGACACAGACAGCTCTGGCTCTTTGGCTATAACAGAGATGAGCACTGAACCCTAGAGTCAGATACGACTGGCTTTTGAGCAAGGACGACCTTTACCTTTACCTTAATGAGTGACTCAATAAGTATCTCAGAGGCTATCTACACTGGCACCTACCCTGCCTTTTGTCTGTTTTTGTAGCAATTTGACATGATTCAGATTACAGTACCACCACGTGGGAGCCATTGGGTCAGGGTAATTTCCCCCAAACTGCATTTTTCGAACCCTCGTTAGTACATTCTGTTGTTTTGCACTGCTCCATTTTAAGCATATTCTAAGAGAGTGTGTTCACTTGAGACAGACTAAACTAGAGACTTCTGCATTTTAATTGGCTTCTCTACTGCTTCCAGTATAAATATCTGGCTGACAGCTAGTGCAGGATATCGTCAATTGATAATTTCCCTGATCATCTGTGGATAGCCAAAGGAAATAAAATAAAATATTTTCCTGTACAATCATAGTTGCGCTGCATCATTTTAGTGAAAGGGAGGAAATCCAGTGGTGGGCATCAGCAGGTTCGCACCAGTCCGCCAGAACCGGTAGCAGAAATTCTGGCTGGCCCCGCCCATCCAAGTTTTGAAATAAAGTAGTCCTAATTCGGGTGTAACACAGAGCTTTCCCCCTGGCCACGTCCACCATACTACGTCCACAGTGTAGTAATAAAAAAAAATGAGCCCATCACTGGGGAAAATCCTATTTCTCTGTATTGCTGATAGAAAAACTGAATGCAGCTGCAGCAAAAGTCTGTCTTAAAGTGTGACTACACATCGAGAGAAATACAAATTCACTCACATTCACTCTCTGTGAAGTTACACCATGGAAGTTGGGTTTGTTTGGTTTAAGTGGCCATACAAGGTACTAGAGAAATGTTGTTGTTTGCTTGCAGTTCTACCTGCAGCCCTACAGGTAGTGCGATTACAAAGAACAGTTTTAAACAAACAGTAAAAAAAACCCTTTCCTTCCTCAATTTTCTCATCTGGTGGTAGTGTTATTTTTTTAAAAAAATCTTACAACAATGGGGATAAATTCTATTGTTAAGCAGTAAAAAAAAATCCACCAGAAATATTGCCCATGAAAGAGAAGTTGTTTTGTTGAAGACATCCGAAAGTAATCAGTACAGTATATCCATGGCAATTAAGGCTACATGTTACTAGAAGAGATCTTAAGAGAAGGAAAAACATGTTCACCAAATACTTGAATGTACATGATACCAGCTTGAGGCAAGGAGGCTCTGGCATGACTACAGAGAAGGGGCAACCCAAAAATACTTGGCAGAAGTTTGGAGTAGTAATTGTTATGCTAGGCCAACATGCATCACTCTGCACTTACTAGTGTTGAAGCTCATTTGCCACTGTTCTGCCCACTCCTCCAGTGTCAAGATATCCCTCTGGAGCTCCTCACAATCTCTCACAGTTTTCACTACCCTGTATAATTTAGTGTCGTCAGCAAATTTGGCTACCTTGCTTTTTACTCCTACCTCTAGATCATTTATGAAGAGGTTGAAAAGCAGGGTTCCCAGTACTGAACCTTGGGGAACCCCACTCTTTACTTCCCTCCACTTGGAGAAGTGTCCATTTAGTGCTACCCTCTGTTTCCTGTCCCTTAGCCAGTTGCTGATCCAGGACAAGACCTGTCCCTTTATTCCATGACTGGTAAGTTTATTCAAGAGCCTTTGGTGTGGGACCTTGTCAAAAGCCTTCTGAAAGTCCAGATAAACAATGTCAACTGGATCCCCCTTATCCACATGCTTGTTGACACTCTCAAAAAATTCCAGCAGATTAGTGAGGCATGATTTGCCCTTGCAAAAGCCATGTTGGCTCTCCTTTAGCAGCGCCTTCTCTTCTATGTGCCTATTAATTCTATCTTTTAGGATGGTTTCCATCACTTTACCTGGGACACATGTCAAACTGACTGGATGGTAATTTCCTGGATCACCCCTGGATCCTTTTTTGAAAATTGGTGTTACATTCGCTACCTTCCAGTCATCAGGCACAAAGCTTGATTTGAGGGAAAGGTTATATATTTTGGCTAGGAGATTAGCAATTTCATCTTTAAGTTCCCTGAGAACTCGTGGATGGATGCCATTGGTCCTGGTGATTTGTTAGTGTTTAGTTTAACAAGACATGCAAGGACCTCCTCCCTGGTTATTTCTATCTGGCTTAATTCTTTGGTTTCCCTCCCTACGAAGACAGGCTCTGTTTTGGGCATGTGGTCTCTGTCATCTTCAGTGAATACTGAAGCAAAGAGTTCATTGAGTCTCTCTGCAATCTCTGTTTCCTCTTTAATAACCCCTTGCCTTCCATTGTCATTTTAATGGTCCAATGGCCTTCCTAGTTGAGTTCTTACTTCTAATGTACTTAAAGATGTCTTTGTTATTTCTCTGAGTGTTTTTAGCTATATGCTCCTCAAAGTCTTGCTTGCTTTGCTGATTGTTGCCTTGCATTTGTTCTGCCAGAATTTATGTTTCTGCCTGCTGTCCTCATTCGGACAAGCCTTCCATCTTCTAAATGAGCTTTTCTTGCTTTTGATCACTTCCCGAACAGCTCCTGTAAGCCACATCAGAGTCCTCTTGGACCTGGCAGTGCCCTTTTTCCTGTTGGGTATGCATTCCAATTGGGCCTCTATTATTGTTTTAGTAAACAGCCTCCATGCCTCTTGGAGTGTTTGGACTCTCTCAATTTTCCCTTTCAGCTTCTTTTTTACTAGTTTCCTCATCTTTGGGAAATTTTCTTTTTGAAAATTTAAGGTCTCTGTGTTAGATTTTATCAGTGACTTGCGGTCTATGATCAAGTTAAACATAATTGAGTTGTGGTCACTGTTCCCTATTGGATCAGTCACATTAACATCTTGCACCAGATCTTGTGTATTTCTCAGGATCAAGTCAAGGATTCTTGTACCTCTAGTTGGGTCTTCAACCATCTGTCCCAGGGAACAATCATTTAGCATATCTAGGAACTTTGTCTCTTTATCATGTGCTGAACAACAGTTCACCCAGGCTATGTGAGGGTAATTCAAGTCCCCCATTATAACCAGGCTTCCCTTCTTGGATGCCTCCTTTATGCTTGCACAGGAAACCACAGGGGCATGGCCAAAATGTGTGTGTGTGGGGGGCGTAACGGGTCCAGAAATTTCTGATGCCGGCCCTGCCTGAGAGTGCACCACTACCCATGCTGCTAGGCAGTCATTTTTTTGCTTTGAAACAGGGAGAGGCTGCCTGGCAGCAGGGGCTTCTCACAACAAAGACACAATTGGGAGAAGCAGGCAGCAAAGGTTATTAGCCGCCGCCCTCTGCTTCCCTCACATTCAGTGACCCGAGTATAAGCCGAGTCCACTTTTGACCTGATTTTAGGGCTGAAAAACTAGGCTTATACTCGAGTATATACAGTAACCTAGTCACCAAAATAGACACTTTCAGAATCTCCACACTATGTCAAGTACTAATTGTCTAGGCTTTGTGGTCTTGCAGACAGATATGGGAGAAATCAGACAGAGAGAAAAAATATGCATACACCTACCCACTTGTTTCCCACATTACATATAAGGTATAGATAAAAGCACTAATAATATTACTGATTTGGTTGCTTTTGAATGTGATTAGATTGCTATTATTTAACTGGATGCTTAAAATGTATTTGGCAGTATGGCAATATGCACTGTCAGTAAATAATGGCTACACTTTGGTGGTTTCTTTGAGGAACATATGAAATGGATTAACATTCTTTGTTCATTTACCCGATTCCAGGTGGAAATAGTATTCTGTTCTTGCACCATTTGCATTTGATAGCAATACCTGGCCTCACTGTCACTTCTCTTCTTTTGTATTGCATTTATGTTTTGAACCGGTGACCTGGTCCATTAGGGGGAAATTTAATTAATTACTTTTATGCATGATTGTTAGAATTGATAAACAGATTATTTTTCTATTTATTTCTTAATGTCAATCTTCTGTTCAGCATTAATGGACATGATTAACATTTGAGGGAATTTTCCTGATTGTTTTGTGAGGTGATCAAAAGTTGAACTGACAGTATTGCAGGGCAGGGGGAGATTACAAGCTACATTCACTGATCAATATATCACAAAACTCAGTCCTGGGCCCAGTGATCTTCAACATTTTCATTAATGAGGGAATGCAGGGAATACATGTCAAGTTTGTGGATGACACAAAACTGGGTGGAATAGCTAATACCTTGGAAGACAGGGTTCCAAAAAAATCTCAATAGGCTTGAAAACTGGGCTGAAACGAACAGAATGAAATTTAACAGGGATAAATGTAAAGTTTAACATCTAGTGGAAGAAACCAGATGCACAGTTACAAGATGTGCGATACTTGGCTTAGTAATACTACAAGTGAGAAGGATCTTGATATTGTTGTAGATCACAGGCTAAATATTAGTCAACAGTGCAATGTGGCTGAAAAAAAGGCCAACACTTTTTTAGGCTACATTAACAGAAGTTTAGTCTCCAAAACCCCTGAGCTACTAGTTACCCTCTATTCAGCACTAGTTAGACCACATCTAGAGTATGGTGTCCAGTTCTGGACACTGCTCTTTAAGAGGGATACTAACACACTGGAAGTTTATAAAATCATGCACGGTGTGGACAAAATAGATAAGAAAAAACTGTTTTCCCTATGACACAACATTAGAATTAGGGAGCACTCCATGAAACCTTTGGGTACTAGTTCTCAAACAAATAAGAGAAAGTACTTTTTCACCCAGAGGATCACTGGTCTATGGAACTCCCTGCCAGAAGAAGTGGTGACAGCTGTCAGTCTTGACAGCTTTAAGAAAGGATTAGACAAGTTCATGGAGGACAAGGGTATCAATGGCTATAATTATGGATACCTAAGGACAACCTCTGGGTTGGAGAGATAGGCAAGATATCTCTCAATGCCATTTCCAGGGAATCCTAAGCAGGTGAAGGCATCTCCTTGGGAATAATACCCTGAAGGAAATGGTGAGCCACTGTGTGAGACAGAATGCTGGACTGGATGGGCTCCTGTGGCTTGTTCCAGTAAGGCTGTTCTTATGTTCTTAACAAGTTCAAAGGAGGACAAAAAGGATAATCAAGGGACTGAAAACCAAAGCCCTATGAGTAAAGACAGAAATAAATGGGCATGTTTGGTTTTGAGAAATTGAGATGGGGGGGAGAGATATGATAGCACTTTTCAAATTCTTGAAAAATAATCATAAAGAGGATCTGTTTTCAATCATCCCAAAATGCAGGGCATGGAATAACAGACTAAAGTTACAGGAAGACAGATAAAGGCCGAATATCAGGAAAAACCCCTTAACCATTAGAGCAGTACAACAATGGAACCAATTACCTCACGAGGTGGTACGTGGTCTAATGTTGGAGGCATTCAAGAAAAATTGGATACCAGATCTGCTTTGATTTGATTCCTGCATTGAACAGGGGATTGGACTCGATTACCTATAAGGCCCCTTCCAACTGTGTTATTCTATGATCCAAGTGAAAGACAAACCACTTCTGAGTACTCTCTAGGGTGCCTCTCTACCTAGATACTCTTGAAAAGTGTCACCATACATCAGAATTAACTTGGTGGGTGAAAAAGATTAATACAATATACAGTACTGAATTTAGATGGTTAGTAGATGTTTATGAGAGAGTGAAGGAGAAGAGGGAGCTGAGGTACTTGGGTACTTAGCCAATACAAATATTTCAGCTGCCAATATTAGGAGTTAATAGCCATAACTTAATGTGGAGTTTTAGGTGGAGAGGTGTTGCCAATATGCTATATTTTGCATGTGCATTGTGAAACTGGGTTGTCCATTGTTTCTTATCACTGGATATCCTTGTGAATCATAAATATCTGGAACATAGGATGAGAAAGAGTCAACTCTATAAAACATGATATCACCCAAATTATGGTCTTGCTGTGCTGTGTTACACCATACTCTGTATTAAGAGCATGGGCAAGATAGCTGCCCACATTGGTGTGTATATGTCAATTTCTCCCTCCTTTTGAACTCAGTAGGAGGGAAATTATCTTTGCCGCAACCTGTGGTAATGTAAAGCTAATACAAGCCAGGCCATGAATTGAAAGATTATGGAATAGCACATGTGGTCTTCCTTTGGGTCTTGCCTCTGTCCCGCACAGAATTCTGCATTTATGGTTATACCACTGTTGTGTTCCTAATACTATGCCTTTGCAACAATGTAACACCCATCAACTGTAACACTGTAACCTTCTGTAATAGGACGCGAGCTAGTAACCACTAGGTGGCAATAGCGAGCCTTCAGCTCATATGGTTCCAATTACGCAATAACTCCAGCGCGGGAAGATTCCCGCCACTACCTCACCTGGACAAGAAGGGCGTGACCAGGGATGACGTCACGCGGGCGGTAGCCAATGGGCTATCGTGGAGCCACATTCAAATGTATAGCCACTGTATATATTGAGCTGTTCGTCCACCATTACCACATGTTCCCCCGGACCACCATGCAATAAAGATCTGTTAAGCCAATCCTTCGGCTGTTCCTGTGTCTTGGTTCTCATACACAATAACTATAAACTGAGATAACAACAGCAGAATGGTTATAACAACACAGAGTTCTGGGCAGAACAAGGACAAGAGCATTACGTAAAGGAAGAGCACGTAGCCTGTCTTATACCCTTTCAATTAACAGCCAATCTACAATGGCATCAGCATACATGATGTTCTGCCAGCGTTGCAGGGCTTTAGCTAAATCCCAAAAGGTGCATCAATGAAGTGCATATTTCTGTTCAAAATGGAAATACAAACAGGAAATTCTATGTGGAAAACAAGCATATTGGAAGGAAACAGAGCTCCGGCATTATTTAAATATCTGTATCAAATGTTTCAATGTTATTGTAATTCACTGGTTCAGACAGGCAGACACAGAATTGTACAAGCAAAAAGAATTGCACGCACTTGCTCAGAAACATGTCCTCAATACCTGAACAGATCCTGTGTGTGTGTGTGCGCACGCACGCACTCGCACGCACGCACGCACGCACGCACGCACTTTCTATCCTCTTTTCTTTGTCTCTGTACATACAGTATATGTCCCACCCACCCTCGGTAAGATTTCTTGACCTCATTAACCTAATTCAGGAGGAAAGTATGGCCTTTTTGGTTCCCATTGATCAGCCACCACAAGATCTTCCAGTAGATCTCAACATGTCTTCTGTTTAGCCCTGCTTTAAACCACAATCAAATTTTATACCAGAGGTTGGCAACCTACGGCCCACGGGCCGGCTCAGGCCCATGGCACCAAATCATTCGGCCCACATCACCACCACTGGCGGAAGCAGACACATTTATGACAACTGCGACTGCATTTTACAGCAGCATTTACAGCAGGGGGAACCATCAGTCGGGCCAACTCAACTGTCTGAGGGAGTGTGAACCGGCCCTCGACTTAAAACGGTTGGCAACCCCTGTTTTATACTTTCTTCATCAAGGAAAAGAAACAGAAAATACTTATTCTGTTCAGTCCTCCTCCTGAAATTCTGTGCAAAATATATGTAAAATACGCCCTTGGAGAACAGACAGATGTTGCTATTATAGATCACATCCTGGTGGGGAAACCATTGTTTCACTGTTGGAAACAAAAGATTGCTCAGCTGCCAAAAGTCTGCAAAGTTGACAAGAGGTGAGTGGTTTCTGTTTGCTAAAAACAGATACAGTATTTTCAAATGGCAGGTTACAATCTGCAGAGTTCAGTTGCTAGACAGAGTCTCTGTAGAGAGAGACCAGTTAAAAATTTACCCCCAAAAAATGAGCATTCTTTATTAGTATTCAAATTTCCCTTTCTGCTTTCCATATTCTCTTGCATCTGCCTTATTTCAGCTGTCCACTACTGATATTTAGGTACATTAGAAATAATTTAAAAATGATAAATGTTTTTGTGTGGCCTCACCTTGATTATTTATTTCTGTTGTTCCCTTGCAATTTAAAATGGCAATCACAGGTGTGCTGTAAATTGCTAAACAATTATTCTGTGCTTATTGACCACAAGACTAGTATTGGAAGTCACTGAGATACCTCAATGGTCTTCAGAAAGACAGACCATGGTGGCTTTACCCATACCAGTCAAGCGCAGCTCCGGAGATTATGGGACCTGCGCAGAACGTTTCTGCACAGCTCACTTCTACGCATGCGTAGAAGGCTTTTACGCATGCGTAGAACAGACCTGCGCAGAACTGTTCTGCGCAGCTCACTTCTACGCATGCGTAGAAGGCTTCTACATATCCCCTTCTGCACAGAAGCCTTCTACGCATGCGTAGAAGAGTTCTACGCATGCATAGAAAGGACCTGTGCAGAAGGGATGTGCAGTAACTCCTTTCCCCCAGCTGCCAAATTACGGGGTAGCGGCAGCTCTGGGCGGGAAATGGAGAAAATCGGCGCAAAAATGCGGGAAATCCCGGCCAATCCAGGATACTTGACAGGTATGCCTTTACCCCACTTATGTATGGAATTCTTTCAACCTTTCAATTCACCTTTTGCTACTTCCTGAGGATCATTAGATTTAATTACAAGATTCCTATCCCCCTCCTTTTAGGTTGTGAAGCTACCTGAGCTTCCTTTTGCTGGGTGAAAGCCTTTGGTTGCTTGGAATATGGGTGGAGCCATTAACGTTAAAATACAAAAACAAAACAAAAGCCACTGATCTGGCAGTAGACTCAATCTTGATAGTGACAATCTCAACAGTTTTGTACTTTTGAAGCCTCCTTGCCCCATTTGAGGCTCTCAAAGATTTCCTCTGAAATAAAAAGGAGTCCTAGGGAACCTAAATTTGGGGGACAGGAAAGTTTAAATTACGTCAAATTAAATGTTTCCAGTGCCTGAGCTAGGTTACACCCAGCATCAAAGCCTTTGTGGAAGAATAAATAAGGCAAAATATGCGGACGTTGTTTTGTCTAATTCTTTTTCAAAGAAACCCCACTGTTGCTGAGATTCATGTTTGATCTTTCATGTCTATAAAGAAACTTTGAAAGCAGCACTTCTGAGTGGAGATTTTCAAGTGGCTAAGGCGCTGACTGGGAAGCGGAAGGTCAGCAGTTCGATTCCTGAGTACTGCAGGACGGAAATGAGCTCCCGTCTTTGTCCCCAGCTCCTGCCAACCTAGCCGTTCGAAAGCAAGAAATTGCAAGTAGATAAATAGGGACCACTTCGGTGGGAAGGTAACAGCGTTCCGTGCGCTCTGGTGTCTAGTCATGCCTGCCACATGGCCACGGAAACGTCTGCAGAAGCAGACAGCACTGGCTCTTCGGCTTGGAAACAGAGATGAGCGCTGTACCCTACAGTCGGATACGACTGGCTTTCAAGCAAGGGAAACCTTTACTTTACCTATATGCTGATCAATCTATTTCTGACCTATCAAATGATTTACATACTGAGCAGATAATCTGCATAATTATGATAATCCTGAGGGTACCCTTTATTGGAATTATAATAATATTCAGATCATTTAACAAAGGCATCAAAGAACCTGACCTTTTTCTTCCTTCTGCTCCATGAAAGGAAGCTAGTGACAGGAAGGAAATGATCTGTACTGCTCTAATGCCTACTTCTGCCTGCCTGCCTGCCTGCTACTAGCTTGGCTGCTCTTTGAAGAGGGTGTGGTATCTCCCTTTGCCTCCTCAGGTTCTTGATCTTCTCCAGTCCCCAGACCAGCCCTTCCTTCCATCCCCACAGATCTCCATCACATCACACCCATGTCCTTTCTTAACTCATCTTGTCAGATCTTTATGGAATTCACCAGGAATGTCTTGGCCCTCCCTTTCACCAGTCTTGTGTGGCACAGAAAATAAAATGTTCCCTCTTAGAGGACAGAAAAATTGAACACTACTAGATAAGCTCACACTAAACCCATCAGTAAAGTTTGTTTTGTGATATTTTTCATAACAAATTTATGGTGCTGAAGTTAGTGTGAAGGGAAAAAAATGTTGTCAGCAAGATAGTAGAGGCAGTATTTGATGTGGCTCCTCTATGGGTGAGGTTCCCTTCATACATGAGGCCGTACTCCAAGATTGTGCAACCAAGCAAAAATGTCAATTTATGACATTATTGTAGAAGCCAAATGAGGAAAAAGAACACACACCCCATTCCAATTTGTGGCATACTTTTGGATTCACCGATATCTGTAATATTTTGGGTATGTTTCCTGAAATATTTCTATTTTGTTAGAATAATTTACTTATTTGCTTTTCCTTCGTCTCGATAAAACTATGCCCAAATATAATTTAAGGTAAAATCAGGAAGAGAACTGCTAATTTGCCCAAAGCTTCATGACTCAAGTTTCTTTAAGGCTGCATTTTTATACACACTTACAACACAGTAAGCCCCACTGAACCTCTCAGACATGATCTCTAAATAGACTATTATAAAATTGCACTGTGTGACTACATTCTACCAAAGGTTAGTATATATTATTTAAAATGCAATATTCCTCTCTAAAGTTATATTCAACTCACTTTCCAACTTAAGTACAGGAAAAACCTCGCATAAAGAGCACCTCGCTTAGAGACTCACTTAAAGAGCAGAATTTTCTCTGGTTGCGCTCCCTTAACAACTAAAAACAATCAAAAACTCACATAACATCTAAATTGGGGTTCACAATCCCTCCTGCCAGAAGTCACAATCGGTCACTTACAATGGCAGCGGTGGCACTTTTTCCAAGTGTTTGCTTAAAGAGCAACTCGCTTAAAGAGAAAGCCTGTGGAACGCATTATGCTCTTTAAGCGAGGTACTGCTGTATTACATTTTAAACTACTGCTCAAATGTCCAAACTTGAGCCAAGGATAACAAAATAATTAGACTTAAAGGTGTGGCAGTTTAAATTACATCTTTAGATCAGAGGCATGTTCCTTCCAAAGCTTGCAGGAAGTTTTAGCAGTACAGTGGTTTCTATTTCTGAGATTTAGCAGCTGTTGATATACTAGATTGTCTGCATAAATCTCCTGGGATAGCTGACTTGAAATTTTATATGAGATGTCTAATTTACTAAAATTGTACATCCTGTATATCAATGCAGCACATACAGAAAAAGTAGACCGGAAGCCTCTAGGATGTTGACTCAAGTCTCTCTTTTGTGCTAAGAGCTTTCTGTAAGAGTTAATTTATAAAAGATAGGTTCTTTGAGTGGAAGTACATACAAGGTCAGTAGCAATACTTTCCCTTGCTATAGACATAAAAAGAGTTTTTAAAATGATCTAGGAAGAACAAGTCTCAGACTATGCACTTGCTTATCAATATCTACTATACATCTAGGAGGCTAGGAGCCAATCATGTACAGTGGTACCTCGCATAACAAACGCATCTTATTGTAAAAAATTCACACAACCAAGCGTTCGTTATGCAGTGGCAAAACCCTGCATAACGATTCCCCCCCCCCTTATGTGGGTTTTTGGGTAACCGGGATATACCCGCTTAATGGGAACCCTGGTTAACAAACTTTTCCCCTCGTTATGTGGGGCATCTCCCATAGAGAACCACATAAGGGGGGAAAACGCATAGTGAAGAGCTCTGTGGAATGGAGTTTTTTTCGTTATGCGGGGTTCTACTGTACTTTGGTTTCCAGTGGCAGCAAAATTGAGATTATCTTCTCTTCCCTCATTTGCTACAGACCTTCATGTTACCAAAAATGTGCTCCAGAGAGCTTTTCACCCATCCATAGCAGAGTTTTCAAACACGGGAAGGGGATGAAGCAAAGGATATGCTGTGGAATTGGGGTTATAAATTAAACTTGCAAGTAGGTCTTGGGTTGTTTTGAAGAACAAATGTTAGGTTCCTGTAGGATATAGGTGAGCAAATATCTGCCATTTTCAAACAGTGACAAAAAGAAGGTCTGGGGAACTTGTCACCTTAACATTGATACTGAGAACTGCCTGTAGAGAACCCCAGGTTGTGGGGAGTGACAGATTTCAACCCCCTGGATTTCTCCTGACACTTTCCCCACTCTGTTCAGTAAAGTTGCTGTGACTGACAGAATGGTACTGTGAGGGGTGACTACTAGCACCCCTGGTGGATTATCTGCCCCCGCACCATGCACTCTATCAGATCTCTAGCTACTGCTGGGTCTGAGGCATACCTGTCAACCGCGGCACCGGAAAATACGGGACCTGCGCAAACGGTTCTGTGCAGGTCGCCTTCTAAGCATGCGTAAAACGGGGCTACGCAAGTGTAAAACCCTTCTACGCATGTGTAGCCTCCTACGCAAGCGGCGTAGCCTTCTATGCATGCGTAGAATGGGACTACGCAAGCGTAAAACCCTTCTATGCATGCGTAGAAGGTGACCTGCGCAGTAGGGCTGCGCAGTACCTCCTTTCCCCCGCTGCTAAATTCTGGGGTTTCGGCAGCGCGGAGCGGGAAATGGCGCAAATCGGCGCCGAAAACCGTGAAATCCTGGCCAATCTGGGAAGGTTGACAGGTATGGTCTGAGGAAGGTACTGAGGCAGATTCAATGACCTAGGGCAGGGGTGCCCAAACTATGGCCCAGGGGCCAGATGTGGCCCCGGATGTCAATTAATCCGGCCCACGAAGCCCTTGACGCTCCTGGAAATGGAAGGAAAACACGCACGTACAAGCACATTTTATGTCCACTTCCAGGAGCAATGAGGGCTTCATGGGCCAAATGAATTGGTGTCCAGGGCTGCATTCAGCCCCCGGGCCTTAGTGACCGGCTTCCTGAACCAAGTGATCAGCACGTGGCCCAAGAAGTTTGGGCACCCTGACCTAGGGGCAAGGAAGCCACAGCACATGGAATGCACTTGAAGAAAGAGCAAGTGGACCATTAAGGAAGAGACTGGGAGGAGCACTTCACATTGAGAGGCAAGAATAAACCAACACTTCGGGAGGAAGGTACATCCAGAGATGGTCCTAAGTGCAGAGGTGGTGTGTGACTATATCTAACTAGCATACGTGCCTGTCTTTGAAGGGGCTTTTTTTTTTGGGGGGGGGGTCATCCGGGGGGGTCAGGGAATTTTTTCTCCCCCCCCCCCCCAGTTTGCGACGGCCCCAGGCTCCTACTGTCTCTTTCCCTGGTTTTTTTTTGTTGTTGGGTGGGGGTGTGAGGACCAGCCTGTGTGGCAGCCGTGGGCCTCAGCTTTTCGATGTGGCAATGGTGGTGGGTGAGACTGTGACGTTGGAGGGGTTTACTTCATGGAGCCCTCTCTGGAAGGAACTGGGCGGCCCTGTCAGGTGGGCTGGTCAGGAGAAGCCTCCGCCGTGCCCACACACCCTCCGCTGCCTTCTCTGCACCGTGTCCGCCGCAGACTCACCTGCCACTGTTGCTGCCTCATTTTTTTTTTTTTTGGTGATTTTGTGGCAAAAGGTCCACCCGGCCTTCTCTGGAGCCCCCAGGTCCTTTGCCTGCTCGAGGCGGCAACTGTGGCGGGCAAGGCGGAGAGAGGGTGGCATTGGGGGTCTGGGCAGTGAGGAGTTGTGTCCTTACTGGACTGGTCGCCGGGGCCGCCCGGTCAGTCAATGCCTTCCGGAGTGGGCTCTGCGAAGGGCGCTCCTCCCCCCTTTCCATCTCACCTGCCGGTGGCTTCTGGAGAGGACTCCACGAAGGCCGCTCCTCCACCCTCGCAGCCTAGGGGAGCAAGGAGGTAGCACCATTGCTCCGGAGAAGGGCAGGCGGGCCTTTCTCTGCATCCCACCATTCCTTTCTTGGCCGGGTGCATTTCCCGCTGGGGCGATTCTGTGATTTGGGGGGGGGGTGTTTGCGCTCCTCAGCCTGCCTATTTGGAATGTTCCCAATGGCTGCTCCCCGCATACGTGGCAGTCGTTGCTTTGTCTGCGCGCTGGCCGGCCTCCCTGATTGGCCGCAGGTTGCTGAAGAGGACGCTGGGAGGTGTAGTTTTTTTGTTGTTCAATTTGTGTGGCATGGGGCCCACCCGCGGCCTTGGGATACTTGCGGCTCTGGTTCCTGTTGGGCAAGGCAGGTGTGTGGTGCGCATCACATGATAGGCTCCACGGGTGTGGACATGCATTCCGCACATGTACGGCCACATCCTTTCCTTATAGGTTAAGATGGAGATTTCTGAACAGAGGTCTTTGTGCAGATCTGGCTTACCCATGGGTAAGGTACAGAGTATAGGGGGTTCTATCCCAAATCTTATTCAGTACTGCTGCACCAAGATGTACATTGGTATTCATGACACACAGGGGTCAAATTGGCCCAACACCCACCCAGCAGTGATCCTGGAAATGGAAAAGACAAGATGAGCATCAGCATTGCCTTCTCCAGTAGCAGAAGTGGCACTTGCAGCTACCACCTCCACCTGGGTGGCGCAGGTTGTAGCAGAGACAAGGACTTCTAAACCCTTCTCAATCTGAGCAGCCACCTGTGGCCTTCCTTAGAAGCCATTTCCAGCAGTAGCCAAAGATTAATGGTGCTCGGATAGACCTTTTGGAGGAAATTGACAAAACCTCCATATTTCAGGAGATTCAACATGAGAGAGGAGAAAACCCCCAATCCAGAAATTGGTACAATAAACCCTGCCCTGATTCACAAGACTATCTAGAACCTTTAGACATGAGAATGACCAAGGATTTGCCTCCTAAAGCCATGTTTGGTGGGGATGGGCAGGCAGCACAAGGGGATTTACCAACACATATGGTGTCATATGCTGCAGGCAAGCTAGCAAAGCTTTATTGTTTTAATTATTGGAATGGTATTAGCAATCATGTTCCTGTTTTAATCTTCTGAAACTAAAAATTCTGCACTAAATAAGCTATGATTGTACCCAGAACTGTGGTCTCTGGTCCTTATAGAGCTATGCTGGTTGGAGGAGGTCTGGTGTCTTGGTAATGCTACCTTAAGCTACTTTATGCCACTTTGAAATGCATGTCCTGTGTGATCTGGCTGGTTTGCAAGCACCAAAAGTCAGTGGGTGAAACCTATCATAGTTTCTCTAGCCTGAAGCAAGTCCAGAGGTACCCAGAGGCGACACCAAAGGGGTGTGGGCTTCACAGATGGCTATAGGCCACTGAAAGTGGGACAAGGGGCTGAGACCATTATCACCAGGTGCACCTAAGACAGGGGTGCCCAAACTACGACCTGTGGGCCAGATCTAGCCCCCGATGCCAATTCATCCAGCCCACACCACCCTTGCTCCTCCCGGAAGCAGAAGTAAAACATGCATTTTACCATGCAGGAACATTTTATTTTCGCTTCTGGGAGCGGCAAGGGCGGCATGGGCTGGATGATTTCACATCGGGGGCCAGATATGGCCCAAGGCTGTAGTTTGGGCACCCTTGGTTGAAGCAGAGAAAATGGCAGCCTAAAAATCTATCTCTCCTGCTGCAAAACAGATTCCATGGCGTATTTTACTTCTGCTTCCGGTGGGAGGAACCACGTAACCGGCCCACTGAACCATGTGACCGGCCCACAGCCCAAAAAGCTTGGGCACCCCTGACCTAAGAACTTACAAATGAAAACATACACTACAATAATAAGCACACGTGTACAGGAAGGAAGGAAATGACAGATCTTTTACTCCTAAATGCTGATCTAGACATATTGGAACATACATGGCTACTGAATCTTGAGATAACACACAACTAAGGAACATGCTTCTTACCAGATTAGTTTTAGTGCATTGTTAAAATTTCAGCACTACCATGAGATCATTTATTTATGCATGTAGGGGCAGGTACTTCCATATTCAGGAAAAAGAAATATAAGCAAAGATGGAGCTCTGATCTGGCATGCCTTACTTCTGATCTGCCCATTCCTGTATACTGTACTGTCAAAATCCCTGGACTAGAAGCTTCTGCAGGAAATTTTCAAACTGCAGGAAGTCTTGAAGCAACTCAAAGGTTCAAAAGCAAAACAATGCTGCCAATACAGGCTCAGTTTCCTGAGAAAATATTTACAACACAGACAGGAACAGGAATGATCTCTAGAAACTTCTGTAGCAACAAGCTATCTTTGTGCTACAAATATCTGTCAAATGCAGAGGCAAAAGAGCTTAAGTCGGGGATTCTCAACCTGCAGCCTATGGGCCAGGAGCAGCCCATGGCACCATTTCATGTGCCCCCCCACCCCACCCCACTGCCTCGACCACACCAGGAAGTGCCATGTAGTGTGTAAGAAGGGGGAAATGGTTGTCCGGCTCCCAAAGCTGTCTGAGGGAGCGTGACCTGGCCCCTGGCTTTAAAAGGTTGAGATCTCCTGGCTTAAGTGATACTGTCTCTTTAAGCACATTGCAGCTGCAGGAAGCAGACTGAAATGGAATGGAAAAGCATACATTTTCAATACATTTTTTGAACTGTAGAGTGGTATGCAAATGAAGTGTACACACATAACACATTACAATAGCATATTTGTTTATCTTCCCTGTATGTGTATGCCCATGCTCTAAAGGTCTAAGAGTAAATTGCTAAGACATCTAGAAATCTATACAAAATTGGATAACATCCTTGGCCCTTGGCACTTGATAGCATTTAACAGACCACTTTGATATTCAAGCTCCACACACAATACATTATGAATGCCAGAAACACTTTATAACACAAACACTATTCTAATTCTTGGGTTTTCCCTTTTAAATAAAACACAGTTATATAACAAAGAGCACAGAAAACTGCATACAAAATGGAATGTAAACCCATGTCAATATTGAGACGTTTTCTAGTGCTACATGGTATGCACAGTATGGATGGTTGATGTTTGCCTAAGGCTGATAGAAGCTACAACGTTTGGAGGGCTATTTGTTTCTTATCCCATCTTTGCTCTGTCACTCATCTCACTCCTTTTTTGCATTTACCCTGAGTCATCTTTCACACATTCCATGTTCTTGTTATATGCCATGCAGCATTGCTTTCCTTTTGCCTCACACCAACAATGAGATATTGTTTCAACTTTAATCCAATTGCTTCATTAACAACAATGCTAATTGTATTTGTCCTTTGCTCTTCTCCAATATAGTGACTTATAACTCGGGGATCTGACTTTCTGGCACTATTTCTTGTTTAACCCTGGATTGTCTCATCATAAGGCTTTTAAGGTATCATGTAATTAGAAACATACCTGTCAAGTATCCCATATTGGCCGGGAAATCCCATATTTCACCCCTCTTTCCTGGTCTTTCCCGCGGCCATCCTGTATTTGAATGGCCAGAAAAGGGGTTACTGCGCATGCGCACCTGTCAGAGAAAGCGGTGCACATGTACAAAGGGGTTACTGCAGTGGTGCACATGCACAAAGGGGTCACTGTACATGTACAGTAACCCCTTCACGCATGCGCACCACTGCAGTAACCCATTCGCGCATGCACACCTGTCAGACGCAGCGGTGCTTCCCATTTTTTTCACTGCTGCAACTTGACAGGTATGAATTAGAAATGGTTTAATAATAATAATTGCATGACATCAAGTCAATTCTGCCTTATGGATAACCTTTCTACGGTTTTCTACGTGGAGAATACACAGAAGAGGTTTAACATTTCCTTCTTCTTGGGGTACTCTGGGAATGTACAGCTTGCCCATGGTTTCCTAGGCCTGCTCTTCTCCCTGGAGTCACTGTGAGGAATCAAATCCTCAATCGCCTAAACCAGGGGTCAGCAAACTTGGACCTCCAGGTGTTCTCGGACTTTAATTACCAGGAGCCAAGTCAGTACATCTATTAATCAGGGCTTCTGGGAACTGAAGTCCAAGAACATCTGGAGAGTCATGTTTGCTGACCCCTGACCTAAACCATTGAGACAGCGCAGAAATGATAAAGCACTGGCTTTTTCTGTGCAGCCCTAACAAGAGATAGAGCAGGGGTTCTTTTCAAGCCGGGGGCTGGGTCGCACTCTCTCAGTTAGCTTTGAGGGCCAGCCATTTTGCATTGTCTGCGCAATGGGGGTGGCCATTTTGTCCCAACAGATTCAAAGGGATGGCCATTTTGTCCCAACAGATTCAAAGGGATGGCCATCTTGTTTCTTGAACGCCCTTGGAGGAGTGGGGGTGGGTCACAATAGGTTGGGAACCCCTGAGACAGAGTGTTACTGCCACTGTATATGGATGATCCTTCACTAGCATCATTTCCCACTATTGCTACTGCCCAGCAGTGGTCCTTCAGGTCTTTCTCCACCCTATCACAAATGAAACTGCCAATCTTCTGTTCATGTGACCATTCATTTCTGAAGAGAACAAATGCTTTTTAGTCTGGTGTCACAGCCCATGTGGCCTTGGGTGACCCTGCTAGGAGTCCAAACTCTTAAAAGATTCCATCACCCATGGGGCATCATTTTTATCTTCCTTGAGACATTTGAACATCATCATTTCATTAAGGAGCACAGTCAATTTTCTTCCAGTCTCTGTCACAGTGTCAAATTAAATGGTACCTAGCACAGAAGCCAGTGAATATTTTGCAGGAGCACTGACATGTTGCATCTCATATAATTACTTCCTCCCACTATACCAGTGGTTATCAATGTGGGGCATTCCCAGAAACCTAAGTCAATACATTGGCTGATCAATGCTTTGGGGAATTGACTTTGGCTTCTGGGAATTGAAGTCCAAAAAACCAAAGGTTCGGAAACACTGCACTAAACCAAGAAAATGAGTTGTCACTTTGTCAAGTGCACACAAAACCGAGTCCAACCTGTCTACAATTTGGAGGTTTTTAACTTTTCACAAAGGCCAGTTGTATCTGCACATTTGTACAGCTTGCGCTAAAAAGTATTTTTAAAAGTTATTGGCAATTTCATTTTGAAGAAATTATAACTACTCATACAAAAGTCCAGCATCTAGTTGACTGACGTTTGACTAGCTCCATCCAAAAAGATTACTAGAACTACCTTTGCCATCCACCCACACTCAAAAAATGAGAGAGACAAAGAAGTTAGAAAATATTTATCTTGCCATTCATTCTTTCAACCTACCTTGCTTGGCCTTACATTCATCTCCCTTTTAATTTCAGTTTGCATCTTTCATTCCTAAATCTACCCTCTTAATCATCCATTGCCTTACTTATTCCATCTGCACTGGCCCATTCATGCTTGATTCTTGGCCCTCTCAGCATCTGGCTCTCTGAGATCAGAAGAATGCAACAGCTTACAAATGGAGCCACAGGATATTCTAAAGCAGGGGTGCCCAAACTACGGTGCATTTTACTTCTGCTTTCAAGAGCGATGAGGGCTTCGTGGTGTTGGGGGGCAGATCCAGCCCCCAAGCCATAGTGACCAGCTCCCTGAACCACGTGACTGGCCCACAGTCCGAAAAGTTTGGGCAACCCTGTTCTAAAGGATATCATGCAGTCCATTTTAAGACAATACAAAGCTGGGTGCTAACAAGTTCTCTTGAGCCAATCACAGTAAAACAAGGAACAAGGCAGCACAGTTCAAGTAAGGCAATTCTTGTAGTTGAAAAAGTAATGCTTACTGCAGTGGCTCAAGTGGCTAAGACGCTGACTGGGAAGCGGAAGGTCAGCAGTTCGATTACCGAGTACTGCAGGATGGAAATGAGTTCCCGTCTTCGTCCCAGCTCCTGCCAACCAAGCAGTTCGAAAGCAGGAAATTGCAAGTAGATAAATAGGGACCACTTTGGTGGGAAAGGCAAACAGCGTTCCATGTCTAGTCATGCCTGCCACATGACCACGGAAACGTCTGCAGAAGCAGACAGCGCTGGCTCTTCGGCTTAGAAACAGAGATGAGCACTGCACCCTAGAGAAAGGGAAACCTTTACCTTTACCTTTACCTTACTCAGTTTAGGTGGGAAGAAGATAAACAGAAAACACTAAAACTAACATGAGAATAATTTCTATGAGATTTACAGCAGGGATTCATTACAGGCCTGGGCAACAAAGAAGAGCATTTTGGAAGCAGCTAAGTGTGTGCGTGCCAGAGAGAGAAATAATGTGGATTGTTATGATGATAATGGGAGAAATGATCTGGCCCAACTCAGAGCTTGGAAATAACAAGCAATCTAACCTGTAACAAGTAATCTAACCTGTAGTTGTGAATTACTTTTAAGGCATAATGAATAACACCGAGTTGCTTCTAACTAGCATTTTAAAATGTTTTTAGAACGACTTTTTACGAGAATTGTTCAAGTTTTATTCAATTTTCTTATACAGTAATTCCTAGATAGCAAGAGAAGTATTCTTTTGTTTTATGGTATATTTTTGTAAGGACTTTCAATATGCAACATCATAATTAGCCATCAGACAGAATCATAGGATTTTTTCCCTGACTGCTGGCAAATATTATTGTCTTCCATAGCAAATACATCTGGCAAGGTATTTACTTGTTGCTGGGAAGCAATAAGCAACACAGTGAGTTCCTTTCATAAAATAATGTGCTGAAATTTTACTATACAACAGCAAACAGGTCTTGAGGGGAAAAATAGATGTTAGCTCCTTAACAGTGACAAACACCTTGCCAAAAAGAGTTGCTATAGAAGACAAAAACATACTTTGAATGTATCTACAGAAAGAACAATGTTTCAGTAAATTGAATGAAACAAGGTACAATAGAAATGAAATGCTCTAGTCTAGCATGATAGGACTACAGTAATATTAATCCTACAGAGCCTTCAGAATAAAATTCATTTTCCCATTCATTTAATTTATATCTCACATTTCTGCCAACGCAGGCACTTTAAACCTCTTACAAGTTATTTAAAAGATGAATTCAGTATAACAAGTAACAATATAAAAAAGCATTTTAAAATATCTCCATATTAAAATCACTGGATTTTTTTAAAAAAATGCCATAATTTAAAGCACATCAAAAGAAGGCAGCCAATCGCTTGACAAAAGCTTGCTTGACCAGAAAGACCTTTACCTAATGTCCAAAAACAATAGCAGGATTGGGACCACCATGGTCATCCTGTGTGGGGGAGCTAAAGTCACAGCTTGGAGGTAGCCACGTTGCCATTTATTAGGTGGCATTAAAAGAAAAGAAATGACATGAAAAGATCTGAGTATTAAAGGTAAAGGTCTCCCTTGCCCGAAAGCCAGTCGTATCCAACTCTAGGGTTCAGTGCTCATCTCTGTTTACAGCCAAAGAGCCAGTTCTGTCTGCAGATGTTTCCATGGACATGTGGCAGGCATGACTAAATGCAGAGTGCATGGAATGCTGTTTACCTTCCTACCAAAGTGGTACCTATTTATCTACTTGTAATTTCTCACTTTTGAATTGCTAGGTTTGCAGGAGCTGGGACAGAGATGGGAGCTCACACCATCGTACGGCACTCGGGTCTTGTAACTGCTGACCTGCTGGTCATCAGGTTCAGCTTCTTAACCACTAAGCCACTGCAGTCCAGATCTGAGTATTAAAGGTAAATGTCACCCTTGCTCGAAAGCCAGTCGTTTCCGACTCTAGGGTTCAGTGCTCATCACCCTGTTTATAGCCGAAGAGCCAGTGCTGTCTGCATTTTGCAGACATTTCTGTGGACATGTGGCAGACATGCCTAGACACTGAGGTGCACGGAATGCTGCTTACCTTCCCACCAAAGTGATCCCTATTTATCTACTTGCAATTTCTTGCTTTCGAACTGCTAGGTTGGCAAGAGCTGGGACAGAGATGGGTGCTAAAGGTTAATGTACAACCTGTAACTGATTCAATGCAAGGTATTTCTGTATTTTGTATGTAGCGGCAGGCTCCCATGGGATGGAGAAGGTGAAGTCCCCTCTTGCTCTTTGTCAAGGGCAGGAAACCTGAGATCTTGGTACCAAACCCGGTCTTCCAGGGGTTCCCATTTGACCCTCTGAGATTCATCCAATGAGCACCCCTCTTCTCCAAAACAGCCTTTTTTACTGGCTTTATTTTTATTGTTTATTTTCTGGTTTTGCACATTCTTTACACAGCAAAGTATGGTGACTCCTAGAAGTCTCAAGGAACCAAGCTTTATCTTTTGAAGAGTTTACAGTACCCTGTAAAGCAAGGGTTCTCAATCTATGGCCTGGGTGTTGAATGTGGACCGCGACACCATTTCATGTGGTCCACCACCACCTTCACCATACCTGGAAGTGCCATGTGAGGCAGGCAGGGCAAAATGGCCATCTGGCCCTTGAAGCTGTCTGAGGGAGCGTAACCTGGCCCTCAGCTTGAAAAGATTGAGAACCCCTGCTGTAATGTGTTCAGCTCATGATCATTTTTGAAACCGAAAAATGTAACACACACACTGTTGTGTTCTAATGGTTTTATCTTCCACATGGATTACAATGTATCTGAGCCAATGTAACCTTGCCTATAGCAACAATGTAACCTTCAGCTGTATCATATGAATCCTGTAATAGGACGAGAGCTAATGACCACCAGCTGGCAGCAGCGAGCGTCCAAGCTCTCTTGGTCCAAACTCATCAAAGGCAACAGCGCGGGAAGTTTTCCCGCCACCACCTACACCTGGACAAGAAGGGCGTGACCAGCAATGACGTCACGCAGACAGTAGCCAATGGGCTACCATGCAACCACGTTCAAATGTATTACTACTGTATAAAAAGAGCTATCGATCCGCCATTACCTCATGTTCCCTCTGTCCACGATGCAATAAACCTGAGTTAACCCAGCCCGAGGCTGTGTCCTGTGTCTTAGTTCTCATACACTAAATTGGCGACGAAGGTGGGATTATGGATCCCCAAGGAACAGCTAGGGCACAGAGCGGGTTCAACATCACCAAACCGCAAGACTGGGAGCTGTTTGAGATGGACTTCCAGGCGGCACTGGTGGAACTCAAAGTCAAAGAAGACGACGAGGAGAGGAAGAGGGCCATCCTCACCAGAATGCTTGGGTTAGAAACCAAGCGGACGCTGGTGGGCATCATCGCTCCGAAGAAGGTGAGCGAATTTAAGGCAGACGACATCATGAAGCTGCTGCGAGAGCGCTTCCGACCCTCGAGGGCAATGTTTCCCGCTCGGAGCGCGTTTTGGAGGCGAGTCCAAGCGCCGGACGAGTCGGTTGAGGCGTTCGTGACCGCCATGAGGATAGCCGCCGGCCCCTGTAGATGGGACAACCTAGAGATGGCCCTCAGGGACGGCGTGCTGTGTGGCCTGAAGGACAGGGAGGTGCAGCGCAGCTTGATGAACAAGGAGCCGCCACCCACGCTGGCGGAGGTCGTAGAGGCCGCGGAAGCCGCGGAGTCCACGAATGCTGGAGTGGACGAGATGCACCAGTGGCGTGAGTGGCGTCCTAGAGCCGGCAAGGCGGAAAATTCGGTGCACGGGAAGTCCGGACAGTCGGTGCACGCAACTCGACGGGCCTCAAAGTCGTCTACGGAAGGCAGCGACGGCGAGGAGGTCCAGAAGGTCCGAAAAGGTGGGCGCCGCTGCGATGGTTGCGGAGCGGCCCATGAGCGCGCGAGGTGCCCATTCAGAAAGGCCGAGTGTTACACCTGCGGCCGTCGGGGGCACATCGCCAGGGCATGCAGAAAACGGAAGGAGGGCCGGAGGCAGTCACAAGACCGTTCGACCAGACCGGACCGTCCAGCGAGGTCCAAAGATGGCGCCCAGACCACGAGGAAGCAGGACGGCGTGGGCCGCGTCTCGGACGACAGCGAGGACGACGCCCCAGTGTTCAGCGTGTCCGCGGGACAGTCCCATTACTTCGTTGAGGTACTAGTACAAGGGGCCCCTATTAGGATGGAAATTGACTCGGGGTCCTCCTATTCTATAATTCCCCAGAAAGAGTTCTTGAAAATCGACCCCCACGTGCGGCCCAAACTTAAAACGTTGAGGTCCACGCTACGAGATGTACAGGGAAACAGCATTCCGGTGTTGGGGGTCGGAAAGTTTCGGGTCAGCTTTAAGAGACATGCTGCGGAGCTGCCCCTAGTTGTCCTTAAGGGGGGGAGTTGTAGCCTCCTAGGGACGCAGTGGTTTCAGCCCTTAGGCTTGTTCATAGGGGGAGTGCATACAGTGGGAGAGGACCCAATACAAGCGGTTTGCGATGCGCATCCCGCCGTCTTTGAAAAAGGACTTGGGAAGTTCAAGGGACCCCCTGTAGCCTTCGACCTAGACCCGGAGGTCCGCCCGATAAGACTCAAACCGCGCAGGGTGCCGTTCGCACTCAAGGACAAAATAGAGGCGGAACTGGACAAACTGGTGGGCCAGGGGATTCTTATTCCTGTTGATTCCGCGGAGTGGGAAACTCCAATTGTAACAGCTCTGAAGGCCAACGGGGAGGTGCGCATTTGCGCTGATTATAAGTGTACAATTAACAAGGCGATCCGCCCTAATGCATACCCGGTGCCGGTGGTCAGCCACCTTTTGGCCAGGCTGAATGGGGGAAAGTGTTTCGCTAAACTCGATTTGGCACAAGCCTATCAGCAACTCCCCGTAACTCCCGCCACGGCCGCGGCACAAACGATAGTTACACACAAAGGGGCGTTCCAGGTGTCGCGCTTACAGTTCGGCGTGAACTCGGCACCCGGCCTTTTTCAGTCGCTTGTGGAACGCCTCCTGAAGGGGCTGGAGGGGGTGTTGCCTTATTTTGATGACGTGTTGATAACAGGGGGGAGTGAGGCCGAACTGGCTAAGAGATTGGATAAAGTACTAACTGTTTTCGAGAAAGCGGGGCTGAGACTGAGGAAGGACAAATGTGTTTTCTTCGAAACTGAGGTCGAGTTTCTAGGGTTCCGGATCACACCCGAGGGAATTAAGCCGTCTAAATCCAAAGTAGCAGCCATAAAGAAGGCCCCTCGCCCCACATCCAAAACCGAGTTACAGTCATTCCTGGGGCTCCTCAATTTTTACCATACATTCCTCCCACGGAAGGCGTCCGTGGCCGAACCGCTTCATCGGTTACTTAAAAAGGAGGAGACATGGATGTGGGGTGACGAGCACGAGAGGGCGTTCAAAGAACTAAAGCAACTCTTAACATCCGAGGCAATCCTGACGCATTTCGACCCCAAACGGCCAGTGGTCTTAGTCTGTGATGCATCCCCGGTGGGGGTGGGGGCGGTGCTGTGCCACGTGTTGGATGACGGAAGGGAGGCCCCGGTAGCGTTTTATTCAAGGTCCCTGTCCCAAGCGGAGCGCAATTACGCACAAACCGACAGGGAGGCATTAGCAATAGTAGCCGGAACCAAAAAATTTCACGATTTTTTGTATGGCCGCCCGTTCAAAATCGTGACTGATCACAAGCCCCTGTTAGGGATTTTCACGGCAAGCAAGCCCACGCCGCAGATCCTGTCCCCGAGGATGCTGCGATGGGCTATTTTTCTCAACGCATACCAACACGAGTTGGAGTACCGTCCCGGAAAGGAGATCAGCCATGCTGATGCACTTTCGAGATCTCCTTTGCCCTTGTCGGACGACCAAAAGGCGAGAGTAGAAAGAGACCGCCAGGTGTTGCTAATTGAGGTCTTAGACGCACCCCCAATAGTACCAGCCGACATTGCTAGGGCGACAGGCAAGGACAGGACGCTGGAGAAAGTTAGTTCATGGGTACAGAAGGGGTGGCCGGCATCGTCCCCAGGCACAGAATTCGACCCATTTTTTCGGAAAAAGCTAGAGTTGTCCCTAGAAAGGGGGTGCCTGTTATGGGGCCAACGGGTGGTGGTCCCTACATCCCTGCGTCCGAGGGTGCTCGAACTGCTGCACGTCAGCCACCCGGGCATCGTTCGTTCAAAGGCGCTGGCCCGGAGTTATTTTTGGTGGCCACAGCTAGACACAGACATTGAGCACATGGTCGGCACTTGCGAGGCATGCCAGGGATCCCGACCAGAGGCGGCCCGTCTCCCGCATAGGGAATGGGACACAGCAAGGGGGCCTTGGTCCAGAGTGCACGTAGATTTCGCTGGCCCATTCCGGGGAACCATGTTCCTCCTGGTGGTGGATGCGTTCTCCAAGTGGCTGGAGGTTATCCCAGTCAAGAGCACATCCTCCGCCACTACAATTAGTCAACTGAGGAGAGTCTTTTCCACGTTCGGTTTACCCGACACTTTAGTCAGCGATAACGCTAGTTGCTTCACCTCCGCGGAGTTCGGGGCATTTATGGAGGCAAATGCCATTCGGCATGTCACATCCGCACCGTTTCACCCGGCCACGAATGGCCAAGTGGAACGGCTGGTGCATACAACAAAGGATGCGCTGCGGCGCATGGGCCCGGGGGACCTAAATCACCAAGTATGTCAGTTCTTATTAGCGTATAGGGTGACCCCCTTGGCGTCAGGTTACTCGCCGGCAGAGCTCTTGATGCGGCGAAAACTGACCACGCTCCTGTCCAGGCTAGACCCGACGAGAGTCGAGGATAAAGGGAAAAACATAGGGTTGGCAGTCTCGAAAGGTTTCGCCGCCGGCGACCCTGTTCACTGCAGGAACTATGCCAGCGCAGGGCCAGCCTGGGTACCAGGGACGGTTGTAGAACAAACGGGGCCAGTGTCGTACCGGGTCGAGACTAACACCGGCCTCCTCTGGAGGAGGCACGCAAACCAACTGAGGCACCGAGTGAGTGGGCCAGTCAGTGGGGCGCAGCAACAAGATTCAGCGTTAGGGTTCTCCCCCACCCGTTTAGCCCAAGGGGGAGACAGCAGCGGACAACAGTCCCAAGCAAGGGGGGAAGGCAGAAGCAGCGGCCCCGACTCATACCCTTTTGATACGCCAGTCCTATCAGAGGCCGGGGAAGGGGGAGAGGAGTTCGTGACCGCTGCCCCCGAAGGTAATTTTGATTTTGATTTTGCGAGCCGGGGGGGTTTTCAGGAGTGTTCCCCCACCCATCCAAGCGAGAAGAGGGGTTTTTCGTTAGCCCCCAGTGCCCCCGGTTCTTCCCTAAGAAAGAGCACACTTCCAAACAACGCCGCGGAGCCGCGGCAAGTCACTAACGAGTCTCCCTCTCCAATTACAGGACAGGAAACCAGGGAACAAAGAAAAGGTAGCAAACCCGGGAAAAGGCAGCCTGCATCGAGACCCCAGCGTGTTCGAAATAAGCCATCTTGGCTGAGAGACTTTGTCTCATCCTAGGGGGGGGGGGAGTGTGTTTAAGTGTGGGCTCGAGACTTTGTCTCATCCTAGGGGGGAGGGGTGTTGTGTTCTAATGGTTTTATCTTCCACATGGATTACAATGTATCTGAGCCAATGTAACCTTGCCTATAGCAACAATGTAACCTTCAGCTGTATCATATGAATCCTGTAATAGGACGCGAGCTAATGACCACCAGCTGGCAGCAGCGAGCGTCCAAGCTCTCTTGGTCCAAACTCATCAAAGGCAACAGCGCGGGAAGTTTTCCCGCCACCACCTACACCTGGACAAGAAGGGCGTGACCAGCAATGACGTCACGCAGACAGTAGCCAATGGGCTACCATGCAACCACGTTCAAATGTATTACTACTGTATATAAAGAGCTATCGATCCGCCATTACCTCATGTTCCCTCTGTCCACGATGCAATAAACCTGAGTTAACCCAGCCCGAGGCTGTGTCCTGTGTCTTAGTTCTCATACACTAAACACACTCACACACCTGCTGTGCCTGAACCCTGGAAGGATTACTCGCACAGAGCTGGCTCAAACATCAACAGTGGTTTATTGCAAGAAGCAAAGAACGAATAACAGGTGCAAAACAATGGTTTTTATACAGTCATAGTTGTTACAATTACCCAGGACTTCTGGGGAAACGGGGAAGTATTGGCGAATCAGCAGTTACCAAATTGGCGCCATTTTTGCAAGGCGCAATACTTTCTTGGAACCCTTAATACACAACAACCCCACACACACTTTTCTTTCTTTTTACAATCTTAGCAATCTGTGTAGCCCCCGCTCCCCAAGGATCTTGGGAGCAGAAACAAGGGGCCTAAACCCATGGCATTTGTTCACCTTTACTTTATATGATATTTACAGGGTGAAACAAAACAAAATACTGATCCAAGGCCTGAATATATAAATATTGTAAATGAATGAATGAAACAAAAAAGGAGGCAGTGGAAGAATAGAGAAGATTGTTATAACTAGTGGAGCACTAGTCCCATCAATGGTGATGACAGCAAATACACAGCTGTACATCCTGCAGTGTGTGCCCTCCTGAGAGAAGGGAGAATCAGGGAAACAATTTTCACAAAGCAGTGGCATCAAATGTTTGCTTTTAAAAGCTTGATTGATTTTCAGTTGCTTGCAATGCCTATCTGTTCTCTAAGTAGTTACCACTTAACATATTTCAGTGAACAATGATACCAGGCCTTCAATGTTTCTTTAAAAATGTTTACAGCTTAACATAATTGAGATAAAAGGGCACAATAAAAGCCAATGTTTAGAGAGAAATAGCAGTGGTAAAACTCACCGTACTTAGTAAAACTATTTAAATAGTTTGTTTCTTTTGGGCAGAGGATTGGGGAAGTCTGATATGACCCCAGGATGTCCAGTGACAGTTTAGCAGAAAGTTGTGTCTAAGGCACTGAGTTTCAATCATATTTAGGACTTTGAAGTGTGCCTGGAAGCAGACTATCACTCAATGTTTAATAACTGATAAGAACTGTTACCTTCATCTGTTTCCACTGTAGCCCAGCTTCTGTGTTTTATACCAACGGAGGTTTCTGAGAAAGCTTCTAATGCTGAGATGGCCAACCTTGGCACTCCAGGTAGGTGTTCTTGGACTTCAATTCCCAGAAGCCCAAGTCAGCACTCCAGCTGATCAGGGTGAAGTTCCAAGAGCAGATGGAGTGCCAAGGTTCACCATCACTGTTCTAATGCAACCTCAGATGCAACATTACATTGCAAGGTTTCTAAGTCATAAATAACAGCAGCCTAATTGATCAGTAGGGGATTGCAGTGGCTCAAGTGGCTAAGATGCTGACTGGGAGGCGGAAGGTCAGCAGTTCGATTCCTGAGTACTGCAGGACGGAATGAGCTCCTGTCTTTGTCCCAGCTCCTGCCAACCTAGCAGTTCGAAAGCAAGAAATTGCAAGTAGATTAATAGGGACCGTGCGCTCCGGTGTCTAGTCATGCCTGCCACATGACCATGGAAATGTCTACAGAAGCAGACAGCACTGGCTCTTCGGCTTTGAAACAGAGATGAGCACTAAACCCTAGAGTCGGATATGACTGACTTTTGAGCAAGGGAAACCTTTACCTTTACCTAATTGATCAGAATCCTTAAACTCCAAGGAAGCACAACAAAACACTTTAAACACCACCTCGCTGATGAACTCTCCACCTTGTTTAGCCTGAGAATAAGTTTACTGTTTCTAGCTTAGCCCATTATTGAGCAGGACAAAGAGCCAGTGCTGACTGCATCTGCAGATGTTTCCATGGTCATGTGGCAGGAGTGATTAGATGTTGGAATGCACAGAATGCCATTACCATTCTCGCCAAATCAGTACCTATTTATCCATGTGCAATTTCTTGCTTTCAAACTGATAGCTTGGCAGGAGCTGGGACAGATGATGGGAGCTCATTCTGCAGCACAGCACTTGGGTCTCAAACTACTGACATTCCATTTGTCAAGTTCAACATCTTAACTACTAAGCCACCATGGTTCTGAAAACGAAAATACCTTGCAGCTATTCTGCTACTGACACTCCTACAGTGAGTGTGCATGTATCTGTGTGTATGCCTTCTCACATGCACACATTTAGCTTACTATCCATTTAGATATGGTGAATCCAAACCAATTTGAATTGCTTTAACCCTATGATGAACTAAAAGCTTGTTTACCTTACGTTATGCATATTGTAAGCCACACCTGATTTACATAGACCCTAACAGGGTTTTCAAGAAATATGAGATATTTAAGGAGGGGTTTTCCCAGTGAGTTTTCATGACGAAGCAGGGATTTGAACTCAGGCCTCCTGAAGCCTAGGATGTCACCCTCTTCATTACATTACATTGGCTCTCAGCAACTTGTTCTTCTTCTTCCATGTCTAGGCCAGACACGAATTTCCCAAAATGAAGGCACCTTTTGGGGAGTTCGTTCAGCAGTTTCTTTAATACTCCTAAATGCTCTTCAACTGAATTGATCATCTTGAGATACTTTCCAGAAGAAGAAAAGAAATGAAAAACTGCCCTATTCTGAAAAATGAAAGGAGGGATTTTCTTGGCTGTCATTAGAAGTCAGCAATGAGTTTGGGACCATATCTGAAAAGCTTCATATAAATCAGGAGTTCTCAACCTTTTAAACCTGGAGGCCGGGTCACGCTCCCTCAGACAGCTTTGGGGGCTGGATGGCCATTTTACCCTTCATTCACCACACAGGGCCGTAGCCAGGATTCTAAATGTGGGTGGGTGAATATTTTTTCAGGATGGACAACAATGCCATATATATATAGTGGTACCTCGCTTAAAGAGCACAATGCATTCCACAGGATTGCACTCAGTGAGTTTGCTCTTTAAGCAAAACACCATTTAAAGTGACCAATTGTGACTTCTGGTGGTGGTGGGGGATTGTGAACTCCAATTTAGTTGTTAAGTGAGTTTTTAGTTGGTTTTAGTTGTTAAGTGATGCAACCATTCAGAGAAGATTCTGCTCTTTAAGCGAGTTAGTCTCTAAGCGAGGCATTCTTTATGCAAGGCTTTACTGTATGTTTGTGTGTGTGTGTGTGTGTGTGTGTGTGTGTGTGTGTGTGTGTGTGTGTGTGTGTGTGTGTGTGTGTGTGTGTGTGTGTAAAGGTGAAGGTTTCCCTTGCTCGAAAGCCACTCGTATCCGACTCTAGGGTTCAGTGCTCATCTCTGTTTCAAAGCCGAAGAGCCAGCGCTGCCTGCTTCTGCAGACATTTCCATGGTCATGTGGCAGGCACACGGAATGCTGTTACCTTCCCACCAAAGTGGTCCCTATTTATCTACTTGCAGTTTCTTGCTTTCCAACTGCTAGGTTGGCGCGCGTGCACACACACACACACACACGCACGCACACACACATAAGAACATACTTGCTGGAACAGGCCACAGCCCATCCAGTCCAGCATTCTGTCTGACACAGTGGCTCACCATTTCCTTCAGGGTATTTTTCCCAAGCTGATGCCTTCACCTGCTTAGGATTCCCTGGAAATGGCATTGAGAGATATCCTGCCTATCTCTCCAACCCAGAGGTTGGCCTTAGGTATCCATAATTATAGCCATTGATACCCTTGTCCTCCATGAACTTGTCTAATCCTTTCTTGAAGCTGTCAAGGCTGACGGCTGTCACCACTTCTTCTGGCAGGGAGTTCCATAGACCAGTGATCCTCTGGGTGAAAAAGTACTTTCTCTTATTTGTTTGAGAACTAGTACCCAAAAGTTTCATCGAGTGCCCCCTAGTTCTAGTGTTATGCGATAGGGAAAACAGTTTTTCCTTATCTACTTTGTCCACACCGTGCATGATTTTATAAACTTCAATCAGGCCACCTCTTAGACGCCGTCGTTCAAGAGTGAAAAGGCCCAACCGTTGCAGCCTCAGATGGTAAGGAAGGTGTTCCAGTCCCCTAATCATTCTGGTTGCCCTCCTCTGTACTTTCTCCAACTCCATGATATCCTTCTGGAGGTATGGCGACCAGAACTGTACACAATATTCCAGATGGGGCCTCACCATAGATTTATAAAGAGGCAAAATGACACTTGCTGACTTATTTTCTATACCCTTCCTAATGATCCCTAACATTGAGTTTGCTTTTTTCACTGCTGAGGCACACTGGGTTGACACCTTCATTGAGCTGTCCACCAGGACACCAAGGTCCCTTTCCTGGTGTGTCGCAGAGAGTTCAGACCCCATCAGTTTATAAATGTAATTGGGGTTGTCACATACAGTAAAACCTCGCATAAACGCATCAAGAGTGCAGCTGGAAGTTTGAGGGTGGGCAAACGGCTAACTCAGGGTGGGCAACACCCACCATAGTCACCACATGCAGGGCGGTAGCCATGAATCTAGATGGTGGTGGGGGGGGGGGGATTTTTCCAGGAGGGGCAACAATGTCATACTCACATGTATAACATTGGCACCACGGGGTGGGTGCGTGGGGGCTGTTAGCTCAGGAGGGTTTACACACCCACCCTGGTCCGCCTGACTATGGCCCTGACCATTATGGCATTCCGGGTGTGGCGGTGGTGGGCCACACGGAATGGTGCCCCTGCCCACAAGGGGGCTTCCAGGCAGCCTCCTCCTCTCCTCACCTGCCCTCCAAGTGGAGCCAAGCGAGGAGGAGGAGGAGGAGAGAGAGAGAGAGAGCCCTCGCTCGCAGCAGCACAACCTGTGGCGGGGATGAAGCTGAGGGAACAGGGGCTGCCTGTGGCTGCCCTAGAAGCCCAAGGGGAAAGCGCGGAAAAGCCAAAGTGGGAGAGCGGGAAAGGGGTCGCAGATACGCAAGTACTCACCGCCGCTGCCTCCGCCGTCCTCAGCAGCAGCAGCAGCCCAGCAGCCACCAAGAGCGCGGCGCCCTTCCACGGCCCGCGGCTGCCCATCTTCGCCGCCGACCAAGCAAGAGGGTGTGGGAGAGAGCCTCGCGTGTCCCGTCTAAGGCGCTTCTAGAACCAGACCAGAGGCTCTCTCAGTCCGGCTCGTGGGTGGCGGCAGGAGCCCCACCTCTCCCACCCCCCTCTGCCCCCCCCCAACCCCAGCCTCTCTCACTGTCTCTCTCTCTCTCTCTCTCTCCGCCCCCCTCGCCTCCCCTCCCCAAGCAAGCCGTGAGGGCCAAAAGCTGCCTGGGACTGGGAGGGACTGGGAGGCGTCGGCCGTCCGAGGGCTCTCTCGGCTACCAGTCCCCGCTTCCTTCCTCCTCGGCCACTCCGACCACCACCACCACCTGAGGAGGGGAAAGCGCGCGCGCTTCTTTGGTCCCCGCCTGAGGGAGCCCGAAGGCGCCCGGAGGAGGTGAGTAGTGTACCTGCGCGCCGTCTGGCCTGCCGTGCTTTCTTCTCTGGACGCTCTCTTCAGTCACCGTCGTCCTCCTCCCACAGAAGGGGGCTCGGGGAGTCCCGCGCTTTTCCACAGCCCCCGCCGCCCTGGCCGCTTGCTTCGCTGCCCTGCAGCTGGTCCTGTGGGGGTGCACCTGAGGCTGGACTGGAGCCGCGCTTTCCCTGAGGACGCCTGAGGGGCCGGTTTGCGTGCGGGGTCCCCCAGGGACTGGACAGCGCGCGGGGGGCGGGGGCGCTCCCTTCTCCCCCATTTTACCGGTAGACTCGCCCATGTCGGAATTTGGGGGTGCTCAGGGTGTGGCAGGGCCGGAGCCGACCTCCTAAACCCTCCTGAGCTAACAGCCCGCCCCCCCCCACCCCGTGGTGCCAACCCCCCCAACCCACCTCGTGGTGCCAACCCCCCCCAACCAACTCACCCCGTGGTGCCAAATCAATCCACCCACCCCATGGTGCCAACCCCCCCCACCCCACCCCGTGGTGCCAACCCCCCAACCAACCCCATGGTGCCAACCCCCCCTACCCACCCCATGGTGCCAACTACCCCCATCCCACCCCATGGCGCCAACCCACCCTGTGGTGCCAACCCCCCAACCCACCTCGTGGTGCCAACCCCCCCAACCCACCCATCACATGGTGCCAACCCCCCAACCAACCCCATGGTGCCAACCCCCTAACCCACCCCGTGGTGCCAACCCCCCATCTCACACCATGGTGCCAACCCCCCTACCCACCCCATGGTGCCAACTACCCCCATCCCACCCCATGGCGCCAACCCACCCCATGGTGCCAACCCCCACCCCACCCCATGGTGCCAACCCCCCAACCCACCCAACCAATCCACCCCGTGGTGCCAAACCCCCAACCCACCCCATGGTGCCAACCCCCCAACCAATCCACCCCGTGGTGCCAACCCCCCAACCAACCCACCCTGTGGTGCCAACCCCCCACCCCACCACATGGTGCCAACCCCCCAACCAATCCACCCCATGGTGCCAACCCCCCAACCAACCCACCCTGTGGTGCCAACCCCCCAACCCACCTCGTGGTGCCAACCCCCCTCCCCAACCAACTCACCCCGTGGTGCCAAACCAATCCACCCACCCCATGGTGCCAACCCCCCCACCCCACCCCGTGGTGCCAACCCCCCAACCAACCCACCCCATGGTGCCCACCCCCCAACCAACCAACCCCATGATATATGTGGGGTGGGCGAATTTTTTTCCCCAGAATGGGCAACAAAGCCTCTTTTCAATGCATTTCTATGGGGAACCCCGGTGGGTGGACATCAGCAGGTTTGCACCAGTTTGCCAGAACTGGTAGCAAAAATTCTGGCTGGCCCCGCCCATCCAAGTTTTGAAATAAAGTACAGTAATCGTAATTCAGATGCAATGCAGGGGCTTTCCCCCTGGCCATGCCCAACATACCACACCCATAGTGTGGTGGTAATTTTTTGGGGAGCCCACCACTGGCTGGAACTCCGCTTTGCCAGAGTGGGCAAAGTGCTAACTCAGGGTGGGCCAAGCCCACCTTGGCCACCCCCTGGCTACAGCCCTGCCTGGTTGCCTCTTCAAAATTTCAGTTTTACGGTTTAGCTCCTGCTGGATGTTTACCTGCTGGCTGGGGGTGACCAGACATTTTTTTCCCTTCCAGGTTTCTAGCGGCCTTCTCTTGAGGGAGGGCACCAAAAGATGACCAGCATGAGAAATTCTCGCCACCTCTGTTCACCACGCTGGACTAGGCAGTAAGTAGTCACCCTTCCCACAGCCGCTGTTTTGGGTGCATGTTTTTCTAATACAACTTTTTAGAAAGTTTCTAACATAAATCTTAAAACCTTTATGGGATCTCCGCACCCTGCTGTGGCTGCCTTGTAGTAATCCAACCCTTCTTTTTTTCTGTGCAGGACTTTGCGAACTATAATATTCCTAGGACTGACTGTTTTTCCATGTGGAAAAGTGGAAGCTGTAAGTAAATTAGCTGATTTCTGGATTAAATTTTACCTTCACAACGAATTTTTGAGGATTGTCTCACATTTAAGCTGCTGACAAGTGTCTGGTGCATGTGTGTGTGCATGCGCGTGCGTGCGTGTGTGTGTGTGTCCCAACCCCTACTCTTTTTCTGTCTTTGTTGTGTGAGATTGTACACAGAATACTGTTCAAGGTAGGAAAGAGTACAGGAAATATTACCATTCATTAATAAATCTGTGCATCACTTGAAATAGATAGATGAGGACTTAAATCTCATTTCATGAACAATAGAACCAGCAAAATGACCCAAAGTATGTAGTTGGAATGAATGTAACTGGAGTGGATTTTTGCATGGAAAGAGAGTGAGCACAGTTCAATCCTAATACTCAGGGCAAACTCTTGGGTTCAGGATTATTCAATCCTTCATTTGTTGGGTTTCCACCAAATTCTAGGGGTTTTGCTTTTAAGGCAGGAGCTCAACCTTTTTAAGCCGGGGGCCGGGTCACACTCCCTCATACAGCTTCAGGGACCAGATAGCCATTTTGCTCTTCCTCCACCACATGGCATTTCCTGATGTAGTGGAGGCAGTGGCACATGAAATGGTGCCTTGGGCCGCATCTGGCCCATGGGCTGCAGGATGAGAATCCCTGTTTTAAGGGAATCATAAATGGTAAATTTTAAAATTTACATTTTAGTTTAGTCCTTCAAAATATTTAGGATAGCATTTATTTTTTTGCATGTGCATTTATAGTTTGTTTTGAAATTTCCAGGCATACACATAATAAGTAAAATGTCAAAATTCACAGTTTGACAATATTTTGATTAGAAATAAGTTGGCCTTTGAGCTAGATGAATTGAAAAGCCAGAGTTTGGGGAAGAGGGAGGGGGAAGGAAAAACTAAATAAAAGGTAAGATTTTATGACCATGAGATCCACATTTAAAACAAATCTCACAATGGAGATTATGGACTACAGCAGGGGTTCTCAACCTTTTCCAGCCACGGGCCAGATCACACACCCTCAGATAGCTGAGCAGGTCAGACACGTGGTTCCCTTTACTGTAAACACTGCCGTAAAACATGTCCGCAGCTGTAATAAATGCATTTATGACAGCCGCAAGTTCATTTACAGTGTATTTTCAGCTTTTCCCCCCACTTCCGGCGGGAACAGTGGCAGGAGCGAGGGCAGCAGGCCATATGAAATAGCCCCACGGGCCATAGGTTGCAAACCCCTGGTCTAAAGAAATTAGCCACTGCTAGGTGCTTCAGTATTAGGTTACACCTTGCATTTTGGGATGTATAAGCATTACAGGTCATTTGAGGTCATTCACTGTATGGAATGAGAAACAATTGTTATTGTAGCTTTCTGTATGTAAATGGATTGATGTCATGTAAATTTGCTTTTTATATATATATATATAGTTCTGCTTGATCTCTGTAGTAGTAATTTCATGAAATGTTTAGAATGTGCAGAATTAATGCTAGGTTTCTGTGGGTGTTAACTGAGCAACTTGCTGTTATGTGCTACTTCTTATTTAATGCACCTCAACAAATACAGTACCTTCTAAAAAGTTCTGTCATTAATGGTGCTGCAAACTAGAAGCCATGGTTTCATTCACTGACCCAGCTCATCTTGTGTTTGATCTTCTTTTCTTTTAGAAGTATTCCTTTTCCAGTGATTCTTATCTTCTCATATGTCCAAAGTACAATAGCCTCAGTCCAGTCATTTTGGCTTCTGTGAGAGTTGATTTGGCATGGAACAGTTTCTTTCTTTCTTTTCCCCCCTCTTTGGAGCTCCATAGTATTTTTTGAACTGTCCTTTAACACCATAGTTCAATGCTTTCTTCATCCATACATAGTAATTTGGAATAGCATAATATGGATAATCGTGTCCTTGGTCTTCCACAACACATCAATTAGATGAAGGTATTTTGTATCTAGTAAATGTTGTTTCATTTGATATTCCAGCAAACCTCATTGTTCATTTAAACGTGTTTTGTCTGGTTTCCTCTCCATCTTCCTAGCTAACACTGTAGTTTTGGTTTCATATTTCATCTAATACTGTATACAGATTTTTGATGTTGGCAGATTGATACGCAGCAGTCAGCAGTTACAAAGCTAAACACATCTTTATTTGGTGGTATGCAATCTGAACATGTGGCAATGGCGGAGGTACAGCTCCTTTTATACAGCAACAACACATTTGAATATGGATACATGGTAGCCCATTTGTCACCGCCTGCGTGGCGTCATTCTGAGTCACACACTTCTTCTCCAGGTGTAGCCGTGGCGGGAATGTTCCCGCGGCTGTCAGTAATTGGGGAATTTGTACCATGTGAGCTGAACGCTCGCAGCTGCCCTCTATGGGTAGCTAGCTCGTGTTCCATTACAGCTGAGAAACATTGTGTTCATTACAAGGTTACATTCTTACATTGGAGTGGTTACATTCATTCTTAAAGATATAGTGTTTCCATACACAACAAGATTCTAATGTGAAATAGTAATATTGTTTAACAACCTTTTCTGTATTTACATGATACTTGCTTACCACGAGTCCCAAGAGACATTTTAATTTTTTCAGAAGTGAAAAAATTAATAGCTAGAATCCAGTTAGCACCAGTGCAATATAAGCAGGTAGCAAGATAGTAAACTTTTTGCCTCAGTAATTGGGGCTGTGCCTCCTGGAGTACCTATGATGACCCTATAATGGCCAATGTGATGTCACACATCATGCAGGCATGTGTACTGTAGAGCAGGGGTCCCCAACCACTGGGCCACAGACTGGTACAAGGCCATGGGCTGTTCCAAAGCAGGCCGCAGGAGTGGGTGGTACTGGGAGCCCAAATGGCAGCCTTCTGCTCTCAATGTGCTCCACTGGGTCTGCCCGGGTAACGGAGCGAGAGCACAGACTTCAGATACAGCAGATAGGCAGGTGGCTGGGCCCCTCCTCCATGTTGCTTAACTACAGTGGGGCTCCACCCTCTGCCTGTGTGCAGAGTGATACCTCACTGCCCAATCAAACGGTGTAGCTGGCAGGCGGCTGGGCCATCCACAGATTGACCATGGGTGCATGCGTGCACCATGCAGGAGCAGCCAGAGAAGCCGCCACACCGTTGCTGTTGGCTGCAAGAGGAGGAGCACCAGGCTGCTTTTTTTCTTCATACCAAGGCACCCCTTGGTTTGAAAGGGAAAAAAACCAGCCTGTTGCTCCTCTTCTTGCAGCCAGCGGCAACAGTGAGGCAGCTTCTCTGGCTGCTCCTGCCGGGTGTGTGCCTGTACCCTTGGCTCGTCTCTCCCCTCTGTCCCCAAGTGCTGTGTGCCAGGTGGACCAAGTGAGGATCGGTGGTCAAGACAGTGGTTCCCGGGGGGGGGGGCAGGGGCCATCGGAACCCATGTCATCGGGGACGGGAGGAAGGCAGTGCCCTGATCGCTCACCCCACTGCCTCCTCCTCCTTCTCTGGCTCAGTGGCTCCTCCTTTGCGCTGGGGCCGTCGCTGTCTCCTCCCTAGCTGGATATGTGGAGCTGAGCCAGGTGCTGCCCTCAGCCACCCAACCCACCCTCACCTCCCACCACTTCCCCGGGCCGGGCCTGGCTTCTCTGCAGCCCCAGGCCAGGTGATCATGGCCAAGAGCAGTCATGAGTGCAACAGCTGGGGCAGGTTGGTGTCTGGGGATTGCCCAAAACTGGGGACCGTTGTGGGAGGGGAGGCATGTGGGGTATCTCACCCCCCTTCTCCAGCCCAGCCCAGCCCAGCCAAGCCCAGCCCAACCCAGGCAACCCGAGCCAAGCCCAGCTGGCCTTCCTCAGAGAGGCCTGCGAGGAGCTCCCAGGAAAGCTCCAGGCTGGGAAATGGGGAGTAGGGGTGGGGTGGAGAGAGATCTCAAACAGTCCCACCCAATCACCCCCAGCCCGAGGACAAGGAGGCTGTTTGCCCCGGGTGCCCGGATTTCCTCCGTCCCCCCCCCCCCAAAAAAAAATCCCCACCAAGCCTGTTCTGAACTAATGTGTTAATTTCTTTCTTACACGAACCTCTCCCCCCACATCCAGTAGCTAGCCCACCCCAAAATAAGCATTCAAAATAAAAGAAAAAGCATCAGGTAAATGAGGATTTTTTAAAAGAAGGAATTGTCTAGAAATTTCCACAGGCAATTCTGAAGACAGAAGCAGAAATTAAGTAGCCTTAGGCTCTTTTTGGTCCCCTTTCTCTGGCACCTCTAAAACTACAACACTGTTTGGGTGATAAAATGAGACATCAGAATTCAGTGCCACCCTTTTCTAACAGATTTGGCAAGTGGGGACACCCTAGTCTAAAAACACATTCAAGAGCCCCCCACCCCTGTTTGCTACTGACTTTTAACACCAAATGTTCCTTTAGTTGCCACTGTAAGGCCCACTGCACTGACTATTTCCTCACTTTCCCTGGCATCCATTATACAGTACCAGCACTACATCCCAGTGCCTGCAAAATGCAGAGTTGAAACTGGTGTCAAGAGTAAAAGTGGGAGAGAAAAATTGGTTTCCAGGTACTTTTTTTACACGACTACTGGGTGCTGCTGTCCATTTGTTCTGCTATGTTCTGATGCAGCATATGCTTGTGAGGAGCCTTGAACTGTGCTGATATAAGCTGATCCATGTGAATGTGTGTCATTTGATGATGTTTCCTTATGTGTTTGTTTTGTTGGTCAGGCATAACAAAGAAGGGCATACAGTATATTATACCAGAATGATTCAATAAACCACAGTATATCTAGCAAAATAATAAAATTACAACAAAGTTGTAACAAGAACAATAAAATATGGAACTGAATATGTTGTTAACCACTTTGAGTTTGTCATTGATATATAAGTTTAAATATAATACTAATAATACTAATAATAATAATAATAATAGGACAAAACGACTACAGAACAATGCCACTATGTCGATGAGCTCTGAATTTCAATTTTAGGCGCAATTAGTAGGATGGAAAAATTGGCTACCAAACTCCTTTCTTTCTTTATTCGTGTCAGATGTACCATCAACATATAATAAAATACAATGCTAAAATTAACACATCTAAAAACAAAATAGAATTAAAAGGGGCTAGATGATATCTGCCCAATATTGGGCTACATCAACAGCATTTCTTCTTTCCAACATAAAGTCCTCCTCAGTGCACATTGAGGGGCAGTGTTTATATCTCTGATAAAAGAACTTTGTGCATGAAACTCTTTCATAAACCTACAGACAGAAATGTTCACCTCCAGTTTGGGTCATTCACATTATTTAAAAAATAACATTCCATATAGTCTCTTCCCAAGGGCAAAAAGGAACTCCTCTACTGAAGGAGACTTTCTAGAATCAGCTAATAATATCAGGGAGGCTTTAGATCAAAGAGGCTACCCCTATCACATCATCGATGGTTCCTTTGATAAGATTCAAAAAATACCCAGAAACGTACTTTTGACCCAAACTCCTTTAAAATGCAGAGATAGCATCAGGCCTGTTCTGAATACCCAGGCCCTACTCCCATCCCTCAACCCCAGCCCCACCTGCTTCTCTGACCCTGCTGGGTCTAGTGATAAGGATTGAAAGAATGTAAACAAGGACAGCACAGCAATAAAGCTCTGATTCTTCAAAATAGGCATCGGTTGCTGTCCTTTTCCAGCACAGGAATTATTTCACTTTGAAAGTGTATCTGTAGAGCCTTAGCTGGCTGCTTTGACACCTAGGGCTATTTGGCACTACCCTCTTAAGTCATGCAAGATGGTAATGTACAAGGAGAAAAATGAAGAGGAATACTTGGGTCAGAGTATGTCAAAGTCTTGGGTCTCTGCTGAGCCCACCTGTCTTGTATTCCTTCAGGAGAGGAGTGCTACACATTAGTAGCTTGATGCTATGGGAAGCCATTATCCCATCCTCGTTGCCAATTTGATGTTCCAAGATTGATACGGAGTAGGGAGCATTCAGGGGGCCAAACACATCATTATTGCAAGGTATGCAATCTGAACATGAGGTAATGGTGGAGACGTAGCTCCTTATATATGCTTGCAGTACATTTGAATCTCGCCTCATGGGCGCCTGTTGGTTGCGGTATTAGTGATGTCATTGGGACATACTGAATACCTTACAAGGTTTACCTGTGGTGGGAATGTTTCCTGGGCTACTCAGTGATTGGGTGATCTGAACCACGTGGGCTGAGTTTCTCCAGCTGCCTCTAGAGGCAGCTGACTTGCTAGCAAGGACAGCTGAGTTACATTGTAATCACTGGAACTCACTCACAGTTCATTTGGATACAAGGTTACTTTTGAATACAAGGTTACATTTCTTAAAGGCACAAGTTCCATACATAACATCCCTCCCCCCTAGGATGGGACAAAGTCCCTCAATCATCGTGGTGGCCCGCAAGTGCATTTGGGCCATCCAGCAGCTTGGCTGGGCTCAGAGAAATGGGGTGTTCCAGGTTCCGCAGACTCTCGTCCTGCAGAGGGGAAACGAGTAGTGTTAGCGGTGTCTCGGGAGCACTGGCCTGAACCAGGAGGGGAACCCGGGAGGGAATACTGCATATCGAAACCTGGAAGGGGAGGAGGCTGACTTGAGGGGAGTTCCCACCTGTTACTCTGAGAAGGGGACGACTCACCAGCACACCTCCTCATCTGCATGGGAGCAGAGGTGGACTCGAAAACTAAAGGACAGGGGGTTTCTGGGGACAAATCAAAGCCCCACTGCTCATTTGGAAGAGTGGGGGAACACTCTAAAAACTCCCCCCGATCCTGTAACTCATAACTTAAACTGTCGAGGTCTGGGCTCTCGAATTCCTCTCAGTCTCGCTGCAAAGGATGGGCGAAACTGAAATCAGGAGCTATTGGTGGACCACTTGCCATGTCTCCCCCTTGGGATAAGCAGGTGGGAGAGAACCCTAATGTTGAATCACCCTGATCCTCGGTCCCCTGGGTGTCTGTGACCCGCCGCCTGAGTTGGCCAGCATGTCGCCGCCACAGTAGCCCTGTGCCAGTTTCTACCTGGTAGGAAACTGGCCCTGTCTGATCGATCACCACCCCTGGGACCCACGTTGGGCCGGCGGCCACATAATTCGTACAATATACTGGGTCCCCCACTGAGAAAACCTTGCTGTGTGCAATTTCAATGTTCCTCTCCTTATCCTCCACACTGGTCAGATCCAATCTGTCAAAAAGTGAGACCAGTCTCCTGCGCATTAGGAGCTTGGCATGTGAGAGTCCGGATGCCAAGGGAGTTATTCTGTAGCACAGGAGAAATTGACACAATTGTAACTCCAGGTCTCCATGGCCCATTCGCCGAAGTGCCTCTTTGGTAGTTCACACTTGGCGCTCAACCTGGCTGTTCATTGCAGGGTGAAAAGGGGCAGATGTAATGTGTCGAATTGCATTCCTCTCCAGGAATGCCTGGAATTCTATGGAGGTGAAGGTACTGGCGTTGTCGGAGACAAGCACATCAGGTAACCCAAAACAACTAAATAGCCTCCTCAATTGTTTAATGGTTGCAGCAGAGGAGGTATTGGGCATTGGAATGACCTCCAACCACTTTGAAAAGGAGTCAACCAGTAACAGAAATAGTGAGCCCCAGAAAGGACCAGCGAAATCGATGTGTAATCAAGACCACGGTCTGTGGGCTGTGTCCCATTCTCTGTGAGGAAGTCAGGACTCTTCTGGTCGAGAACTCTGGCAACTTTCGCAAGTGCCCACCATGTGCTCAATGTCCGCATCTATCTGGGGCCACCAGAAGTAGCTCCTGGCCAAAGCCTTTGAGCGCACGATTCCCAGGTGGCTAATGTACAGCAATTTGAGCACCTTTGAGCGTAATGCTTTGGGAATTACCACCTGCTGGCCCCAGAGGAGGCAACCCCTCTCTATTGAAAGCTCGACCCACTTCCTGAAGTACGCTTTGAACTCCTCCGCTGGGGGAGTTGCAGGTCACCCCTTCTTTACCCAAGAAAGAACTGGGACAGGACCTTGTCCTTTGCCATGGACTTGGCGAGGTCTGTAGGTACTATTGGGGGCAAATCCAGGGACTTGGTCAGCAACACCTGATGATCCCGTTCTACCTCGCACTCGGGTTCCCCTAGCTCTGGAAGGGGAGATCGGGAAAGTGCATCAGCGTGGCTGATCTCTTTGCCCAGGCGGTGAACCAGTGTGTACTGGTACGCATTGAGGAATATGGCCCACCTAAGCATTCTAGGGGACAGAATCTGGGGTGTGGGCTTACCCGTGGTGAAAATACCCAGCAGTGGCTTGTGGTCGGTTACAATAGTGAACCCCCGACTGTAGAGGAAGTTGTGGAATTTCTTGGTTCCAGAGACTATCGCAAGGGCCTCTCTGTCTGTTTGCGCGTAATTGCGCTCTGCCTTTGAAAGGGACCTTGAGTAAAAGGCAACCAGGGCTTCCCACCCGTTTTCTAACACGTGGCACAGCACTGCCCCCACCCCCACTGGTAAAGCATTGCAAACTAACACCACAGACTTTCTGGGGTTGAAATGGGTTAGGACTGCCTCAGAGGACAACAGCTGTTGGGTCAGTCTCTATGTCATTGATGCTGGACAGTTCAATACCCAAGGGAGCAAACCACTGGCTCCCCAGGAGGCAGCTGGAACCCCGTTTCAGTACCACTAGGGGCAGCTTCTCCGTGAACCCCTTGAACTTGACTTTGAAATCCCCCACCCCCAAAACAGGAATCAAATTGCCCTGCACATCTCGCAAGGACATCTTGAGGGCTTTGAGTTTTGGGCACACATTTGGGGGGATGCGCAGAAACTCTTTCTGGGACAGGATGGAGTAGGATGAACCTGAATCCACCTCCATCCTAACTGGGACCCCCTGTAACAGTACCTCAACAAAGAAGCGTTGGTGTGCGATGGACACACAGCCCACGGTTGGCTCCCCCGTGGAAATCAACCCGATGGCCCCTCCTTTCCCTTGAGAGCACTTGGCTGGCTCCTGGTCCTCTCTCTGCCATCGCCTGCAAACCTTGGCAATATGGCCTCGGCGTCCGCAGTGGTGGCACTCTGCCTTCTGGAATGGGCTCTTTCTCCCATTGTGGGACGCTCCGCAGCTGTCGCATTGGTGGTGGACCTTGTCGCTTGCTTGCTTCTTGGGCACCTTCCGCAGGAACTTCTGGATGTCATCGTCATTGCTGGAACTGGCCCTGGAAGATGCGGAGGCCTCCGGGGAGGAGGATGAGCTGGATGCATGGTGGGGTGCGTGCCGTGCGGCCTGCACAGCAGACCTGGAACCACCCCCCCCAGATGCAGCTGGTCTTCTCCTGTACCTCACTACTTCGGCCGCCTGAGCCTCCCGCAGGACAGACTGGAATGTGAGGTGCTCATGGACCATCAGCTTTCGCTGGACCTCCTCGTCTCACAAACCACACAGCAGGCAGTCCCTCAGTGCTTCCTCCAAGTTGTCCCACCGGCAAGGGGCAGCGGCCAATCTGAAGGCGGCAGTGTAGTCTGCCACGGACTCACCCGGTTACTGGTCCCGCCTGTGGAAGGCGACTCTGGCCGGGTAAATGGACACTTTTGGCTGAAAGTGGTTCTGCAGCGCCAGCAGGATCTCATCGAGCGGGACCACTTCATGGCATCATCATGTGCATCACCACCTCTAGTGTGGGGAGGCCAATCTGGGCTTGGAGACAGGAACGCATCTGGTCCTCATCCTCGATGTGCTCGGCAGCCATTGCATGTTTGAATTGGCACTCGTACAGAGCCCACAACTCTGGCTTCTTGATGTCGAATGGAGGTAGCTTGATGCTATGGGAAGCCATTATCCCATCCTTGTTACCAATTTGATGTTCCAAGATTGATACACAGTAGGCAGCATTCAGGGGGCCAAACATATCTTTATTGCAAGGTATGCAATCTGAACATGAGGTAATGGTGGAGACGCAGCTCCTTATATATGCTTGCAGTACATTTGAATCTTGCCTCATGGGCGCCTATTGGTTGCGGAATTAGTGACGTCATTGGGACGTACTGAATACCTTACAAGGTTTACCTGTGGTGGGAATGTTTCCCGCACTACTCAGTGATTGGGTGATCTGAACCATGTGGGCTGAGCTTCTCCAGCTGCCTCTAGAGGCAGCTGACTTGCTAGCAAGGACAGCTGAGTTACATTGTAATCACTGGAACTCACTCACAGTTCATTTGGATACAAGGTTACTTTTGAATACAAGGTTATATTTCTTAAAGGCACAAGTTCCATACATAACAAGAAGGTATGCACACTTGGTGCGCTAAACACCTTGAGAAGGTTAAAGCATTCCAGCTGTACATGAAGACATTGAACTTGATGACTGGCAGGTCAGCAGTTCAAACCTGAGTGCTGCATGATGGCGTGAGCTCCCGTCTCTGTCTCAGCTCCTGCCAACCTAGCAGTTTGAAAGCCAGAAACAGTGTTCCACGTGCTCCGGTGTCTAGTCATGACTGTCACATGACCAGGAAAACGTCTTCAGACACAGACAGTGCTGTCTCTTTGGGTGTAAAGGAAGATGAACACTGAACCCTAGAGTTGGATACAACTGGCTTTCAAGTAAGGACGACCTTTACTCTTGTTAAATTATATTTTATAAACTCAAACAGCCCTAGTTGCTCCTTCTTCATTATAGCTCCGCATACCAGACAAGCAGCGACTAGCGCTGGACAAACCTTAAGTCAGTTCTCTTTTAGGTCTTTTCAGTAGGGTTTAGGAGGGGCACTGCAGGACCCTCCCCAAGTTCCAATAGATACCCTGTTGGAAAGAGTCCTGTAGTGGGCACAGGCAGAAAACAAGATGTAAATCTTACTATTTGGCTCCCCGGTGTGTAACCACAGGCAGCCAGAGATCTCACACCCCTTTCAGAGAGTTGCTTCTGTGCAAGCCTGAGCTCCTGTGCCATGCAGAAGTCTAGCAGGCTGCAAGTCTGAAATCATTTGCTACAAAAATTCAGCTGGAGAATTAAAGACACTCATCCTCCTCTAGAATGGGAAGCAGATACAAAATATAGCAGGAAGAGACAATAAATGTTTCAGAGCTCCCCATGCAGTGAATATGACAAGAAAACATCTCTTTATCTGTTACACAGCCATAAGTAAGAAAATTAGTAAAAGAAAATATTTGGAAGAGGAACATAAGAACAGCCTTGCTGGAGCAGGCCACAGCCCATCCAGTCCAGCATTCTGTCTCACACAGTGGCTCACCATTTCCTTCAGGGTATTCCCAAGCAGATGCCTTCACCTGCTTAGGATTCCCTGGAAATGGCATTGAGAGATATCCTGCCTATCTCTTCAACCCAGAGGTTGTCCTTAGGTATCCATAATTATAGCCATTGATACCTTTGTCCTCCATTAACTTGTCTAATCCTTTCTTGAAGCTGACAGCTGTCACCACTTCTTCTGGCAGGGAGTTCCATAGACCAGTGATCCTCTGGGTGAAAAAGTACTTTCTCTTATTTGTTTGAGAACTAGCACCCAAATGTTTCATGGAGTGCTCCCTAGTTCTAGTGTTATGCGATAGGGAAAACAGTTTTTCCTTGTCTACTTTGTCCACACCGTGCATGATTTTATAAACTTCAATCAGGTCACCTCTTAGACGCCGTCGTTCAAGAGTGAAAAGGCCCAACCGTTGCAGCCTCAGATGGTAAGGAAGATGTTCCAGTCCCCTAATCATTCTGGTTGCCCTCCTTTGCACTTTTTCCAACTCCATAATATCCTTCTGGAGGTACGGCGACCAGAACTGTACACAGTATTCCAGATGGGGCCTCACCATAGATTTATAAAGAGGCAAAATGACACTTGATGACTTATTTTCTATACCCTTCCTAATGATCCCTAACATTGAGTTTGCTTTTTTCACTGCTGAGGCACACTGGATTGACACCTTCATTGAGTTGTCCACCAGGACACCAAGGTCCCTTTCCTGGTTTGTCGCAGAGAGTTCAGACCCCATCAGTTTATAAATGTAATTGGGGTTCTTTGCCCCAACATGCATCACTCTGCACTTACTAATGTTGAAGCTCATTTGCCACTGTTCTGCCCACTCCCCCAGTGTCAAGAGATCCCTCTGGAGCTCCTCACAATCTCTCACAGTTTTCACTACCCTGTATAATTTAGCGTTGTCAGCAAATTTGGCTACCTTGCTATTTACTCCTACTTCTAGATCATTTATGAAGAGGTTGAAAAGCAGGGGTCCCAGTACTGAACCTTGGGGGACCCCACTCTTTACTTCCCTCCACTTGGAGAAGTGTCCATTTAGTGCTACCCTCTGTTTCCTGTCCCTTAGCCAGTTGCTGATCCAGGATAAGACCTGTCCCTTTATTCCATGACTGGCAATTCTATTCAAGAGCCTTTGGTGCGGGACCTTGTCAAAAGCCTTCTGAAAGTCCAGATAAACAATGTCAACTGGATCCCCCTTATCCACATGCTTGTTGACACTCAAAAAATTCGAACAGATTAGTGAGGCATGATTTGCCCTTGTAAAAGCCATGTTGGCTCTCCTTTAGCAGCGCCTTCTCTTCTATGTGCCTATTAATTCTATCTTTTAGGATGGTTTCCATCACTACCTGGGACACATGTCAAACTGGTAATTTCCTGGATCACCCCTGGATCCTTTTTTGAAAATTGGTGTTACATTATATATTTTGGCTAGAAGATCAGCAATTTCATCTTTAAGTTCCCTGAGAACTTGTGGATGGATGCCATCTGGTCCTGGTGATTTGTTAGCATTTATTTTAACAAGACATGCAAGGACCTCCTCCCTGGTTATTTCTGTCTTGCCTAATTCTTCGGTTTCCCTCCCTACGAAGATAGGCTCTGTTTTGGGCATGTGGTCTCTGTCTTCTTCAGTGAATACTGAAGCAAAGAATTCATTGAGTCTCTCTGCAATCTCTTTTTCTTCTTTAATAACCCCTTGCCTTCTATTGTCATCTAATGGTCCAATGGCCTTCCTAGTTGGGTTCTTACTTCTAATGTACTTAAAGAAGTCTTTGTTATTTCTCTGAGTGTTTTTAGCTATACACTCCTCAAAGTCTTGCTTTGCTTTCCTGATTGTTGCCTTGCATTTTTTCTGCCAGAATTTATGTTAGGAAACAAATGGAACTCTTAATGTGCTGACTCCAAAACTTTTACCTACATTCTGGTCCTTTTAGTTTCACAAGACTGGGGACAAGGTATGTTTTTGTTGCATAGAATGGTCTATTATACTGTACTTTTATTTTAGCACCCTTGTTTTCTGCTATATGATCCATTCATTATTCATATTTGCTTGTGAGTCCCATATAGCTGAAATGTGTGTAAGGGATTTCATAGCTGGGAAGAATTTATTTTATTTTTTACTATGTTCATTTAGAGTTTAATATGCCTATATTATTAGTCTCCTTTCATTTCGCTAGTTTGCTTAACTTTGCTCAGCTTAGTTGGATCCATTCTGGAAGGCTTCAGTACGCAGAAGCTGACTTCTGACCAATTAAATATGGCAGGTCAGTCTGACCTCCGTTCACAGACAGCAAAGCTGGGAAAATGTCTGTTTTCAGGAGGAGCACCTGGGAGAAGCATAATTCTCAGCCGAGCCATCTGTCGGAGTGCGTGAGAATTGTGATTAGATGTTCTGGTCTCAGACCGGACTTCAAAGAAGTACGTCCAGGGTTGTCTGTCACTCAAGATAATACTGCACACATTCTCACCGAAAATCATACAAAAAAATCGAGGCTTCGAGTCCTGAAAGAGAGGAGCAGGGTAGCTATCTCCAATGCCATCTCAAGATGCATCATCTCATCATATAAATCATTGTCACTACCCATTGGAACCTGATTTTCTTCCCTGGTTTTCCCTGTCTAGGTTAACTAAGTGAGGGCACCCTTTTGCTATGCTATTAAAGTCCACTTTACTTTACTTACTCTCGCAAAGTCAGGAAACCGTCCTAGTCCGGGGACGAGGTGACCAGTTCCAACCGATTAGTGAGGACAGGTGAAAAGTGGGGCGTGGGACGGCCTGGTTGCCGAGTTGGTGGGTGTTTGGCCCAAGCTGAGTTCCGAGCATGATAATGTGACCCAAAGACCAGTCTTCACACCCACAAGTGGCTATGGCTGAAAGGAGGGGAAGAAAACACTTCTGAAAGTTCTCTAGATGCAACAAGAGGTAAGAAAGCTGTTGGTTGTGAACAGTCAGGAAAACAATGGCAAAAAAGTGGAGAGGAATAAAAGGCAATTACTAGACAGGATGTGAGCTGAGCTATTAGGAACTCTAACTTTTTTTTTTAAAAAAATGGCATATTTTAAAAATAACTGGCCTCCGGGGTCTGGCCATTGCATCCATCTGGGGGAAAGCAACAAAAAAAATTTCCCCAATGGTCCAGTGAGAGGATTCATTCTGATGTGATAAACATTTTATCTGAAGCTCTTGAGAAGTTTGCATAGACGTGTGGAACTATTTGTCTTTCTTGGCAATGCACTTGTGGGAGAATCTTCAACATCTACACATGTTCAAAACAGCTTCCTTTAAGGAGGCATCATTTATGAGTAGGCAAAGGCCTTAAAAGACAACCTTTAGTCAGTGTCTCAAACATCTTGTTTGAGCTTTTATATGAAATTATCTTAATTGTAGGACATCTAAAGAAAATATCTGTGTTAGTTTGTTGCAGCAAAAACAGTAGTGTTCTATAAATAAGCCTTCCTGGAATATTGTCCACTTCATCAGGTGTGTGTTGTTATCTATGTGTTGAGAAAAAGAAGACATTGGAAACAGAACTGTAGATGGAGAAGCCAAAGAGAAATTGTATGCCAAAAGCAGTGGCAGTTACAATGAAAGCTGTCTATTGACAAAACACAAACCAGTGGCGGAAATATCCTGCTAGTAGGCCAGCCAATTAACACATGTGGTGATAGATTAGGACTTCCTAATGAATTGTAACTGCTGAAATGTAACTCAGCAGTTGTGTGTTCTGATGTTTGAAGTTTCTCCGCAATGGCTACTTTAAAATAAATGACAGATTGCTCCAGGAGATTAAACTGTTTTTTCATCTTTATAAAATAAGAAACTGCTTTATGGAGAACGCAGTAGGGCATGGTTAGCAAGTGATGGAATAAATCACATGGCGTGGGTAATATTATTGCATCTTGCAATGGTCTTCTCAGAGTTCATATGTGCCTAAAGCTGGCATCTAGTTTGTTGCAGAGAATGGTCCCTGTGTTTGTATCCTTATTTTGTGGCCTGCTGATACTAATGAAATTTAGAGTCAAGGAATTAAATTGGAATGGCCATCAAGGCAACCCCCCTGCTCAGTGGAGGAACTCAAATCAAAGCAGAACTGACAGATGTTTATCCAGTTTTCCCTTGAATGCCTCCATGTTGGAAGACCATCTCCGTAGGTAATTAACTCCTTTATCATACTGCTCTAACCGTTGAGAAGTTTTCCTGATAGTCATCCTATATTTGGCTTCCTGTAAATTGAGCCTCTTATTACGTGCCCCACACTCTGGGATGATTGAGGACAGATTCTGCCCCTCCTCTTTATGGCTGTCTTTCAGGTATGGAGAAAGTGTTCCCATATCTCTTCTCAGTCTCCTTTTCTCAAGGCTAAACATGCCCAATTTTTCTCAGTCCTTCCTCATAGGGCTTGTTTTCCAGTCTTCTGATCACCATTTTGTCCTCCTCTGAACTTATTTAAGTTTGCTGGCATCCTTCTTAAAGTGCAGTGTCCAGAACTGGACATGGTACTCTAGATGTGGTTTAACTACTGCCAAATAGAGGAGGACTAGTACCTCAAGGGTTTTGGAGCATTAGGTTTTTGTTTTTTGCAGCCACATCACAGTGTTGACTCATATTCAGCATGTGATCTACAACACTTCCAAGGTCCTTCTGACTCATAGTATTACTGAGCCAAGTATCCCCCATCTTGTAACTGTGCAGCTGGCTTTCCACCCCAGGTGTAAATTTTTGCACTTATCCCTGTTATATTTCATTCTGTTGGTTTCAGCCCAGTATTCAAGTCTATCAAGGTATTTTTTTTATTCTGTTCCTAACTTTCAAAGTACAGTATTAGCTATTCCACCCAGTTCTGTGTCTTGTACCTATGCACTAGGTGTAGAATATTACACATATCCTTGTTAAATTTCATTCTGTTGGATTCAAACCAATTTTCAAACATATCAAGATTTGTTCAAATTCTGCTCCTGTCTTCCAAGTTATTAATTATTGCACCCAGTTTTGTGTCATCTGCAAATTCGATAAGTATTCCCTGCACTCTCTCATCCAAGTCATTAATAAACATGTTGAAGAGCACAGGACCTAGGGCTCCTGACACTTGTGCTATCCAGGCCTCACCCAGTTAGCTTGCTAATCATAATACTGTATCATGGGGCACTTTGTCAAAGGCTTTACTGAAGTCAAGATATACTACTGCAACAGCATTCCCACTGTCCGCCATGGAAGTTAGCTGACCAAAACATAAAACCAGATTAGTCTGGCAGGATTTTTAAAATGGTTTCTAGTTATTACTGCACTGTTTTTAAGAGTGACTGCTTTATAATCTGCTCCAGACTTTTCTCTGGGATTGACATCAGACTGTTTGTTCTGGCACTTCATCTGGCACGTCACCTGTTCTCCATGATTTCAAGAAATCATGGATTTCTTGAGCCATTTCATTCAATATCCATGGATGCAGTTCATCTGCTCTTGTGATTATGAACTCATTCAAGGTAATTAGGTATTCCTTGACTATTTATTTCTCAATCTCAAGATGGAATCCTGCCCCTTTCCATTGTATATCATGCTTACTTGGGGGGTTATATGCTACCTTTAAAGAAAAAACCGAGCTGAAATAGGAATTGAGCACTTCTGCCTTTTCTTTGTCATCTGTTACCATTTTCCATTTCCATTGAACAGCTGAGCTACTGTTTCTTTTCTCTGTCTCTTGCTTGGTACGTATAGTATCCAAAGAATGCTTTTTTGTTGCTTTTAGCATCTCTTGCCAGCCTCAACTCATTATCAGTTTTTGCCTTCTTAACACTATCCCTACAGTTCTTCGCTACCTGTCAGTACACCTTCTTATTAGCCCACTTCCACTTCTTATGTGGGTCCTTTTTTGTCTCCATCCTTCCTTGCAATAAATCAGCAGTTCAAATCTCTTAACATTTAAAGAAAAACTAGACTCAATAATAGTTTATTCTCATACTTAATTCGCCGTTAGTTTTTCTTTTCTAGGCTTCTAGGGATTAGCACCTCATAAGTGCTAATGAGCTAACTCTACTATTTGTGCTCCACAAGCATTTGACAAACCCAGAAGGCATAGGTAAGGTTTTAGCTCTTCCCTTCTCTATATACTGTATATCTTATTCGGACGTCCCCTAAAAATCCTTTCAGCCAAGAGTACTCTCTGACATGAAAACAACAACAACGCCATTCTAAAGCATCACAATTGTTCAAGGTAAGGAAAGTCTTGCAAACAATATACATTTTTTTGTTATTATTATCAGAGGCCTACACAAACAGGGAGTCATTGTGACTTAATACCCTGCTTTAAGAATAAGGAAGTTAAAAATACAAATGTTCTTGTCACCAGCAAAAACAGTACCCCAACATAGAAACAAATCCTGTCCAAAAATAGTTAACCTCTGGGAGATTTTTCACTCCCACACAAGAGTGAAAAGTCCAGTACTGTATTTTAACAGCATTTATAAAGGCTATTTTGGTTTTAAAAAAAACCTACAGAAATCTATACATATAAATCAAAGATGTTGGTGTTTTATGATAATAAAGATTGAAAAGAAAAAAATCCAGAAGAGAAATAGATACTAATATTTAAAACTCTATTAAGTATTTAGGTACAAATATTTCAGATAATTTGGAAAGATTAAAAGATAATAATTTTAACATACTGAAACAAAATATAACATAATTTTTATTTAAGGAAAATTGGACTGTCATGGTTTGATAGAATCACTCTGTGCAAAATGAAGATTTTTACCTAAGATAATTTTAAATTTTATATTATTGATAATAAGTGAGGAAGAGTTGAAGGACAGGTAAAATATGATTAAAAGATTGTATAATGAAGATAAAGCCCTACAACTCAAGGGGACAGGGTAGCATCTTGAAATTTGATAAACAAATAGTCAAAGAATAGCTTGGTTACATAATTGTACTCAGAAAATGCTTATTAATGGTCCCTTCTCAAACTAGTAGTGTGTGGAATAGATAATACCTTGGAAGACAGAAGCAGAATTCAAAAATATCTTGATAGGCTTAAACACTACGCTGAAAACAACAGAATGAAATTTAACGTGGACAAGTGCAAAGTTCTACACCTAGGGGGAAAACCCCAAATGCACAGTTATAAGATGAGGGTTACTTGGGTCAATAATAAAGAACTAGAAGTGAGAAGGGTTACATAATAGAATATTGAAAGGGGCCTATAAGGCTATTGAGCCCAATCCCCTGGCCAGTGCAAAAATCCAAATCAAAGCAGATCTGATATATGGTTGCCCAATTTTCTCTTGAATGCTCTGGTGTTGGAATGCTCAAAACCTACTGAGGTACCGATAATTGATTCTATTGTACTGCTCTAACAGTTAGCTATTGCATTGAGTCAATGGCCTCATTGACCATTCTAACTCAGTTATTCTATGACAGGGATACTTGGCTCAATAATACTATGAGTGAGGAGGATTTGAAATTGTTGTAGATCACAAGCTGAATATGAGCCAACCGTGCAATGTGGCTGCAACAAAAAAAAAGCCAATTTTATTTTAGGCTACATTAACAGTAGTCTCCAAAACATGACTACTGTGTAGTCAGACCACATCTAGAGTACTGTTGTCTAGTTCTGGATGCAACATTTTAAGAAGGAGGCCAATAAACTGTAACAAGTTCCCCTGATTAGGTAATGTCCTAATCAGGGGACTGGAAAACAAACTGAGGAAAGACGGAAGTAACTGGTCATGTTTAACCTTGAGAAAATGCGACAGAATGGGGTGGGGCGTATGATAACACTCTCCAAATACTTGGAAGATAGTCATAGCAAGGAGGGGCAAGTTCTGTTCTTGATTATTCTGAGTGCAGGACACATAATGAGCTGAAACTACAGGAAGCCAGATATAGGCTGAATAGCAGAAAAAATGTTTTAAATGCTAGAGCACTTATGACAAGAGAACCAATTACCTGGGGAGGTAGTGAGCACTTCAATGGTTCTTGACCTTCCAAGGAGCAGTCAGGGTTGATTTCTTTTAAGATCGACCTATTTGTTCTCTTTGCTGTCCAGGGTATTCTCAAAATTCTCTTCCAACACCACATCTCAAAGGCATCTATTCTTCTGCGCTCAGCTTTCCTTATGGTCCAGCTCTCAACAACCTCACATCACTACCGGAAATAACATTGCTTTGACTATGCAGACTTTTGTTTCCAATGTGATGTCTCTACTTTTAACTATGTTTCCCAAATTTCTCATAGCTTGCTTCCCAATAATCAGCTTCCTTTTTATTTCATGGCGGCAATCTCCATCTGCAGTTATCTTGGATCCTAAGAATGTAAAGTCTGTCACTGCTTCTACTTCTTCCCCATATATTTTCCAAAGACTGATCGGGCCTGTTGCCATTATCTTGGTTTTCTTGATATTGAGTCTCAAGCCAGCTTTTGCACTCTCCTCCTTCATCGTAAGTAAGTGCTTCTTTAGGTCTTCTTCACTTTCTGCCACTAGGGTAGTATCATCTGTGTGGTAAGAGAGTGAGAGGTCCAGTGCTAGGCCCCTACAGTATGGGGTGCCTCAGGGCTCGGTGCTCTCTCCTCTCCTATATAACATATATAACATGAAGCCATTGGGTGAGATTATCCGTTCCCATGGGGTGAGGTATCATCAGTATGCTGATGATACCCAGATATATATCTTGGCCCATGGGGACCCCAGTGATGCGGTCAATGTCCTATCCAGATGTCTGGAAGCTTTTGGGATCTGGATGGGGAACAATGAGCTACAATTGAATCCCTCCATGACTGAGTGGCTTTGGATAGGGGGTCCCACGTTATCCAGGGAGCTGCCAACTTTGGTCTTGGATGGGGCTGCTTTGCCCCAGACAGACCCGGTATGCAACTTAGGGGTCCTCCTGGATTCGGGGCTGCTACTTACAGATCAGGTGGTGGCCGTGGCCAGGAGGGCTTTCGCACAGCTTTGCATCATCCGCCTATTTATTTATTTATTTATTTATTTATTTATTTATTTATTTATATTATTATTATTATTATTATTATTATTATTATTATTATTATTATTATTATTATTATTATTATTATTATTATTATTATTATTATTATTATTACTGCACATTTATATCCCGCCCTCCTGGTGGGTACACCACTCGGAACAGGACTCCCTGCTCAGGGTCACACATGCTCTGGTCACCTCCAGGCTAGATTATTGCAATGTGCTCTACATGGGGCTGCCCTTGACAACCATTCGGAGGCTGCAGTTGGTCCAGAATGCAGCAGCCCGGGTGGTGATGGGGCATGGGCATTATGCACGTGCCTCACCATTACTTCGGGAGCTGCACTGGTTACCAGTTTGCCTCCGGGTGCAGTTCAAGGTGCTGGTTTTGACCTTTAAAGCCCTTCATGGTAGTGGGCCAGGATAAATTTTCACTGTGTTTCTGTTGTGGTGGTGGTCAGCGGTGTGCAATTTTGTGTCTGTATACAGAGGTTTGTACCATGAGCAATTAAAAGATCTACATCTGAATTGCAATACTACCATCTGGTTAAGAACTTTGGCACAAAAAATAGTGAGCTAGATGCACATGTGTATTGAGTTAACAGTCAGCCTCCAAGTCTGAGTCATCAGCTAAGCTGTGGGCAGAATGGAATGTCCAGTTCCCCTTCAGAATTGGGACACTGGGGGCTCCAGAGCATGGGAACCTTATAACACTTCCTTGGCAAGAACTGCTGGATGTAACCTGGATATTGTCCTTGAACTATCTTTAGAAGGCTTAAATAGACTTGTATGTTTCAAAAAGTACTGTAGTAGATAATGTCTCTCACAAAAAGAACATTCAGGAACGAAACAGGCAGTGTGCTCCTCAAGGGACAAAGCAATAGACCTGCCTATATTTATTATTGTATAATTACAGGAATAATTCTAATAGCACTTAAGGATGGTTGGACTATGTCTGTCTGTCTCTGTAAAGGAAGCCCCCATATATATATTTTAGATCCTCTTCCTCATATTTAATACTTTCTCTATTTCCTATGCTACACTATGATTCTCTAGTCAAGGGGTGGTCAAAGGTAGGTGAGGACATATCAGTAAATTATCTAAGTGAGAGTTCTCTGGCTCTCAATATCTTAAAACATGCAGATGAAAGTGGCTGAGGTTCTTGGCACTTACTTCGTTTTTCAGGCTAAGGATGCGATCAGATAGCTTCAAAGGCATGTGCCTGAAAGCAGTAGAAAGGGTTGGTTTAATGGGCGCCATCTCCCTTAAAGTCACCTTTCCACCTGTAACGAACACAAAGGTTGTAAATCCTCTGGGTTCAATTAGAAGAGGTCTTATTGCCCACTACCTATCTCCAGGAGTCTGGCCTAAGCTTCTGTTGCTCTAAGGTGCACTGAAACTTGGGGCTAGGGCAGCACTGACCAGCTGGTGTGTTGACTTGGGCTTCTGGGAATTGAAGTCCAAGAACAGCTGGAGGGCCAAGACTGCCCAGCACTGGGCTAGGGGAAACCTCCTCTTGGTTTCCCTTGGGTGCTGATCCAATACAGCCAGACCAGGTAGGTCAGTTGAACATAATCCTAACTTGTAAATGTAGAATGGCATTTGGCTCTCTTGTCAAGGTACCTTCTTTAGTATCATAACCCTTATAAACCAAAAAAATGACTTAAAATATCAAAAACATTATGGACACAAAAAAGTTTCAAAAAGCACTAAGTAACAACACATGTCAAAATATAGAGGAACTACAGAAATAAGAATAGGAATTCAGAACAAAAGGTACAAAATAGAATAGTTCTACATTTCCTCTATCCTAGAAAAATTTAAAAAAATATTTTAAGTAACCTTACCACTAAGTAATCATAGTGTAAAGTTATCTTGAAGGCATTGTGCTAGTCTGCAGACCGTGCCCTAATCAACAATATACAGTACTTGAAACAACAAGACTTACAGACTGAAAACTCTTAACTCCAAGTCCTCTCTGGCTCCTCTTATTCAATTTTTCCTGCCTGTCATCTTAGAATTAACCAATCAGGTAATAACACATCACATCAATCGCTTCCCCCTTTCTAGAGTTGCTGCACAAGAGGTCCAAACTGTGACTTATTTCTTTGTGTGATCACACCCTATAAAATATGAGCAATGCTTAAGAGCCTTTACAAAATCTTCAAACAGTTCTGTTGTCCAGCTTTCGAGTTTGGTATCACTGGTATGTATTGATACATACAGCACTAGTAACTATAGCATACTGGTTTTTAGTTATACAGTAGTCCTGATTCTAGATTTATTTGTTCTACAATTTATATTTCACCTTCCTCCCAAAAATGGGGCTCATAGAGATTCACAATTAAAACACAGACAAATCTAAATTAGATAAATATTAAATAATTGAAAACCATTATAAAAATATATTAGTAATGAAAAATATAACATCCATACAGTAAAAAAGACATCCCCCAGTAACCAGCCAATTGCCCAAAACCTGCCTGAATAAAAATGATTTTGTTTGTGATTATTTTTCTTCTTTCGTGTCCCAATCAAACCCTGGACTGTCCAAATGAAGCTACTTTCGTTGCTTTTTCGTTGCCCAAACCCAAGTCCTCATCGGTGCATGTCTCTGGCCGCAAGTGGCAGACCAGTAAATGAACCGGACTCTATGTCTCTCCACATTCACACCATGTGTTGCTGTCCGCCAGCAGCCCCCACTTCAGCATGTTGGTCTTGCATTTAGGGGCTCCGACCCTTAGCCTATTCGGGGTCCTCCAAGTGATGTAGGAGGAGGTTGAGACTGAAGGACAGGTGGTGGTTGGGGAGCAGCTAAGCCTGCCTAGCTAATGAATTCCTGAACCCAGCCTTCAATGTGCCTAGAAGGGAATTGTTTAACAGTAGAGAGAGGTGATATAGAAGGAAATTCCTTTTGTGATGATTCTGTACAAGATCTAGAATGATTCTATGGTTTTTAATAATGAAGGTAGCAGCAGGGAAAGAAATACTTTCAGATGTTTCACTCTGAAAAAGTGGTCTTTGACTGGAACACCTTCCCCATAAGAGGTGCACTCAGTACAAATCCTGAAGTTTTGAAAAATGAGAATATGGTGAATTGCTAAACACTGAACATTTGAACTAGAGCATAGAGATCTTGTTGGGTTCAGTAGCATCAGTCATCATTCAGAAAATTGAAGATGGCATTGGCAAAAAAATAGGTGGTGTTTTTATGAAATGGAAGACTTTAGACCAGGGGTTCCCAACCTATGGCCCACAGGCCAGATCTGGCCCACAGCACCATTTCATGCGGCTTGCACCACCACACCTGGAAGTGGAAGCAGACACATTTACATCAGCCATAAAACATGCTCGCACATGTGTAAACGCGTCAATGACTGTCATAAATGTGGAAGTGGCCTCATTTATGACAGCCGTACTTCTGGGGGCATGGTCTGGCCCGCTCAGCTGTCCAGGAGGCGTGGTCAGGCCCATGACATAAAAAGGTTGGGAACCCCTGCTTTAGACCTTAGCAAGACAAATTTAAGACATGACCTCTGCTATGTGGTAATGCAGATGTTTCTAATGCAGATGCCTTTAGACTAAAACTCCCAGAAGGTTTCACCATTGAGAGTGCTGGCCAAGATTTCTGGACATTCCACGTGTAAAGAGCACAGATTTAAATTTATCAACAGTCACTATGCTGAATTATTCCCTTCCAAATTCTGCCTTTTGTTTCAACAGGAAAACTCAAAAATTATCTAACTCAGAGAGAGGAAAGAGTTTTTAAGCATACAAGAACAGATGTTTTTGCTGGAGTGGTGCAGGGTGTATATTTTGGTGTTCATAAAAGATGCTGGATAGTTTTCTAGATGTTTAAAAATATGAAAGGAATAAAAGAAGCAAAGCAAGTGAAGCAGAATGTTTTCATTCTATGTTAATGATTTAGCATTTTGCTTTAAAAACCCCAAGAAAATTCAGTGTTTGAATTAATCTTCAATACAGTTTCTATTAGTTAGCAAAGTTACTTCAGTGGTCAGTGGATATGAACAAAGATTTACAAAACTGAGGTATGTTTAAGACACTAATGCCTTAACCCCAAACCTTCATGATTTCTAGAATGAACTGTGTATCCACATGATTTCTACACAGTTGCAACTTTAGTTCTTCATTTTCTGTGGCCAAGATAATTGGGTAACTAAAAACTTGTTTTGTGTTTATTTAACATTTTAATTTTATGTCATCCCCTTGTTTGTTTATTTAATGAATAGGAGAAATTGTTTGTAGCATGAGCCTTGTTGTTCCTGGAAGAAAGAGAGGCTTTCTAAAATTTCAAAAATGTTCTATGTAGATCTGGAGTTCTCAACCTTTCTAAGATGGGTCATCCTCCCTCAGACAGCTTTGGGGGCTGGACGGCCATTTTGCCCTTCCTCTACCACATGGCACTTCCTGGTGTGGTGGAGGCGGGGGGCACATGAAATGGTGCTATGGGCTGCATCCGGCCCATGGGCCGCAGGTTGAGAAAGAATCCCTGATGTAGACAGACATTGCACTGATATAATGGTCTGGGAGGAGATATTGTTTTAAATGTAGCAGATTTTGAGCAATGTTTAGAGTGATCCTGGTAATCTGAAATTGTGGATCGTATCACTTGAAACAACGTTAACTGTTTTAGAGAACTATTATTTTAGCCAAACCAACTTGACCATATTTAAATTGGGACTGTGAATTTTGGATATACATTTGAGAGGAACAGGAAAAATCATGTAAGATTGTTTGATGGGTAGATAGATCAACTACAATAATAGTCCTGGTTATTTTCTAGCTTCAGACTTTGTTTCTGCTCTAGTAAGCTACTACTGCTCTAGTAAGCTACTGCAGTGGCTCAAGTAGCTAAGACGCTGACTGGAAGGCAGGAGGTCAGTAGTTCGATTCCCGAGTACTGCAAGACGGAACGAGCTCCCGTCTTTGTCCCAGCTTCTGCCAACCTAACAGTTCGAAAGCAAGAAATTGCAAGTAGATAAATAGGGACCACTTCGGTGGGAAGGTAAACAGTGTTCTGTGCTCTCCAGTGTCTAGTCATGCCTGCCACATGCACACGGAAACGTCTGCAGCAGCAGACGTTTCAAACAGAGATGAGCAAGATGTACTGTACAGTATTGTATTTCAAGACTTCATTCTGTCTCTCTTATCTTAAGAATGCCACCAACCACAGGCATGTAAATACATACACATTTGGGGGAAAGTAAACTATCCAGTAGGAGCTAGATTGGACTTCTTGAAACTTATGGAAAATGAGGTTCTGTAGCTTCCCTTGCAGTATATTCCATTGTTGAATTCACTGCTCGAAAAGATGACGGGTTTTCTTAATTTTAATTTAATTTTTAATTTAATTGTCAAATTTATATACCACCCACTCGGCCAAGGCCGACTCAGGGCAGTTCTTAACTATTTTCTTAACTATTTTGCCCAAATCTAACTTGATGTGACAGCAACCCATATTCAAGACATGCAGCAATGTGTTTCCCAATTATACATTTAATTACCCAGTTAGGCATCATCCTTAAATTTTATAGAGAATTATATTCTCATAAAGACTGTTTATGAAGACTGTTTTACTGGAAATTGTGCCAGTAAATATGACACAGCATTTCTGTTAGTGTGGGCGTATATGAAGCTTTGGCTGACTGGGAATTCAATTAAATTTAATAGCTGAACATGATTTTATAGTTACACGGTCATTGTCTTATTGGAAAATATTTACTATTTTATATATATTTTTAAAAGAGGAACAAAATAGTAATGGTCAGGGTTTCCTGTGGTTGATTATAATTTTTTAAATAAAAACCACAGTGTAAATGTCAACACAGAATTACTATTATTTCTAAGCTGAAGCCCCGCAATAGTCATAGATCAATTACAAAAAAGAAACTGGGAGTGTAAGAAGAGATGGAAAGGCCATCTAGCCCAGCTTTCTGTTTGAACAGATGCCTATGATAAGATCACGAGGAGTAGAGGGGTGCAGGACCCTCTTCCTACTCAAGTTTCCAAGCACCCACTACTAGGCAAAGCACAGAATGGAAACAGCTGGTTAAATAATATATTCCCCCCCCCCCCCCCCCCGCTCCCATTTCCTCAACTGGTGCAGAAGGACATGGTTCAATGGTGGCTGGTGTTTTAAAAAAGAAGAAGAAAACTCAGTTTCTCTGTTCTTGGGTAGAAACATGTGAAGATCTGGACATTGTGGAAGATTAAGTTAGCGTGTCTGTTAGAGAAAATGAAGGGGGGGAAAAAAGACTTTCATGACTGCCTGAAATTTGTCTGCCAAACCCTGCCCTTAACTGGCTCTTCTACTAAGCCTCTGTTCTCATTTTTTGTTATTTAAAGTTCATTGGTGACAATCCATTCAAGAGACTTATAAATCCTGTTGACATAACTGCAGCTTTACAAAAATCAGCTGCAAGTTTCTATATACTCACCTAAGACTAAGGTCCATCCAACTCAATAGAATTTACTTCTGATTCGGTATATTTAGGATGGCAATGCCAAGCTGCTCTTTGTGCATTAATACTAAAATTCTCCAACCATGGAGCTAATATTTTTCCAGTAGAAATGATGATTTTGCAACTTGGTCAAATTATATAATTATTTTGCTTTGCATAATTTATCTGGCACTTTAAATACCACTCTTCATAATTTATGTTAATTTCGTGGTCTTACCCTGGTTAAATTTCACCCAGGATTTGAAATTGGTTTTCCCATAGCCAAATTTGATTCACTAGCTATTTGTGATTTCCCCAGCTACCAGTGTGATTTAGTAGTTAGAATGTCAGGCTGGGACTCAGGAGGCATGGGTTCGAATCCCTGCTTGGGCATGGAAGTCAAGTGGAGGAGTAGAACTGTTAAATAATAATAATTGCATGCTACAAAGTCAATTCTGATTTAGGGCCACCCTTTTCAGGATTTTCTAGGTAGAAAAAACACAGAAGGAGTTTGCCATTCCCTTCTTCTGGAGTCACCCTGGGATTGCTCAGCTTGTCCAAGACTACACAAGATCTTCTCCCAGGAGACCCAATGGGGAATCAAACTCCCCACCTCTAGCTGTGCAGTCAGATCCTAAACCACTGTGCTATCCAGCTATAAGTTGGTCTTGACTTGAAGATACATACAGTGGACCCTCGAATAACGACGTTACTTGGTTCCCCAAGTAGCGTCGCTATTCGAATAACGACATTATTCGAATAATGACAAAAAACATCATTATTCGAATAACGACGGTAAAAATACCGTCGTTATTCGAATATTGACGTCATTATGCGAATAACGACAGTAAAAATACCGTCGTTATTTGAATAATGACGTTTTTCGAATAATCACATTGGGAGCGTTGTAGCGTCGTTAATCGAAAACGACGCTATTCAAACGCGTCGTTAATCGAGGGTCCACTGTAACTAATAAACTGACTATAGAACAGTGGTTCCCAACAAGGGTCCCATGACCCACAATTCCCAGAAGCCTAAGTCAGTACATTGGCTGATCAGTGCTTTGGGGAATTGACTTAGGCTTCTGGGAATTGAAGTCCCAAAATCAAAGGTTGTGAAACATTGCTATAGAACCAATAAATTATATTTATTTAACCTCAGTCCCCCATGTTTATCTTTGCATACTATATTTGTCCTAGCCTGTTTCTTGTTTGCTACTGTTCAGTCCTGTCCCTACCTGTGTATTTGATATCTAAATGCAATACTTCATGCATCTGAAAAAGTCATTACAATCCCTGTTTTACGTGACACTGGGTGTTAATGCTGGGCAAGTTCACCACTCCACCTGCCGTTTCAGGCTTGTTATATATGTAAAGTCAGATTGGACTAAGTTCTAAAAAGGGGATAAAAGGAAACCAGGTAGACTGACTTTTAGATTTGAATAATAAACAAGTCCCCTGAGTAGAAGCACTTGATGTAGCAGCAAAGTGAACTTGTGGAGGCAATTGATCGCCCAATACATTCCCTCACATGCAAGGAAAGAAGAAGTAGAGGAGGAGGAGGTGGTGGTGGTAGTGGTGTGTGTGTGTGTGTGTGTGTGTGTGTGTGTGTGTGTGTGTGTGTGTGTGTGTGTGTGTGTGTGTGTGTGTGTGTGTGTGTGTGTGTGTTGCCAAAATTAGTCTTTTAGTTCTGGTTGGAGGTGGAAACAAGAGAGGTACAGACAGACAGAACTAATTAGTATGCTGCTCAAAAAAATAAAGGGAACACCTGAACAACACAATGTAACCCCAAGTCAATCACACTTCTGTGAAATCAAACTGTCCACCCTGGTAGCAACACCGTCAATTCCACATGCTGTTGTGCAAATGGAAGAGACAACAGGTGGACATCAGAGGCAATTAGCAAGGCATCCCCAATAATGGTGTGGTTCAGCAGGAGGTGACCACAGACCACTTCTCAGTTCCTTTGCTTTCTGGCTGATGGTTTGGTCACTGCTGAATGCTGGTGGTGCCTTCACTCTAGTGGTAGCATGAGACGGAGCCTACAACCCACACAAGTGGCTCAGGTAGTGCCGCTCATCCAGGATGGCACATCAATGTGAGCTGTGGCACGAAGGTTTGCTGTGTCTGCCAGCGTTGTGTCCAGAGCATGGAGGTACTATCAGGAGACAGGCCAGTAAACCAGGAGACGTGGAGGAGGCCGTAGGAGGGCAACAACCCAGCAGCAGGACCGCTACCTCTGCCTTTGTGCAAGGAGGAACAGGGAGAGCACTGCCAGAGACCTGCAAAATGACCTCCAGCGGGCCACCAATGTGCATGTGTCTGCTCAAACGGTTAGGAACAGACTCCATGAGGGTGGTATGAGGACCCGATGACCACAGGTAGGGGTTGTGCTCATAGCCCAACACCATGCAAGACTTTTGGCATTCGCCAGAGAACACCAAGATTGGCAGGTTCGCCACTGGTACCCTGTGCTGTTCACAGATGAAAGCAGGTTCACACTGAGCACATGTGACAGACGTGTCAGGGTCTGGAGACAACGTGGAGAATGTTATGCTGCCTGCAACATCCTCCAGCATGACCGGTTTGGCAGTAGGTCAGTAATGGTGTGGGGTGGCATTTCCCTGGAGGGCCGCACAGCCCTCCATGTGCTCGCCGGAGGTAGCCTGACTGCCATTAGGTACCGAGATGAGATCTTCAGACCCCTTGTGAGACCATATGCTGGTGCAGTTGGCCCTGGGTTTCTCCTAATGCACGACAATGCTAGACCTTAAACAGGATATTTCCACCAGTATTTCCTGCAGGACACTCCAAGACTTTCACGGTCTCTCTCTTTGGATGGCAGACAGTGATGATCTTCTATGCTGATTTCCAAGATTTGGAAAATCAGAGTTAAGATATCCTTATAGTTCTTTTCTTAATAATAATAATTTTGTGTCAGAGATTACTCTGGGTTGAAAGGATATTTTTCTGGAGAAACTCCGCTCAAGGGATGCCCAAATGAGGCTCCTTTCATGTCCCCAAGTGCAGCCCTTGGGTATCAAAACCAGACCTTCCAGTCTGTTGCCTCCGGCCTTAACCACTGAACCACTGGAGGAGCTGCAGTTTTTTTTCTCCTTATAATAGGTTGCGGTTAGAACTTTTCCGCCCCGGTGTCTAGTCATGCCTGCCACATGACCACGGAAACGTCTGCAGAAGCTCTTCGGCTTTGAAACAGAGATGAGCACTAAACCCTAGAGTCGGATACAACTGGCTTTCAAACAAGGGAAACCTTTACCTTTACTAGCTTCATTCTTAGTACAGTAACTAAAAAGGTTGGTCAAACTTGGAGTTTAAAGCAGGGGTGGCTAAACTTTTCGGGCTGGGGGCCGGTCACATTGTTGAGTGGGCCAGTCATGTGGTTCCTCTCACCAGAAGCAGAAGTAAAATGTGCCCACACATGTGCAAAACACTGCTGTAAATGCACCCACAGCTGTCATAAACACATTTACCACAGCTGCAGGTGCTTTTGCAGCAGTGTTTTGCACATGCATGGGTGCATTTAACTTCCACTTCCAGGAGTGGCACAGGTAGCACAGGCCAGATTATTAGGCATCATGGGCCGGATTTGGGCCATGGGCCATAGTTTGGGAACCCCCAGTTTAAAGTAATATGTTTTAAAACTATATTTTGCATGTTATGTAGTTTGATGTTTATTGCTAGTATTTTTACTTGAAGTTACATGACTTAAACATGTCACACAGGATGCCTGCAGAGGAACAGTACACTCCATTAATCTAATCTTCTGATTCCCAGATCTGTGCAAACAATTACAACCATCCTTCCTCTCTTGTATGAATCACACAAGAGCACATATCTTTAAAAGGACATGTGCCCACAGAAAAATGCAGCTCAGTATTCCAGATATTTATTGAAATTCCAAAATTACAAATCAATAACCAATCAGAACATTTCACAATCCTATGGCTAATGACATTGCCATAATATTTGCCAGTAAGCAGTGGGATTTTTGCTTCACAAGAAGTACGTCTTCTAACATTTCTACCTGTCCTCGAGATGTAGACATTTCCTGAGTCTTGCTGAGAGAGGATGTGAACAATAGGCCAGATGACATTTTGTAGGTTTGTTGAAGGAAGTCCGCTATTTGATATTTATAATCTCAATATGTTGGTTGTTTGTACTTTGATAAGAGCATTTTAGTGTTCTGAGCAAACCACAAGACATGCTGAAATCCAGAGACAATATTTATGCATCTTTCGTATGCCAAAAATGTTTTTAAAAGTCTGAAAGAGGCAAAGGGATTTTTTTGTTCTAAAACAATAATTGTATGATTCTTGCAACATTAAATGACATATTTGTTTACCATTCAAGATGTTTAACTCAGCTGTGAAGCTGAATGCAAAAAAAAAAAAGGTTCTTAGGGATAAATAGGGACAGCCTCTTAGGGATAGATTCTGCCATCAAACAACAGCTGCTGAGAAGCTTCGCCCTATGACTGCCAGGAAGAACATTGTGGCAGGGGAAACATTCACTTGGCTGCATATATTAGCAAGGGAGACAGTTTCTGAGTTAGAATCAGTGGTGCGCTCAAAAAAAAAATTACGGCCACAATGTGTGCGTGGTATGGTGTGCGTGGCCAGGGGGAAAGCCCTGCGTTGCACCCAAAATAGGACTAGTTTATTTCAAAACTTGGATGGGCAGGGCCAGCCAGAATTTCTGCTACTGGTTCTGGCGAACTGGTGCGAACCTGCTGATGCCCACCACAGGTTAGAAAGGCTACTGTTCTATTGCCCAAAAAGACAGGGCAGCCATCACTGGAACGGGTTTGCACAGAAAGAGCCTCCTCAAGGATTGTGGTATTCTTGAACCACAGTTGGACATACCCTGGTAACGGTGATCTTGTGTTGCTGGCTAATCTTTCTCACACTAAGTCAGGCAAAGGGAACTGCAGAATGAACTCGCCAAAGGGTGCCTTCATTTTGGCAGTTTCACATCTGGCCTAGGCACGGAAGAAGAAAAAGACCAGAAAGGAGGGCATTTTAGCATTACATTTGCATGAATTATAAATTCATCAAATGTCAAAATTAGAAAGTGACCAAAATTTGCTTAGTGTAGTAAGTTGCATTAGAGGAGGCCTATTGAATCACTGACTCACCTCTTTGGTAATTCAAACTGACCTACTCGAGTTGTGACTTGCTTAGCAACAGCAACAAAATTCTAGCCATTACTGTAATTTAAGTGGAAATACATGAATGCTCACGTATTGCAGAAGACAGTTACAAGATAACCAACCTGGGATGCAGCAGTGAGAGAAAGATGGAATGCAAATTGAATAACTAAATAAGGCATAACTCTCTCTGAAGTGCCAGAGCCTTGTACTTTCTGCACTTTATTGAAATTGAATATATATTCATGCAGAATTGACATAGACTATATATAGATGACCTTCTTCCATGCCACCCCAGCTTTGCAATACCCAGCTTGATAAAGAGATCTGCAGGAGTCAAAAATTAGCCTGTTTTTTGAAATGTTATTGGTCTAATAAAGGGATCACCTGATAGTCTGCGTGGTCCAGTGCCTAGATTGTTAGATGAAAAATCAGAAGTCTTGGACTCAAATTTCTGCTTAGCCAGAGAAACTCAGTGATGGTTACTTACGTGTTGCCAAAATAGAGAAGAGCTCTTCAAGAGAACATAGGGCCACCTTATTTAGAGTCTTTGCTTCCTTCCTCCTTGCCAGAAAAAAGAGGGTAATTCTAAAACACTTGGTGTCTTAAAGACACACAGCTATATCTTCCCCTTCCCCTTCAAGGGGGAGACTGGATCAGAATCTTAGTGGTATGGTAGGGATAATGTAATGTCTGTCTCCCAGTGAAATCCTCATCAGCCTTTAGTGTATGAGAACCAAGACACAGGAAACAGCCACGGGCTGGTTTAACTCAGGTTTATTGCATGGTGGTCAGAGGGAACACGAGGTAATGGCGGATGCATAGCTCTATATATACAGTAGTAAAACATTCGAATGTGGCTCCACGAGAGCCTATTGGCTCTTGTGCGCGTGACGTCATTGCTGGTCACGCCCTTCTTGTCCAGGTGTAGGTAGTGGCGGGAAACTCCGCGCTGTGGCCTTTGATGAGTATGGACCAAGAGAGCTTGGACGCTCGCTGCTGCCCACTGGTGGTCATTAGCTCGCGTCCTCATACAGGGTTTATAGTGATACAGCTGAAGGCTATATTGTTACTTGTAGGAAAGGTTACATTGTTAAGATACATTGTTATCACATGAAGAAGGTTACACTATTAGAACACAACACTCCTCCCCCCTAGGATGAGACGAAGTCTCTCAGCCAAGATGGCTTATTTCGAACACGCTGGGGTCTCGGTGCGGGCTGCCCTGCCCCGGGTTTGCTACCTTCTCTTTGTTCCCTGGCTTCCTGTCCTGTAATTGGAGAGGGAGACTTGTTAGTGACTTGCCGCGGTTCTGCGGCTTTGTTGGGGGGTGTGTGCTTTATTTGGGAAGAACCGGGGGCACTGGGGGCTAACGAAAAACCCCTCTTCTCGCTTGGATGGGTGGGGGAACACTCCCAAACCCCCCCCCCGGCTCGCAAAAACAAATTCGGGGGCAAATTCGGGGGCAGCAGTCGCAAACTCCTCTCCCTCCTCCCCGGGCTCGGATAGAGCCGGCGCATCAAAAGGATATGAGTCGGGACCGCTGCTTCCCCCCCTTGTTTGGGACTGTTGCCCGTCGTTGTCTCCTCCTTGGGATAAGCGGGTGGAGGAGAACCCTAACGCTGAGGCATTCTCCGTGCCGTCCGTGGATTGCTTCCTGGGAACCCGGCTCCGGAGCTGATCCGCATGCCGCCTCCAAAGTAGACCGGTGCTCGTTTCCACCCGATATGACACTGGCCCCGTCTGTTCTACAACTCTCCCTGGTACCCAGGCTGGCCCTGCGCTGGCGTAGTTCCTGCAATGCACAGGATCGCCGGCGGCGAAACCTTTCAACACCGCTACCCCTACGTTCTTCCCTTTGTCCTCGACCCTCGTCGGGTCTAATCTGGTCAGAATCGTGGTCAGCTTTCTCCGCATCAGCAGCTCTGCCGGCGAGTATCCGGATGCTAAGGGGGTCACCCTATACGCTAATAAAAACTGACATACTTGGTGATTCAGGTCCCCCGAGCCCATGCGCCGCAGCACATCCTTTGTTGTACGCACCAGCCGCTCCACTTGGCCATTCGTGGCCGGGTGAAACGGCGCGGATGTGACGTGCCGAATGGCGTTTGCCTCCGTGAATGCCCTGAACTCAGCGGACGTGAAACAACTAGCGTTATCGCTGACCAGAGTGTCGGGTAAACCGAACGTGGAAAAGACCCTCCTTAGATGGCTAATTGTAGTGGCGGAGGACGTGCTCTTTACCGGGATCACCTCCAGCCACTTGGAGTACGCATCCACTACCAGGAGAAAAATGGTTCCTCGGAACGGGCCAGCGAAATCTATGTGCACTCTGGACCACGGGCCCCTTGCTGCGTCCCATTCCCTATGCGGGAGACGAGCCGCCTCCGGTCGGGAGCTCTGGCATGCCTCACAAGTGCCGATCATGTGCTCTATGTCTGCGTCCAGCTGGGGCCACCAGAAGTAACTCCGGGCCAGCGCCTTGGAACGGACGATCCCCGGGTGGCTGACGTGCAACAGTTTAAGCACCCTCGGTCGCAGGGATGTAGGGACCACCACCCGTTGGCCCCACAAAAGGCACCCCCTCTCTAGGGACAACTCTATTTTTTTCCGAAAAAATGGGTCGAATTCCGTACATGGGGAGGACGCCGGCCACCCCTTCTGTACCCATGAGCTTACTTTCTCCAGCGTCCTATCCTTGCCTGTCGCCCTGGCAATGTCGGCTGGTACTATTGGGGGTGAATCCAAGACCTCTATTAACAATACCTGGTGGTCTCTCTCTACCCCTGCCTTTTGGTCGCCCGACAAGGGCAGAGGAGACCTTGAGAGTGCGTCTGCATGGCTGATCTCCTTTCCGGGCCGGTATTCCAACTCGTGTTGGTATGCGTTGAGAAAGATAGCCCACCACAGCATCCTCGGGGACAAGATCTGTGGCGTGGGCTTATTTGCAGTGAAAATTCCTAACAGGGGCTTGTGATCGGTCACGATCGTGAACGGGCGACCATACAGAAAATCGTGAAATTTTTTGGTTCCCGCTACTATCGCTAATGCCTCCCTGTCGGTCTGTGCGTAATTCCGCTCTGCTTGGGACAGGGACCTTGAGTAAAACGCTATCGGGGCCTCCCTTCCGTCGTCCAACACGTGGCAAAGCACCGCCCCCACCCCCACCGGGGATGCGTCACAGACTAAGACCACTGGCCGTTTGGGATCGAAATGAGTCAGGATTGCCTCGGATGTTAGGAGTTGCTTTAACTCTTTAAACGCCCTCTCTTGCTCGTCGCCCCACAGCCATGTTTCCTCCTTTTTAAGCAACCGATGGAGCGGTTCGGCCACAGACGCCTTCCGTGGAAGGAAGGTATGGTAAAAATTGAGGAGCCCCAGGAATGACTGTAATTCGGTTTTGGATGTGGGGCGAGGAGCCTTCTTGATGGCGGCTACTTTGGATTTGGACGGCATAATTCCCTCGGGTGTGACCCGGAACCCTAAAAACTCAACCTCTGTTTCGAAAAAAACGCATTTGTCTTTCCTCAGTCGCAGCCCCGCTTTCTCGAACACAGTCAGTACTTTATCCAATCTCTTTGCCAGTTCGGCCTCACTCCCCCCTGTTATCAATACGTCATCAAAATAAGACAACACCCCCTCCAGCCCCTTCAGGAGGCGTTCCACAAGCGACTGAAAAAGGCCGGGTGCCGAGTTCACGCCGAACTGTAAACGCGACACCTGGAACGCCCCTTTATGTGTAACTATTGTTTGTGCCGCTGCCGTGGCGGGAGTTACAGGGAGTTGCTGGTAGGCTTGTGCTAAATCGAGCTTAGCGAAACATTTTCCCCCATTCAGCCTGGCCAGAAGGTGGCTGACCACCGGCACCGGGTATGCATTAGGGCGGATCGCCTTGTTAATTGTACACTTATAATCAGCGCAAATGCGCACCTCCCCGTTAGCCTTTAGTGCTGTTACAATTGGAGTTTCCCACTCCACGGAATCAACAGGAACAAGAATCCCCTGGCCCACCAGTTTGTCCAGTTCCGCCTCTATTTTGTCCTTTAGTGCGAACGGCACCCTGCGTGGTTTGAGTCTTATCGGGCGGACCTCCGGGTCTAGGTCGAAGGCTACAGGGGGTCCCTTGAACTTTCCCAGTCCTTTTTTAAAAACGTCGGGGTGCGCGTCGCACACCGCTTGTATTGGATCCGCACCCACGGCATGCACCCCCCCCTATGAACAAACCCAAAGGCTGAAACCACTGAGTCCCGAGGAGGCTACAATTTCCCCCTTTGAGAACAACTAGAGGGAGTTCCGCAGAATGTCTCTTAAAACGGACCCGAAATTTCCCGACCCCCAACACTGGAATGCTGTTCCCCTGTACGTCTCGTAGCGTGGACCTCAACGTTTTAAGTTTGGGCCGCACTTGGGGGTCGATTTTCAAGAACTCTCTCTGGGGAATTATAGAATAGGAGGACCCCGAGTCAATTTCCATCCTAATAGGGGCCCCTTGTACTAGTACCTCAACGAAGTAATGGGGTTGTCCCGCGGACACGCTGAACACGGGGGCGTCGTCCTCGCTGTCGTCCGAGATGCGGCCCACGCCGTCCTGCTTCCTCGTGGTCCGGGCGCCATCTTTGGACCTCGCTGGACGGTCCGGTCTGGCCGAGCGGTCTTGTGAACGCCTCCGGCCCTCTTTCCGCTTTCTGCACGCCTTGGCGATGTGCCCCCGACGGCCGCAGTTGTAACACTCGGCTTTTCTGAATGGGCACTTCGCGCGCTCATGGGCCGCTCCGCAACCATCGCAGCGGCGCCCTCCTTTTCGGACCTTCTGGACCTCCTCGCCGTCGCTGCCTTCCGTGGACGACTTCGAGGTTCGTCGGGTTGCGTGCACCGACTGTCCGGACTTTCCGTGCACCGAATTCTCCGCTTTGCCGGCCCTAGGACGCCACTCACGCCACTGGTGCATTTCGTCTACCCCAGCATTCGTGGATTCCGTGGATTCCGCGGCCTCCACAACCTCTGTCAGCGTGGGTGGTGGCTCCTTGTTCATCAGGCTGCGCTGTACTTCCTTGTCCTTCAGGCCACACAGAACTCCGTCCCTGAGGGCCATCTCTAGGTTGTCCCATCTGCAGGGGGCGGCGGCTATTCTCATGGCTGTTACGAAGGTCTCAACCGACTCGTCCGGCGCTTGGACTCGCCTCCAAAACGCGCTCCGAGCGGGAAACATTGCCCTCGAGGGTCGGAACCGCTCACGCAGCAGTTTCATGATGTCCTCGGCTTTGAAATCACTCATCTTCTTCGGTGCAATAATGCCCACCAGCGTTCGCTTGGTTTCTATCCCAAGCATTCGGGTGAGGATGGCCCTCTTCCTTTCCTCGTCGTCTTTGACTTTGAGTTCCACCAGTGCCGCCTGGAAGTCCATCTCGAAGAGCTCCCAGTCTTGCGGTTTGGTAATGTTGAACCCGCTCTGTGCCCTGGCTCCTTGGGGATCCATTATCCCACCTTCGTCGCCAATTTAGTGTATGAGAACCAAGACACAGGAAACAGCCACGGGCTGGTTTAACTCAGGTTTATTGCACGGTGGTCAGAGGGAACACGAGGTAATGGCGGATGCATAGCTCTATATATACAGTAGTAAAACATTCGAATGTGGCTCCACGAGAGCCTATTGGCTCTTGTGCGCGTGACGCCATTGCTGGTCACGCCCTTCTTGTCCAGGTGTAGGTAGTGGCGGGAAACTCCGCGCTGTGGCCTTTGATGAGTATGGACCAAGAGAGCTTGGACGCTCGCTGCTGCCCACTGGTGGTCATTAGCTCGCGTCCTCATACAGGGTTTATAGTGATACAGCTGAAGGCTATATTGTTACTTGTAGGAAAGGTTACATTGTTAAGATACATTGTTATCACATGAAGAAGGTTACACTATTAGAACACAACACAGCCCAAACTAAGATTACAGTCCTGATCAGGTCCTTTATGTCTATATTTGAATTTTTAAAAGGACAAAAGATATAGTTTTTAAAAGGTTTAAAAATAACATTAGTTTGACTATAAATTAAGAAAGCTGTGATTGCCTGCAGAAGTCACATGGTTTTGAATAGAACTCAGTTTTCACCATGAGAATGTTCTGTCTAGCCACCTCATAGTTGTCAGAAGAGCACCATGAGTTGTTATGATCTTTATCCTTACTCCTAATCTTTCATGTTCATACAATAATACTGCTTCTTTCCATCATACCGTTCACTTTATTATGTCTTCATTGGAGGATTCCACATCTTCATAGATTAATTATATGAGAGGCTAATGGGTTGGGAAGTTTTCCAGCAACACATCATGTCTTCGGACCTACTTCTTCTATGATATTCGCTTTAGCTGTTGTGGCCAATCCTCTTCTAAGATGCTGTTGTTAGGGGATATACCTGCTGTTGTGTTATAAAAGCTGGGATATAACTGCTGTTGTGTTATAAGCACATTGTACATGAAGTTCTATTAGAAAGGAAGTTCTGTGATATACAGGGAAAGAAGCTCATTCATTAAAATCTTTCTTTCTTTATTCATGTCAGAGGCACCACAAGCATATAATAACATACAAAGCTAAAATTAACATATCTAAAACAAACAGGAATTAGATGACATCTGCCCAATATCATGCCACATCAACAGCATTTCCTCTTGCCAACATAAGGTCCTCCTCAGTGCTTGTTGAGGGGCATTGTGTGCATTGTATCGTATGGGAGATAGTTTGTTCTATGCATTCACACATGCTACCATCTACAGGGAAGCTCCACTTTCTCAGATTAGCCCTTGATCTTCCTACCTTGGCACACAGTCCATTTAAAGCTTTCCACACATGGCAAGGTTGTTCTTGACTAGGTAGTAGAGAATTGTGTGGTTCTGCCCAGTTGTCTGGTAGCTCCTTGCTTTCCTTCCAAAGTTCTAGGCCAGTCTGGGGGGGGGGGGATGTTGTTTTTTGGGGGTAGAAGTTATGAGGAAAATGTGCCTTGATTTTAGTCTCTGCTTTGGTGGTTGGTGATCAAGTAGCAGGTCTATTTCCGAGGATCTCGCTATTACCCACTCTTTCTGAGCAGCACTTCCTCGGCGAAATTTTGGTGGAGGGATGCCAGCTAAGTAATGCACTTTTTGTACTGAGGTTGGTTTTAGGCATCCTGTGACCAATCTTGCTGTTTCATTTAGGGGCACATCCACCTGCTTTGCATGCATTGATCTGTGTACCATGCTGGAGTTGCATACTCTCCTGTAGAGTAACAAAGCTAACGCAGAAGTTCTTAATGTGCCTGTTATTTTCCTCAAAATATTGTTCCTGGCAAAAACCTTTTGTTTGGTATTTAGGCAGTGGGTCCGATCCAGAGTTACTCCCAGGTACTAGGGGATGTCGCAGTGTTCGAGCTTGATGCCTTTAGTGTATGGGACCAAAGACACCAGGACAGCCGAAGAGCTGGCTTAACACAACTTTATTACATGCTGGTCAGAGGGAACATGTGGTAATGGCGGACGAATAGCTCAATATATACAGTGGCTATACATTTGAATGTGGCTCCTCGACAGTCTATTGGTTACTGTCTGCGTGACGTCATAGACGGTCACGCCCTTCTTGTCCAGGTGAAGGTGGTGGCGGGAATCTTCCCGCGCTGTTGTTCGTAGGTGAGTCTGGGCCATGAGAGCTGGACGCTCGCTATTGCCATCTAGTGGTCACTAGCTCGTGTCCTGTTGTAAGGGTTACATTGATGCAGCTGATGGTTATAATGTTACACAAGGCAAGTTACATTGGATACACATGAATAGGTACATTGTTAAAGGCACAGTAATAGAACACAACAATGCCATTACAGTTTACCTGCAACCTTCTTGATGCCTCATGGTTTTTCAGATGAAAAGCCCAGAGTTAAGTTTTTAGACAGTTTGGCTTCAGTTGGTTATCCCTATAATATATGGCCATTAAGTTCAAAGCCTCAGTCAGTTTTTTCTCAGCAGTCTCGAAGGCTGTGCACTGTATGGCAATTGCAAGGTCGTCAGCATAGAGAAAGCTCCTAGTGGCTTCTGACAATGGTTGATCATTAGTATATACGTTAAACAGTGTGGGCTAGCACGCTGCCTGATGGGAGGCCATTTCTTTGATTTCTCCAATGGCTGCATTGTCCTCAGAAATCATCAAAAATATATGGTTTTTCAATAAAGAGCCTATAATTTTTGTGAATTTAAAATCGTTTGTGATGTGGGAGACTTTCTTCAGCAGGGCTGGGAGGTTGACTGTGTCATAAGCTGCAGTGAGATCTATAAACACTACATCTGTGATTTCCTTCACTTCAAAACCATCTTCTATATACAGTGTTAGGTTAAGAATTTGTGCTGTACAATCTTTGCTTGCTGTGGTATAAGCAGGGATTCTACTATTGCAGATAGTTGGTTCAGAATTAAACGTTCATATATCTTGTATAGGTGGCTAAGAAGAGATATGGGCCTGTAGCTTTTTGGCTCTTCTGGTGGTTTGTCTGGTTTAAGTATAGCTATCACCCAAGCCTTCCTCCATATCTTTGATATCTGAACTACACTCAAGCAATTATTGGACAGGCTAAATAACCAATTTGTTTCCATTATTGGTTCAAAATGTTTGATCTGTTCAAACCAAATCTCATCCATGCCGGCTGCTTTACTATTCTTACACCTGCCTATTGCCTCTTCCAACTTTCCTCTGGTAAAGGACACATACACACACTCTATCTCTCTTTTCAGGAAAACCATCCTGTTTCAACAGGTATTTGGTCCTAACCAGACAATGATTCAAAATACAGCAAATGTTTAAAAGGGAGAATCTGGATTGTTGCCTCCCAAGTTACACTATGAGTGTGCAGGCAGGGAGTTGGAGGCACTGTTGGATGTTATGAGGTTTACAGGGTCATGGGCAGGTGAGGATAGTTGAAGTTGTCTCTGCAGGGGATTTTATAGATCTAAGATGTTTACCAGAGGTCAGAAGTTTGATTCCTCGTCTTGCCTCCCAGGAGAAGAGCCAACATGTACTGTTTAGCCCTGGGCAAGCTACAGTCTTAGAGAGCTCCCAGGAGATGAGAATGGTAAACTTCTTTTGAGTATTGTATACCTAGAAAAAAATCTGCAAGAAATTGCCATATGTTGTTTATAATTCTTAATGTTTCCGGGTGAAGAAAAACAAATTTCAGCAATTAAAATTTCCAAATGGAGTTAGAATTTTTGTTGTTATGTGCTCTCAATTTGGACCAGACTCACAACAATCCAACATGGCTTTCAAGGTAAGTGAGATCATAGATTCATAGAATAATTGGGCTGGAATGGGCTTAAGAAGCCATTGAGTCCAATCCCCTGTTCAATGCAGTAACCCAAATCAAAGCAGATCTGACAGATGGTTCTCCAATTTTCTCTTGAATTCTTCCAGTATTGGAGCACTCAGCATCTCCTTAGCTAATTGGTTCCATGATTGTACTGAAAAGTCAAAGTTTTCCCCCCAGATAATAAGCCTTTATCTGGCTTCCAGTGAAGTTAGAGGATTCTTGTTCACCTTATTACATGCCCTGCACTGTGGGATGATCAGGGATGGATCCTGCCCTTTCTCTTTATGAAGGCTAAATATGCCCAGTTCTTTCAATCTTTCCTCATAGTCCCCTGATCATCCTTGTTGTCCTCCTCTGAATTTGTTCCAGTTTGTTGGTATCTTTTTGAAAGTGCAGCATTTAGAGCGGAACAGAGCAGATGAAGCCTAACTAGTGCTGAATAGAGGGAGACTAGTACCTCATGGGTTTTTGGAGACAATACAGTGATACCTCATACAACGTCCAAACTTATGAGGCATGCAAAATCCTAGCCGCGATGCCTCATAAAACGTCCAAATCCTTGCCATGATGCCTCATACAACGTCATTTCCATAGAGATACATTGTACTGTAACAGCACAGACTTCAGGGCGAAGTCAAGGAAACTGACAGAACTTTAAGAAATCATTGTCTAAAGGCTAAAAACATTACAAAAACATGTCAAACAACCCTGATTGTCCAAGAACCTGAAGAATACTGCAAAAATCCCAGGAATGCATCTAAAAATTCTGATGAAAAAATTCAAAAAATATATATCCAAAAACATGCTCAAAACCACTCCTAAACACTCTTTGCCTCGTGCAAAACCCACAAGACCAATGCACGCATGTGTCCTGCCTTTTATACTGCCCAGGCACAATGCAGCCTGGGAAAACCCCAATGCCTCATACAAAGTCGCACGACTTTGTATGAGGCAACTTTTTTCAAGGAATTAGGCGATGTTGTATGAATCTGATGTTGTATGAAGCGGACTTTGCATGAGGTATTACTGTACTTCTCTTCACGCAGCCTAGAATAGCAGTTTTGTGTCTTGTAACTGTGCACTAGGTGTAATACTTTGCACTTATCCCTGTTAAATGTGTTTGCTATTTTCAGCCCAGAGCTCAAGCCTATCAAGATCTTTTTAAAATTCTATTCTTGTCTTCCAAGGTATTAACTATCCCACCCAATTTTGTGTCAGATGCAAATTTGATGAGAATTCCTTGCACTCTCTCATCTAAGTCATTTATGAAAATGGTGAAGAGCATTAGGCTTCCTGACATTTGTATATAGACAGCAGAGATGGTGTGATTTGTGGCCTGCTTTCCTTCCTACATTTTTATTAAGATTACTATGCTTGGTCTCTATTAGGGATGCTTGATCTGTTTCTCTTATTGCACATACGTGTTCATCTACTGTATATATATATTTCTGAGTCTATGTGTTCTTCCCATTCAGTTGAAACCCCTCTTGATGAAGGGCTTCATCCCTTGCCAGCATCCCTTGTCCATCTTCCAGGAAGTGTAACACCGAAGTTCCAAAAGCCAAATTTCTCATGTCGACACCACCTTTGTAGTCAAAAGTTTTTTTCCTTTCCTGGAGCATTTACTTTTCTTTTCCTTTATTATTCCTCTTCTGAGTAATGCTAGGATGGATGAGAAGACAATCTGGGTCCCAAGGTCCTTGAATTTTATTTTCCAGAGCTTGAAAATCTGCTATGATTTCTTCATAGTTCCTCTTGGCTTTGTCATTTTCCCTATGTAGATAAGAAAGGGTTTTTTAAATGTGTAATGGCATTATTATTATTATTATTATTATTATTATTATTATTATTATTATTATTATTATTATTATTATTATTATTATTATTATTATTATTATTATTATTATTATTATTATTGTTGTTGTTGTTGTTGTTGTTGTTGTTGTTGTTGTTGTTGTTGTTGTTGTTGTTGTTGTTGTTGTTGTTCAACTTGTATCTTGGTTTTTTATGAGTGATGGAAATCCTACTGTCGCATATCTAATCTGTTCTCAGGGGAGACAGTATACCTGGTGGTTCCAAGGATTTTCCTGGCATATTTCAGTATTACGCCCATACAGTAAAGAGTCTCCTACTCAGTGGTGGGCTCCAAAAAAATTTACTACCACACTGTGGGAATGGTATGGTGGGTGTGCCCAAGAGAAAGCCCTGCATTGCACCCGAATTAGGACTACTTTATTTCAAAACTTGGATAGGCGGGTCCAGTCAGAATTTCTGCTACTGGTTCTGGTGAACTGGTGCGAACCTGCTGATGCCCACCACTGCTCCTACTATAACTGTGCTTCTCTTTTGTAGGATGTGGGTTCAGTGCCTCTGTTTTGCTGAGCTTCAGTTCTCTTGTGCCTTCCTGAGGGGTTACCTATATTTAAAGAGGGATTTTTCCACTTCCATACTCCGAATTAGCTTCCTTGACTGAGTGAGGATTAGAATACTTTACTGAATGAATTAATGCTGAAAAGTATTTTCCATCGGAATAAGATTCTGACTGGACTATTTGGAAGTCATTTAACAGACTTTAACACACAAAGTCAGAAGATCAAAGAATATATGGTGGCTACCTAATAATCTATGCTATATATAGCCTACAACAAAGCCTTTGACTGTGTGGATCATGAGAAGCTATGGATTGTTCTGAATGACAAGCACTTGGTTGTCCTGATGCATAACCTATATTGTATATAAGCAATGACATTTGAACACTGACTGTTGGAGTAATTGTCTGTTTAGGCAGAGGACTGGGAGCTTTTTGAGAGGGAGAAAACATATGAATGATGCATTCTGTATGAAAAGTGAAAGCTTCAAAGAGTAGCCAGATTATGGGGCAGATGAAGTAGAATCATTCAATATAGCTTAGTTTATAAATAGGCCCATCTCAAAGTCTATTTCTTAAAATACCATATATGGAAGAGTGCCTAGACTTACTGGTTTCCTATTGTGTGAGTCTAATGATGTCATTGTTCAGACAACTTTTCCTGGGCTGATTGAAGTTCAGGACCATAGATATGTAAACAAAAACCCAGTCTGTCTGTCAAAGAAGTTAGAGGATTCTTGTTCACCAACACTTAGGCAAACCGCATTGTCAGTAATAAACAAAAGGTACAGGTGAAACTTGGAAAATTAGAATATTGTGCAATATATGAGATAGGCTCATTACACGCAAAGCAAGATAGTTCAAGCCTTATTTTGTTATAATATTGATGCTTATGGCTTACAGTTTATGAAAACCCCAACCCCCCCAATCTCACGTACCCCATAATCATCACATAATCTCATGTACGCTGTACGCCATGATCATCACAGTTATAACGAATTAAGGTATGACATTTCTCGCTTTGCACGTAGTGAGTCTATGTCATATATTTGTTTCACCTTTTAAGTTGCATTACTGGACTGAATGAACATTTGCATGATATTTTAATTTTCTGAGTTTCACCTGTATATCTTGAGGGGGGAATTGTAGCTTCATTTAGATCTACTGTAGTAGATTTATATAAGGGTATTCAGCAACTGTGTTCTCGCCCCCCCTCCCCCCCAAAAAAATAAATAAAATAAAAAAGGTTGTTGAGGGAGGTGCAAGGCGCTCTTGTTCTAGCACTTCTAGCAGCCTCCGCCAGTGTTATTTTGTGTTTTCGTAGTACAGTATTTCTTTGATGTTATGTTATCTCTCCACCTTCCTCTGGGTTTGCTTCGTGGTCTTTGTCCTTCTCCTTACACCTTGTAAGGTGTGGAATTCCAAGACATTCTCTCTACTTTATTTGTTGTCTCTGTATGTACTGCAAGATTGGTTCTGTTTCAATTCTTTCCCTTATAACCTTGTTCCATATTACATAACCAATGTTTGAATGTGTGGTTTATTTTTCAGGGTGGAAAATCCTACACAGGCCCATGTTCAGGAAGAGACTGCAGTGGTGGTTGTGAATGTTTTCCAGAAAAAGGAGCCCGTGTGAGTAACACTGTGTTGCAACTTAAAGAAGCCCTTTCATTTGTCCCGAACCCCTTCTACCTCTGGTTCCATACTGTTGGATAACCATAGCAGGGTGGTGCAGCTAGCATGTAGCCAAGGATTAAGGCTGAATACATATAAATGAAATCCTTTTGCAGTTCTCCTTTCCTTTTTTTGCTTAGTTCAACTGTTGAACAAATACTCAGGCACAGCTTTAACAGAAGGGAAAAAGAAATGTTGATTTATAAGGCTTGTGTTAAAATACAGTTGTTAGATAGATGGTAAAAAATGTAACACAGCAGTTCATTTCATCTGAGTTGAAAAAAAGAAGGAAGAAAAAATCTCTCAAGCGAATGATGGTTACAAAAGAATAATCAGTTACTTCCTGAGATTAACACATTTTGGGTCAGAAAGAGATTGAACTAAACTGGAGAATTGAATCACTCTGACAGAATTAGACAGACTGACTGAACTACACACTATCCACACAAAGAATTCAGCATATACACAGTGTAGAAAGCAGTTACTTTTGGAGGCAAGAAACATTTAGTCTGCTGATCGGCTGTTTAAATTCAAAACAGGCAAAGACTATGTTTGTTAAATAGTGGCCCTTCCCATCTCCATGTTAGTATGCAAAATAAACACAAAGCATGATGGGATAACCTCAATACATATAATCTCTGACCTACACAGTTCCAGAGAATTACCCCCAGTTTTTCTAGTCAAGTAAACAGAACCAAGGCACTCTGGATTCAACCAGTTGTGTCAAATGCAGATAGGACAACACTATATACTGTAATGTGATTGAATTAATGTCATATAATATGTATTGTGTATCTCATTGCAAGGATCCTTTCAAAAACAACCTGTTTCATATTATTTGGACTTGTTTTCCCCCTTTTTTCTTGAATCATATGCATAGCAATAAGTCTTCTATTGTAAGGTTTGTTTAAAGCAGTTAGCGTGCAAATATCTCTCTCCAATAAAATAGCTTTATGGGTGTGTTTTGTTTGTTTTTCAGAATTTCAGAATTCTTTCCAGTTTCTCCTATGGCCATTTCAAAAGCATACAAAGACCAGAATGCTGTTGGTGTTTGTGTAAGGTTTGCATAATTTGTCGTAGCTAACTGACAAGGTGCTGGGGTGTGTCTTGGTCATTTACCTTGTTGTGAGATTTGATTTCATAACCAAGATGTGCCCTGAGACCTCATCAATTAGCTGCTATCAGCCCTGATAATTTGTGCAAACCTTATATAAATATGTGTATGGTTTCATAGAAATTTCACATTCTAGTTCTTTTCCAAATCTAGAAACACAATTATTTCTCTCCCTTCTCAGTTGTATTATATATAGTTTAAAAGAAAACACCTTACATTTTTTGAAGCTCTTCAAAGTAGTTTATCAATAACATTAGTGCCTTAATATATTTCAATATTTTGTCTTTTTCCATCAAGATCTATTTGTTCATAGCCACAAAAACCCCTGGTTATCCCAACAGAGCTTCCTCTGTATCTGATGTATATAAATTGATGCCATGAAGTCTCACTCCCATGTCTGACAAAGTGGACTTGATCCACAAAAGCTCACATTAAAATATAATATATTAGTCTTTAAAGTACTATAGCGTTTTTGTTTTGTTTATTCTCTGTTATGCCTGAAACAGACGAACAAGACTGCTATTCCGAAAAGTTCAGCAAATACTAATGACTTGACATTATTGAAACATGATCTTACTTAGCCATTTAGAATAATACTAACTTTCAAATTGGAAATGCATAACTATTTTGGATAGCTTTTAGTTTCCTTGTAAGGTAAAGGTTGCCCTTGCTCGAAAGCCAGTCAACTCTAGGGTTCCGTGCCCCTCTCTGTTTATAGCCAAAGAGTCAGCGCTGTCTGCATCTGCAGATGATTCCATGGACATGTGGCAGGCATTCCTCAACACCGGAGTGGGTGGAACACTGTTTACCTTCTCATCGAAGTGGTCCCTATTTATCTACTTGCAATTTCTTGCTGTCAAACTGCTAGGTTGGCAGGAGCAGCGAAAGAGATGGGAGCTCACTTCATCATGCAGTACCCGGGAATCGAACTCCGACCTTTCAGTCAGCAAGTTGAGCGTCTTAACGACTTGAGCCACCACAGTCCTCCTTGTAGAAGTAAATTAATTTTGATGGCTGCTATTTTATTTATTCAGCAATTTTAATGCACTCATAGCTGAACATTTTGTTTAATTTTAATTAACACAAATTTGAAATAATTAATCCCAAAATTCTTAATATTTTTTGCAGAATTATATTCCAGTGCAATTCCCGGAGTAGTGGGGAGGCGTGGGCATAATGTCCACACCCCATCACCACCCGGGCACCTGCATTCTGAACCAGCTGTAACCTCCAACTGGTCATCAAAGGCAGCCCCATGTAGAGCGCATTACAGTAATCTAGTCTCAAGGTGACCAGAGCATGAGTGACCTTGAGTAAGGAGTCCTGGTCCAGGAGCGGGCACAACTGGCAGATTACTCGAAGTTGAGCAAAAGCCCTCCTGGCCATGGCTGCCACCTGCTCTTCTAGCAGCAGCCGCGAGTCCAGGAGGACCCCCAAGTTGCGCACTGGGTCTGTCTGGGGCAAAACTGCCCCATCCAAGACCAGAGATGGTAGCTCCCTGGATAACACCGGACCCCTGACCCAAAGCCACTCAATCTTGCCAGGATTCAGCTGAAGCCCATTGTCCCCCATCCAGACCCCAATGTCCTCCAGGCATCCAGACAGGACTTTGACCGCATCACTGGGATCACCATGGGCCGAGATGTACAACTGAGTGTCATCTGCGTAATGGTGGTACTGCACCCCGTGGGAACGGATGATCTCACCCAGCGGCTTCATGTAGATGTTAAATAGGAGAGAGAGAGCACCGAGCCCAGAGGCACCCCATATTTGAGGGGCCTAGGACTGGATCTCTCATTCTCCAACCTCACCGACTGGGTACGGCCCTCCAGAAAAAAGGAAAACCAGGACAACACAGTGCCCTGGATCCCCAATCCTTTGAGCCGTTCCAGAAGGATACCGTGGTCGACGGTATCGAAGGCTGCTGAGAGGTCAAGGAGAGCAAGGATGGTTGGATGACCACCATCCCACTCCTGCCAGAGATCATCCATCCGTGTGACCAATGCCGTCTCCGTACCATGTCTGGGCCTGAATCCTGATTGAAAGGGATCCAGATAATCCATTTCCTCCAGAGCCCCTTGCAGCTGGCGCGCCACCGTCTTCTCCAATACCTTCCTCAAAAAGGGGAGGTTGGAGACCGGCCTATAGTTGTTTAGGACAGCTGGTTCAAGGGACAGTTTCTTCAGGAGGGGGCGCACCAGAGCATGTTTTAGTGGTGCAGGAAACATCCCCTCCCGCAAAGACGCCTTTATTTTTGCCCTGACCCAGCCTCCTGTCACCACCTTGGAGGGTTTCACCAACCAGGTGGGACAGGGGTCCAAAGGACATGTAGTGGCCTGCACTGCTGCGAGAAGCCTATCCACTTCATCATGGACAACTGGATCAAACCGATCCCATATCACATGGCAACACTGTGTTCCAGCCCCCCCCCCCCGGGACCCTCACTGCCCATGCCAGGGTTAAGCCCCGAGCAAATCCGATCAATTTTCTCCATCAGATGGTCAGTGAACTCCTCAGCCGAACCCTGCCAACCGGGCACCGGGGGGGCCCTGCCAAGGAGGGACCTGGTCACCTGAAACAGGGTGGCTGGGCGATTATCAGTGGAGGCAATAAGGGTGGTGAAGTATTGTCGCCTCACCACCCCCATCGCCACTAGATAGGCCCTAATAGAGGCTCTAGCTAATGTCCAATTGGGATCACTCCAGGTTTTCACCCAGCGGCACTCTAGGCATCTCTCAGCCAGTTTGAGCTCCTGCAGTTCATCCATGAACCATGGGGATGACCTAGCCCCACGGCCTCGGAGAGGCCAGGCCGCAGTGGCACAATTTCATCCAAGGCTGCTGTTGTTCCACAGGTCGACAAGCGCCTCAGATGAATCGTGTGTCTGATCCAGAGGAAAAACCCCCATTTCCCGCTGGAATCCAACTGGATCCATTAGTTGCCGGGGGAGGGCCAATTTAATAGACACTGCCTCCCTACAGTGTAGCATCACCCCCAGAAAGTCCAGAGTCACCAGGTAGTGATCTGACCATGACACAGGCACTATGTCTAAATTCTGTAATCTCAGATCATTCTGCCACCGCTCCGACTAGAAAAATAAATCCAGTGTGTGGCTACTGCACCTGGTCGGACCCTGAATTACCTGAGTCAGGCCCATGGCTGCCATGGAAGCCATGAACTCCCATGCAACCTCGGAGCCAGTACCCAGCAAAGGCAAATTGAAGTCCCCCAGAACCATTAGCCTAGGGAACTCCAACGCCAATGGTGAGATGGCCTCAAGGAGCTCAGGCAGGGAGTCCCTTACCCTGCAAGGGGGCAGGTACAGGAGTAAGACACCCAACTGACCCATAGGGCCCAACCTCATGAGCAGAGCCTCACAACCTGGGACTTGCAGAGCAGCGGTCCTGGCGACTCCCATAGACTCTCTGACTAGAATGGCAATGCCACCACCCTTCCCCTCATCCTTAGGCTGGTGCCAAACACCGAACCCAGCTGACACATTTCTGACAGAGGTACACCGTCCTCTGGTCTCAGCCAGGTTTTGGTGATGCACGCCAGGTCGGCTCGTCCATCCCAAGATGGTGTCTGCAATCAGGGGGGCCTTGTTACAAACTGACCTGGCGTTCATCAGCAGCAGCCTAAGGGAGGGATCACTCTGGATCTGCTGCTCAGGGCCTAGAGTTGTAACCGAGGGGCTGGAATGGGGGACAGATACTAAACGTTCCACGTTCCCCGAGTGCGGCCCACCCCTCGGCGTCCGCCATATCGTCCCATGCCCATCACAACCCCTATGTGGACCCCTGAAACCTCCTGGCCCACCCCAGACAGAATGCTTCCCCCACTATTTGGCTGGCAGGGCAACGTCTCCCTCCCTCCCTCTCTCTCTAACATTGTTCCTTCACCCCTGCAACTTTCACTCTTGTCACACACACACCCCAGACCCATGTTCTCCACCCACTGCCCTGTAAATAGTCCCGGTCTCAGTGGTGGTGGTGGTATAACCAGTCTCCACCTTTCTCCATGCCAGGAATGACACTCCCGTCTGGGAGGTAGTGGTGATGGTTTTCTAACTATTCCAGGGGCCAACCCACCCGGCGATGGAACTTCACTCCCTCCTTTGCCAGGGGAAGCTGAGCTGGTCCCTGCATCATCGGCAGGTGTTTTGGGGGCCACCAAAGCAAGCCCAGGTGCCGGTAATAATGCCTTCCCTCACCAGGGAGGTGGAGCTGGTTTCAGCAGTGGCATCAGCATCAGCTGGTGTTTGATGGCCGCCGAAGCGAGCCTAGGTGCCAGCAATGATGCCTTCCCTCGCCGGGGAGGTGAAGCTGGTCGCAGCAGTGGCGGCGGCATCGGCGGGTATTTCAGGTGCCACAGAAACGAGCCCAGGTGCCAGCAATGATGCATATATAGTACTGTATGAGAGAATTGTTTACAGATCATTGTAGCATTTGCTGTGTTCTTTCTTAAAATCCTGTTCAATTCAGTTGAAAACTTGTATCATTGATACAGAAAAATCTTAGTTTGAAATATTTTTGTGAATATTTGCAAGTCTTTTTATTTTACCTCTGAACTGTCTTCTTTCCATTCCTTCAAGGTCACTATTTTGTTTATATAATCTCAAAGAATATTACTGTATTTCATTTTGTTGTGTAGAAAATCTTATAATATTCTGTCCCATGAAAAAAGAAAAATGGTGTGTACAAAGAAGATACTGAGCAAATTTTATTTGTTTTTGTGTCTCCAAATTTATGCCCAACATTTCTTTTCTTCCTGAAACGAGGGCAGTGTTGTTGTTTGCATAGTTTACAATTTTACATTTCCCACTCAACAAATAATTGTTATAAACTGTTAGGGAACAGATCAGTTAATTTCCTTCTCCTATCCCTCTAATTCTCTCTAATATTCTATGTTTATACCACTATCGGCTATAGACTAAATTTGGAAGGATTATATTGTCTGCTTGAGTGAGATTTCTTATCACCAACATCCTCCCCCCCCCCTTTAGATATTAATTAGGTTTATTTATAAAGCAATAGAGATAGCCAGTATATTAAAATAACTAATTATATAGCATCCCCTACCTATGGCTATCTAAGGCATTCCCCAACAATGTAGAACCACATTCAGGAATGATTCATACAAACTTGAAATATTGGCGCATATCAATTTTGTATGATTGATTTATTTTACATTATACACAAACAACAGGTAGGCAATCTGTTTACATATAGCCATTTAGCAATTACACACATATTGTCCAAAATATAATCATGTTTTACTATGCAGCTCCCCAGGTGGCTTAGTGGTTAAAACGCTGAGCCCAATGGAGACAGGAAGGTCAGATTTTGATACCCGAGGGCTACAGTTGGGGTCATAAAAGCAGCCTCATTTGGGTGTCCCCTGAGCAGAGTTTCTCCAGCAAAAATCCTTTCAACCCAGAGTAATCTCTGACATGAAATTAATATTATTATTATTACTATGGTAATGGCAACAATGGTTTTGTACCAATGCAACAAGGTATATGGGAATGTTGGCAAAGTACAAACCAGATGTTTGTGAAAAAATTAATTGTATTTATCATTTTTATGCCCTTTATCCCAGAAACTGGGACTCAAGACCACTCACAACAATATTTAAAAAAATATACTTAATGCAGTTAAACAAGTTACTGTATTAAAATGCACTTGAATTATAAACAATTAAAGAGCACATCAATTAAAATTAAGTACTGTGTCCATCCGTTAAGTTAAGCATTCAGCCAGTAGCCAGAAGCTGTCTAAATAGAAAGGTTTCTCTGCTTACTAGCAGAAGAACTAAAAAGGAAATTTCAATTTTTCAATTTCAATTTTAATTTCTCGGCCAAGGCTGACTCAAGGCGGCAACAACATGCCAATATCAATACAAAAGTAAAACAAAAATACAATATATAAAATACAAAATACAATATTACAAGTGCAGCAAAAAATACATAAAGTTACAATTTCAGAATAAATAAATAAACAGAATTACAGGTTATAAAGGAAAGTCTAACTTGTTTTGGAATTGAATTCTGTGAGCCTTACACACAGATAATCATAATTGTTTCGTTCAATCATCGGAAAATAGTGTACAGTTCTGAAATTCAGTGTAAAAGTATTCTTATGTCATTCCAAAAACTATTAATGTGTTGAAACAATACATTGAAATTACTAATAAATGCATTCACTTCTTTAACTAACAGCAGATCATACTTTGACATTTTAATGGATTTATTTTTGTACTCATGTTTCCAGTCTTTTCATTAGATGAAGAATATAATACAAAAAGACCTTTGTTCTTAAAAATGAAGAGTTTCCCATTACCACTTAAAAGAGATTTAATTAGCATTAAGAGGAAGTAATATTAAAAAAGAGCTTTCAAATGTTAGATGTTTTGTCTTGTTGTAAATTTTGTGTAAATGAACACAAAAGATCATTGAGCTTTTATCAGTCAGTACAGCCATTCACAAACAAGGGACTTCAATTATTATATTGTTTTTGATATTATTGCTAATGGAAAATTAAAAATAAATATTTGTCCTTCAATTATTCGAGAACATTCTGATGTATAAACTATCCTTCAGAATTCCACATCCCGTTCACACAGTTTCCTGGTAGTGGTATCTTACAGATTTATCTAAATAAGTTGCTGATTGTTTTCTTTATGTATGTATGTATGTGACTAAGGTCACCCTTGCTCGAAAGCCAGTCGTATCCAACTTTAGAGCTCAGTGCTCATCTCTGTTTCATAGCTGAAGAGCCAGCACTGCCTGCTTCTGCAGATGTTTCCATGGCCATGTGGCAGGCATGACTTAGACACCGGAGTGCACGGAACACTGTTTAACTTCCCACCAAAGTGGTCCCTACATACCCAAGGCAAGTGAGGGTGATAGTATAGAGTCTCTTTATCCATTCTTGCAGCCTAACCAAGAGTCTTCCCCCATTACTACCATGATTAAAGAAGAAGAAATTGAAACAAAGCAAAAAATAAAGCATGGGGTGCCATCAGCAGATGAGGACACAATTTTTTCTCTCTCCCAAATTCCTCTTCTCAGCAAATTCCTTCTCTCATAGGTGGGACAACTGTTTGTTTACATTTAAGAATGCATTTCCCTTTAAAAATGACTCATGTGCTATTGGAGGAAATGATCAAAGCATATTTTCTGAAGCCATCGTTTAGAGACTTGTTCATCCATCCTCCTCCTCATTGCATGTTTGTAAAGTCAATTCTGACTTATGGAGACTCTTTCCAAGGTTTTACAGATAGAGAATACAGAAAAGTGATTAAACAATCTCTTCTTCTTGGCCTGTGACTGTGCAGTTTACCCATGACTACATAGGCTGACTCTTTCTTTCTGGAGACACAATGAGGAATCAATCTCCCAATCTCTGACTCCACAGCCAAATACCGAAACAGCTATCCAACTTTAAAACACTTCTATTTTTTTTTTTGCAAAATAAGCAATATTAACTTTTTTCAGCATCACATGCCCTCTTTTAGAGGCTATTATATGTCTTGTGCAAGTTCTTGAAGGTGATAGTTACTTTTGATGAACTCTGTACTTGGCGCCAAACGATGTGACATCAAATGTACTATTGTATTTAACATAACACATTTTAGTACAAACAGCTATCATGGACAGTACTGAGCATACCTGTCAAGTATCCCGGATTGGCCCGGATTTCCCGTCTTTCCACGCCGATTTTCTCCATTTCCCGCCCGGAGCTGCCGCTAACCCATAATTTGGCAGCGGGGGGAAAGGAGTTACTGCGCATCCCTTCTGTGCAGGTCCTTTCTACGCATGCGTAGAACCCTTCTATGCATGTGTAGAACCCTTCTACGCATGCGTAGAAGGCTTCTGTGCAGAAGGGGATGCGTAGAAGCCTTCTACGCATGCGTAGAAGTGACCTGCGCAGAATGGTTCTGCGCAGGTCCATTCTACACATGCATAAAAGCCTTCTACGAATGCGTAGAAGGCTTTTACGCATGGGTAGAACGGGCCAGTGCAGAAATGTTCTGCGCAGGTCCCGTAATCTCCGGAGCTGCGCTTGACAGGTATGGTCCTGAGAAATAAGGCAACCCTTCCACCACAGTGCTCATGATGAAACTTCCCTCTATGAGGGAGAAAGATTTGGAAGAGTGTTATTTCCTAAACAATTGGGGATTGAAAAAGGATTGTCATTTAACACAACAGCTAGGCAGGTAGCTTTCATGTCCTGAACTGGAGGGATCAGCTGGTTTTGTGCTTTTATGTGCACATCAAACATTGTCTCAAAGAGCTCTTCTTGGATTGAGACAGCCTCTCCCTCACCATGTGTGGTTATCTTGTTCGTTTTTCCACGAGGGAGCTTGTTTGAAAGGGAGTTGACATGGTGACACTGATTTAAACCAATGAAGTAGGAGCACAGTGGGCCTAGTTGTTAAATGCTCTCTCTGAAGTTAAATCTGCTTTCTGAGGGGCTGAAGAGGTAGTGTGCCCAGATTTGTGTCCCAAACTAATCCATGCGGGGGGGGGGGGGCACAGGGTGAATAGCTCAAGTCAAGCATTAGCTAAGCTGTGAACAAGGAGTGTCAAAAAGAGGGAGGCATTTAGGCAATCTTATTGCTTCTTGGTTTCAAGGAAGACAAGTATGCTGAATGAAAGAATCTCATGGGGTGCCATCAGCAGATGAGTATGCGATTTTTTTTCTCCCAAGTTCCTCTTCTAAGCAAATTCCTTCTCTCATAGGTGGGACAATGATCCTTTGTCATTTTTTCCTTGCCCTCCTGTGTGTGCAGTCTTCATTGATCAGAAGAATATGATGAGTTCAGCTTTCCATTCTTATTTGTAGACATCTTTGTCCATGGATTTAAGATGAGTACAAGCAGTCACACATCACATGCCTACACCCTTCTTTAGAGAACTTGTATCTCTCAGAGGCAGTACAACTGTGGGATAGAAGATAAGGGGCAAGAAAGAAAGTAAATATAGAATAACATATAATATAATGATATACAGTACGATATATTTTCCTCTGAGTCTCTAATCTTCAGTCTCTGTTACTCCATAGTTGAAATTATGTTTGTACATTGAATCAGTAAAGATTTAGGGCAGGGATTCTCAACCTGCGTTCCAAGGGCTGGATGCAGCCCACCGCCTCCACCACACCAGAAAGTGCCATGTGGTGGAGGAAGGGCAAAATGGCCATTTGACTCCTGAAGCTGTCTGAGGGAGCGTGACCTGGCCCCTGTCTTTAAAAAGTTGAGAACTTCTGATTTAGGGAGTAAACTCCTCTGCAAGTTCCACTGATTCAGTTGATCAACTCCAGTTGCAACTTATTGTGCTGCTTGTAGCTCTCTGCCAAACACAATATTCTACCTTTCATTGTAGACAGACTATTTAAATCTTAATATACTCTTTAATCATATCCTTTTGTGATCAAGGAGTAAGCTTTCTTTCCCCCACTCTCGCCTTCTTCTGTTCTTGCAGGGGTAATATTAACAATCTGAAAAACTTGCTTCATTATGAATATCCCTCTATAAATATGTAGATACAATGCAGCAGAATAACACAGAACTGAGATAAATGGTATTCTCCAAATTTATTCTAAAAATAAAATGTTTTTTTTTATTATATAGCTGTCAAAATAATAAAAGATAATGGGCAAAATTATGTTGTATAAATTACATCTATGGAGGGATGATGAACAGGGTTTTTGTTTTTTAATTAAATAACTCCTCCTCCTGACTTGTGGCTTGTATGACATACAAGTACAGTACTCTGTTTCATTATATAAGAGATGTGGACCTAATAAGCAACCTATAATTCCTGAAAATCTCTGCCTGCTGGTTACACCATCCAGCAGCAAAGATTTTCAGTAATGAAAAACCTTCACTTTCTTTCTGTCCATAGTGTCCACATGGTCAAAAAGGTTACTTATGAATTGGAGAGGCTATGGTACAGAAGTGGGAAAATTACTGAAAATCTTACCATACCAATGTCATAATCTCCCTTCTGAAGGCATGGCTTGTACAATAGAATTTTAGTGAGTGTATATGCATGCATGTTTGTACACTAAGCATGGCTATGAAACCTAGATACCTGCAGCTTGACATGGTATTGTTGATTGTGCATTTGAGGATTGTTGATCAATTAGTCTGTAACCTGCAATTATATTTTCAGTTACTAGGTGGCAGACCATATAGTCAGCTCTGATATGGCGATTCTATGAATGGGTGATATCCAAAACTTTCTTACATAAGAACAGCCTTGCTGGAACAGGCCACAGGAGCCCATCCAGTCCAGCCTTCTGTCTCATACAGTGGCTCACCATTTCCTTCAGGGTATTATTCCCAAGGACATGCCTTCACCTGCTTAGGATTCCCTGGAAATGGCATTGAGAGATATCCTGCCTATCTCTCCAACCCGGAGGTTGTCCATAATTTCATTAGCAGTCATGCTCAGCTCTTGCTAACTCAAGGCTGTTGCTTGCTTTATTGAGTCCAACTATCTCATATTTGATTGTCCTCTTTTCCTGCAGTGTTCAACTTTTCCTACCTTTACTCTCTTTTCCAGTGAGTCTTAGCTTTTCACCACATCCCCAAAGCGTGATAGCACTAATTTTTTCTAGATAGTTCAGGCTTTGATTTGAGCCAGCACCTACTTATTTGTCCCATGGTATTCATAGATCTCTCCTCCAGCACCATAGTTAGAATGATTTTTTGTTTTTTCTTCCACTCTCTTGCTTTCACATCCAAAAATAGTTTTTGGGAATCCAGTAGTATAGATGACCCTGGCCTTGGTTTTCAGTGATGCATCTTTCCATTTGAAGATCTTTTCTCATTCCATCATTATAATCCTTCTGAGTCTCTGTCTTCTGATTTCTTGGCTAGGAGTCTTCATGTGGATTAATAATTGAACCAAGGGAAAAATAAACCTTTTATCCTGCCAAGCTAGCAGTTCAAAAGCAAGAGATTGCAAGAAGATAACCAGGGGTACTGCAGTGGCTCAAGTCACTAAGACGCTGACTGGGAAGCGGAAGGTCAGCAGTTCGATTCCCGAGTACTGCAGGACGGAAATGAGCTCCCGTCTTCATCCCAGCTCCTGCCAACCTGGCAGTTCGAAAGCAAGAAATTGCAAGTAGATAAATAGGAACCACTTTGGCAGGAAGGTAACAGCGTTCCGTGCGCTCCGGTGTCTAGTCATGCCTGCCACATGACCACGGAAATGTCTGCAGAAGCAGTCAGCGCTGGCTCTTTGGCTTAGAAACAGAGATGAGCACTGCACCCTAGAGTTGGATACGACTGGCCTTCGAGCAAGGGAAACCTTTACCTTTACCTAAATAGGGACCACTTCGGTGGGAAGGTAAATAGCATTCCATGCATGTTGAAGCATGACTGCCATGTGTCCACGGAAACATCTGCAGACACAGACAGCCCTGGCTATTTGGCTATAAACAGAGATGAGCACTGAACCCTAGAATCAGATACGACTGACTTTCAAGCAAGGGCAACCATTTCCTATAATAAACCTTTAACAGTTTTAATGTTTTGATTGTCAACATTAAAGGTATATAGTTCTTCTGTGGTCATGGGTTTTTTCCTTCTTGATGTTCAATGGTGTTTGCACTTCTTTCTCTTTCATTAGGAATCATTTCAAGTTATATCTCTTTTCTTGCCAATAATTACAGCATCCTCTGCACATCTTAAAATTATTGATGTTTCTTCCACCAATTTATACTCTTCCTTCATCAGAATCTTGTCCAACTTTCTGCATGCTATATTCTGCATACAGATTGAACAGAAAGATAAGATACACCTTTGTCTGACATCTTTGTGGGAAAACATCATGCTTCTCCATATTCTGTTTTTATTGTAGGTTCTAGTATAGATCAGGGTTTTTCAGCCTTGGGCCTCCAGATATTCTTAGACTTCAATTCCCAGAATCCCTGATCAGCAGATTATGCCTCAAGACAATCAATTCTCGAGACATTCTAGAAAAATCTATAGCTTTTGATGTTCCGCACAGTCAAAGGCTATGCTGTAGTCAGTAGAGTTTAGACTGATCTTACATTTTTTGCTGAAGCTGTAGACAGGCCTGAGATAATCCTGAGTATGGTCTTTAGACATCATCCCTCCCATGTTACAAATATATGAACAAAAGACAATTTGTTGTATGCTTCAAGTTATGCTACAAGCATCTTGTGGTCTCTGGTTGTATTAGGGAAATTTAGGGGAAATTGCATGTATATACCAATTAGTGCATGCAAACACACACATCTGTTTATTCATCCATGTCAGGAATGTATTGGTGAAGTCTAGACTTTGTTGATTTTCAAGAACTGCATATTCTTCATGGCTTTTAGAGGAGTCCAAAAGAAATGCTGATGGTTTCCAGTCTTTTGGGGCACATGTGTACTCTCTGTTTGAGCAGTAAGAATCAGCAGCAGGATCTTTGGAAGGGATACCACATTCAGAGAGATGGAGATCACATTCTCTAGCAAGGACAGCCCACTTCATTTTGGTACGAAGCAATAAAAGACTTGTGGTGCTTCCTTTATAGCAAAACAAATACATAAGAATGTTACAGAAGATAAATTTAAGAAATGTTGTTTTGCTCCACTTAGATATGTTGCTTGAAGAAGCTTCTCTGTTCTTCCTCCTGATAAGACAATGTCTTGTTTTCACACCATTCATCTTTTCTGATCATTTTTATCATCTCACATCCTGTGCCAGAGAGTAACAATCCTACTCTCTAGTAGTACTACTAAAGGTAGGAAGCAGAGTGTGGGCCTTGTCAGGATTCTCTCTGACCTAATCCTGTTGCGTAGCATAGTAAGCCACACTCATTTAGGCACATTGAATCAGGGGGGGATTCGGTGAATCAACCCTTTTGGATGTCCTGGATCTGGGAGGTTCATCTAATAGTGTGGGTTGCATTCAGCTCTGTTTCGATGGGATTATTCTTTCCCTGGATAATTAGATTCAAAATCATTATGTTATTCCGGAGTTTGCTCTCTCTATGGAGAAGCTAAAATGTCCCATGGCCAAAGCTGCCATTTTTCATTTTAGGCAGATCACCCAGCTCCACCCATTTCTTGACAAGAAGTCCTTCACAATATTGATTTATGCATTGGTAATAATGAGAATTGGTTACTATAATACCCTCCATATGGGCTGTCTTTCAAGATAGTTTGGAAGCTGCAGCAGGTCCAGAATGCAGCTGTTTGGCTGGTGGCGGGGATTTGATTTTTTAATCAGATCTCCCCAACAGTGGCTTGGCTGTACTGGTTACCTTTAGGCTCCTGTGCCTAATTCAGTATGCTGAACAGTTGAGGACTTTTGTACCTGGTGGAGCATCTCTGTCCAATGAACACCACCCAGAAAAACAGATCCTCTCAAACCTGCAGACTTCAAATAGCTACCCTGAGACCAAGAAGACCTCTACTAGGCGGACCTGAAATTGAGGCCTCCAGAAACTACCATGACTTTCATACAGTGTATATTTGTCAATTATTAAAAATATAATTTGAGTAGAGAAATCACTTGGATGGGGCAATTACCCACACCAGGCAACTATCTGTAAAATATCTGTAAAGTGTATGAGGTTAAGAATTTCCTGTTTCATCTTCTTGTCATTAAAAGGGAAATAAAACTGGCAAGTGATTGTGAAACACTTCTACTATGTTAACAACTGAATTACAGTAAATTTAAAGGCAGTGGCATCCTTACAAAAATATGATATGATATGATGGCAATGGTGTAAGAGTGAGTCACATATTGTATATTAATTTAAGGGCAAAAGTAATGATTTCTATTGAGATAAATTCCTGTTTCTGACTTCTCTAGTATTAGCAGCTCATATGGATATGAAATATCTCACTGAATTGGTTGTTATTGCAGATCCACAGAAACAACCGATTTCAGAAGAAAAGGACAAGAACAAAAATGTTCACCGCACAATACCAAGATGGCAAATGTACAAAAAAAATAGTTATTAGAATCCCCACTCACCCACATTTTATTCTTTAAAAAGAGAGAGAGATTGTACAGAAAGTTTGTTGGAGAAAAGTAAATATGCTTTGAGAAGCTACAAATATCTGAGAGGAAGCTGGAGAAACTGAATTTGTGAGCCTGCCACTGAGGAACAAAACCTTAAGCAACCTTAAGACAATTAATTAAAAGGATTTTATGAATGTTAATGGCTTGAACTATTGACATTAATGAGGAGGGAAACATCATTTATAAATTAGGAAGTTAAGACTCAGACAGGAAATTCCAAAGGAAGAATCTCACATTTACTAATAAACAGAGAAAACAAACTAAGTCCCTAATGGAAAGGAACATTTCACTGTCTAACTGTCCTTGAATAATATCCATATGGTCCTAAGAGATCTGTGAAATGTAAACCTCGCAAGTAGTTACTCATTCTGAATGTTCTGATTTCTTGGCTTTAGTCTCTAGTTAGACTGAGGACTGAAACAAATGATTGAAAAATCTTTATTATCTTTATATATTTTAACATTTTCATGGTCAACATTAAAGATAAATAATTCTTCTGTAATTATGACTTTTATCTTCTTTATGTTCAGCTAATCTAGCAGGTGACCATGTTAGTCTGTTACAGGAAAGGAGAAACCAGAAGCCATGCAGCATCTATTAAGACTAATGAGGATTTTTACCCACATGCGTCCATGGACATATCTTTAGATGGATAGAAAACACTCATACTCCTCCAAGACTCATAACCACTCTATTCATCTGAAGAAGTGTGTTTGGACACACGAAATTTATGAAAAGTAAAAACTAGTTAATCTGATAGGTGCTATATGATTTCTGTTTTTTCCTTTAATGTTCAGCTGTAATCCTACTTTTGCAGGATTACTTTCTCAGAATTTGTTCCACATCATTGCTGCTTTCTGCCAGTAATGCGGTATCACAGCATGTCTTAAATTGTTGCTTTTTTACCATTTCCCCCCATTTTATTTCATTCTAATCCAGCTATCCAGATTATGTGTTCTGCATAGAGCCTTCATAGTCAGGGAGATCAAATACACCTTTCTTTAATATCTTTGCCAATGGGAAATCATTTTATTTTCCTATATTCTGTTATAAGAGCAGTCTCCTGTCCAGAGTAGAGGTTATTTATTAGTACACACCCATTTCTTTTAGAATAATTGATAGCTTTTCATAACCCACATAGTCAAATGCTTTTCTGTAATGAATACAGCACAAACTTATTTTCTTGAGAAATTACTTGGTATACTGTATTCTATTATTTTTCATTGCCAATATATATTTTCCATATGATCTCTTGTATTGGTTCCTTTTTGGTATCTGGATTGAACATCTGGCATTTGGGGTGGGTATGGAGAAAACTTTGGGGATTCATTCATTTTGGGTTCTTTAGGGGAGTGGGCTCTTCATTTGGTTCTGGCGCTTAAGGGTACTCAATAACTGCATTGAGTTATATTGTTTAGTGTTTCCCATTCATAGTTCTGGCACTAAAATAATCTAGTCAAGCCAGAGGAGGAAGGTGGAAGACCAAAACAGGGAAAAGCTATGGTGGTGGTAAAGCAGTGATAGGTGAGGAAGTGGGCAAATATGCAACAAGGAGGGTGGGGTAATGGGGCTTGGGAGGTAACCTATTAAAAGGATCCATATGTTTTAGGTAAAAGTAAAGGTCTCTCTTGGGGACTGCGGTGGCTCAAGTGGTTAAGACACTGAACTTGATGAGTTCGAATCGGAGTTCGATTCCCGAGTACTGCACAACAGATCGAGTTCCTGTCTCTGTCCCAGTTCCTGCCAACCTAGGGTTCAGTGTTCATCTCTGTTTATAGCTAAAGAGCCAGTGCTGTCTGTGTCTGCAGACGTTTCTGTGGACATGTGGCAGTATACGGAACACTGTTTACCTTCCCACTGAAGTGGTCCCTATTTATCTACTTACAATTTCTCATCTCAAACTGCTAGGTTGGCAGGAGCTGGGACAGAGACGGGAGCTCACTTGGTCATGCAGCACTTGGGTCTCAAACTGCTGACCTGTCAACTTTCCAGTCATCAAGTTCAGTGTCTTAACCACTAAGCCACCACAGTCCCATTCCATATGTTTTAGGGAATCCCAAATTATGCATATTTCAGTGCTCTGAGTTTTATCTGGCATTTCTTTTTTTCCTAACTATGGTAAATGTCTTTACTGACATGAGAAATTAATGCAATGGTTCTATAGTGACTGTGCTCTTTAGCATCTCCTTTCTTGTGGACTGGAATGTATATTGAATTTTCCACTCTGTGGTTATTGTTTTGTATTCCATTCCTGTTTAGATTTTTGTTACCTTTGGTTCTGTGGCTTGAAATAGCTTTATTCATATCCCATTTGCACCCACTGCTTTATTGCTTTGTTTTGAGAATAGGTCTGAAATGTTTCCCAAGAAATGTGACTGATATAGCAATAGCAGTCACACTTATATACCACTCCATTGCGCTTAGTGCACTCTCTGGCCAGTTCACAAGTTAAATAATATTTTGCCCCCAATATGCTGGGTACTCATTTTACGACCTCGGAAGGATGAAAGGCTGAGTCAACCTTGTCTCCTGATCAGGATCGAACTCACAATGTTCTGGCTGCATTACAGCAGTTTAACCACTGTGCCACCAGGGCCCTTCCTGGGGTACACAGAAAGAGCCTCTTTGACGATTGTGGTATTTTTGAACCACAATTGGGCATACCTTGCAGAACATGTTAATTAAAAAGTATGCTGTAAACCATACTTTCATCATATATCATATCTAATAAATTGATGTTATTTATGCAAAGCCTCCATGCAGCCATTGCATGACATGGGTGTGATTTACTTATACTGTATCAAGTATAGATACCCACCTCCATATTCATGGGTTCAGTATCCGCAGTTTCCATGGCCCGAAAATTATCAGTAAAAATCTCAGAAATAGATGCAGTAACAGAACTGGCCACTAGAGGCTTCTATCTACAACAGGGGTTCTCAACCTTTTAAAGCCTTGGGCTGGACCACAACCCCCCTCTCAGACTTTGATGGGCTGGACCCCTCGGTGGTGGTGGCGGCAGCAGGACCACCCCAAGCCCCCCTCCCCCCAGTGCCACCAGCAGGATCACCCTGACCCACCCCACTCCCCCCACCCCATGCTGCTTCCCTGCTTATCAGCCTGTAGGACGTGCACAAAGGAGTCCAGGCTGTCCTCAGCTGCACTCAGCCAGAGCGGCCCCCAGGAAAGACATAGGCAGCCATGTGCATCCACCGCTTCTGTTTCCACTTCCGCTGCCTTCACCGCTTCTTCAATCCTTGTCTCCTCCACTTGGCTTGGCATGTCCCTAACAGCGATCCGTAGCAGGGCGGATGTTGCAAGGCTTACAACATCCACCCTGCTATGGAGCACCATTAGGGACACACCAAGCCAAGCGGAGGAGATAAGGACTGAGGAGGTGCCGAGGCGGTGAAGGCGGCGGCGAAGGCAGCAACTGGAGCGATGATGCAGGCCACATGCAATGGTTCCGTGGGCTGGGTCCGACCTGCAGGCTGTAGGTTGAGTACCCCTAATCTACAATATAAGGCAGTTCTGGTCCTAACTGTGGGGTGTCATTCAGAAAATGATGCTGGTGGATTTCTGTTCTTCTCCTCAGCCATTGGAATGGCCAAATGTCCAATCCTGATCCTCAAATTGTTTAACATCTATCAGGGATGTTCTGTTTAAAAGGTTGGTTGAATTCATCCAGAGGCTTTGACTGTATTGTCATTCAAATATGGATAATGCTCTGCTATACTTCTCATTTTTAACCTTTCTGTCCTCCAAGAAGATTATAATAACCCTAGTAAAGGAAAAGTAATCAATTCTTGTGATGTTATGTATGCATGTACAATGTTACTTTAAATATATGAATGTAACCAGTCCACAATCACGATGTATCTCAGCTGTTAAGGAACGCGAGCAAGCCGCCCATAGAGGGCAGCTGCGAGCGTTCAGTCTCACATGGTTCACATTCCCCAAATCACGAACAGCCGCGGGAACTTCCCCGCATGATCAAGAACTACAGAAGAAGAACTACAGAAGAGAGGCGTGACCTGGGCGAGGTCACGCCGGTAGCAGCCAATGAGCTACCGTGCAACCAGATTCAAATGTATTGTGTTACTGTATATAATGAGATGCACCTCTGCCATTACCACATGTTCATACGGACCATCAATGAGTAAACCTGTGCTAGTCCTTCCTGCGACTCCTTCTTTGTCTCCCGTGCAAGACACCAAATTGGCGACGAGGATGGGATCGATGGCGAATCCCAAAGTCAAGCCGTACCAGTTCGATGTCAGCGAGCCCGAACAATGGGAGCTCTACGAGTGCCAGTTTCAGCATGTGATGGAAGCCGCGGGCGTCGACGACGACACGAAAATGCGCTCACACTTCCTGGCCCAGGTGGGGCCGGCCGCGATGCGGATCTTGATGACCCTGGTGGCCCCCCGAAAGGTGGACGACGTGCCCATCGACCGCATCTTGGAGAGGCTTCGTGAGCATTTCCAGCCGCCCGTTTCAATCTTCCCAGCCCAGGTCGCGTTCCATAGGCGAGACCAGCGCCCAGGCGAATCCGTGTCCGCCTACGCGGCGGCCCTCAGGCTTGCAGCGGTGCACTGCCAGTGGGATGACCTGGACCAGGCCCTCCGAGACCGCATGCTGTGCGGTTTGAAGGACGAGGAGCTTCAGAGGCGGCTGATGACCCGCGACCACCGCCTCACGTTCAACAAGGTACTGCGGGAGGCCCAAGCAGCCGAGGAGGCCAGGAGCGGGGTCAGACTGTTTAAGTCCCGAGGGACCGCGTCCGAGAGGGCCAAGTCACCAGTGCAAGTGGCCCGGCGGACACCAGCGAAGACGGCCTGGTGGGCCCCCAAGCCGCCCGCCGGCTCACCAGCGACGTCCGAGGAGTCGTCCACAATGGCAGACCCCTGCTCCAGCGAGGACGACGATGTCCAGCGGATAAGGAAATGCGGGGAGAAGCGCGAGACCCGCGAAAGGCAAGACCGCCGCTGCGACGGTTGTGGGGCGCCCCACGACCGCACGAGGTGCCCGTTTCGTAAGGCCGAGTGCCACAACTGCGGCCGAAAGGGACACATCGCCAGAGTATGCAGACGCGGGCGAACCGAGGACAAGGGCGGTCCAAGCCATCCCCGGGGACACCAACGGAAGGCGACCGGCACCAGAAAGGTCTCAACCGGCTTCGACGAGGAAGGCGTCAACTGCGTGGGCCTGGAGCACCGTCGTTTTTTCGTTGAGGTACAGTTACAGGGGCTCCCAGTGAGAATGGAGATAGACTCGGGGTCATCCTACTCTATCCTATCCCAGAGAGAGTATAAGCGCATTCCCCCAGAAGCGCGGCCCAAACTGCGGGCCATGAAGTCACACTTGCGGGACGTGCAGGGAAATGGGATCCCAGTGTTGGGGGTGGGAAAGTTCGAGGTAAAATTCAAGAACTATTCCGAGAGACTGCCCCTAGTCGTCCTCAAGGGGGGGAGATGCTGCCTTTTGGGAACACAGTGGTTTGCCCCCCTGGGAATCGAACTGTCCGGCATTAACGCCATCGAGACTGACCCAATGCGGGATGTGTGCAATGCGCACCTGGACGTTTTCAAAAAGGGGCTCGGGACGTACAGGGGCCCCCCCAGTTTCTTTTGAACTGGACCCAGAAATCCGGCCCATCCGCCTCAAGCCAAGGAGAGTGCCCTTCGCCCTAAAGGACAAGATCGAGGCGGAACTGGACAAGCTGGTGGGGCAGGGGATTTTGGTTCCAGTTGATTCGGCGGAATGGGAAACGCCGATTGTTACGGCCCTTAAATCAAACGGGGAGGTCAGGATTTGTGCGGACTACAAATGTACGATTAATAAGGCCATTCGGCCAAATGCATATCCGGTGCCCGTGGTCAGCCATTTACTGGCCACATTACATGGGGGGAGGTGTTTCGCCAAGCTAGATTTAGCGCAGGCATATCAGCAGCTCTCGGTAACCCCAGCTGCAGCCGCCGCACAGACGATCGTAACGCACAAGGGGGCCTTTAAGGTGACGCGCCTTCAGTTTGGCATGAATTCGGCCCCCGGGATCTTCCAGGCCCTCGTGGAACGCCTATTAAAGGGACTCTCAGGTGTTCTCCCCTACTTCGACGATGTCCTGATAACAGCGGGGAGCGAGGCAGAGCTAGCTAGGAGGTTAGATGGGGTCCTCTCGGTTTTCGAAAAAGCGGGGCTTCGCCTACGAAAGGACAAATGCGTGTTTTTCGCGAGAGAGGTCGAGTTCCTCGGGTTTAAGGTAACCCCAGAGGGAATTCGGCCCTCGGAGTCCAAGGTTGCGGCTGTAAAGAACGCCCCTCGCCCCATCGCGAAGCCAGAGTTGCAGTCTTTCCTAGGGCTCCTCAATTTTTATCACTCATTCCTGCCTAGGAAGGCATCGGTCGCGGAGCCACTGCACGCGCTACTCAAGAAGGACGCGGCTTGGCGGTGGGGGGACAGGCAGGAGAAAGCATTCATAGAGCTAAATTCACTCCTTTCATCAAATGCTGTCCTGACCCACTTTGATCCGAGAAAGCCAGTGGTTCTAGTATGTGACGCGTCCCCGGTGGGGGTGGGGGCGGTCCTGTGCCATGTGCTAGAGAGCGGGCGGGAGGCCCAGGTGGCGTACTATTCAAGGTCCCTTTCAAAAGCTGAGCGCAATTACGCGCAAATGGATAGGGAGGCCCTGGCCATAATCACGGGAACGAAAAAGTTCCATGACTTTTTGTATGGCCGCGAGTTTACGGTGGTGACGGATCACAAACCGCTTCTGGGGATCTTCACTACCGGCAAACCGACCCCCCAAATCCTATCCCCCAGGATGCTGCGTTGGGCTATCTTCCTCAATGCTTACCAGTACGAGCTAATTTACCGCCCAGGGAAGGAGATCTCCCATGCAGACGCACTGTCCCGATCCCCTCTCCCTAGCCTAGGGGACCCCGCATGCGAGGTGGAGCAGGACCACCAAGTCCTGCTGATCGAGTCCCTCGACTCACCCCCCATTGTTCCGGCCGACCTCGCCAAGGCCACGGCGGCCGACAAGATCCTGGCCCAAGTCAGCTCCTGGGTTAGAAAAGGGTGGCCCACTACTCCCCCAGATGAGAAATTCAAGCCGTTTTGCAGGCGCAGAGTGGAGCTCTCCCTGGAAAGGGGCTGCTTACTCTGGGGACAGCGGGTAGTCATTCCAGAGAAGTTAAGAGCGAGGGTACTGAAGCTACTGCACACCAGTCACCCAGGGATCGTGCGCTCCAAGGCTCTAGCCAGGAGTTTCTTTTGGTGGCCCCAAATAGACGCGGATATAGAACGTTTAGTGGGCACGTGCGAGAGCTGCCAGAGCTCTCGGCCCGAGGAGTCCCGGCTACCCCACAGGGAATGGGACACGGCCCGCGGGCCATGGTCCAGGATTCATGTCGACTTCGCGGGGCCTTTCCGCGGGGCCACGTTCCTACTGGTAGTCGACTCCTACTCCAAGTGGTTGGAGGTAATCCCTATGAGCAGCACCTCCTCTGCGGCGACCATTAGGCAGTTGCGCAAGCTTTTTGCCTGTTTCGGCCTGCCAGACGTCCTCGTGAGCGACAACGCGAGTACCTTCACGTCTGCAGAGTTCAAAACATTCATAGAAAGGAACGCAATCAGGCACATCACCGCTGCCCCCTTCCACCCCGCCACAAACGGTCAGGTAGAGCGCCAAGTGCGCACTACGAAAGACGCACTGCGGCGCATGGGTCCCGGTGAGTTGAACCTGCATCTGTGCCAGTTCCTCATCTGCTACAGGACAACCCCCTTAGCTTCAGGTTTTTCCCCAGCCGAACTCCTCATGAGGTGGCGTCCGGTACACTTTTTGACCGGATGGATCCGTCCAGGGTGGAGGATGAAGGGAGAAATATAAGCATAGGGGGAGAGAGCTCCAAAAGTTTTTCGGTAGGGGACCCGGTTCACTGCAGGAACTACGCGGCCTCGGGGCCAGCGTGGGTACCGGGGACAATTGTGGAGCAAACAGGGCTGGTATCCTACAGGGTCGAGACCAGTTCAGGTCTACTATGGAGAAGGCACACCGACCAACTCAGAAGGCGAGTCACAGGGGAGGGGGAATCAGCGTTAGGGTCCTCCCCCACCCGCATTACCCAAGGGGGAGACACAGCGGCTCCAGGGATTACAAATGCATACCCTCGGTTTTCACCCACAGCGGAGGATACCGCAGAAGAAGGGGCCGAATTTGATTATGATTTTCCGTACCAGGGGGAGTTAGCGGAGTGGTCCCCCACCCGTCCTAGCGAGAAGAGGGGTTTCAGTTCAGCCCCTGGTACCTCCAGCCCCCCCCAGTCCTTGCGTACTAGAGTACACCATAGCTCCGGCCCCTAAAAGACAAGCACCCCAAAGACCGGCAGCCGGCGGGAGCTCGCCCGCCTCAATCTCCCGAACGCCCGAGCAGGCAGCAGGAGGTGGCGGGACCGCGAGGGCATCCTCGTTGGTCCCGAGGTTCGTGCTGGGAGGGTCCCCGGGCTCCTCAGGCAATAGACAGGGGTTCACTTCCCAGCTGTTCATTCCATTCCCGTCCCCCAATGCAAGGGTGTCGCAGGCTCCCCACAGAACCTCTAACGAGTCTCCATTTTCCGTTGCAGGACGAGACTCCGCGGAACCAGGGGCCACAGGCTCCCCTGTATTAGGTCAGGCGGCCGCACGCCCCAGGCGCACGTGCGGCAAGCCACAATGGTTGAGGGACTTCGTCCCATCCTAGGGGGGAGGGATGTTATGTATGCATGTACAATGTTACTTTAAATATATGAATGTAACCAGTCCACAATCACAATGTATCTCAGCTGTTAAGGAACGCGAGCAAGCCGCCCATAGAGGGCAGCTGCGAGCGTTCAGTCTCACATGGTTCACATTCCCCAAATCACGAACAGCCGCGGGAACTTCCCCGCATGATCAAGAACTACAGAAGAAGAACTACAGAAGAGAGGCGTGACCTGGGCGAGGTCACGCCGGTAGCAGCCAATGAGCTACCGTGCAACCAGATTCAAATGTATTGTGTTACTGTATATAATGAGATGCACCTCTGCCATTACCACATGTTCATACGGACCATCAATGAATAAACCTGTGTTAGTCTTTCCTGCGAGTCCTTCTTTGTCTCCCATGCAAGACACCAAATGTGATTAAAGGTAAAGGTCGTCCTTGATCGAAAGCCAGTCATAACTGACTTTAGGGTGCGGTGCTCATCTCTGTTCACAACCAAAGAGCCAGTGCTGTCTGTGTCTGCAGACATTTCCGTGGTCATGTGGCAGGCACTAAGGATGGAGCCACAGAAATGTGATCCACCACTTTCATCTAATAGATCAAATTCTCTTCTGCCTTTAGTTAATAACTTAATTTTAGTAGGAATACTTAACAAAAATCTAAAAAGAGGATTCTTGGTGGACAGCCACACATCTTTCTCTTAAGCTAGCCAAGAAAGGGCAGGGGCAGGGCAGAGGGGACGAGTGTTGGGTACCATTCACAAGAAACAATAGATTATTCTGGGGGGTGGGGTGGGGGGTGTTGTCTTGCAAAAACAAAGACCCTTGGGATTTGAAAGAAGGAGAAACGCAAGCGGGCTGGTCTGAACTACATTTAGAAGAAAGAAAGAAAGAAAATTTAGAACAAATAACACAGCTGCTGGTATAAGTGAGGTGGAGATGATAGGGGAAAGATTTCAATGAAAGATAAAGTCCAAATCCCTTCCTAGAATCAATAGTAATTTCTCACTCTTTTTCCATGGATGCGGTTAGAATACAGTTGCGCTGGGAGGCTGGTGAGGTTGATTGATTCTGTTGTTTGATGGAACATAAAAGTTAGCTGCACATTGTGGGAATGCAATACTGTAAAACAAGGCTTTATGTTCCTGCAGTCCTTTCAATGCTGTCCAGAAGCTAATGGTAGTGATAGGGTAGACATTTTTTTTAAAAAATCTTACAGGGGAACCCAAAAGACCTTAAGAGGAGCCTGTGGTGCAGATGCCAAAGAAAAGGAAGGTGCAACAAAACCAGCCAGGAAAGGAAGAGTGGGCCGGCTTTGTTACAGCTCATTTGTTCAGACTTTCAGTACTTAACACAGACTGCAGCAATTTGCGTCAGACAAGATACCCTAAAAGGACCAGCATTGGTTCCTTTTCCATGACCTACATGGTTAATGGGGGATCTGTATGCAAGCATGCAAGTATCCCCGCCACACTACTAGAAAAGGCAATGTTGTTGACACTGCTGTGTCTTCCAGCAAAGAGAACAAGGATTTATTATTGCCTCTTGAGTGAGAGAAGGAACTGTATTGTGAAATCTCTATATAAATTCCTAGCATAGTGAACATTTTTTTGGAGGGGAAAACGTTAATAAAAAAAAATACATTTATCCACCACAAAAGCTAATCTCATGCTACTTACTAACTTTATGTATTTCTGAAACATTCAGCAGTACCATCAATTGTTCAGTATTTGTATTTTAATTAACTAACCAATTTAAGTGGAAATGCTGAACAAAAATCTAAAAAGAGAATTCCTAGTGGACAGCCACACACCGTTCTAATTAGCTAAACAATTTGAAACATCAATTAGGGCTTTAGGAACAGTAGCATCTTATTAACAGATTTTCTTAAGAGTTCCATGTGTTTCAAACTGTTCATTAGTCTCTGTACGTTAATAGTAGAGTCTTTTGGCTCTCCAGATGATTGACTCTAGTTCCCATCAGCCCGTGGAAGCCTGGCCCATGATGAGGGATGGAATGAGAGTAGTTGTTTGTCAGCATCTGGAGAGCTATAAATTCTCAATTCATTCTGTATGTATACTAAACTTTTTACTGTGTATTAAATATTGCTAACTTTTTATGGGGTTCACACAAGCATCACAATAACTTTGATCTCATCCTGCATTGCAGGCTTTCTTTGCTGCAATTTGAGCTCAACTCTTTTGGGATCAAACAGCAAAGTCTCTCATGCTCTTTGACTTCATTCATTTAACTATAAATGACATACTCTTGGAATGCTTTCAGCAGGAAAAAAATCTATATAATATGAATGTGGGAAATTTGAAATAGAAGGAAAATTTGAAATAGTATTCCCTTTTGGTGCAGTATTATAACTCCCTTCATTCTGATTCCCGTGGTTAACATGAGAGATTTCAAGCTATGAGAAATTTAAGCCCACTCTAGAATAGACTCTTTCTAAGGAAGAAAAATGTTGGACACAATCCAGTTCCACAGCTGTAGACACTGGTTTAAAATCTGTTCTCTTTTCAACTGTGTTGAAGCACAACCAAGGTAAATGGGGTGTGAAGTTATTTAAAAACATTAAACTGCCATTAAGGGCCAGATACGGTTGAGAAAGAATGGCAGTGAAAATTTGACTTTTTTCTTTCCCAGTTGGGAAGCCAATGCATTTGCCTATACTTCCCCAGTCATGTAAGGTATTCTAATGTGGTGTCTTACTGCAGTAGTCATATAGCCACAGTTTAAATAAACAAATTACACAGTTGAAGCAGTGGCTACTAATCGCTGAGGCTGAAAGGCAGTCTCAACAGAGGTGGAGCAAACCACATCTGGTTCACTACCCAACTCTTCCGATAACAATGTACACTGAAATAGAACAATGGCAATATCCTGTTGATGGAGTTACAACATCAAAAATCAGATCAAGGTACCAGAAATAATTTAAATTGATTGAAAGCTTCCTGTCTCTCTGGTCGGGGTTCCCAGACTACCTATGGTTCCCCTTTCTCCCATTTTGGGGTTTATGAGGACGGGTGGTAGGGGATCCTATAAAAAATTACAGCTGAGTTGCCATGGCTAGGATCAGGATAGCCAGTGGCAAACTGGTTATAATTTTTGACTATTAAAGCCTCCCCCTCATTTTGTCCTGAGATTTCTAAAGGCTTCTACAAAACAAACAGGAGCCCAAGAGAGCTTTGGAACCTGGATTGGAGCAACAGGAAGAGTTTAATTAATTTAAATGATTTATTTCTGATACTTAGATATGGAATATTGTAGTGTAATTACACCAAGGGGATTTTGACAATATTTTATTTTACTTACATGTTGTCTGCCTCATAAAACTGAGTCTCAATGCAGTTTGCAATAGAATTAAAACAGTATATTTAAAATATAGCAATTTACAAGTATGAAAATAGTAATTTGCAAATGTTAAAACAGAATCATGCTCATTGTAGTGTTGCAACATACTTAAAATTAGGATATTTTAAAATCTGTTGATTAAAATAATAATAGTTTAACTCAAAGAACAGCAAATCCAGCCAAAACAATTTTGTTAAAAGAAACTTGTTAACTGTTGAAGGTTGGTTAGGTGAAATGGTTTTTGCCTATTGGTGGAAAGCTAGCTGGAAGGGGGCAATCCTAGCCTTTCTGGGCAAGAACTTCAGAGACTGGAAGTGGCCATAGAGAAGACCGTTTCTTGAATCAGTTCCAAACAGGGATGAGAAAAGTTATGGAACTTGTGAGAAGAGTTCTCCTTATAGATCTTAAAGCTTAGCTAGGGTTGTATGGGGAAATACAGTCTTTCAGGTAGTGTGGACCTAAGCAGTCAATAACTTTTTAGGTCTGTGATGGCAAACCTTGGTACTCTAGGTGTTCTTGGACTTCAGTTACCAGAAGCCCAAGTCAGCCCTCCTGCTGATCAGACCTTCTTGGAATTGAAGTTCAAGAACAGCTGGAGTGCCAAGTTCACCATCACTGTTATAGGTCATGACCAGCACTTTGAATTGTGCTCAGAATCAGACTGACAGCCGATGAAGTTGCTATAGGAAAATAGTCACCTATGACTAAAAAGACTAAATAATAGACACTGGGTTGGAAGGGGCCTAAAGGCCTCTTCCAACTCAGTGATTCTATGATTCTATGACAGCATCTCCTCATAAATTAGTTTATAGTTAAATAAGTTGATTCCAGATGGTTATGTTATTTTAATCTGTTTATATACATTGATATTATTTTACCTTATTCTTTCCATATTTTTCTTGTAAAAATTTTCTACTCATAAAAAAGTAAAAATTAAAGTGTTTTTTAAATAAAAAAACACTATAAGAACTAAAAAGAGGTGGAATCACATTTAGTTAACAATATATTACATATTAGATAGAAAAACAGCTGAATAGTTCATGTGAAATTTGTGTTTAAATCTTTCTCAAGATATGAAAATCCCTAGAAAAGTGAGAAAACAAACAACTGAGGTGGGAAATGGCCCTTTATGCGTTCAGTGGAGGGAATTTGGAGACTTATAGATCCCATGTGCTATTCTCAGATGCAATAGGTGCTAAATATCAGAATTCTCTCCCCAAATATTGGAGGGAGGAAATTTTAAATGATTGCTGATTTCTTTTTCTTTCTCTTTCCCATGTTTCTGTTAAGTATGAAATATGGTAGGCAGCATCTGAACATTCAGCCCTGTATTCATTACATGTGATAATATGATCATGGGTATATTGTTCTTACACAAGATTTTCCCCCCAATATCATTATACTGTTTATGTTGTAGCATTTCATTTATTGATGCTGCAGATATTGGTGTTCCCTGGCGAGAAATGTATGTGCAGCACAGCCTTCAAACGTCAAATATTTTCACAGCAAGAAATCCTGGCAGTGAAATGTAGAGTTCTTCCTAGGACAAGAAAAAGCCATACTTCCTTGGCTCCCTGTGGCTGGTTTTACTCTTACCATCCATGGCCATAGCTTTGTTCAGAGTATTGAAGCCAAAAGCACTTTATATTCATATAAACATTCAAGGGAGGAGGGCTGTTTCCTTAAAGGAGTTCCTTCACAGTCTGTTTACACATCCATTTTGCTGTCTCTCCAAATATGTTTTATATTTGTTACATTTTATATTTCATTGACTTATAAATTCATTGGATTAACCCCTGTTTAGTTTTAGCACTGTTTTCAAATCTCTCTCCCAATGCTCATAAATTGTACCCGAAATTTATGGTGTGTTCACTCTTTCTTTTCCTTTTGTATGTGAAAATGACTAGAACACAAATATTTACTCATGTAGGATGACAAAAAATCAACACAATTCCTGTGCAGGGAGGGGTATAGGGTAGGGGAGGTGGTGAGATGCTCTTTGCCATTTAAGTAACATTTCAGTGTCCTGGGAAAGTCTCTCAAAGCAATCCTGCACAGCTTTGTAAGGTAATGTGTGCCACAGCCCGTAAGCACCACACAGTGTGACTCATGTCAATTGTGATGACAGGCTGGTCTGTGAGAAAAATGCTGGATCCACTCTGTTTGGTCATGGTTTCTGCCAAATATATTAAAATTAGCGTAATGTGATTGGATTTAATTTTCTTCCAGTTGGCAATGACAACATGGGCAATGAATTGAAATCATAAGTGTTTAAATACACATTACTTTCGGGACTTGTGGGTGGGTGGGAAAATGCTGAGACTGACAAAAAGCTGAGTCAAAACAGGCACCCACGAATTTTATAGCTTATTTGCAGACAACAAGAAGGGTCCTCCTGACTTTTGGTATTTGAAGAGAGTAAACAAGGATCAAGTTCCCACTGTCTTACTAAAGAGGAGCTGGCAGGAACAGTCACAGAAGCCACAACACTCCCATTCCTCTCCATACTTGGCATTGTAGCGGCTGGCTGCTCAGAATGCAGAAACAGCTGTAACTGCAACAGTCAGCCACGGCCCCCTGAACATGTTTTTGGCCATGGGAAACAGCAGCACTAGACGCAGATGTCTTGAACTGACATTATTTATTAAAATCTCCTGGAATATAGAGCAAGAACTAAATTCAAGGAAATGTAAAACTAGAATGAATGGGCTCAGGAATGCTCTGGTCCCTAAGGCGATGACACAGACATCAGTTGCTCCTACTAGTTTCTGCCCCCAAGCTAAAAGTATTTCCTTCTCTTTCTCCCACAAGGCCAGCTAGCATTAAGGCTGTCAGGCCTTTCTTCTTAAAGTAACAGTGTGCAATGTACACAGAGGTAAGGACACTCACAGTTGGATAACTTTTATCCTGTCCACACCAATACGCTTCTTCCTCCTTGTCTAGGCCAGACATGAAACTGCCAAATTTAAGCCACCTTTTGGTGAATTCAGTCTGCAGTTCCTTTCCCCTGACCTAGTGTGAGAAAGATTAGCCAGCAACACAAAGTTGCCGTTACCAGGGTACACCCGAGAATTACAGATGTCATACTTCTGAAGCTGATTGTCTTAAGTGGCATTGCAGTATCATTAGCCAGAATTATGTGCCAACTGCGCACAGAAGTAAATCATCCATGTGTATATATTGTGGTATAACCAACTAAATAATAGATGAATTAATTAATTATATTAATAATAACAATGATGCAACTAATTAGTTAAGGGCCAATTGCATGCAAGTCACAACTGGGCACATAAGTGGCATCCTGTCAATCAGCTATAATTAATTGTCTTGACTTGCACGATTTCACACACTCCAGAACAGTGGTTCCCAGCATAGAGTAAATGCCCCACCAGTGGACGTCAATTCCCAGAAGCCTAAGTCAGTACACTGGATGATCAGTGCTTTGGGGAATTGACTTAGGCTTCTGGGAATTGAAGTCCAAAAACCGAAGGTTGGGAAACACTGCTCTAGAATAAAATCCTAATAGGATTCTGGCCACAATTTCTCATTGTGATTACATAATTGGTTTCAATCATGTTGAAATGAAGGAGCAACAAATAAACTGCTGGAAGAATTAAGAATATTTGACAGCCCATAAAAGCCACAATGAAACTGGAAACATTTTATGTTAATCTCTAATAACCTGGGAATACCTTGTGATTGAAACATGTCACCTACAAGGAAGGAATTTATTTGGCCTGAAGAAAGAATAACTTTTCTAAAACTGCTGTGATACTTGTATGTTGAAAAGTAGTATTTGAAAAACATATTTTTTTAAAATAATCTGTTGATCTCCATCAATCAATCAATCAATCAATCAATCTTTATTATGGTCCAAGACCAGCATAGTACAGCAAAAAGAGCAGAAGTTAAAATGAGGGTACTTAAACTCAAAACCTTATCACTGTGGTTTGGCGACTGCAGAACCTAGTAGCTAGAATAACTAGTGGCTTTGTAGATAAATAGGGACCACTTCGGGAGGAAGGTAAACAGTGTTCTGTGCACTCCGGTGTCTAGTCATGCCTGCCACATGACCACGGAAATGTCTAGAAGCAGACAGCGCTGGCTTTTCGACTTTGAAACAGATATGAGCACTGAACTCTAGAGTCAGATATGACTGGCTTTCGAGCAAGGGTGACCTTTAGTGCCTAGGATTCTGGAAGTTACAGTCCAAAAAAGTAACATTTCTTAAGTGAGGAACTTTGAATAAATATTTTTGCTATTAAATGTGTAGTGAGGGAAGCAGTTAGGAATTACCAGTGTGCATTCTGGCAAGTAGCACAGATGAAAGCAGACCACAGGAAAGGCGAATAATCACAGCTTGTACATTTAAAAAAATGCTCATTGGAAGGTCAAACAATTTAACTCATTAATTTTAATTATCTAGTTACTGTCTGTCCAGGTATTCCTGCTATGGTGACCAGGGCTTCTGGGAATTGAAGTTCAAGAATGCCTGGAGCACAAAGTTTGACCACCCCTGGAGTTGACCATACTGCTAGTGACTCAACAACAATCGTCAGGCGGCAGTTAACTAACCTGACAACCCTGAGGACTAATGGCCTTTGGTGGCAAAGTCAAATAAGCATGGCTCTCAGTCTCCAGCAGAACTTCAATGGGCAGAGGGTGCCAAGAATCTTTGGGTCAGCCTAAATATTTGTACTTGGAATGTCAGTGACATTTATGAAAAAGGAAAGATTTATAATTTAGTATAGGAAATGAAGAGACTGGATGTTGATATAATGAGAATGAGAGACAAGGTGGCCAGGAGTGGGCCAATGTTATGTGGCAGAGTACATGGTCCATTACTCAGGAAACAATGAAAAACATCACTGGAATGGAGTTGGAGTGAGCCTGAGCAAAGTGATAAAGAACCCATTGCTTAGTGCGGGGATGGCCAACCTTTTTACATCGTGGGCCTGACCTCGCCCCTGGACAGCTTAACAGGCTGGACCATGCTCCCATAAGTGAAAGCAAGTGTATTTACAGCTGTTGTAAATGCACCCACTTCCCCATTTACGACAGCCACACATGAGTTTGTATATGCGTGGGCATGTTTTACATCTGACATAAACATGCCTGCTTCCACTTCTGGGTGTGGCGGAAGCAGCGACTGGCTGAATGGGATGGCATCAGGGGCCAGGAGGAGGGAGGGGGATGTCTCTCAGGGCAATTGACCCCTAGCTGTACCTACCCCATAAAGCTTCCTCAATTAAACCATTAAGAATTGTAATATCCGGATGCTTGGAGGCCGTCGGGGTTTGGATGGGGGACAACGGGCTTCAGCTGAATCCTGCCAAGACCGAGTTGCTATGGATGAGGGGTCCCAAGTTATCCAGGGAGCTACTACCTCTGGTCTTGGATGAGGCAGTTTTGCCCCAGACAGACCCGGTGCACAACTTGGGGGTCCTCCTGGATTTGTGACTGCTGCTTGAAGATCAGGTGGCTGCCTTGGCCAGAAGAGCTTTTGCTCAACTTCGAGTAATTTGCCAGTTGCGCCTGCTCCTGGACTCATGGTCACTTACTGCTCCTTACTCATGGTCACTTATGCTCTGGTCACCTCCAGACTAGATTACTGTAATGCACTCTACATGGGGCTGCCCTTGACAACCATTCGGAGGCTACAACTGGTCCAGAATGCAGCTGCCTGAGTGGTGATGGGGTGTGGACGTTATGCCCGCGCCTCCCCACTACTTCAGGAGCTGCACTGGTTACCAGTCTGCCTCCGGGTGCAATTCAAGGTGCTGGTTTTGACCTGTAAAACCCTATATGGCAGTGGGCCAGGTTACCTAAAAGACCGCATCACCCCAAAAGTGTCTGTCCATCCAACCAGGGTGGACTGGAGGGGCTCCCTAGTTGTTCCATCAGCTAGAGGGGCCTCCTCTCTAGCCATACCTGTCAAGTTTTGGATTTGGGAATAAGGGAAATTTCCCAGCAAATAAGGGATACTTGACAGCTATGCTTATCCTGTGCTGCCCTCCAATGGCAGCAATAGGGCATTGCAGTCTAATTAATAAGGGATGACGGCGGGAAAGAGGGTAAAATAAGGGGTTTTCCCAGCCAATAGGGGATACTTGACAGCTATGTCTAGCACACAAAGAAGGGCCTTCTCTGTGCCTGCACCAGCCCTCTAGAACCTCCTGCCAACAGAGTTAAGGTTACATACAGAATTGCTGCCCTTCGGGAAAGGTTTGAAAAACTGGCTGGCGGGGCGGGTGTGGGGCCTTAATGGAAGTACGGCCCCCGCCTGTTGGCTCATTTTAAGCTAAATCTAGAGTGTCCCTCCCTCTGTATTGCTTGTACCCCTTTTTTATTCTTTTATGAATAGGGTGGGGATAGGAGGGTGGGTAGGTTGGGGGGGTGCTTTGGAGTTTTAATCTATTTTATATGTTTTTAATCTGTTGTAAGTCACCCTGAGTGGGCGGCTTAGAAATTTAAAAATTAAATTAAATGTCAAAATATTTATTTTAGAAATCTAACTCCTCAAACTGACTTCCACCAGAGAGTTTCTGCTGTCAAACTTTTTATTGCTGGTTGTAAATAACACATTTATTTCCATGTCCAATAAACCTCGCCCAGACATATATCCACTCTTATGTCTGATGAAGTGGACTTGGTCCACGAAAGCTAACAATAAAATTCAGGAGTTAGTTTTTAAGGTGCCATAGCTTTTTCTGTCTTTTGTTTTATTTTGTTTACTCTCTGATATGCTTGCAGAGACTAACACAGCTACCAATTCAAAAATTTCTAGAATGACATAGTTGGCCTATATGGCCTTGGAAAAAGGAATAAGATAGGAATTTACCTCATACAGTTCTGCAGAGAAGATCCAGTTATCACCAACATATGGGTTAAACTGCCACCAGGACGACTTTACATTTGTATGTCCAAATAATATTGTCAGAAATCAAATAGACTTTGCTCTTATAAAAAAGAAGTTTTTGTAACAACATCTTGTCAGCACAGACTTATCCTGGAGCAGATATTTTATCAGACCATAGCAGTTCGAAAGCAAGACATTGCAAGTAGTTAAATAGGTACCACTTAGGTAGGAAGGTAAATAGTGCTCCGTGCACTTTGGTGTCTAGGCATGCCTGACGCTTGTCTATGGAAACGTCTGCAAACACAGACAGCACTGGCTCTTCAGCTATAATCAGAGATGAGCACTGAACCTTAGAGTTGGATATGACTGGCTTTCGAGCAAGGGTGACCTTTACCTTGAACCCATTAAGATGTCATCTTCTCCGAAAATTGTATAAGATCGTAACTGAAACAATTTTAACTAGTTTTGATGTTACTGTCCTTAAAGACAAAGAAAGTAGAACCAGTGGAGAAAAAGACAACGAGAGAGGAGTTAGACCAGTGATGGGCAGTCTTGGACCTCCAGCTGTTCTTGAACTCCAATTCCCAGAAACCCTGACCGGCTGGTGTGTTGACTTGGGCTTCTGGGAATTGAAGTCCAAGAACAGCTGGAGGGCCAAGACTGCCCATCTCTGAGTTAGACAAAATGAGAAAACATCAAGGGGGATTATGTGTAGAAGAGATATGGGGGATATAAAAGAAATAACCTGAAAGTTAGTCAGAAACACCTTTGCAGACAAAAGCCAAACCATAAGAATAAGGAATGGATGACAGATGACATAGTCCATTTAATGGAAGTAAGAAGGTCCTATAAGAATCAGGACAAGGAAAAATATAATAATTTGTAGAGGATGATTAGGTGCAAAATTAGGCACTGAAAAAACCAAATAAAGGTCATGTGGGGAGTACAGAATTATTAGCCCCACGAGTCATGCTCTTAAGGTCTTTTTTAAAATCATTTATTTGTTGTTGTTCAGTCGCACAGTCGACTCCTACCCCATGGACCATTTCCCTCCAGGCACCTCTGTCCTCCACCATTCTCCTCAGCCCACCAAGCTCTGTGCCCATTGTGTCCACAATACCATCTATCCATCTCATCTTTGGACGCCCCCTTCTTCTCTTGCCCTCCACCTTGCCCAGCATCAAGGCCTTCTCAAGTGAGTCCTCCCTTCTCATTTGATGTCCAAAGTACTTTAGCTTCATCTTCACTATTTGTCCCTCCAACGAACAGTCAGGATTGATTTCTTCCAGTATTGACCTATTTGTTCTCTTTGCTGTCCAAGGGACTCTCAGGACTCTCCTCCAACACCACATCTCAAAGGCATCTATTCTTCTGCGCTCAGCCTTCCTAATGGTCCAGCTCTCACACCCATACATTACCACTGGGAATACCATTGCTTTGACTATGCGAATTTTTGTTTTCAAGGTGATGTCTCTGCTTTTCACTATATTCCCCAGGTTTCTCATAGCTTGTCTCCCCATAATCAATCGTCTTTTTATTTTATGGCTACAGTCGCCATCTGCAGTGATCTTAGATCCCAGGAAAGTAAAATCTGTCACTGCTTCTACTTCTTCCCCATCTATTTTCCAGGGACTGATGGGACCTGTTGCCATTATCTTGGTTTTCTTGATATTGAGTCTCAAGCCAGCTTTTGCACTCTCCTCCTTCAATCCAATCAAGAGGTTCTTTAGGTCTTCCTCACTTTCTGCCATTAGGGTGGTATCGTCTGCATATCTCAAATTGTTGATGTTTCTCCCAGCAATTTTGATCCCATATTGTGATTCCTCCATCCCTGCATTGCGCATTATGTGCTCTGTGTATAGATTGAATAAGCAGGGTGATAAAATGCAGCCTTGTCTTACTCCTTTTCCTATTCCAAACCACTCTGTCATTCCATGTTCTGTCCTAACTGTTGCTTCTTGGTTCGTGTACAGATTTCTCATGAGGCATATGAGGTGTTCTGGTATTCCCATCTCTTTAATTACTTGCCACATTTTGTTGTGGTCCACATTTATAGTAGGATTTATAAGAATTGTGGAGAAAGCACAAGTGAGACACAATTTCGCTTCTGAAATTCTATGGGTACCAGAGGCATGTTATTTATAATGCAGGTCCTATTAAAAAGATGTAGAAACATGAGATGTGATGTGCATACTGTACATGAATTATAGATTATGCAAAAGTCTTTGACAGATGCTAGCATGAAAAGATGATCACAGCTATGAATTAAAAAGGTGTAAATGATAAGGATATCAGAATCATCACCAACCTTTATCGAAACCAGACAGCTCAAGTCAGAGTTGAGGAGCAGCTGACAGAGCAGGTTCTAATTTGCAGAGGTGTGTGAGAAGGTTGTGTGTTGTCTCTGACACTGTTTAATATATATATTCAGAGAGTATTTTTTCAGAAGCACTATCAAATTTAAATATTGGCATTAGAATTAATGCGGAATATCTGAATAGCATCCAATACTGATGACACAGTGTTCCTTGCAGATCTTTAGTTGATGCTGGATTGAGTTAGAATTTCAAGAACAGAATATGATTGGGATTTCAACACCAAAAAGACTAAATATCTTATTATAAGCAGAGCACCAAGTCATGGCAAGAAACACAAGAAATTGAAAGAGTGGATACGATTGTTAATTTGGGGAGTATTCTAAATTAAAAGTGGAATCACAAAGTAGAGATTAAAATGTGAATAGAAAAAGCAAGATCCACCTTCATTTAAAAATGTAACATTTCTTATGCAGTAGAGATCTACCTCTCACTATTAAGATCCTAATAGTGAGATGTTCCATCTTCCCAGTGTTGCTATATGGAGCTGAAACTGAAAAGAAAAGGCTTTTGAAATGTGGATCTACAGACTACTGTTGACCATTATGACTAATGTAGAAGTGTTGCACCAACTGAATAAAGAACAAGAACTGTTTAAGACCACTAAGCAAAGAAAGTCCCAATACCTTGAGCGTATCATGAGGAATGACATAGAATATAGAATACTCCACCTTATTATGCAAGGGAAGATTCTTGGGAAGAGAGGCCCTTCACATAGACACACCTTGTGGCTGAAGAACCTGAGAGACTGGCGTGGCATGTCCTCAGAAGAACTGTTCCAAGGAGTTAAGAACAAGAAGACTATTACCATGAAATTAGCCAATATTTGGAACGATATGGCACTAGAAGAAGTCAGTTAATCATGGCAGTGTTAGTACTCATCTTACATGAGGTGACCAGCAGGTCAATTTTCTTCAATTTCTTACTTCAGAACAGGGGTAGAAACTAGAGGAATGCAGGGCTCTGACAATGTAGGGCAAGAGTTCTCAACCTTTTAAAGCTGGTGGCCGGGTCACGCTCCATCAGACAGCTTCGGGGGATGGGCGGCCATTTTGTCCTTCCTCCACCACATGGAACTTCCTGGTGTGGTGGAGGCAGTAGGGGGCTTTCATGTTCAGGGAATGAAGAAGCAGACGAGTGAAGTAGTGAAATTCAGCTCTTTATGAGTGGGGTTTGGACACAGTTTGGATGGGGCAAAACTCGGACTTATATACACTATAAACAGTAACAGCAACAATAATACAACAAGCCCATTGGCTAACAGAGTGTGCACATTTTCCGATCCACTTATTTGCATAAGAATAGATACATGAGAAAAGATACATTCCGCTCCTGTCAGAAAACACAGTTAACATACATAACAGGGGCCCACATGAAATGGCGCTGCGGGCCGCATCCAGGCCACAGATTGAGAATCCCTGCTGTAGGGAATGTTACTGACTGCCTGTGACACTTCCTGCATCAGTTAAAACATTGTTCTGCCCTAGATCTCTGTTCGGTTTAGCCAGCAGTCAAGGCGCCATGCTGCTCTGAGCAGAGCAAGGTCCTTGTTTTGAATTAAAACCCAGAAAAGTAAGACTTCAGACCCTTCATATATATTAAGTACAAACAGTCTTGTCACCACTATCACTCTCAAAACAACTAATACTGAATAAGTACCTATTGGTGACTGAAAACCACATAGTCATTAATGTGGAATAGAATTGCTGTATGACTGGAATCTCCTTGGCAAAAAGGTAACTTATTCCATTAAACAATTGTTGCTTCCAGACTTTAGAGATATAATGTAACTGAGAACCAAGGATGTATTGAAGCTCTAGTAAAATGCCCTAAGGTTGTGGGAGGCAAGGAGAGAACTATTGTCATTCCTGTAGTCAGGTTTCATCCATTTGTATTGACTCACATTGGAATAATGGCTGTTCAGATGTTATCTTTGCCATGCCTATTTCCTAATCCAAAATAATAGTTACTGTAGCTTCATAATGTCAGTTCGATTGGTTCGGGGAATGTAGCTAATTCTGTTATATTAGTAAGAAGAGGAGGAATCAGAAGCAGCCGTGGCAGTAGTTAGAATGCTCCAGCTGTTATTTGAAAATAGTTTCACAGGAGGCAGAACCGAGCATGTGAACCATGAGACAAAACAGTCTGCAGTAATTATATCATGCTTGTGAATGAATAGCTTTTTGTGAGAACATTGAAGGAGGAGTAGATTGGAATGATGTAGGACAATTTATACAGTTTCCTCTGTGTTTCAGTCCTATGATGATAAATGCATTTATTTGAAAGATAATTTTAATGTGTACATTTTTTAAAAGCACTGTAATGATTTAAAATGTACATCACTTACCTCATCTACATTGTAGGTGGTTGATTATGCTTTCCTGGAATAATCTGTAAGGGGCTACTTTTTGCTTCCTTCCATTTTTATATATTGTGTAAATATTCTAGACACAAAGGATTGCCCATGAGCTTATTTTCTGCCATACAAGTTAACTCTAAACATCCACCCCTAGCTGAAATGATGTAAATTGATTAGATGTAGGGTTAGATTATTTCTCCCTTCAGGTAGATATTTTTGGTTAATATTTACTGCTGCTTTAGTCTATTGAGTCTTCTAGACATACTTGATTTTTATTTTATTTTTATTTTATTTTTAAATTTATATACCACTTTCCTTATCATTTGACAACTCGAAGCGGTTTACAATGGGGTACAGAGATACAATAAACAATGCAAAATACAGAATAAGATATACAATAAAAATGTCTAATACAATATCCCCCAATACAGACAGAGGAGCACAAAAATAGAATCAATACAAAAATCAATAATAAACATCAAATTAATAACAATATAAAATGTTAAGTTGAGGCTGCAAAACTATAGCAATTAACCCTCTAAAGCGACCGCCACTACCTCCCACGGCCGACCAGTCCACAAGGAGAGGCAAAATGGCGACAGCTGAATGAGCGGCGGCGGCTTTTGATACTGAACCTCCCTCCAGTCACACTGCACCTTCTCCCATTGGCCCAGCCAGGAGGTATGAGGGGTACTCCAAGACTTCAACAGTTTTTGGAAAGGTCCCGGGCCGCCAGCTGTAGCAAATCTCCCCATTTGCCCGCCGAGCCGGTGAAACTCGTTCTGGCGGCGGTCAAAGCGGGGTGGCATTTCAAGGTGTCCCGGGCCAGCAGCTGTGGCAAATCTCCCCATCTGCCCGCCGAGCCGGTGAAACTCGCTCTGGCGGTGGTCAAAGCGGGGCAGCATTTCAAAGTGTCCCGGGCCGGCAGCTGTGGCAAATCTCCCCATCCGCCCGCCGAGCCAGTGAAACTCGCTCTGCCGGTGGTCAAAGCGGGGCGGCTTTTCAAGGTGTCCCGGGCCTCCAGCTGTGGCAAATCTCCCCATCCACCCGTCGAGCTGGTGAAACTCAATTTCGTATTTATCCTTTTCTAAATGTTCAGTTAGCAATGTACAGTAAAACCTCGCATAAAGAGCACTTCACTTAGAGACTAACTCGCTTAAAGAGCATAATTTTCTCTGAATGGTCACATCACTTAACAACTAAAACCAACCAAAAACTCGCTTAACAACTGAATCGGGGTTTGCAATTCCCCCAACGACGATGACAGAAGTCACAATTGGTCACTTACAATGGTGTTTTGCTTAAAGAGCAAACTCGCTTAAAGAGCAATCCTGTGGAATACATTTTGCTCTTTAAGTGAGGTACCACTGTAATTCAAGGTACCTTCTCCAGGAGGAGGCAGCAGAATAATGTTTTAACTACCTCTTAAAGGAGTGGGCCATTGTGACCTTGCAAGCTGGCCTGTGTGGTCATGGATAAGCTGCACAGTTCCAGCCACCACCAAAACATGGTAAACCACTTCTGTTTATTCTCTACCTTAAAAACCTGGAAAAGGTTGCCAAAAGTCAAAATTGACTTCATGGCACATAAACATAAAACACAAACATCATCATCATCATGGTGGCGAGCATCAGCATCATTCGTCTGCACCTGTAATTTGGCTCATCTGCAAAAATGTGTACTTTTGCTGAAACCCTGGTCAAGTTTTATTGGTCTTCCTGAGGACAGTCAAGATCTTGGTTTCATTTTGAGACTAGCAATGTTTTCTTAGTGCCAGTGTTCTTCATACATGCAGGAGGGGAGAGGAGATTGCAAGGTAAAGCCCTTGGATGCCACAGAAACACACTGGTGGCACAGATGTAGCTGCCTCCATGTATAGTTTCTATTTGATTTTGTAGTGTGTTGTAAAATCACTATCAACTGCAGAACCATATGCATTCCCAGAATTTTTGCTATGGGGATAGAAAAGCTTTCCCAGTTTTGCCACTTGCCATAATTAATCTAATTCTGATTAAGCAGTCTGCTAGTTGCGTAGAGTGGGATTACAATGACTCAAGTGTTTAAGACGCTGACAAAGCAACAAAGAGCCTTGTGACACATTTATCATAAAATTTTACATAAGTTTCTGTGGACCAGAGTTCACTTCATCAGATATGTGAAATGATACCTTTAGTTGGCAGAATTTAGTACATGCTTGGATCTGGACATTCAAACCATCAAGTCAGAAGATACAAAAATGTAAATTATTTTGTTAACACTTAATTCCTCCAACCATTTGTACCTATAAGCACAGACAAGCAGTTTTCTGCTACTTATGTGGGATGAAATGACAATTTAGAGCAGGGATTTGCAACCTACGGCCTTTGGGCCTAATCCACTGAAAACGTGATGAAAACATGGCAGACACAAGCCACCCTCGCTCCTGCTGCCATGGAAAGCCACAGAAGCGGCAAAAACAGCCGGGATCGCGCCGTGTCTGCACCCACCGCTGCCGCAACCAGAAGGGGTGGAAGTGGTGGGAGGAACCATGCTTCTGGCCCACTCACCTGTGTGAGGGGGCATGACTGGCCCACAGTATGAAAAGGTTGCAAACCCCTGATTTAGAGTGTCCTAAGATAACCAGACCTAGTGTGTTGTAGTGGATAAACTACTGTTTCATTTCTCAAGCTCTACTATAGAAACTCACTGGTGGGTGGAACTTGGAAGAAGATCTCAGAATACAACAGATATGTTTCTCTCCTTTAGGAGGAGGAGGAATAATAATAATAATAATAATAATAATAATAATAATAATAATAATAATAATAATAATAAATCAACCTATCATGCCACCCCGCCACCCCAAAATTTCCAAAATTTCCAAAAACAACAAACCAACCCTACCCATAAGAACTGCAATACTTTCAGCTGCATTATTATCATATTTTAATATACACTTGTTTAAAGATTGTTCTATTCCTATATCACATTTTCTTCTACAGGTTAGATGGTTGGGAGGTTCTGTGAAAGGGAATCTGTTTCTCTCTATCTCTTGTATAGGCTGGTTTAAATAGTGCTCCTTAAATTCTATTACTATTATGCCTAGACATTTTGAACTTATTATTTAAGATTATAAATTTGACCAGAAACATGTTTTGGAAATTTTAGCAAAAAGTTCTTTGGGACATGTTTACTTGGTGTCTCTAACGCCTACTGAAAGAAAACATCTGT